>CM021732.1:40901821-41125379 GCA_011075105.1 Heteronetta atricapilla | reverse complement strand
CCCCCCCCCCCCCCCCCCCAGAGAGAGAGCAAGAGCAATATTTTCTTGTCACAACAGAATCACGGGAGCTGTAAGGTAACATAGAAAAGTGATTTTCTTATAAATCAAAAGAACTCAAGATAAGTAGAAAAATAAACAGTTAATAAATGCTCTCTTCTTTGTACCAGAATGTCTGATTCTCCAGTAAGCTTGTACAGAAAAATGGGACAGTAGACAACTGGTTTCTCCTACTGAATGAAAATGGGGGGAGGCTCCATTTGCTTCTTGAGCTGATTTATTGTGAGCTCAGTTTTGGTTCCACTGTATGGAGAAGCAGGGAAGGAGAGAAAAAGTTTTCACTTTTGGCAGTGGTTAAGTGTTTTCTATAACAGGGAAATCTGACCATCCTCCAAGGCATTCTATGAAACATCAAAAAACCCTTGATGTAATACGTTGTTTGGAGTCCAAATTGTTCAAACTAGGAGTTTAAACTTCTATTTTTTTCTATTTAAAGTAAACAAGCTGGTTAGTAGGCTAGAGGGAGACTGGTTCTGCATGTGTTTGCTGGGAACTCTTTTTCTTTGCATTAACTTCGGGGAGGATGCAATAGAGAGATTTAGTTCATGCCACCAACAGTATGCATTGGTCTATGCAAATTTGCTTTGCTAACAGGGAACTGTTACTTTGGTGTGTTTTCATCTTGGGAGGAGAGCCAAACCATTTGTTAAACACAGCAGGGAAGTGGTTTCATTTGAAACTCCCTCGTTTTGTTTTCGTGGTGGGAGGTATTCTCAGTCACAGTTTTCTTTGGGAAAATTGCAAAATGTTGAGGTACCAATGTATTCATCATGTCTTTTTATAAGACAAGAGGAGGCCATTACAGTCTAATATATAACACTGGGCTACAGTCAAGTGTAAGTTATCCATAGAGCCACCTACTAATTAGCATATTACAACTATAACTTTTGAGGTGTAGCATCTTTTCAGAAGAGGTAGGGTTTTTTTTGAAGTGTAAGTGCAAGAAAATCTACTATGTCCCTGGATTCTGTTACTTAATTAACATCCCTAGGTTTTACAGCTTAATTACATGCAAAGCTACTGTCTTGTCCCATTAAATGTGCTTATCCTACACTTTATTTAAGGAAATGTAGGACACATGCCATGTGCTTTTCTGAAGTCTCATGTCCCAGGGCTGCATTTATGTTTCAGGAAAATAATCTTTCCAAGTGCATGTAATACCTTTAGGTTAAGGCAGAATGGACAAAACCCAGGTGAAGATGACCTCACATCCTGATGTCTCTTCTCTGTTCATCTACAGCCATTCTTGAGTTTTCCTACTTAAGTATTTAATACTGTGCTAAGATTAGCACAATGAGAACTTTTTTCACAATGGAGTAAATGCTGTAACTTTATTTGTCTCAATCTAATCTCACTTTTGTTTGCCCAGAGAACAACATTAAAGGCAAATGTCCAAAAAACAAAAACAAAGCATGACCGCTCTGCATCAACCTCAACTTGTGTGCTAGGTTAACACGGGGATGAAAGAATGACTGGGCAGACTAAAGAAATAACAGCACATGGCCAAAGTACTTCTGGCCTTCTAGTATTTCTTTTTTGTTGTTATTTAGGAATAACAGCTAATACTGTGGAAGAGAAGACAGTGGCTAATACAGTACGAAGTCTGTGTAAGTGAGGAAAGATTAACCATTGTTAGGATTTTCAAATTCATATTTTTTTCAGCAGTGGGAAATTCAGCTACTACAAAAGAAATAAGCCTTTAAATAAAGTAAGGAAAGTAAAGGTGTGTGTTCCAGTTACAGCAACATCGAAACTGGTGATGAAACTATACCCTTTGTTCTAGCCTTACATTTTCTTCTCTATTTAGATAAGAATAGCTTTTCCCTGGGTTTGCCAAACTGTCCAGTTCAAACGTGTCCGGTGATTTAGCGTGCTGAAGTACAACAGTTGCAGCACAAGTAACCAAACTCAGCATGGTGACTCAACAGGATTTCAAAACAGAGGAAGACCACGTGACCCAGTTTTCATTAAAAAATAAAAATCTGCGATATCATGCGTGCTCTGTTATGAGCAGAAACAAAGGGGACTCCAAGAAAAGTATTGTAAAACATGAAGATAGATAATGCAAAACCCAAAGAGATGAGCTCTGAGGTTGACTGTAGACGGTGAAAGTTTGGTAGTTAAATTGTAGCATACTAGAGGCTGCTTGGGCTCTTACTCTTGAGGTCAGAAAAAGAAAGAGGGGATATAGCTTTCAAATGCTACTAAGTAAATTTATAGCAAAACCAACTCCAAAACAGAAACTTTTACAATCATTAAAATCATACTGAAGAAAGCAATTATCACAACAAAACCTGCTTATGTTTTCATATCACACACATGATCGTCTGACTGTTAGCTGACCAGGAAGTGCTCTCAAGTGAGAACTGTTACACTCTTTCCCCATAGAGTTACCACTATACTGTGTTTGTCAAGAGTCTAAGATGCTAGCTACATCTGAGGTCACAGTGTAAAATGTAACTGCATGCCTATAAAGAAGGATGCACAGTATGTTTGGTTATCACATTCCAAACTAAATAACCGTGGTCATCTTGCTGGCTTCTGTGTTTGTGGATATGTGTACTCATGGCCGACCTGGAGGGCAGATGAAAGACTCAAGGATCTGTAAAGTCTTGTATGGGGCAAGAATGTTGGAGAAGTTGAACACTGTCAAAGGAAAAAAAAAAAAAAAAAAAAAAAGTAAAAATTTCCACATTAAGATTGCAAATCAGACCCTGAAAATTGGGTATCCAATTAAAAAAAATATATAAGTAAGCTGACTTACTGTGAAGCAGAAGACTTAAGCCCCATGCGATGCTTGGTTAATACTCCTCAGGGTGTTTCTCATAAAACAACAGCTGGTGCTGTTTTGAAAAGTGTTACTGGAGCTCCAACAATGTGAAGATCTCCCATACAGGACAGAATACAAAAGATTTCTTGAGATGATTCCAAAATATACTGGAAAGATTGTCAGCTTAACTACACTGCAGTTTAGTGCTTGCTCAATTTAAAAATAAATAAATAAAAAGAGTTGGCTCTACACACTTGCATCTTAAGTAACAGAAGCTCAGCAGATGAAAGTTTTTTTTTTTTTTTTTTAGAGGAAAACATAATGGGAAGGCTGTGAAGGATATTTGTGTAAACGGATATGTATTGTGGATTTGGTGATCAAGACTTCTTTGGGAGGAGGTGGGGAACTTATAAACATCATTTGTATTCTGAAAATGCCTGTTTAAGATAGATCCAGAGTTGATCTTCTGTTTCAGAGCACAGCTTAAAAGGCCTGGTATGGAAACCTGCGTTTCTGCAGGCTTCTGACACTGGCATCCCTGCATAAAAGTGTTATTTTATGTCTTGAGTACTTCTTGGCTTTTGTTTGTATGCTTGTGTTTCAATAGTGTGCATGTTAAATATTTAAATCCTGAGTATTTACAGCATGAGTATTTTCTGCATACACAAGTTGTACTATAATTGGAGGAATGTACAAATAAAATCTGTCCTGCTCTCTGAAAATAACAGTTGTGTTTAAATGGAGAACGCTGAAAAGGTGTCTGCAATGTCTTAGTAAAAACTGTATAATTAAAGTTGTGTAAAACTACTTTTTTTTTCTTTCTGGTCAACAATCATTATAAATACAACAATGTTATGGTGGTCTTTTTTTTTTTTCCCCTTCTCTTGAACCATACATAATCATGTTCTAACTGCTGTGTTATAGAAGGTAACAGGCGTAGCTCACTACTGCTGAGTTAAAGCAAGCTCCTTGTTCCTCAGGAAGTGCTGCTGCTGCAGGATTAGTCCTTTTAGGCAGCAGTTTGATTTGGTGTGACGTCTGTCAATGTGACAACCACCTGGCAGTAGCATCTCAATGGGATTGTTTTTGATGTTTGCTCTATGGCTTTCTAATTGATGAGTGGGACAGGTTGTCCTTAAGATTTCTGCAAGTTCTCTGTAAGACTCACTGGAAAACAGAAATGTATTTCCTAGTTTTATGTTGAAGCCTAGGGCTTGTAGGAATCCCTTTCCAATCATTCCCTTTTGTAATAATTTTCCATGATTTCCATAGCCTAGAGCTGTAAAAAAAAACAAAAAACCTCTTGAAGCCTAAGAATTGGGAGCAAACACGAGTTCCATTTGAACAAGATGCTACAGTCTTTCATACCTATAAATCTTTTGCTCTCTTTATGAATTGCATTTCCCCTCTTCCCTTTGTTCAACTCATACTTCCATTGAGAAATGCTTCCATTGTTTCTTCTAGGATCTTGGTTTTGTTAATGTTGACTGAAGCAAGAAAGGCAATTCATTATTTTCTTCTGTTAATTACTGGTCCCTTTAGACCAAGTGTACATAGTAAAAAAGTATTAACAGAGTTATGGAAGCAGTAAGTGAGCTAAGGATGGATGGCTCCCATGAAGTATGACATGTTTTCTCAGAAGACTGATAAATTAAACCAAAGGTGATCGTAAAATACAGCCAGTAATGTCAAAAAAAAAAAAAAAAAAAAAGAAAAATATGTGGTGAAGCTCATTGGAAGCTTCACAGAACTACTTTAATGAATAAAGTTCACATTGCAACCGTTGGTGATGCTTCTGTTGTAAGAATTCTTACTCCTCCTCTTCCATGTAACATTTAAATGTATCTGTATGTGAAGTCCTCTCTTTTCTGCCTGCCTTCCAGATCTGTGTTGAATCTTTTTAGCGTGGTGGTGGTGGGAGGGCTGTCGTAGTTAAAGACCAAACAATAGTGCAGAGACCAAACTGATGTGGATACCAAAAAATGCCTGAAGTTTTACAAATTACACAGCTTTAGTGTTTGGTGAACCCGGGAGGCCCCGGGTTCTTTCCCCCTTACTCTGCATGCTGGCAGTTACTGGACTGGGGGGAAAATACTCAATTCTTGTTTGGCTTGTTCAGGTTCACTCAGGCCCTAAAAATTGCTTGGTGTCATCACTGGTGCTCACAGTCTGCTTCTCTCTACGATCCTTGAAGTGCGTATTTAATCGTGTTGCCATAAACAAACTAGAAAAGTTTGATTTCTAATTCTGGGAGAGAAAGGTAATTTCCCCTGTTCTGACTGGAATAAAATGCTTTATTCCTATTCCTGCTAAGAGGAAAAAAGCCTCCAAGCTTAAATAACAAAAGATGAAGAATACTTGGAATATACTACAGGGAGAATTGTCCTCATTAAATATATGTTACAGATTGGTGCTTTGCCTTTGTGCTGAAGTTGTTAAGAGTGAGTCCAGTATGCTTTTGTTCCTTGTTCCTATATGCTTATATGCTTCCTTTGCTTCTATTGCTATTCAAGGCTGCAACAAGGGCTAAATTGAGCGAGAACTGATGATATCTTCTTCTAGCTGGAAGTTACCATGGTTGCTGGTTAATCCAGCACTGGAGTTTAGCTTATATGTACTTCTGCAGAGACTTAGTGGGAACAGCAACACGGGAGCAGCGAGCAGCTTTTGTCGTCATCGTTTGTCTATTGCTGTTTTTTACTTCATATGTAATGCCTGCCTCGGAGTTGGTTAATGCCACGTAGAAGGAGGCTATTTCAGCTATTAGGCGGGTGGAAACAGAATTTCCAGTGTTATGTGTGCTAGCCAGGCAAATACATCATGTGAGTTCAAGTGATGTTCATTGATGTTTTTAAGAGAATTCCAATTTGCAGGCAAGAATGCGTACTTTGAAATGTCGTATCTGGTCTCTTGGTGGATATGTTCTTACTGTCCGAGAACAGGGCTTCTCTATGTTTGGTTACTCCAATTTTAACTTTTTTTTTTTTTTGGTGTGGTTTTATTTCAATATGAAGAGATACTTACATGAAAAAATGGCTGAGAGATGCACCAAATCATTGAAGTCCTTACGTCCTCCCTCCAAAAGTAGAGTAGTTCCCTGTAACACTGCTTGCTCTTCTCAGTCAAGATATCTGTCATCATCTCCAGCCACATTAGGCAGGAATTCACTTTGCATTCTGGCAGTAACCTGTACGATTCTCTGATTTATTGTCCTTGGTTTATTTAATCACAAAGCATTCCAAACTGGGATTATATCAGGTTTAATTACTTTGGTTATATAGAATATAAATTACAGAAGGTGAGAAGTGAGAAACCATAGTGGAGGCACTGTTGTTTCTTAAGCCCTGTGGTGGAATGAGTTCTCCAAACAAAAATGTAAAAGAGTAGTTTCACTGTCATTGTTCAGAACAGTATTTAGTGGTTTGGATTCAAATGCTTAAGCATAAAATGGGTGTTAATTTTTTTTGGGGTGCTAACTTGAAGAAGTGTCTGTCCTTTTTGTCACATAGTGTTTTATTACACTTAGTAAGTCAGAGAAGTTATAAAATGTACCAATTTGTTAAGAAACTGTCTCATCATCTATTGAATTATTTCTGTTGAGAGGATAGTTTGATCTTAATACACGCAAAACTTTAACATTTAAATTGCATGACAAGTCTTGATCGTATTTTAATCTCTGTCAGGCTTCGTTTATAAGTAGAGTGTGACAAGTTGAATAAATCAGGTTGATTGTTGGTGTCTCTCTTTTTTTTTTTTTAGACATTATTTGATAATCAAATCAGTGCTGCAAAAAAGGAAGAATCAGAAAGCATTAATAAAAATGACACTTCAAAGAAGATGTCTGTTGAGAGAGTTTATCAGAAAAAGACTCAGCTTGAGCACATCCTCCTCCGTCCAGACACCTACATCGGATCAGTTGAACCGTTAACTCAGGTAAGTTTCACTAAGTTCACCATCTTAGCTTTTTTGTTTTAATGAGGAAATGACTTTACTGGTAAATAAATAGGCAAATCTGTATTCTAAATTGTCATGATAAAAACTGTAGTTGTGCTTATGCATGAATGTGTAAGACTGATAGAATCGTGTAATGGTTTGGGTTGGAAGGGAGCTTGAAAGATGACCTAGTCCAACACCCTGCCATGGGTAGGGACATCTTTCACCTGAGCAGGGTGCCCAAAGCCCCACCCAGCCTGGCCTTGAACACCTCCAGGGACGGGGATCACAGCGTCTCCAGGCAACCTGTTCCAATGCCTCACCACCTTCTGAGTAAAGAATTTCCTTATGTCCAATCTAAATCTACCCTCTTTGGTTGTAAAACCTTTGCCCTATCACTACATGCCCCTGTAAAAAGTCTCTTTCTATCTTTCTTATAAGTCCCCTTTAAGTATTGAAAGGCTGCAATGAGGTCTCCCCGGAGCCTACTCTTCTCCAGGCTGAACAACCCCAGCTCTTCTAGCTTTTCTTTGTAGGAGAAGTGTTCTAGCCCTCTGATAATTTTTGTGGCCCTGAAAGGGGTCAGGAGATGACTTTGTAAAGCAATGCTTGGTTCACTTGAAGACATATATGCTAAAAAAAAAACGTTTAAGTTCAGTCAAAGCATAAACACATACTTACATATATGTGTGTGTGTTTACAAACACACATATATGAATACAAATATGTGTATAGATTTGTAAGTAGCATTTGCTGTGGCTCCAAAATGCTTTGTTCTGTCTGTTTAGTTATGGAACAGAGAATTTAAGCCCCCTGCTGGCTCTTTTTTCAGTTGTATTTGTGAAGTTGCATTTTTTTGTTGTTGAGAATTCACTGTCTATACCATAAGAACTTACTTTGAAGCAGAAAAGAATAGATTTTCATTATAAAAATCTTTGTGGTTTTTTATCAAAATTACATTTCTGCTTTTGTCCTCATATGACAGCAGTGATCACATTGGAAGAGTAAAGTTCCTGAACTAAGCAGATATGAGCAGATCCTAAGCAGTAGTAGCAGATTTTCCACTTTTCTCTGGGTGATAGTAATCTAGATTGGCCATGTAACAACTGTCTCCTAAGCAAACAGTTGCATTTTGTAAGGAGAAATTTCAGTATGTGGAAACTTCTCCTGACTGGATATATTGGAAACCAGGTTCCCTCTGCCTTTCATGCTCCTCCAGAGCTGTGTGCAGGCTGCTCCAGAATTCAGAGCTTTCCTTGGAGGAGAAAATGATATGCATTTTAAACTCCCTACACTGTAGTATCAGTGGATTCTTTTTGTATAATTGTAGGCATTATGTTCATATAGACTTAGTTGTTTTCTAATTCTTGGCTGGAGTATTCTTCGAAGGGTGAAGGAGGACAGTTAAAAAGAGCAAATCTCAGAAGTTTTGCTCTCTGAATTACCAGCATAAGGCAACATGTTACTGAAGTAGGTTGTTGACTTAGAGGAACAGCTTTTTATTCAACTGGGAAATACTGTTTGTAGTTCTGGGCCATTATGATTTTTTTAGAATTTGTCTGTAAGAGATTAAACTATGTAATTGTAGAGCACTTCAAATCATTTAGTCCTCCTGAGACTTCTTTAAAAAATGACAGGCTCCTCACTCCTGCTGTATCCAGTATTGTAACAAAAAAAAGCTTTTCAGAAAGAGGTTTTCCCTTTGTGTCCTGCAAGGTGCTGCATGCTATTGTAGGAGGTTCCATTACAAATATAATGGTGGCTAGAAATTCCAGCTTTTGTGATCATTTTGGTTTTGACAGCTCCCTCTCACTTGTGGTAACATTAAAAAAAAAAAGGGGGGGGGGGACACAAATAGATTTCACTGAAAACAGTCTTCAGTGCTTAAAATACAACATAAGTTTGTCTGCTTGCAGGATCCATAGGGATGATATGGACATGGAATAGCTGGACTTAAGAACAAATCTAAACAGAAATTCCATCAGACTTAGCAAAAAAAACACAAAACCAACAACAACAAAACCACAGTGTAACAAGGAACACAGGTTCTTTCTAATATCCCAAGTTTATTTTTATTATGGTGGCCTCTGTGTAATGGAGACCCTTTTGTACTGAGTACTGTACAAACAAACCGTCAGAAATGACAAGGCAAACTAAAGGGCACAGAGCTAAAAATGTAGGGCCAAAATAACTTACTTGAGTTCATGTACTAGGTCAGATGCAGAACTAGCTCTCAGGTCTTGTTCCACCCCCTTCCATAGGTATATGCAATTTCTCTTTTCTTCATGGAAGTTTAATTACTTCCAACGTAGGAAATATTTTACAGAATAATTTTATAGCCATCAGAATCTTCCTTTATTTTTCCTTTTTCACCCATGCCCAACTATGAGAACTGAGTAAAAATATCTTAAACAGAATTTTGGGCAGAACTTTTCCATTAAACCTGTTGGATTCTGTTCATACGTTCTCTTGATACAAAATGTTCTCTCTCTACTCTAGTTCATTTGCATCTAGAAAAAAAAAAGTCTTAAGAATGTATGAAAAAAATCAGAATCTCCATCACACCATTTTTTGTTCTTTGTGTAATACCACTCTAGTCATACATTTCATGAATATCATCCTGACTTTGCAAACCATGATTCAGGTTTCACCTTGTTCAAGAAATAGGGTAGGGGCTGCAGCATCTACTGTGAAAAGTCTGTGAAAGTGTCTTTCAGTCTATCTAGCACCAAGGCTCACAAGAAGAAATTACAAGCACTATTTGCACAATTGTTATGTGTCTTCCCTTCCACCGGATCTAGGAGATACTGCATAAATAGTTCACACTGGAACTGGGAGACATCACCTAAATACAAATTAGAAAGGCTATTTTTTATTACAATCACGCAGAAAATCTGTTTGCTTGGAAGGCAGGTAAAAAATTACAGCATTGGACTGTTGTCAGTACATGTAACAGTTGAGTATTTCTGTGATCAGCTTCATGAGTTATTGCTTCAAATAGATTCATAGTTGATGTTGCAATGGTATTTTATCAAAACAAGCAGTGGAGGCATTGTACTATTAGCTGGACTTCCCCACGAGCTTTCCAAATGTCAGTCTTTGTGTTTGTATGAACAGTTTGAATTCTTGTTCTATGAAGTTTGCTGTGTTGTTCCAACACGTATACACACAAGATGCGTACACCAATCATTTTTTTCAAATCCTGTTTCAGAAGTTGAGTTAGACATCATCCTGCAATGTGTGGTAGTTCAGTGGGAATGATGGCAACCAACACAAAAATGTCTAGATAAGAAGCAGATCTTAACGTTACAAAGAACCATGAGCTTTTGACTCTAAAGTTATGTAAGCTAGCTGACATTGGGTGTTCAGCTGAAATAGTCACAGATAGTCCTGTATTTGAACACAGCTGATAATATTTCAATGTCATATGTACCACCTGGGATTCAAACATATTTCACATTAAAAAAGAGCTCATTTTACTGATTTCATGGCTGAAAAGACTCTTCAGTGAAAGCTCTCATGAAGAATTCAGCATAGGTTGGTGTTCTTTTGATGAAGGGAAAGCTGAAATGAATCCAAAAGGTACGAGAACATCAACTAAGATCAACTCTTCTAATCTCTATATTCTTTTTTTTTTTTTTTTTTTTTTTTTTTAATATATGTAATGTTTAATGAAGTTAGTCGTAGCTTTGGCCATGTAGCAGTCTCTGGAATATGTGGACTCTTGCTACTAGTGCTGTGATGCTTCTCCAGTAAGATGCTTGGAGATAGTATGAAGGAAATTAACCAGCTGACTTGAAATAGCCTATAGCCTTTTAGTAAAAATGAAAGTGACAGGAAAAGAAACACCTCAGCTTTTATTCAAATGAATTTGCTAATTATCATAATTAGCAATATAATAATTAGCAATATAATAATATAATTATCGAGTCCAGAGAAGGGCTACAAAGCTGGTGAAGGGTCTGGAGAACAAGTCTTACGAGGAGCAACTGAGGGAACTGGGATTGTTCAGCCTGGAGAAGAGGAGGCTCAGGGGCGACCTTATCGCACTCTACAGGTACCTTAAAGGAGGCTGTAGCGAGGTGGGGATTGGTCTATTCTCCCACGTGCCTGGTGACAGGACGAGGGGGAATGGGCTAAAATTGTGCCAGGGAAGGTTTAGGTTGGATATTAGGAAAAAACTTCTTTACTGAGAGGGTTGTTAGTCACTGGAACAGGCTGCCCAGGGAAGTGGTTGAGTCACCATCCCTGGAGGTCTTTAAAAGATGTTTAGATGTAGAGCTTAGGGATATGGTTTAGTGGAGGACTTGTTAGCATTAGGTCAGAGGTTGGACTTGGTGATCTTAGAGGTCTCTTCCAACCCAGACTATTCTGTGATTCTGTGATAATCAGATAACCCTACCCTATTACTGTAATGTGTTTTAATATGGGTTCATATGAGATTTAGCACTAACACCAACCCTGAGAATAGTGATGCTGTGATTCACTGAACTGTAACGGAGACACGTGATCTTTGGAAAAAAAAAAGGGCAAGGCTATAGCTATATTGTGCTTAGACCCTTTGCTGAGATCTGAGGCCCTTTGTGCTAAGTGCTATGACCAGAAAGTATTGTCTCCTTTGAAGATTTGAAGAGCTAAACCATGATAGAGACGAAGGACAAATGGAAAAAGAATGAAACAAGCAGTTATATTCAAGAAAAGTCAGGCTTATTAGGGCTTTTTTTTTTCTTTAATGCAATGGTAGGATTGTTAAATAGGATGAGAGGAGTGTCCAAGATAACAAAAGCAAAATTGACCTAAAGCTGGCAGAGAAGTTGTATTTATTGAGGTGGCGTAACTGCTGTGCCTCAAATTGATTGCCTTTGTAACTTCTTATTGAGCTCATTACCAACCTGACAGAAGACTAATGCAGAGAAAGGAGGTTTTTTGGGATGGTTTTATGAGCTGAATTGACTCATTAGTTAAGGGATTAGATGAGCAGCCGGACCATTTCACTGTGCATAGGAAAGCTTAGGACCAAGAACCAAAAAGTGGGTAGTGAGAAGCAGTGGTGAGGGGACTACCATTACAGGAATCTCAGGTTCTCACTGGACTTCACCCTACAAACAAGATAGTTGGGAGAGTTTTGATGGTGAGTTGCATAATCTTCTAATTACTTCTAATATTTCTAAATTGAAGGGTTTGGGCATGGAAACGATATATGTTTAGGTCACCAGAGGACCTCTGAATAGTGGCTAGTAAAGGCTGATGAATACATAAAGGCTGGATAGAATGGATAGAGTCATTTCTTGTATTTCTGAGATGTGCCTCCTCCCATTGTCCATGGTTGAAAGAAGTGAACCTTGAGAAACCATCCTTGACTGTTTAATTGTATGATATATTTTAAAAAATGTTGTCAAATAGTTTTATGAGGTACTACAAAAATTATTACCTTCCTTGGATTTCTCCTCTGGGAGAGCTTTAACATTTCTTAAAAGCAATTATGAAATGCGAAAGCTGGAGAGAGTACATTGGAGTGTTTGTCTCTGTTGCTACAACTCCTCCTGCTTTCTGATTCTTACATCACTTGTACAATAGTCTGAATAATAAACCATTGGACAGATCAGGCTGTCAGGATGTCTGCTTATTCTGCAGTTAATTGTTTGTATTTGCATTGCTACTTATTATAATATGTAATAATATAACATTGCAGTTAGTATCCACGTGGTATACAGGTGAATTAAATCAGAATTAAATATATTTCAATATTGCAAGAGCATCTGGAATAATGCATCTAGTACGTAAAGCTCAATCTTTAAATTGCTATTTGAGTTACACCTATGAGCTCCATGGAAAAGGAAGGATCACAATAGTGGTATTGTACATGAAAGTTATGGGAAGGATTAAAGATCAAGATGTTGCTTTGCTAAGATCTTTAGTTCCATGAACTCAAAATCAAATGGCAGAATTACACTATAACAACTTTATGTGAAAAATGTGACTCAAGTCTAGATTCAAAGGAAAAGAAGAGGAAATAAATCCGATTAAGAAATTAAGAATAAAGCTAAATACTGCGTCTAGATACTGGTATTATTCTGTTCAGTACTAGAGACTACTGTTGGGATAAATTGTTACAGTTAAGGTCAGATATTTATGGCTGTTGGAGAGATCCTTGTGGAACACATGGGTTTGTTACCAATGCCAATTTTATCATTACGTTGTAATATTTCTTTAGGTTAAGTGAATCCTAAATTCCATGGTTTTTGCATGTATACATGATATGATCAACAATTTTTCAGTGTTTGTATTCAGCATATGTGTTTGAAATACTCTACAGGATTTATTACTTTTCTGCTTTGTTAATGTTTATATTTAAGTTAATTGGTTTTCAAGTAAAAAAATTGAATTCATACAAGATTCTGAGAAAACACACTAGGTTTCTAGTTGTTGATAATCCTTTTAAGAGTTGCAAATCTTGGATATACATCAATAGAAGTATTTACTGGGCTTTTCTTCTTTTTGTAATTCTGTATCAGCTAAAAATTATGACACAGTGATGAAGTTTAAAATATTGATTTTAGTGTTGTAATACTAAGTATAATGTATGAATATTGTGGTTTTGAGACCAGTTCAATACATATTTTTATTTTTCTTTTTTTTTTTTTTTTAATATGTAGTCAATGTGGGTTTATGATGAAGAGGTAGGAATGAATTGCAGAGAAGTTACCTTCGTCCCAGGCTTATACAAGATCTTTGATGAAATCCTCGGTATGTATAACGTTATTTTAGCATTATGGAGCACAGATTATTCTGAGAACTCTAAAAGCATCCTAAAGCAACCTATCCAGGTTTAGTTCACAGACTTAGAGTTCCACTAAAATACAGTGCTTGGACATTTTAGTGTACACCAGCACTGCAGAATAGATAAGAATAGAGAAAAATGTTTTCAGTTGAAACTGCAAGAAAGTATAATTATTTGTTACTAAATGTCCAAAATAGATCATATTTTGTCATCGATATTGTTATAAGATTTTTTAATCTGCAAGGTTGATTAGGCTATCAGTTTTAAGTAACATTTCAATGAAGACTTTTCTGAAGAAGATTTTTCTGAAAGAAGACAACTGAAAAATATCCAAGTTAACTTATATTATCATCTCATGAATCACTAAAATTGCTTCCTTGTGTATAGAATGGTAGTGGTGGTGATGGTCATTCTTAGATGGATCATTTCTAGACTTCAAACAATTCTTAAAAGGGATATGAATCATACTGCCATTTAAAAACATGGTGATTGAAGTACAAACAAATGATTTTTAGAAAATTGTATCCTAAGTCCCTGAGTCACTATGACTTACTAGCTTATGATATTTTCTTGGTGACAACCACACATTGAAGACCAAGTGGCAATAGTGATGTGCAACATCTGAGCAGTCTGCTGAACTGATATTTTGGTTTAATTGATGTTATAACTTGGGTTAATCAGTTTTTATGAATTTATGTTGTAAGAATTGGCAGGATAACATCATGAACTAAATTACAGTCAACGAACTTTTGTCATAACCTTCATTGGGTTCAGAACTTACCCACACCTCTAAAACTGTGGTTTATAGTATTGCTCTCTCAGAGATTGTAAAGTCTGTATCCTGGCCGTTTGGAAAAGAAGGATTTTGTTTGGTTGTTTCTCACTCATGCCCTGATTTGAGAAATATGAGACTGAAAACTTAAATCACGTCTTTTTTGAGTGCTGCCTCTTAGATGGAATTTACAGCTTTTCACAGAAGGGAGACACTTTCATCTGGTTCCATTCAAAAGGAAAATAATTACCATGTCATTATTGTAGTACTCTATGGCTTATTGCTTTTGTGTAGCACTGGTAAGTGCACTACAGAGTGTGGTTTGAGAGCTAAGGTTCAGTGTATCAACGTGACGAAAATTGGACATTATAGCTGTTCATGCTTTTTAGTGAAACTGCACTTAATGATTTTAGGAAAAGCACCTTGAAATATCTGATACTATATTGAATACCCTATAAGCTATTAAGATACGTTATTTTTACTGGATATCTCCTCATGTACTTTGCTGTTTTGGGATTTTATTTTGACCTATTTTGTGGGTGTTGAGACAAATGTTGAATGTGTTTTTATGGTTAATGGCCATAGTGACATTTCAGATTTCTATTGTTTGTAGGTAATATACATTGGAGTGCAATTCAATTAAATTCCAATAAAATGTTAACCTCCAATTATCCTTCTTTTTAATCCTAAATTGTCTAAAATGAGAGTAGTTATAAGTCTCAGCTTCTTTAGAGAAACCTTTTGCTGGTATCAAAACACTCCTTAATGGTTATGACTTTTTCAGGATTGCATTTTAGTGTCAAAATGATGTGTAAACTGATCTGGTGATGATGCATACAATTTCCTAGGATTTTTTACATGTTTGGTGTAATATGTGTGATAAATCCAAAGAAGTGTAGCAACAGAAGAATGAGGTGTTCAGCATGTTAAGAACAGTTATGAGAAGAGGCTCACAAAATGCACTTCTGTATTTCTGAGATGGTCTAACTGCTTGAAGTAGAATTAGGAATTAAAAGAAGGTTGAAAAATACCTTCTTCTAGATCCATGTTCTTATTTATTGATGCTGGTAATAAGATACAGAGTATACAAAATGTTACCTGATTAAAAAAGGACCTAAATCATTGTAACTTGTGGTAGAATGTCTATATAATCAGTTTAACACATCAAGTAATTAATTATTGCTCCTAGAAAGTGCTAATTTATTACTTTGTTTCATAGTAAATGCTGCTGACAATAAGCAGAGGGACAAGAATATGACTTGTATTAAAATATCCATCGATCCGTAAGTAAAAGCATGCTTTAATTTACTTTCCCTGCCAGGGCAATTGTAATTTAAATTTGTACAAATGATTTTGCTACATGAAGTTGGGTTTTATTTTACAACAAAAATAATCTTTTTGAAACTATTTTTGTTAGCTTCATAATTTAAGATGAAAAAGTGAATTTAACAGTAATTACTACCACTCTGAATTTATAATAATCTGCTTTCCTAAACCACTCATTAATTTTTGATTGAATGAACTGTAGAATCTGAAGATTATAAAATCTATGCTTATGTGAAAGCTTGCTAGTATATAAATGTAACTAGCAAGGTTACATGTAAATCATAAATACTAATATTACGTTTCTATACCATAATTTTGTACTTCCTGAACTTCCATGTTAACTCCTTCAGCGTGAGGATAAGGGTATTTTTAAATTAGTTAGCTATATCAGGCTGAAACTGCATATTGCAAGTATGTTGTCACTCATGTTTTTCTAAATAGAACGCTTGAGGATGAAGAGATACTTCCTAATAAGAAGCACCATAGCTAAATAGAGGGTGATTGGGTTCCTTTAGTAGTACCTTTTCAGTGACATTTAAATAAATAATAAATATTTTGGAGATCCAATTTTTACACCTAATCCACAGGATAAATATTCTGAAAAGTAATTTTTCTGTGAGTTTTCATTGCAGTATCAGTTTCTGTAGACAAATTGCTTTTATCATGGAGTGGGAGGGAAATGTAGTGGTATGTCTATCTGACCTGTCATGATTTTAAACTCTTTAATGCTCCAGAATGAAAATTCTGTATGAGCACTGTAAGTATTAGTGATGCCAGATGTTGAGGAATTTTGGTATTGATGCATAAAAGAAATTACACTGTTTATCATAAGAGGAAAATAACAGTTTTAAACAGAAGATAGCTTAACTTTATCTGGATGGACTTGAACTGAAACTTGTAAAGCTACATCTCTAACAAGTATAATTCTGTCACAGTTTCATGATTCTGTTGCAGATAATGTTGAAAGATCTTCATGCAGATTTTTGGGGGATTATTTTTATATGAAAAGCTGTCATTTTTGGGCAGTTGTGCTCCTTTTCTGACACCTACTAAGCACAAATAAATGTTTCTTGAAATTAAAGTTGCTAGAGCTGTGAATACACAGAATAAGGTCTTTTATTGTAACTTATGCAGTTATTTAAGCATGTAAAATATATTCAGGATTCTTTTTTCAGGTTAGCGTTAATTGGTTTAATGTCTTTCTTCACTATTTTGTAGGGAATCAAACATTATCAGCATATGGAATAATGGGAAGGGTATACCAGTTGTGGAACACAAAGTAGAAAAAGTATATGTACCTGCTTTAATCTTTGGGCAGCTACTAACATCTAGCAACTACGACGATGATGAGAAAAAAGTTACAGGCAAGACTATTTAACTTGCTTTGTTTTATTTAGTGAAGCTATTTTGTTTATCAGTGTGCCTTCTCTTTTTACATTTCTACTCTTTTTCATGATGCATGATCACTTAGGCACTATTACCAGAGTTCTGTGTAAGAGTAAAATGACTTTAAGAAAAAAATCCTACTTTTTCGTTTTTTCAATAAGTGTTTACATAAAATTTTATATTATTTGTATCTTTAGTGTCAGTATTCATTATTCAATAAAAAAAAATCCATGTTAATTTTACCATATGCAAGCATTAGAAGTTTTATGTTATTGAGATGAAGGAAAGAATAATTTCAATAAATTAGACTGATTTATTATCTTAAATGTGATGTAACCCTAATTTAGATCATGAATGAAAGTTAGTTCTCTTTTATCCCACTCCATATATTTAACCCATTTTATGATGACTTTAAAATTTTATTTTCAGAAAACATACAGCAATGAATTTATTTTATTTTAAGATTTATATAGTGTGTTATAAATTCATCCAAGTTTCCACAGAAACTGAGTGTGACTTCAGTCGGTTAGGAAGGTTTACCTTTGAGTTGTTGCCAAGAAGGGGGGTGACCTAACCTCTTTACCTCTGGACTTCTATCCCCATCACTTCTTTTCTGCCACAGCTAGCAAGCTTGTGCAGAATGAGTTGGCTCAGATGGCGACTTAGTTTTCAGCTGGATCATGGTGTTGAGGTCACTTGCCTTTCAGCAGGCAACCTCTAGATCAACGTAAGGGAAGCAATGGGAGCATGCTGGCCTCAGTGAGGGGAGGAGCAAGCGGTGCATTATTGAGGCAGAAATAGCTGCACCAGCTTGTAGGTAGTGTGAAAATGCATCTCTGTCATCCTTTGATAGCTCTTGACATATGACGCAACTTTTGTCTTATATAGGAACGTCTTAATTCATTTGTATTGCCTCTGTATATCATAAATAAAGTTTTTCTTTAACAAAATTTATTGTATGTTATTTTTTCAGGTGGTCGTAATGGCTATGGTGCAAAACTTTGTAACATATTTAGTACAAAGTTTACAGTTGAAACTGCTTGCAAGGAATACAAACACAGCTTTAAGCAGGTATACAAATAGCCTTAAGTTTGTTCTTTATGCTGTAATCATAAGATTCAAACTTAAAACATTTTCTATATTTCATAAAATGAATCATGGACATTCAAATGTAAAGAGTGTGTAGGCTATTCATGCCAAGTTAGTTCTGTCAGTGGAACTGGTACTTCTGCATCCTCGTGTTTTTTTGTTCTGTTTTAAGTAATATTTTTCTTGGAAGTGTTAGGTAACTAAAAATGAAAAACAAATTTTTGCTATTAAAACTGAAGGTTTATTCATGTGCATATGAAAAAGAACATGTTTAATTGAAATATTCTGTAATTGCTAAATGATTTCTCAGAAAAAAAGCTTTCTACTTTGCTATGCAAACGTAAGAACAATTATCTAAGTTATTTTATATTAGTATCAAAAAAAAAGAATTTTTCACATATTGGTCATGAAATTCATTAGCTCAGCTGGATTTGGGTGCAAAGAAACCCCACATGAACCCATTGCTTGTAGTTTTAATTGTCAGCACAAAGTTCAAAGATTCCATGTAATTCATCTGCTGCATCTAGCTTTGAGCTGGCCACCTTTATAAAAGTTTGAAGAATGTTGTGGGGGAGTGTTCACCACCAAAGCTCCTCAGCCTTGGGATCTTTCACAGTTGGTGGCTTCTCTCCCTTTTTCCTGGGCAATTTCTGTTTATGCATTTCAATGGTTTAACTGTCTCTTTAGGAGATGTAATATTTTCTGCTAATTGCCAAAAAGCAAATTATTAAAAGCACATCCATGGAAGTGCTATCTCAGGGACTGCCGAGGCTCCACACAGGGACTAATAAACCTCTCTATAGAAGTATGTAGTAGATGGAAAACATTGAACTAATTGGCAATAAAGACTATTTAGTTAGCTCACTTGTACTTAATTTAGTCAGTTCTGCAGTGGGCTCTATTTGCATTAGAATCATATCCATCAATGTAACGATGCCTATATATTTATAGAAACTACAAATCTAATGTTACCAATATTTATGCAAATCTTGGTAAAGCAATTAATTTTATACATAGCATTTTATCAGAGGAAACTCCTAAAATAAGTCAGTGAGCTTTTTGTTGTGTAGCTTTTGCAGTCCTAGCATAGCTGGAAAATGTAACAAAGCAGGAGGATAATGTCTTGCATTTAAACTAATATTTTAAATGTTTTGTTTCCAAAGACTTGGATGAACAATATGATGAAGACTTCTGAACCCAAGATTAAACATTTTGATGGTGATGACTATACATGCATTACATTCCAACCAGATCTATCTAAATTTAAAATGGAAAAACTTGATAAAGATATTGTGGCCCTCATGACAAGAAGAGCATATGATTTGGCTGGGTCATGCAAAGGAGTCAAAGTTATGTTGAATGGGAAGAAGTTACCTGTAAGAACCTTTTAAAAATTATTTTAAGTGGACTGAGTATTTAATCTGAAGTAGAGTAATTGCTATCTGTGTCACTCATAGGTAAATGGATTTCGCAGTTACGTAGATCTTTACGTAAAGGACAAGCTGGATGAAACCGGAGTTGCACTCAAAGTTATTCATGAAGTTGTGAATGAACGATGGGATGTGTGCCTAACTTTAAGTGAAAAAGGATTTCAGCAAATCAGCTTTGTAAATAGTATAGCTACCACAAAGGTGAGTAGTTATAGCTACATTAAATGATAAAAATAGATGCTAAGGTTATGTCTAGTCAGACATTAAAAAAAAAAAGTGTTACTGAAAATAAATAGCTGGGATAAACCTTTGCATGAAAGGATTTGGCAGAGCAACTGAATGCAGTCAGAATACGGTCATTTCAGTATTTCTGAATATGCCTTAGATTTTAAAAAGCTAGTAATCATGATCAATGATACTGATGTCTCACATGAGCATTACTGATTAATGATAAAATGGATGGAACTATTGCTTAGTAAAAATACTTTGTCCCTTCCTTTTTAATACATTGTAACAAAACAATTCCGAGATTAAGGCTAAAAACTGTACAGACCCCTTTAAAGTTAGTAACAGGTTTTGGAGAGGAAACAAGTCTTCTGGTATTCATGAAAAATGGTGTTTCGTTT
The DNA here is from genome assembly GCA_011075105.1 of Heteronetta atricapilla. Taxonomy (NCBI): domain Eukaryota; kingdom Metazoa; phylum Chordata; class Aves; order Anseriformes; family Anatidae; genus Heteronetta; species Heteronetta atricapilla. The sequence goes on along the minus strand of CM021732.1, from coordinate 41,105,209 downwards.
ATTGCTTTATGATGTATATAAGTGGCCTGAAATATTGAGATTAATTTTTTTTCATTTGTATTTCTACATGAGGGATCTATGCATTGTTCTCTGCTCTTACTAGCAACTAGAGAAGTAGTAAATGGCATCATAACAAATCTTCAGATATGATGAAGAAGCAATCTGCTCAGTGTACTAAACTAGAAAGAAGTCTGCGCTTCTTGGATGCTGTGGTAGTCAGGCACCAAGGCAATCACCCCAAACTTATTGGTATAACTAATTTATGCTGGTTTGGTGTGGCCCAAGTTAAGGTGTCTGGATCCACCACGGTGAAAGAAAATCTTGGTCGATTTCTGCTCTTGACAAACTACACCGATTGAGTGATCTAACACCAGTCAAGTAATTCTAGTGATGGCACTGTTTGTAGGGAACCTTAACCATGAGTTTCTCAGAAAGATAAGAATTTGTATTCACTCAAAAATCACCTTTTGCACAAATCTTTTCTGAAAGAGTCAAACAGAAGAAAATTCCAATGTTAGCACAAGTGGTTTTTAAGCACTAGTTCATAAGTGCAGTGGCTGCACTAAGTAGGGTCCCTACTCTAGGCAGGTGCCCAGAAATACCGGTGTTAATCTCACTGGTAGGTGATATGTAGTCAGTGTTTTGGCGGTGTAGAGTTTTTACTACATAATTTCCTTCAGTGTTCTTTTCAGTGTAGGTGAACCAGTGTTCAGTGGTAAGGGTTTATTTCAGTGTAGAATATTTACTTTTTAAATGTGCATTTTAATCAAATGCTTATCTGATACTTCTCAAAACTAGGGATACAAACATACCTGGTAATTAAAAGATTAAAACTTAATTCAGGCCTCTTTATGCAACATAAAGAAGAAAAATAACATGACCTTAAAGATGTATATGATACCTTTATGAAGATGCTGGCAATGTAGACAGTCTTAATATTGTTTGGTATCAGGATGAGAGAATGTATTGGGAAAAAATACTTACTCGAGGGATATTGAATTTGACTCCTTTGGATCGATTTTCACCCATCATGCAGTTACACATGCACATTGTTATATGTTCTTTAAGAAAATTCATAGAAAAAGTACTGTGTATTCTTCAAAGGTAAGTGTTGTAATTTCTAGTTTTTCCCGCTCTCCCAATCCATGCCTTATGTGTGTGACTGGATGTGGAATGTTCGGGCGGTGAACCACCTCACCAGCAATTGATGTGCCACTACCCACTGATGAGACATAATGGCTAGTAACTAACTGCGTCACCTGCCTGTTCCCTTATCTGCTAACAGGTGAGGAGCTCATTTCAGCTGTTTTTTGGTTATTTATCACTGTTTGCTGAAAGCTTTTCATTTCTGTTTCTGGATAAATTTCACCCAGTGCTAACTTCCCTTCCACCTTTTTTAAACTTGCTTTAAATTCCAAACAAGTTTTTTTAGGTTGATGGGGCTTTTTTTTGAGGGGTGGGTAGAAGTTCAGGCAGTATGTTTAGGCACAGCTCCCTTGTTTTGTTTTTGTAACTTCGCTGCTGTGGTCAGGTCCATGTGTATTCACAATTTTGCCACAATAGACTACCACAGAATTTGACATGAGACTCTGAGGCTGAAAGTGTTTGTAGCTATGGTTGTGCAGATAACTTCTTACTGAGAGTTGAATATAATGTGATTAAATATTGTCTTCACAAGTTCTCAATTTCAAAGAGCAACTGTAGAAGAAATTGTAGTAAAAGTTCAGTTATTAACATATCAATCTAATGATATTTTTAATATGGCAGCACTGCTAATTGTAATACTGCATATTTTAGCAGAAAAAATCAGCTGGTACAGATGCAGTGCCAGGTTTTAGACTTGGATGCAGGGAGCAGCCCATGAAACATTTATCTGTTCATAGAATTTAAATATAGCTTACCTCAGAATTAATTGAGGCTGTTGGCTGTTGATGACAATATTAACAGAAGGTATACTGGAGCTAGTCTATACTTCACTTTTAAGATTTTAGTTGCTATGATTTTATTAGATGTTCTTGCATCCTGAATTTTGCAAGATGGGGATTCCATGGGCTGCCTTCTGGGAAAAGAAGGCTTTGCAGTTATACTTCTATTTTTCATAATACAGTAATCATAATAACCATTAACAGCCCTCTAGATTTAGAGGGTATTTTTCTTTTTCTGTTTTGTATTGATATGTACTGACAGTTGGGGCAGTTATAGGCTGTTATGCTTCTATAGTGGGTAAATGTGCCACCTACTGGTGAGATGGTTGAAAGGTTCCCAACTTTGAGCTCTGAACATCCCTCAATCAATGCTACACACTAAGAATGGACACAGGAATGGGGAACTGTTATAATAACTAATATCTTCTAAGAACAAGAATTACTGGTAAGTAACCAGTTTTTGATATGTCAGTTGTTAGTTTCAGCAAAATATTTGAAGTGCTAAAACTAGGCTTTCCTAATCTACTTGTATATAAAACGTTATACTGAAATCAGATATATTGCTGTAAGCATAAGATTTGAGTAATGTGATGACCAAAAATAATGCATTTAATATTGCCGTTCAAATGTGAAATGTTTTTGAAATGTCATATGATATTTTCCTGTAGTAGCACTTTGGAAATTGATTTATTTTTCTTTCAGTGGCAGGATATCAATGTTTCAACTTTCACTGAACTCTCCCTATGCTGAAACTCTGTCATTCAGATATGAATAAAAACTTTTTTTTTTGTGTAATGAAATGAAATTGACAATCAAAAAAACCTTGTATGTATGGTGCTTCTAACTCACACTGGTGGTTTGTGTTGCTGTTTAGTAGGAGGCTGTGAAAACTGACAGAAACTGTATATGGTTTCTTTGAAGTGGAAGTACTTGTTTGGTAATGGTTAATAATATTAACCATCCTAACCCATTGTTTTTTTTCCCTTCTCTCTCTCTTTTTTTTGGTTGTTTCATCTCTTCTTTCTACATGATGTTGAGAACACCGCTATCTCCTCTTGTTTCAGCCCCCCCCCTTTTTTTTCAGATGCCTACTGTGTCTTTAGAATGGTTTGAGATAGCTTTTATTTTTTTGTTTGCTAGTTGTTTGTTCTTTCTTTTCCTCTGTTTGCCTGCTGTTTTTTCTTGGTTTTGATGTCTTCCATTTCTTATTTCTTATCTATCTTATACTTCCTCATACCTATCAAAAGCTTTCTTTCTCTTCAGTTCTATTTTAAAATAGCTTTAAAGAATGTCTTCATAGATAGTTTTATATATATATATATATATATTTTTTTTTTTCCTGCCACAATGCAGGTTAGTCTCGACAGGAACCATTATTTACTATGTTGTTTTATTACAGGACACTAATCGGTGTTAAGCAAAGATGATCTTCTGAGTAAAATAGTGCGCACTAAGTTAGATGTGTTTTAACTGTAGGATATGTCTGTATCACTCCATCCTTTGTTATAATAGATTTTAGTCCATGTGTTATAAACTTGCTGTAATGGCCCACAGAATTTAGCATTTTATCATTATTTATGCCTTTTTGTCTGCAAATTTAACAGAAGGCAGTTGAATAGTTTAAAAAATGTTACATATACCTTTGGTTTCCCCTGTTCTGCTTTATTCCTTTTGTGGACATGGCTTCATATACCTATTTTTAACTCTTTGACAACTTTTTCAAAGAATTCAAATTTGGTTTCTCTTTATGTAGGCTTGTAATTAAGTATTTGTAGTTAATAATGAAATTTTGGAAACTAGCAAGAGATATTTAAAGACTTTCAGCTTTTTTCAATAGTCTCTTTTACAGGGTGGAAAGTAAAATTTTCTTTCAAAATTACAATTTTATAAAGTCATTGAGACTGTGACTTTAAAATTTCCTCCTACAAGCCTATACCTGAGAAATAAACCAAGCTGGTTAGAAAATCAGTAACTGCTTGTGGAATATGCTTGTGTAATACTAATAGGAGTGGGGTCTTGCACAGAATATTATTTTGCTTATAGGCAGAGAAAATTTCAGGCAGTCATCAGCTAGCATAATCTCAATGCAGCTTGGAGAAAGTCTGTCTAGTTTTTGAAGGGTTGTATTACTTCAGATTTTAAAGTGATTTAAGTTACTGTCACTTCTACATTCATATTTTTTAACTGACAAAATGATTTCTACCCAAGCATTTTACTTGCTAAAGCACGGATGAATTAATAATCTAAAGCAACTTGAAAGACTAATTTTAAACTTCAAATTCGCCGTTAAAGCTAGAAAATCTTTCTGTATGCACCCACTTAATCTGCAAACAAGCTTCAAATACAAATACCTGGAGCAAAGAAGTTTATCTTCTACCCTCTGTCACCTATCTTTCAAGTTGTCCTGTACTTTAGTTATATTGACTTCTTCAATGCCTCCAATTTTTTTTCCAAACTATTTAAAATTTGGGGATTTATTTTTCTATTAAGTTCTCTGTCAGCAAAATATCTTCCTTTTGTTACAGAAGTTGGAAGTAAAACTCCAGTAATATTAGCCACACCTTAACTTCACTGAGCAAAAGTTAAAACTGCTGCAGGAGTTTGCTTTTGTGATTCTTGGTGTATCAGTAAAAGCAGCTGTTATTTTGTACCCCATTTTCTGTATAATTGATGAGAAATTTAAAACAATAGACTTGATAATGCTACAGAATACAAAGAAAAGCCAAAGAAAGCTTATCTAGGCAGCAATAAAACCACACGTCTCCATTCCCCATTTTATTACTTATTTCAGTGGAAGGTTTTTCTACCTTTCCAATGATTTTCAATGTTTCTTTTAATCTGAACATTTTTCATTCAAGAAAATCATATGAATGTACTTACTTTGTTTGCTTAAAAGGATTTGAGGTCCTGTCCTCAACAAACTTCTTTGAGAGAACATGCTTCATGATGAAATTTGTTCTCTCCCTTGAGACTCAAGTCAAATGTTTACCATTTTGAAGCACTCCCTTACAGCTGTTTCTGTTCATCAGCTTGAGGTCTCTTGCTAGTGTCTTACTGAACAGTTGCATAAAATTCTTCTGTGCCTCTATTACAAATTTCAGATCATTCATTACCTCAGTTTTTCTGTACTGGCATCAGTCAGTCTATTTGGTTCAGTTAGATCACCTTATAAGTCAGTTCTGAAGTGTGCTTGGAAGGAATTCCTGGTCAGAGTATTTCAGCAGAAAATGTCTTGTCATAGTAAAATATTTATTTTTATCAAGGTTGTAAGGCTTGACCAAGAACTCTGATCTCTGTATAAGAGAGACATAGACCTCCTCTTTGTAGTAAGAGATGAAAGAAAGTAAGTACTCATAAGATTTTTTATTTGCTGTCCAGATACTGACTTCAAATATTTATCTTGGGTTAAAAATAATGGGAGGAAATCCCCAATATATTGCACCTGGGAGAAACTAAATTGATAAGACAACATAATACATCCTCAACCTATCTATGTTAGGTGTTTTTTCTAATAACTGTTTTCCACTTCTGAGAAATGTTTTTTTTTTCTTAACAACTGAGTCTGCAGTCCCATCAGCAGCAGAGCTAATCTAACAGTTTACTGTCATCAAAAGGGGTCATATTGTTTCCCTTTCCTCTCTGTACTCTTGGTATATTTACAGTGGCTGGATTAGGTTTTTGTTGCATTCATGTGTTGAATTGGTTTATGCTATAATGCGATAGCTGGCACAAATTTATTGGGTTGATTATGACCTGCCTCTTTCATCATTAACAGGGTCAGAAAGTAACAGACTTGTTGAAGTCAGGTATAACTCATGCTTCACAATAGCGAAGGGTGATAAAAATACATTTGCACTGTTTAGATAGTGTTTCTACTACTGATGAAATTCAGTCTAAATAGGAAAGAGCTAAGCATTTGAACAAGTAAGATTTTGTTCCACTCCCACACTTCCAATTCAGGCACCTCCAAAAGGTGCCCCAGGGCTTCTATCACCTTGTCTAGCTACAATTCTCTTTGGACTTAAACTTTAAACCAACTATAAAAAGAACCCAAACCATACTGTTAGAAGACAAATCATTTTGAGATGAAATCATTTGGAAAATAAAGGCATTTCACATAAGCCTTCTGGAAAAAGGCTACATCCTAACAATTGCTATGGATTTACACATGTAAAAGAAACCTAACAGTTATGGGGTATGTTCTAAAATTCAGAAGCAATCTGAATCAGAATCAGAAATAAAGACTGAAACAGTACAAACTTTTATCAAGTAAAGAAACAATCATTACCTAAATGAACAAAGGTAATATAAGTGAATATTTCTTCCTCAGGGTCTGTTACGCTAGGGATCACAGCTAGGAGGTGAATACATTGCCTTAGCCAAAAGCTTTTTTTTAAAAAAAAAAAAAAAAAATTTTTTTTTTATTTATTTATTTATTTTTCCTCAGTTATGGCTTTAGTTGAAATAGTTGGAAATACAGCTGGAAAGGCATTAAGCAAGGATAACCAGAGAGTCTCCCTTTTCGAAGGATAAAGGGAGGAATTTTGACAGGCGCCATGAATGTTTTACTTTCAGCTGTTGTGGTGCAGTGGAGGAAAAAATCCTATGCTGTCTTTCTGCCTGTCTTTCTGGCCATCCTTCTTTCATTGTCCACTGAGGTGATGCAAGGAATTTCTTATAAGCCATTTTATTCCTCTTCTGCATTTGGGCAGTGGCTGTAAGGAAGTCCAGGTGACTGCTCAATTGTTGCAAGACGTAGCTACAAGTTACTGCCCTGTGGCCGGAATGAAGACTGAATGACAGAAGAAACTTTAAAACCAAATTTTCTTTGTTATCTTATAACTTAATGTGCATCGACTTCCAACTTTGACTGCAGTATGACTACAGGAACTAACCTGATTTGAATCTTGTTTATGAGATTAAAAGCTATTAGAAAATTCAATGAGTTGTTTTTTTTTTTTTCTTTCTTCATCAAGGGTGGTAGGCATGTTGATTACGTGGTGGATCAGGTCGTGGGCAAACTGATAGAAGTGGTGAAAAAGAAGAATAAAGCTGGAGTTTCAGTGAAACCATTTCAGGCAAGTGTCATTGTAGAAAAATGTTATACATTAAAATGTATATTGTTAAAGATGAAGATGGTAATTTTGTTAAGTAAATTGCTTTCAATGTTTTCAACAGGTGAAGAATCACATATGGGTTTTTGTTAACTGCTTGATTGAAAACCCATCTTTTGATTCCCAGACAAAGGAAAACATGACATTGCAGCCTAAAAGTTTTGGGTCCAAGTGCCAGCTATCTGAGAAATTTTTTAAAGCAGTAAGTAAAGCTTATTTCTTCTTTTCAGTGAAGCAGAAATTGACAGACTGGATCATTTATATGCATGTTAGTTAGCTGAGGATTAATTGGTTCATTATGTACCCTAGTGATATTAGCATACTATGAAAATGAGAAGGAGGAACTTTTGTTAATTCTCTGGCCTTAATACTGGAGACAATGACTGTATACATGACTATATATTTGGTTGTGATAATAGTTGATACATAGAGCCTTATTTTTAAATGCTTTTGGGTCTTCCAATTATTTTCAGAATTTCCAAAGAAACCTTGGATGTTCATATTATATCCTATAAGGTTAATTTTGCTGCCAAAGTCCAGGAAGCAGGAGCTTAGTACCTAAAATGTCTCAGCACATTAACCACACAACATAATATATCCTCATACTAAATCTTGGTCCACTTTTTCTCTTTCCTTACCACCAGTTATACAAGGTAGACAAAAGAATCTGTGAGAGTGTTGTACTTTAGTTTTGTGTGCATGATGTGCTACACAGGTATGTGTTAATTCTTTGGCCTTTTACAGGTTGTATTATTTTAAAATGTGAAGGATCAGTAGCTTAAAATTGAGAGATAGGAATCTGCCATGTGAAGTTTTATGTTTCTCATCCACACTTCTGATCTGTTGCTTACAGGCCTCTAACTGTGGTATCATAGAGAGTATTTTGAATTGGGTCAAATTTAAGGCACAGTCTCAGCTGAACAAAAAATGTTCATCGGTGAAACACAGTAAAATCAAGGGCATCCCAAAACTGGATGATGCTAATGATGCTGGTAAGAGCATTTTGAATATCTTTAATTTTTCACAGATATTTTCACAGAGATCATCATTCTAATCCTGACTCTAATTCTCATGTTTATTTTTAAATAAAAACCCATATAGCTTTATAAACAAATTTTATAAACTTTCTTAGTGCTAGAATTAAAGCATGATGTTGAGTTTGATATTATGAATACCATCCTCTCTAGGGTGGAGAATTAACATAGCTGGACAAAAGCAGCAGCCTAGTTCCGTAATGAAAGAGCATGTATTTTCTAATTGCAGTTTCCTGCTAAGTAGTGCTACCAGTATTCTGTTCAAGAGGTGGTGAAGACCTGAGGGAATGATTCAAGTGACTTTTTTCCATGAGACTTTAAATGCCCTTTGGTTCCTGTCTGGGTATTTTGGGCAAACTGGCAATGTCTGCTGCCTTGATTAATGGCGTAGATAGGAATTAAGATCGGCTGGCAATCTTTGTGCCAATAGCAAATGTCATTGAATTATTTGAGGGGCACATGTGACCGAAGAGCTTGAAATATCATTAGTTTCAACATGTTGACATTTGTTGTTTTTTATACATCCTTACCCTAAAGAAAGATACAGAAATTGCAAAGAAATCTTTTGCATGAGTAATAACATGTAAGACTGCTAAAGACTGTTTATCTTCACTTGCCTTAAAATGGTATAGCTGTAGCTATACCATTAGGAAGGTATACCAGTAGGAAGAATTTGAAGGAAAAAATGGTTCCTTTTTACTTGATTGCAGGAAAAGGTTAACATTTTGTTCTGTTGGCATTTAGTATAGTTTGCTTACTAGACTTAAAGAAACGTGCATCTGTCAAAGGAAAACAAATTACACAACCAAAACTGTCATTAAGAGGAAACATAATTAACTCTTTAGAGGCAAAATATGACATCTGAAGAATTGGATAACTGATAAAACACTGAAAGAAAACTCAAAAAACAAAGACACCCAAAAACTTGGATTCCTGTTACTCAGATGTTTCTCTACTGCCTAGATCTTCTTACATGGGGAGCAGGAACTATTTAACTCCCAGGAAGGCTTACCCAGGTATTAGTTTACTGAAGATATGGAACATACTAGATGTCTCACATTGGAGGCATTTCACATTCAGGTGTGGACACACAGGAAAGCAGAGAGACATTCAGTTTGTAAATAAGGTGTGTTGTTGTATTCACACTCATCCCGACTTTCTGAGGTGCTGTGTATACAGGCAGAAATGTTTTAGGTTGAAAGATGTCACTAATGATCACATAATTCCAGAAGATGGTACACCTGGATGATGTTCAGATTTGTTTTCTGCAGTTCATTTGGGAAAAAAGGCTCTTATATATTCTAAAACAACACACTTATTTTTCTTGGTATTTGGATTGCACCTTCCTGATAGCACTGTAGCTATACCATTTGACAGTGTGAATACCTGTGTGATTTAGATTCAGTTAAGCTATATGTCTGACTTAAATGACCAAAGATGCTGAATATAAGTTCTGTGTAATAGGAAGAGTCAAATTGTTTTTTACATACCAGGTAGAGGCAAATCGAAGTACCTATTTTAAATGTCATTATCTTCAAAACTTTGTTATTAACAATAGATAAAAGCCAACCAGCTTCAAAGTCTTTGTAGTCTTTCCTACCATTTGGCACTGATAAGATAACAAAAGTGCTTAATGAGCATTTGCACCCTTCAAAGACAGTGGGTTCCATTTTTGAAACTCTTATCAATTAAAATACCTATTCAACTATTCCAGTTGCAGTGGACAGAAGATACATGTCATACCAGTTTTGAGCACACTCATATAATTCAGATACACATAATGTATGGGTGTAAGTAATTTCCAGATAGTCTGTGAAATGGTAAAGTGCAGATGCAATTTGTTTTGGGGTGTTTTTTTTGTTGTGTTTTTTTTTTTTTTTCTGTGTGTGTGCGCAGATCTGTCGGTACCACTACATAAGACATGCCACTGCATTCCATTTTGTTCTTTGCCACATAGTGATCTGTAGCATGTTGCTGAGGACAAGGATACTCCTTCCTGTTGTGTAGTTTTAGTAGTATGGAGGGTCATCCCTAAAAGTAGAAATTCAGCCTATTTAAATTATCTGACACAGAGTTTAGGAAGAGCATTCATGACTAATTCTATCGTATTCCTATAGTTTGAGTTCAAAAGCTAAGCTTTCTGTGTTGTTTTCTTTTTGACTTGCTTCTACTTCTTCCTGAACTACAGGTGGCAAACATTCCTTGGACTGCACGCTAATATTAACAGAAGGAGATTCTGCCAAATCTTTAGCTGTCTCTGGCTTAGGTGTTATTGGTCGAGACAGATACGGAGTATTCCCACTCAGGGGCAAAATCCTTAATGTTCGAGAAGCTTCTCACAAACAGGTAAGTAGTCTTCTCAATTCCTTTTAGACAACAGATAGATGTCTCCTCCTTATTTTTGATTTCTAGGGTTATATCACAGTATTTTCATTTTTATTTTTTCATGAAAATCTAGTGGCCAGGGTGTCATAAAGGACCAGCTACTTTAAAGTCAGTAGTAAAATCTGAAACTAGAAATACTGAGTGAAGTACTAAGATGATAAACATCATTGATTTTCACAAATGCAAGGAGATTCTCCTATGACTTATACTAACACTTACTAACAATTCTGTGATTTCATTGACTCCCACCATCAGGCAGTATCACTATTACTCATTGCATTACTTCTGTTGCCCTCCATACTTTGTCTTTAGTAAGAGTATTGCAGTAAGAGTACTGCAATAAGAGTATTGTAGTGTTGCAGGTGCCTGTAGAAGTGATGGAAAGAGAAGGCAGCTTTGTGAGATGACTTTTTGTTATATTTATCCTTCTGTGGAGTTCTCTGGCTGTGGAGAAGCAGTGATATAGTCTTGAGCATTTATATGTACAGAAGAAATTTTTGTGGCTGTGAGGGCATACAAGGGGCTCAGGGATGAAGGGGTTATGAAGCTGAGGTAGGGGTGCATTGAAAAAGGAGCTATAAACCCCACCTTAAAAAAAAAGATTGGGATATTTCTGAATTTCTGGTTTTTATACTAACTGCTAAGGTAACTTTTTAATACAGATCATGGAAAATGCAGAAATCAACAACATCATCAAAATAGTTGGACTACAATACAAGAAAAGCTATGAAGATCCAGAATCTCTAAAAAGTTTGAGATACGGAAAAATTATGATCATGACAGATCAGGTTAGTCTGAAATTCACAACTTTTAGTATATACAGGGCTATGTGTTTTGCTGCAGTCTTACAATAGATTACTTTTTTGTGCATTATAACCTGCCTCTATGTTATGATAATATAGATGTATCCAGAGGGAATCCCTAATGTATAAGATTTCTTTATGGGAATAATTTGTCTGTACGTTATTTTGGTTACTCCAAATGAACAACAGAACTTTGCACTGTAACAGAGAAGCCAAAGTAATAATAAGAATATGTATAAACAAGAATGTTTTGACTGCTCAAAAATTTGTTGAAAGTACAGAATTGAACAGGAGATGAGGTAGTGATGCTAGTCTGGCAGAAACTAGAATGAAGGCAATTATTTCTGTGTATTCTCATGAAGTGTGTGTTTATTCTGATTTGTAGAAGGCTAGGTAGCCTATGCTTTAGATAAATGTGAAGGTTTGTTTGTTTCTTCTGGAAAGGTCAAATTATCAAGCATTTTAGCACCAATGAGAATCAATGAGCCAGATTTGACTTTCTTCCACAGAGATTCAGCTCCACGTTGTCTGGGAGAGCCAGACAACGCATGTTTATCTCTCAGATAAAACATGCCATAGGCAAATAAACCTGTGACCTGCACCTGTGCACGTAGTTTGGAAGAGCTCATTGTTAGCTCTGGGACAGGGCTGTTCACAAATGTCTGTTTGATACCCAGGTTCAGTTCAAAATCCAAATTAAACCTATCTGTTCCCTTTTATGTTTTCTGTCAACAAACATGGTTTTAATGTATCCAGGCCAGTGCATACTGTTTATCCTTGCAACTAGACTTTTTCATACATTGCCACTCTCTTTTTGGTTTGGGATGGGGGTGGGTTTTTTGGTGTCTTAGTGTGATCTGACATTTTACGAGATTGCCTCATGTTCGTGTTCTGATATAGGATCAGGATGGATCTCACATAAAAGGCTTGTTGATCAATTTTATTCATCACAATTGGCCATCACTGTTGAAACATGGTTTTCTGGAGGAGTTCATCACTCCCATTGTAAAGGTATGGGTTCTGTTAATGCAATTTTATTTATTATTTACAGTGCAACAGAAAAGTTAATTATTTTTATTTTGTTTTAAAGGCAAGCAAAAATAAGCAAGAGCTTTCATTCTATAGTATTCCAGAATTTGATGAGTGGAAGAAACATATGGAAAATCATAAAGCATGGAAGATAAAGTACTACAAAGGTTTGTTTAAAACAAATAAGTTAACCTTGTGAATCTAAAAATAAATAATAAATGGATGTTACAAAGTTTTATTTATAGCTGATTTCACGATACTATCTTCTGCAATGATTTTATTTAAGGAGTAAAATGTTAAAACTTATATACAAGGGGTAAGATGTTAAAACTTAAATTCCAAATATGGAGTAACTGCTTTGTTTTGTTATACAGGTTTGGGTACCAGCACTGCTAAAGAAGCAAAAGAATATTTTGCTGACATGGAAAGACATCGGATCTTATTTCGGTATGCTGGTCCTGAAGATGATGCTGCCATTACACTGGTAAGAACTTATAAAAAGGAATTCTCTATGATACTTTTTAGTTTCTGTTGTTCACTGAACATGAGGAAGTGAGCAGGTTAGGGTTTTTTTTCGGCATGACTGAATAAAAAAATACTTTGTGGAGAGAAAAAAGCTTTTGAAAAATGTTTCAAATTTTGTAATGAGAGCCTTATCTGTGCTACAAAATTAATTCTACCTTCTGCTTAGTAGCTCTGATCAATTTTATGTGCTGTAGATATCAAGGAACACTACATTCAAAGTTGCTTTTAAAGACAACACACAAAAGAGTATTCTGAATAGGGCAATAGAGCTCAAATTGATGATGTTTTGCATCTACTCAGGGACCTGATTTTTGTTTATGAGCAAATTACATCAGATAATAATAATTTATTCTTCAAAAATACGTCAGTGTGGCATGTGTGTATTCAGATATGTCCTGCACATTTGAATTTGAAATCTTGTAGGTAGTTGTGTTCAGGTGTTTTGAACACATCAGACAGACGTAGTCAGTACACTAGGAAATTATTTGTGTATCACAGAGAACTTGAGGAAGGAGAAAGAATGGAGTGTCTAGAATGAACTGTTTTCTCAAGATGTGTTTCATTTTTTATAAATGTTAATTTACTATTTCAGTTTTAGGTGGTGTTAGAGAGAAAAAGGGGTAGGAGAGAAAAATAAAAATGGGAAAATGCACATATTCAGAAATGAGCTCTCTCCTTATATAATAACTTTTTCCTTATACTGTGGATCCAGTAAAATGGTGTGTTTTTACAGAAAAGGCTAGTAAGCAGTATGTACCTGTTCTCTTGAAGGAAAAAAAAAAAAAACACGATGTGTCAGAAGTTATTTGTACTTCTCATTTTACTTCTGCCCAAGATACACTGAAACATAATCCATGCATGTGGTTCCCCATCCTAGAAAAGTGTGTTCCTCTAGATAGATTTGATCAGGACAACCTGATCAAAAATCAGTGTTCTATTTCTGCAAATACACTACAATCATTGTTCAAGAAGAATTTGTAAGTTCTCTTAAGTGTTCCGGACAGAAGGTCTTTCAGTTCAAGGGAAGGTAGAAGAATTCAGTTGTAGTTATGCCCAAGCAGACTGATGTCACTGTTGATGTCAATCTTAGCCCTAAATGCAGATTCTATTCCTATGAAGAATTCTTTTTAATGCCTTTCTTTTTATGACCTGTGGTCATTCTTCACTGACTGCCTCATCAGTACCATTACCAAGTACTCAGGCGCTATTGTGGAGGATCTAGTCTTCTGCTTTCTGTTCTGTTGTTCATACCCTTCACCATGTCTTCAGTCTGTTTTTCAGAGCCTACATATAACTGTACAAGATATTCTAGGTCTGTATAAAGTTGACTTGTTAATAGTTAATAGCTTACATACAGGATGGTCTATATTTGTTTAAATGATGTATAAGGCCATATTACCTGTTGAGGCTGATACTCACTATTGTCTAAAATTATATCTTTTCAGTTCTGGATGAAATTAGTAATTTGTTACACAAGGAAGCTGTTAACAGAAGTTCCACCTGTATTCTTGTCCACACCTCTGCTGACAGTTATAATTCCAGCCCCGAGGTCACCTCTAGGCATAGTGGGTTGAAGATTGTAGGGCCTACCAGGTCTCAAGATAGCTCTAATCAAAAAAAACAGTAATTATTTCACACAGTAAATTCTTCAGTATTATGAAGAACTTCTTGCTAGCAAGTCTAGCAGTCTTAGAATAGCAGTTCTAAGTGAAGAAAGGAAAAGAAACAAAAAACATTCTATTTGAGCATAATTATTCAATAATATTTTTTATTGAAACTTTTAATTCTAATTTTTATGCTGATCCAGCTCTTGTTCATTTGTCACTGCAGTGGTGTAGAAAAAGTATAAATACATGGAAAAGAATAAGACTATAAGAATTAAGCCATGTTTTTACAAGAGCCTAATCTTAATCCTACAGAGGTCTGACATTGTAAATTGTTGAGCTTTATTGACAAAGGTAGTCAATCTGATGCTAAACAGGGTGATATCACTTAGTCCCTTTCTCAGTAAGTTAATTAGGTTTGCTATTTAATGTGAAATATCATGATCTCCAAGAAAATGAAGCTATTAATTGAGATCTTCTAGTCTTTTTAAAAATAGACAGAGATTACTGTTCTCCTATGCAGGAGAGTGGTGAAATCAGAACATGATGGAGTCCATGTATTTTACTCTGTAATAAAAAAGGTAGTACCTCATCAGCTCACAGAATTTTCCCAAATTAGTTGAAATTTTGCTTAAGCCACATTTTTTATGCATTCTTCTGTTGTTTCTTCTGGAGAAGAAACTCACTGGAGGGGAACTCTGTCTCAGTAACAGGACAGACAGAACATTCCTGTGTCATTTTGTAGTTTCAATTAAAGTTCTTGCTTTAAAGTAACATCTTGTATTCATAAAGACTAAGGCCCTCAGTCAGCTGGCCTAAATTCTTGTTTAGTCTTTTCATAAAATGTCAGTTTTTCCAGGCTGTCAGTTTTCTTTGAGGACCAGAGCCAATGACTGAAGAATAGCTACAAATTATTGACTTTATTTGACATTATTGAGATTTGACGTATTGACATTATTTGACATGGTTTCCCATAGGATCCTACTGGACAAAATGTCCAGCATAGAACTTAACAAAAACATCATACAATGGGTGGATGTAGGACTAGAAGGTGTTTTGAGCAAATTTGCTGACAACACCAAGCTTGGAGGAGTTGTGGACTTGGATGAGGGTGGAAGGGTCTTGCAGAGAGATCTGGACAGGTTGGAGAGCTGGGCGATCACCAACCGCATGAAGTTGAACAAAAGCAAATGCTGGGTCATGCACCTAAGACGAGGCAACGCTGGCTATCCGTACAGACTGGGCGACGAGATGCTGTAGAGCAGCCCTGCAGAGAGGGATCTGGGGGTCGTGGTTGACAGCAAGTTGAATATGAGCTAGCAGTGTGCCCTGGCAGCCAGGAAGGCCATCTGTATCCTGGAGTGCATCAAGCACGGCATTGTTAGTCAGTCGAAGAAAGTGATCGTCCTGCTCTACTCTGCGCTGGTGCGGCCTCACCTCGAGTACTGTGTGTAGTTCTGGGCACCACAGTACTAAAAGGACATTAAACTGTTGGAGGGTGTCCAGAGGAGAGCAACGAAGATGGCAAAAGGCCTGGAGGGGAAGATGTATGAGGAGTGGCTGAGATCACTGGGCCTGTTCAGCCTGGAGAAGAGGAGGCTGAGGGGAGACCTTATCATGGTCTACAACTTCCTTGTGAGGGGGAGTGGAGAGGCGGGTGACCTATTCTTCATAAACACCAGTGATAGGACCCGCGGGAACGGGGTTAAGCTGAGGCAGGGGAATTTTCGACTAGACATCAGGAGGAGGTTCTTCACCGAGGGGGTGGTCACACACTGGAACAGGCTCCTCGGTGAAGTAGTCACTGCACCAAGCCTGTCTGAATTCAAGAAGAGGTTGGACTGCGCACTTAGTCACATGGTCTAAACATTTGGGTAGACCTGTGCGGTGCAAGGAGTTGGACTTGATGATCATTATGGGTCCCTTCCAACTTGGGAGATTCTATGATTCTATGATTCTATGACACGTGGTTGATAGGGCAAACAGGGCATGGAGAGGACAAGAGGAGTGGAGTATCTTTTATAATACCTTTGGTTAATTTTCTTGATAACAAATAAAATGATGAACCCAACCTTAGAATTATTTATGGAAATAAAAATTATCTGTTGTGAAGAGAGGAATCAGAATTATAACATTTGTCTAACTGCATACAGATTTCATGATGATCAGTGAGAGAGATGTCAGTTAGAAAACCCCTCTGCAACAATGTCCAATAGGCCATGAACCAGTACTGCTGCTTAAACATAAGCATTCATTACATGGTTTATTTGGTTCAAATAAATGTTATTGAATATTTAATCAGATAGTGCAGTACATACCAAATTGTGACTAAAGTAACATATATATTTACACAAACATATATATGCTGTTACTGTAGTGAACCTGATTTTTTTCAGGCCTTCAGTAAAAAGAAGATTGATGACCGAAAAGAATGGTTAACAAACTTCATGGAGGACAGGCGACAGCGTCGGCTACATGGTCTTCCTGAGGTGAGTCCTAAATAATGGTAATAAATCCAGTGGATGAGATTTAAACATATTGTAGTTTTTGTGTTGAATGATAATGTATGTGTTTTTTCAGCAATTTTTATATGGTACAGCAACAAAACATTTGACTTACAATGACTTCATTAACAAGGAGTTGATCCTTTTCTCCAACTCAGACAATGAGAGATCTATTCCTTCCCTTGTTGATGGTAAGCTGATACTTCATTATGATTCATTGGAACATTCATTTTTATTGTTTTTTTAAACCTGTGATTTATTTTGGAAGTCAGTGTATTCAGATAGGGGATAAAGTCTTCTGTATTTTTGTTTAGAATTCGTATGCTAAGAAGTTGCAATGTTTCTTCTGTATGGAAGCTTAAGCTGATGCCTTGCAGCCTGTTAGCTTAACCAGACCTCCTCCCTGGAGTGTACAAGTGCTTTGCTTCTATTTAAGCAGAGAAAACAAGTCTTTTAAGTGTTTATAGTAATGCAGCTCAAGTTGTCGGCTGAGTGTAGATGGTGAAAGAGTTTTCTCCCTTCAGTTGTATACCACAAGAATTGTTTTAGTGGTTAATGACCCTTCCTGTAATCTTGCTAGGGTTCTGTCAGTCAGATTTGCCAACTCTCCCCTTGCAATAGCATGAGCATGAAAAGAAGCAGCTCACTACACACTATGTGCTTCATTTGTAAAGCTGTCTCCAGACATCATGAACCAGAGATTTCTGCCTATGTTGTAAATATACATATACTTACTAAGACATGAAAAAAAGTTCTTGAGGTTTTGTAAGCAAACAAAAAAAGCATTTCTCCCCACTTTCCAGTACACTTTTTATAGCAGAGGTGGCCAGCCTTCTTGACACTACAGACCCCCAAAAAATATTAATGCAGCAAGTCTGTACAGAAATGTAAGAAAACGAAAAAGGAACCTTTATGTGTATAATATGTACACATACTATACTGCAAAAACACACAAATAACATGTACATAATGTAATATAAACTGTGTGTTTATATATATTTATATATCTACATTATACATTATTATATATATAGTTGCCATCTAAGTCACTGTCAGTGTTAGCTGAAATTCTCCTTACTAGTCATGGGTCTGTGAACTTCTCAGAAGGTAGTACCTGAGCAGGGGTTTCTGTACTTCAGTATCATAGTTGATACATAGCAGGCTAGTCTGTTGGCAAAAAAATCTCAAAAAATATGAAGAGGAAGAATGCTTTGACCATCTATTCAGAGTTTTCAGTTACAACTTTCTGATTTCCTGGTGATTCTCCTGTGTAAAGGAAATCCTCTAGGTCTGTTCCCCTGAACAGTTCCTTGCTATGAAAATATGATGCAGGCCCATTATAAATAAAATTGATTTTTTTGTATTTAAATGAAATGGAGATTGGAGCCATGTCTTAAATTTATCAATTTTTGCTCTTATGTTTGACCCAGGTTAGTAATGGAAATGTAGTACAGTTCAGTAGTGTGAGTTAAAACACTGAATAGATCAATACGCATATTTTAGTTAGCAGTTCTAGTTAATATGCAGAAAAATGATGCAATCCCTTCCACAAAGATGTTGTAGTTAAAGTATACTTGAAGTGTACCTAAACAGTAAATCAGAAGATCAAAGAGTCTGGCCTCTGTCTTAAAACTTTAAAAGATCTAAAAGGCAGATAGTTAACATATCTTTCTGTTGAATTTTAATTAGTATTTGAGAACTTAACAGAAGTTAAATTTCAAAGTGCTTTAAAATATATGTAAGCTACAATTACAGTTGTCACTACTGAATTTGTGTTGATTCTAAGGAAAAATATGTTCTAAGGAAAGAAACAACTCTTGATTTGCAGATGTATATTTAGGATAAATTTGATATTCATTAGAATGATATTGTATGCTGCACAGTAATGACTGGCTAAAAGGGTTGTTTCCACTTTTCTGGTAACTTTTTCAGTTTTGTTAGATAATCATTTATTTTATTTTAAAAGAACTGAGATATTAATTTGTTATTTTGTTACTGTTACAGTATGTATTTATTTCCATTTAAATTTTAAGCTTCTTTCAAGAAATGAGAATAAGACAAAAAAAATATTTCTTAAAAACCTGTGCTTGTGCATGTGTTGAAAATGGGATATTATTCTTAATAGGCTTAAAACCAGGGCAGCGCAAAGTTTTGTTCACTTGCTTCAAGAGAAATGATAAACGTGAAGTAAAGGTTGCTCAGCTGGCTGGTTCTGTTGCTGAAATGTCAGCTTATCACCATGGGGAGGTGAGTATGAAGAATAGAAAAGTTGTGAGAATTTATAACTATGTAAAATACTATGGAAATGTTTATTGTATTAAAATTGCAAACCTTTGGAGTGAATCTACAAATCACAGATTTACTTTTAAAGAATTTGAACTTAGTTAATATTTAAGTTATTTGAACTTAATCAGTATTTAGCTTAATAAGGCAATGTTTCCATTCTTTCCAAGTCTTTGTGCACAGTGGTATCCTGAGTAGTTTGTGGGTTGTGGAGAAATGGTAGGTAACTAATTACATGGTACACTTCTTCCAGATTCTCAATTACAGAAACTATGTACTAGGGCAATTTTTCATCTTGAACAAGAAATAGAGTCTTTTAAGGTAGAAGAAGAGATACTGTTCTTTGAAAACCTGATGGTGGAACCATGATGGTGGAACAAAAAATCTCCTATTTTGTTACGTTTATCTGGAGTATTAGCAAGAGCTGCAAAACTAACTGTATCTCTTTATCCCTTCCTCTTTCCCTTTAAAAGTAATGAGTAGTAGTTTGTGCAGGAGAAGGTAAGTGCAATCAATTTGTGCTGTTTTCATTCCTTCAGAGAAGTGCTTTAGAAACAATGGAGAAACTTTTGGGGTTTTCATAAAAATAGAATTTAAGGATACCTATATCAGGGAGACAATGTGGCTGTAAAAGAGAAAGCATTGTTTTGCCAGTAGCTCCTTTAAGAGGTTTGCTATGTTGTTTTCATAGGGAGAGTACTTTTTTTTTTTAAATTGAAGCCAGGTTAGTCACACAATTCCTGGGCATTAAAATGATATCTTAGTAGCTGATTAGGAAAAAGTTTATTTCTTACATTTATTACTATGAATATGTATTTTCTTGCAGCAAGCTTTAATGATGACTATTGTCAACTTGGCTCAGAACTTCGTTGGAAGTAACAATGTTAATCTTCTACAACCTATTGGTCAGTTTGGTACCAGGCTTCATGGTGGAAAGGATGCTGCTAGCCCTCGCTATATTTTCACAATGTTAAGGTAAATACAAATGTACGGCTAAACACATACTTCTGAAAAGCCTTTTTATCAAGCTGATTCTTTCACAACGTTGTGGAGGGTTTTTTGTGTCAGAGAAATGGGGGAGGATTGGACTATTTTGATAGATGTATGTGCTCAAATTCTGACTTACATCTATAAGTGTGTTTTTGCACCTAGATTGTTCTGCATATATTTTTTTATGCATTAGAGTGCTGTGGGAATTGTAGCTTTTAGGGAATTAAACTTTAAATTGTAAATAGGGAGACTGAAAATGTAGATCACTTAGATCAATTGCTAATCTTAAATTGTGACTTCTCATAGAAGCACCTTTCAGTTTCTCTGTTCAGTGTGAAATCTACTAAGTTTTGCAAAGGAAAATATATTGCCACCTGGTGATGAGTCCTTCAACTCAACATTGTTTTGGAAGATGAGAATGATTATTTTCCTTTCTGATGAGTGTCTTCATGTCAAGCTAAATTACACATACATAGTTAACAATGAAGACCTTATTTAAGTACTGATTTTTCACAGCCTTGAAATTGTAATACCTTGAAATTCAATTTAACATGCAGAGTGTGAGAATTTCCTGTGAATTTTAAGCTTTATACATGCGTATCAGGATTTATTCCCCTTTTCATATATGTTCCTTGTGTAGTAGCCTAGTTTTATACATTCTCCTTTTCACAAGAGGTGCTGCAAATTGTGTTCACCCAGGACAATTTCCTACATGAGCACAAGGAGTCAATACTGTAGTGTTTGGTTTTTTTGTGTGTTTTTTTTTTTTTTTTTTTTTTTTTTTTCAGAAACTGCTAGGCAATGAACTTTAGCAAATACTTGCATATCATGTTGCTTTATTATTGGGTGAGTGACCTACTGTCACATTGAACTGTGTGAATTCTCAATACTTCAAAGAACGGTATTTCTGTTGATATTAAATGTTATCAATTATTAGTATATTGTGTACGTGTATTAATGGGAAGGAAGCTAGTATCTGTTATTAATATACTATTCCATTGGGAAGAACATTTTTTCCCTCAAGAGGTATGTACGTTATATTTTCAGCTTCAGAAAGGCAAAGAGAAAAGAAGACACAAATAGATCATATTTGGACTCCCCAACTGTTAAAGCATTATACATTTTACTTACAGGACTCCAGTTAAACAGTTTTCTTCTTTTTCTTTTTTAAAGCCCTTTAGCCAGGCTGCTTTTTCCATCAGTGGATGACAACTTGCTTAAATTCCTTTATGACGACAACCAGCGCGTAGAGCCTGAATGGTACATTCCCATCATTCCTATGGTTTTAGTCAATGGAGCTGAAGGAATTGGTACCGGATGGGCTTGCAAACTTCCAAACTATGATACCAGAGAGATTGTAAACAATGTCAGACGAATGCTGGATGGCTTAGATCCCCACCCTATGGTAAAAATAATAGTATATACTAGTATTATATATGCTTGCTAAACAAACCTGATTTTATACTTAGAAAATGTGTTCATATCACTCTATAAATGATTGGAATATCTGGCTTGGATTGTCCCAGTAATTTTGAGTAGGAGCTTTACTTGACTGTTGGGATGTGGCTGGGGAAATTCACCTTGAAGAAAAAAGTGCATTTTTTTCAAATTATTTTGGAGGACTTTTCCTGTGGTCTGTTGACTGCAAGACTTCGAAGTTTCAAGTCTTACATGTAATTATGCTGCATGGGAGTAGAGTAAAAAATTGTGCCGCTCTTTCCTTTCTGAGGTACAACTACTTATCTTCAGCCAAATGTAACATTTCCTCTGTCTATTGCTTGAATAGTACTTCTACATATTTGTAAGCATAGGAGAACATATTGTCACTGTTCCAAGAAAATCAGCAGTTGCTGAACTGCATCTAGTTTCTGCTCCTTTAGTTAAAATTTTACAAGAAGTTTTTGGAAGTTATGTATACTTGAAAAAAACCTTGGACACTAAGAACACTTGTGTGAACCCAGAATCTCTGTAATCAACAGCTGGAATACAAGCTATTTAACCTTTACTTTACAACTAATGGATATTGGTACTTTGTGTTTAATAAGTCATAAAAGCAGAAACATCTCTACTTAGATCACAGTTCATTGCCTCTGAGCAAGTGTCAATTTTCATGACATAGCGAATTTCCTTTTGCAAATTCTAAGGAACAATAATTCATTTTTTTTTTTTTTTTAATTAATGTGATCCATTGCCCTTCCTTTAGGACTCCTAGGCCTTCTGTGTAGTCTCACAGTCAATTGAAGCTTCACTGTGGTTGAAAGAGGCAATTCTGCCTCCATCTAGCTCCTTTCTGTATGCTGGTATGTGTTTGTGGCTGCATGGTAAGCTGGATAAGGGAATCAATTCAGTAAAAAAAAAAAAAAAAAATCCCCACCCTGTTAGTTAATTTTTAAACTGGATGGGTTCCACTATCTTTGCTGAACAGCACATGAATGAGAAAATGGCTAGGGGAGGTAACACCACTTCTCCACTTCTTTCAGTGCTGATGTAAAGCTATTGTGAGACTTGGGTGTTAATCTGCTTTCTGTTATGCCTTAGCTGCACTTGCAGTTTCCTGTAAAAATGAAACAAACAACAACAAAACTACAACAACAACAAAACCAAAAATTAAAAAAGAAAAAAAAACCACAAATCAAGCAAAAGGAAAAGCCACCTTACTGTATTCAGCTGCATCTTCTTAATCATGTACCTACTCTACATTTAAGATAATTGTTTCTGTCACTTGCATGAGTGTATTCTGTTTTTTTTTTTCCCATAATATTTTTGCTATGACTTAAGATTTTCACAGGCATGAGAGGCTGGTTAATGGATTAGTGCAATATAAAGTGATAATTGTATGGTGTATGGGAAATAAATATTTTTTCAACATCTTCTTATAAGATTTCTTACCATTCCACTGTTTTGTTTTTGTTTGTTTGTTTGTTTTGCAATTTCAGCTCCCAAACTACAAAAACTTCAAAGGAACCATTCAGGAACTTGGTCAAAACCAGTATGTAGTCAGTGGTGAAATATTTGTGGTGGACAGGAACACAGTAGAAATTACAGAGCTTCCTGTAAGAACATGGACCCAGGTAAGTAGCAGTGAAATATACTTACATAGAAATACAAAACTAACAAAAAGCTTTGGGTTAAATTATGTAATCCTACTTACAGATGACTTTTTCTACCACTTATGATCATTATACATATATGGAAGGAAACATGGTTTCATTCTTTTCTGTGCATTTGTAGAAGATGTTTTACTTGTGCCTTCTACTGTCCATATTACAGCAAATATCTGCTTCTCCTGCTGAGTTAATATATAATCTTTCTCTTTTGAGTAGACTTTCCTGTCCTTCTTGGATGCCTCTTAGTTTTTTTGCTAGTTCTAGCCTTCATTTCACATGTTATACTGGTTCTGTAAATTTTCACTGGTATGAGATGTGATACATACAGAGTTGAAATCTTAGGTTGATTGTTAGGTTGGTTTAAGGAATTATGAATTTTAAGAAGTGTTTCATTTTTTGGCCTTTTTTTTTTAAATAGGTGTACAAAGAACAAGTTCTAGAACCCATGTTGAACGGAACTGAAAAAACTCCAGCATTAATTTCTGACTATAAGGAATACCACACTGACACAACTGTGAAATTTGTTGTGAAGATGACAGAAGAAAAACTTGCACAGGCAGAAGCTGCTGGATTGCACAAAGTTTTTAAGCTTCAAACAAGTCTTACTTGTAATTCTATGGTAACTTTTTTATGTTTGGCTATCAGAATCCTTACAGTTGCTTGTTGTAAACTCGAATGTTTTTTGTAGTGGTTTTGGCACTAGATCAATTCTGTGCATGATTGAGCAAATCTCTCTTCATATTTTGCTGCTGCCAAGAAATAATTGTCAACAGTTTGAATTCATTCTTCCTGAAGATAATGCAAGTCTTGCTTTTTTGGTCACGTTGAGCCATGCCATTTGAATTTAGAAACTTCACTGGAACTGTCTGGGTATTGAACAGCACCATGTATTTGAAATTATTTAAACAGTAGAAAAAAAATATTATTGATGACAAATATTCAATATGGATCAACAGTCCCAATTTAGTCCTAAGGGATCTTTCAAACCAATTACACAGTCTCTGGGTAGTTAGTTTCCTATAACTGAAAACTTCCCATGCACCTAACCCCAAATGATTAATGTAAAGGTAATCATTCAGTCATTTTCTGTTATAATTAAATTTGAGTTTTTAACTTGAGACAAGTTCCGTTTTCAAAACTGCACTTTATGCAGGACCTGTAATAGGATATCCAATGTTTCCACCAACATAACTCCCAGTTTAGGTTGTAAGGTATAGAAAGTGCTATCCTTCAGATGCTGAAGATGTAATGGTAATGTAAATTACTTTTTACTGATTCATTCTTTTTGTAGCAGGATGGAAGTAAGAATGTGAGTAAACATACATGTGTATTTATTACAAGAGAGGGGCTTGAATTGTAATACAATTTCTTTCTGAGTATTCCTAAATAATCTGTCTTTACAGACTGGAAAAAAAAACAGAATTCTAGTCTTTGTTTGGCAGATACTACTTTCAAACATTATCACAAAGCAAAACTACCAATACTGTTACCATTATTGTATAAATCAAAAACTATGTGAAAATAGGTTTAAATTTAATTAAAGACCATGTGACTTGGAGATGATAAAGGCCTTGCTCAAACAATTTTGTAGATTACTTTAGAGAAGTGAATATGCTAAATAAAAGTGATAGTACTTCTCACAGTTTTGGACAATCATGTGAGTTACTGTAAAAGTCTGTCTTCAAATTAATGTTTTAGCAGATTACAACAATTTTTGCACCTCAATCCTGCATTCTCTCCTTTCTGTGTTTATGTAGGAATTCATCTATCCTAGTGTAAGTGTCTCAAAAAGTTAGATGCATATGTGAGCTAGTTCATTATTCATCCAATTCCCAAATAGATGCTTTAGACAGATGAATTGCTCTCCAGAGGGGCTTAATTCTTTCAGCTGACTATAGAGGGCGCCTAGGGTGACTAGTTCACCTTTAAATGTCTAAACTGGAGATGTCAGAAGTCAAGCAGGATTGATTCCACCAGTGTGTAAAAATGATTTCTTACTTTGTGCTTGAACTTGAAGGATTTCTGGAGTGTTTAAAGTGGCAGTTTTCACAGCTGAATTTAGAGATAATTAAAGATGTTCTTCAACTGTTACGTTGAATGGTTGTGAATCATCAAGTGATGCTGAGCTTGTGCTTTAGGATTTAGGTACAATTAGACGTTCAACAGTCCTCAGGCTTACTTCTATATATACCTATTTTTCTGCTTGAAAGTATTTCCATAAATCTCGTGTTAAATCTACTTCTTCAAAATAAAATCTATCCAGCTATGTGTTCTATAGTTCCACAGTAGGGTTTAAGCTCGCAGTCTTCAAAATTCTGCTCTTCATATGATGCATGTATATGAGCAATAGAAATAAACTCATACACAAAGCTTGAGTTATGCAGTCTCTCTCAAGCAGTATATTATGTATTTTATAGGTGCTATTTGATCATATGGGATGTTTAAAGAAGTATGAAACAGTGCAAGACATTTTGAAGGAGTTCTTTGATTTGCGATTACATTATTATAGTTTGCGCAAGGAGTGGCTTGTGGGAATGTTGGGTGCAGAATCTACAAAACTTAACAACCAAGCTCGCTTCGTTTTAGAGAAGATACAAGGAAAAATTACCATAGGTGAGTAAATACTCTAAAATGTGAGTTAGAATTGATAACAGTAGGGGAAATACAGGAATTTATTTAAAAATAGTAAAACATTATTGCATGTAAGACGCTCATTTTCAAGACATTTATTTATTTATTTATGATTATGTGTGTATCTTGTAGAGAATAGATCGAAAAGAGATTTGATTCAGATGTTGGTCCAGAGAGGTTATGAATCTGATCCAGTTAAAGCCTGGAAAGAAGCACAGGAAAAGGTAACAATCTGAAATCTCTGGATGCATTTGATGGTATTGTTATAAACGATGTTCACTTTTTCGGATGTTTGTTTTCTAGTAGTCTAACTTATGACGCAGCACTTGAAAAAGTTACTCCTTCTCATTGGCTTCCATTCTAAAAAATACAGAAATACTGTTGCATAATATTGGTAATGCTCACAGATAATGCTAAGAAGAAAACTAGATAAGGGTTGCAAATGAGAACACAGAAGACTGAATTTTCTAATCAAAATTGGCAACTTGACTTCTGACTGGATGATATGCTAAATGCTACATTAGTTACTCCACACTTAAAACTGATATTTCTCTTATTGTTTGTCACATTATAGTAAACACATTTATACAGAACCTATTAATCAGTTTTCTGGAGTGAAACTTGAATATTGGAAAGCTATGATTCTTGAAGTTACCTTAAGACTTAGGCAGTTTTTTGTTGCTCCAAAAGAGTGACAAGTTTAATTTCATACTTTAATATGGGAAGATGAAACTACTTTCAAATTTTTGTCAACTACTGCTTTTCTGGGCCAGAACTGCTGCTTTTTGCTATTTTTTTTTCATTTCTCATTTGATTTGTTTTGCATTTTTTATTACTGCTGTATTTTAACTCCATACAGTATAGTTTTTTGTAGCAAAACTATAATTAAGAGAAATTTTGATCCACCTCCAAGCCACAACTCTTATATTCAAGGTTATTTTAGCAGTTTGTATAGAAAAACACTGTGCTAATTTCTAAAGAAGCAGATGTACATGCATATCCAAAGGGCAAAGGACTTCAGCCTACGTGAGATACAGACGAGGGTACCAGTTTCTGTAGCTGACAAGATACAAGGCATATGGCTAGCATTAGGTTCAGCTTTATTTTCTTAAATCAATGATTAAGCAATACAACTATGGAAAGGGACAGGAACACGGGTTTTTGGAAAGGTCCAGAAAAGTGTTCATGTCATTGAATCTGAGGAAACACCTTACTACTCCAGGAAAGGGTTCTGGAGGAGTGTTAAGTACATACATTGTAGCTAAGATTATTAATGCTTCTAAAACTGAATGTTTCACTTTAGGCAGCAGAAGAGGAGGACCCACAGAACCCAAATGACGATGCATCCTCTGTTTCTGGCTCAACTTCTGGCCCTGATTTTAACTACATCTTAAACATGTCTCTGTGGTCGCTTACAAAAGAGAAAGTAGAAGAACTAATTAAACAGAGAGATTCAAAGGTTAGTACGCTGTGGGAGGCTTGTTCTGAAATGATTTAGTAATTACTGATGTTTCTAATTACTATGTTCAGTTTAGATAGTATTTACTTCGGCTGTATCTTAGTAACTTCTATATTCTATTTTCACATTTTAGGAGAGAGAACTAAATGACCTTAAAAGGAAATCTTCTTCAGATCTCTGGAAAGAAGACTTAGCAGCTTTCGTTGAAGAGCTTGAAGTATGTTTTACATATCTTTCTAAAAATATATATTAAAAATAAGCAAAAATTAATAATAATAAAAAAGAAATAACACATTTTGAATTAAAAACAGATGGTCCTCCAAATATAGGGGAAAGTGGGAAATCAGTTTTGGATAGTTTTGTTCGTAGTTGTGGTCCTCATGGATTTTTTCTTACATCTATACAATATCGTGTTTTTTCCAAGTCAGCAAAAGGAAAATTACCATAAGCAAATTTGTTTTCAGATGACACGGATTGAGAGTTGTAACTAGGAATAGTAATATAATAGCTGTTGTATGTGTTCTAATCAGTTGTGAGGCAGTAAGTATTGTCAAATGCAAAGCAGTACATCTAGGAACAAAGCACGTAGACTATAAATTGTAGTTGAGGGTCTTTTACCTTGCCTCATTAGTGACAAAAGTCTGAAAAGTGACAAAAGACTGAAAAGTTACATCAGTGCCTAGATATGCATATGAGGAACAAAACTTGATAAAAGATTTTCAATCCAGCAGTATCCAAAAGTTCATGCTTATTGAGGCTTGAATGAAAGTATAATTTTTAACTGCATGGGGTCATTAGGAACTTACCAAAATTAAGTGGTTGCTTTTCCATTACTAGAATGTGTATTATAATTCATCTGACACTTAAGGGAAACCTTATGCTCCATGTTAAGAAATTAATCTTAAATAACCACTGTGTTCCACTTTGTCCTTATTAAAATAGATTTTTTATTTTTCTCCCCCACACATGTTGTTTGTCAGAAAGTAGAAGCACAGGAAAGAGAAGATATTTTGGCTGGCATGGTTGGCAAACCAATAAAAGGTAAAGTTGGTAAACCCAAGATGAAGAAACTTCAATTGGAAGAGACCATGCCATCACCGTTTGGTAGAAGAATAGTTCCACAGATTACATCTGCCATGAAAGCTGATGCCAGTAGGAAACTGCTGAAAAAGAAAAAGGTAAGTCAAACAGTGTTATAGTTACAATTATTTATTATTTAAATTGTATTTTTCTATGCTGGTAACATAAGTCCAAACCACTAGAACCCACTAATGCTGTCTTTATAATGTTTTGCTGACTCAATGCACAGATAAGTTAATATTGGATTTCTTTTCTTTTATGTTTGAAAGTCTCTTTTGGCTATTTATTGTTGAGGTGCTTTTGTTGATTTTTTTTTTCCTTCCAAGACTATTCAACAAATATTAATAGTCTACTTTCATTTATTATTTTCTACAAAGTTCTATTGCAGTTTTATCTTGATATTTTAAAGGTATAATTTTATTTTGCCCAACTTTTTTGTATTTTTAGGGTGATACTGATTCTCTAGCAATAAAAATGGAATTTGATGAAGAATTTGGTGGTGCGCAAGCTGAGGGTGGTGGGGATGACTCACTGAATACAACAGCCTCAGCAACTAAAACCCCCAAACTGAAGAGAGAGAAGAAGGAGCCTGGTAAGATCCTTACACAGTCATCATTAAGCTTAAATGAATACTAATTTTGCATTAAAGATATTTTTATATATTTAATAGGGGGTTGGAACTAGATGATCTTTAAGGTCCCTTCCAACCCGAGCCTTTTGATGATTCTGTGATGATTCTATATTTTTAACACACAGGGAGAATGGAATTATACCATGTAATCACTATTTCACCTGATTTTTTTCCTTGAAGAGATATGTGGAAATGCTTGAAGCACTTTGGCATCACAGCATACGTAGAGATTAACAGCAGATGTAGTAAATGCTGAAGTGAAATATGTTGTCACTTCTATTATTGTTCTCTGCTTTCACTAACTTACTGAAGTTTCTGTTAAGTGAACTGCTTTTCTGAGGGTGGGGATCAATTTTCTACATCTGATTTTGAGGGGGAGTTCTACATCTTGTTCTAAATCTTCTATGTAGAAAGAAATAGATTAAGTAGAAAAAAATAGATTATTTTTAACATAATTAGATTAATTCTGTTTAAACAGAAATTTCTACCTTGTTTGTCCTCTGACATTGAAGGGCCAGCACTGACCTTCAGTCTCAGTGTAATAGTACAGACTGTAGAACATGATTAAAGACATCTAGTTCTGAATGACATATTCAGTCATTCTGACTGTTTTCAAGTATGCGTGATATGGCTGGGCTTAATAAGTTAAGCGAGTACAGTTATGACTGAGTTGTCTACATGAAGCTCAAATCCACCCTAGCCAGTGTTGAGCCAGAGCCAATTAGCCCAGCTTGACCTGAGCTTGCCCAGCAATTGTCAGTCTTGTATTCCCCAGTATTCCCCCTCTGCTTCCCATGTTAACTGGATTTTTCCAATAGCTGTTTGTGGTCCTGTTCCCCGAATAATGGAAAATTGCTCTTTTCCTGGAAAATCCCAGCAACCTTTAAAAAATGGAAATTTGCACAAGAGCTATAACTTCAAATAAGAGACTTTTACGTTTTTCTGTCATAAACCAAATTTGTTTGGCAGCAGCAGGTCAGGATCTGTGTGAAATTATTTCATCACATTGTCAAATTTTCCTTCAGGAAGCAGAAGAAAAATTACAATGTTTAAAGGAAAGTTTTTTAAGATAAATAATACTAAATTTATGTATCATAAGCAATTAGAAAAGATGAAAGTGTCTTTCCTTTTTTTTTTTTCTCCTTTTCTTCCCTTTTCCTGATTGTGATAGATGCTTTAACTTGTTACAGGCACTAGAGTAAGAAGAACACCATCATCTACAAAATCCAGTGGAAAAAAAGTGAAGAAACGAAACCCATGGTCAGATGATGAATCCAAGTCTGAAAGTGATTTAGAAGAAAATGAGCCTGTAATTATTCCAAGAGACTCTCTGCTTAGGAGAGCTGCAGGTACCCAAGCTTTTGTGAAATGTGCATTGTGACTGAAAGTTTAAACTACAAACCTCCATTCTCATTTGACCACAGCATTCCTTTGGGACTTTATCTCCTACAGAAAGCCTGCATTGTATTTTTTTCACTGTGATGATTCTGAAAAAGCTCCTAATGGCAAGACCAGGAATTGCTACAAAAGATTTTGTAACTTTGTCCCAGAAATCTTTTACTTTATCCAAAACAATAGAATACAAATTACTCACACACACAAAAAAAAGAATAGGAAAAAAAAGACACTAACAGTTATCTTGTCAAACAAATGAACAAGGCAATGTTTGACAAACAACCCCAAAACTGAAATGGCTACCAAAAAGGAAAAAAAAAAAAAAAAAAAAAAGAACAGTCTAGGAAAGTCAGAAGTATGAGTCTGAAATTTTTAAAAATATCTAATTATTTGATAGTTTTAAAAAAATCAAACAAGATTTTTCTGGAAAATTGTTGATCGATTTTTCAAGCTCTTGATTAGGAAGAATGTTCAAATGATATAGTCAAGAAAACTTTGATTGTAAGTAAAGGACTCTTTTTCCTTAAATGTGCTTATACAGTGATGTCTTCATAACGCCATGAGCTGAAGGTACCTGAGCAAGCCACAGGAGGTGTCAGATATTTCATTGCAGTTTAAAACATATACCTCTATTTTTCCAGACTCAAACAAGTTTCTTTTCCCCCACGCATTTTGTCTTGTATAATCTGAGGCAAGGGTTGTGTACTGACTTCCACTTTATGTAGTAGCATAACCAGCTATGTTAAGTGTGTAAATACGTATTTTTCTTTCAGCTGAGAGGCCCAAATATACGTTTGACTTCTCAGAGGAAGAAGATGATGCCGATGATGATGATGATACCAACAATAACAATGATTTGGATGAACTTAAAGTAAAAGCTTCTCCGATTACAAATGATAGAGAGGATGAGTTCGTTCCCTCGGACAGTTTAGAAAAAGATGAATATGACTTCTCCCCAGCTAAATCAAAGCCATCTCCAGAGTGAGTGCTGTAACTCAGCAGTATTTATGTTCTAATAATTTTATATGTAGAAGTCCTTAAACAAATCATTGATCAATCATTAATCTACATGTGCCATGTGAAATAAAATTTACACATTGCTGGGAAGGAATGAAAGTCTTTGCAATTGACCTATGCAGGGGAAAACTTGCCTTACCCATCTGTAACACAGTGTCAGTAATGTCATCCGTTAAAATGCTTTTAGTTACATTTTCTGGTTTTCCTGCTTGCACCAGCTTGGCATAGAGACCTATTGATAAAAATGTAGTACTGTTAATTTTAAATGCTTATGGTACATGACTGGAAAGTGACTTTAAGAATTTGACCGCTGCAAGCATACACAAAGATTCTAGAAATGCATTGTAGTGCCCAAAGAGGAATTAATCTCCTATAGATACTATTATGTCTACATATTTCAGTATGTAGTTAATGCAATTTCTTTTTGTGTTTGGAAGAAGGAAAACGTCTCAAGAGAAGAAAAATCAAGATTTTGGGAACATCTTCTCTTTCCCATCTTACTCTCAGAAGACAGGTGATGGTGAGCTTGTTTTCACTGATCTATGTGCCATTAGCAACTGTTATGGACTGTGTTAGGGGATTTATGTTGTTAACACAAAACTCATGAAGTAGTTGTAGAAGAAAGATGTTGAGATTTATAAAGGGGAAAGAGGTTCTGATCCTTAGAGGAATGTAGCTTGTATCACAGGTAAGAAAGTCACAGTGCATCCATAGCCTAGCTGTAGTATCAGAGGAGTGTTTCCGGGAGATTGAATTTGACTAACTGATGAATTATTTTAAATATGCAGTGAACAAATCTTCATTTGAACATACTCTGTGATTACAGATACAACAAAATTGGACAGTGATGAAGAGGATTCTGCTCCTGTTTTCTCATCGTCTTTCACCCCAAAACAAGCAGAGAAAATTCCAAGTAAAACAGTAGCTGCTAAGAAAGGTAAGTGGAGGGTTATCCCATAATTCAATCCTTTTTTAAAAAACTCTTCCACCTTTGAATCATCTCTTCACATCTTAAAAGTAGGAATTACGTTCATTTATTTCAGACTCAGTGGCTTTCAGGAGAGAGTATGAACTTCTTCCAGCTTTTTAATGATAATATTTTTTTTCTTTCCACTGTAGTGTCAAAACTTAGTGCTTTCCATGCATGGGGTTGATGCTCAGCCTTTGATTAGTTTAACTAATGGAAGGCTTTTACCCTCAGGGAATAAATGAAACAAGGTGTCTTCAGGGTTGTACACAGTCTTCTGCAATGCATCCAACTTACTTGAGGGAGAGTAACTGCAAAGGAAGAATCCCCAAGAAATATTTAGGTCCTAAGTGGACTGTCACATTAAGTTCTGCTTGGCACAGGCGTATTTGGTTGGTTGTTGTTTTTTTTGTTTTGTTTTGATACAGAGAAGGAAAGGCCATCCTTAAACTTCACAGGTAAAAGTTTCTTAATTTATTAGTTAGGATTTTAGAACTGGCAACTTGCACATTCTTAACTGTGGAATTAAGGACAATTCCAGAAGAGTATGATCATTACTTGGATTTGTTTCTTCAGCTGTACAGGGGTACAGTTTTTGTCTCCTCTCCTTTGCCCAAATTATTCATGATCACAGTTTGATGATCACGGTTTGTTTGACAGTGCAGTGATAACCTAACGTGCTTAGTTCTTGGTCAGCTAGTCTCCTAGTCATCTTCTCAATTCTGTGTCCATCTTCATGCCCCGTGTCAGCAGCCTGTTCAAAACTCATCTTCTGCTATTGCAATATTCCATTCACTCACCATCATGCTGGGGGATGCCCATTGTGTAGCTGAAACAATTATTCCAGACAGCTGTTTGATTTTCTGTGACTTCAGAGCTTAGATTTGTGAGGACAGGAAGCTGAAACTAAAGAACTACTTGTTCTGCCTTGCTGTCTGTACAGTCACATCCCCTTCTCAGAGAAGGGAACATAAAAGAATAGAAGGGAAAATAAGGGATTAGGTAGGAGTTCAGTTTCTTTCCAGACTTCAATCAATTTGAGATGAAATCTCCTGATCTCTGGTGTGCACTACAGAGGATCAAGAGACTGCTGAGCTTGCTTTCCATGCACTCTTTGAGAGGTCTGTGGTTCTAGTGCTTTATAGTAAGCCTAAGAGAAATCCCCAAACCAGTCTTACTCTCTGATTATAAGCAGCTGCTTGCCTTGAATAGCCCAGCTGTCAGATCCCAGCAGTGAGAAGTCCCCTGTGCATCAGCTGTGGGACTGATTCCATTCCTGAGCCTTCTGCCAAAACCATGGGCTTCTTGAGAGCGTGCGTACCATCACGTCACTCTAAACTTGCATTTTATGTCAGGATACCAAGCGGAGACCTTGGCTCTCCTGATCAGGCCTAGTTGCTGTCCAAGATCCTTCCCAGTTGTACAGGCGTATGGTGCTGGAGCCACTAAGGCAGAGGTTCAGAAGCCCGCTGGGGTTAGTACAGAGGGAGATGAGTGTTCTGGAAGCCACGGACACTATTACTTTAGCTACCAGGTGCCCTTTAAGAGGTCTGTCATCTTTGGGTTTGCTGTTCTGCGAGAGACCTCCCAGGAGATGACCAATGACAACAGGCTCAGTTTTGGGGGAGAGTAAGTCTAGTGTTTGTGACAGCATATTGTACTGCTCTTTCATTCCCCAGTTATTTCCTTCTCCCTAATTCCTGGTTTGTCAGTGAGAAGCCCACCCCTTTTCTAACATCAGTTAACTGAATTTGAGGACTCGGGGCCACCTGAAGACAGCTACATCTCACGGCACATCTGCGGGGTAGTGTTTGGCAACGGGCACACTTTGCTTCAACATCACCAAAGTAAAAAAGTAAACCAACATCAGGGGCTGAGGTTTAGACCTCCTTCTACAGCACTGTATAGGTTTTGGCCAGGTAATTGTGCCTTGCACAATGCTTTGTGCTGTTAGTAAGAAATTTGCCTACTAAAAGATGAAAGTGTTTAATTCAGAGCACTGGAATGTACTGAAGGCACTGATACCCCTTAATTGAAGTGTGACAAAAGAAACCTGTTTATTTCTCACTGTTCTAGCATACAAGGTGAAGTGTCTTTGCCACGTGCAAAAACTGCTCATCTCATTTTATGCTGTAATCTAGTAAAACTGAATACTTCTAACCAGTATGTAAATTTAACATCTTTAGTATCTCTAACTTCCAACAGCAAAAGTAGATGTGCCACCTAAACCCAAAAGGGCTCCCAAGGCCAAGAAGGTGGAAACCATAAACTCTGACTCGGATTCAGAATTTGGCATTCCAAAGAAGACCGCAGCACCCAAAGGTAAGAATTTTGGTGTAATGCTGGTCAGCATCATGCAAGTCTGTATCACAGGGTCATGAGGACTTTTAAAAGGAAGTAGAAAGTCTCTAAGTGTAGAACCTTGTTGGTTTATTAGCAAATGATTCATTACTGAATTACTCAGCCATGAGCCTTTTGTGTGATGAGTACTTTACTGACTTTTGACAATCAATACCGTGAACTTTTTATCTGACCTTAACTGTTGGGAATGCATTTATTAACTCCAAACCTCTGTCAGTTACTCACCTCTCCTATTGGATGCTGCTTATTTTCATTCTTTGATCTCAACTTTATAAGAGTCAGTAAAATTCTTATTGGTAACGTTCCAATAAGTAAGGGTTTCAGGCTCTTGTTGGCATCCCGTGCTGAGGTGCCAGAGTCCTCGGCACATCAGCATACCCAGTGATTTGATCACAACACTCCGTGAAGGCCAAGGATGTGCCGCTGCAGTTAGCAGTACATTTACTGAGCTGTGAAGGTGAATTAAAACCTGCATAATGAGCACAGAAAGCTACTGAGGACTTGCAGTGCGTCAGGAGTCTGCAAGTTTAGCTAATGAAGTTTGGCCCTGTCTTGAACCAGCAGCATGAATTGATGGCGTGAATGGTAACTGCAGAAATATAAAAGAAATTTAAAACTGTGAATACCAAATACATTGTATTTTACTGCTGTTGTGAAGATGTTAAAGCTGTAAACTAAATTTCACCTTTAACACGTAGACGTTACTAAAATGTAGTACTTCCACATTTTTTTCAGTTTGCTGAATGTCGTTTATTTGTTTATTTTACTAAAAAAAATAAAAAAGAAAATGAAAGTAAATTTATATATTCTCTCTCCTAGGAAAAGGCAGAGGGGCAAAGAAAAGGAAAGCATCCAGTTCAGAAAATGAAGGTGAATACAACCCTGGGAAGAAGACACCTAAATCTACACCAAGCAAGGTCAGTTTCCGCTAGGGTCCATTCTTCTTGTAAAATAATAGTGACAGTAACAGCCTAATGGATTACTTCAACCGAAGGTGCGTGTTCTTACTATAGTTTGCCGATACAGCAGCCAGGGCGTAGGTGTGGTCAGACAGTAGGTGTCAGAGAAGGTTTGCTTCAGCTGTGAATGTTTGAATGCAGCACACGCAGAGCTTCACAACTGATTGGTCTTTTCTTTTCCAAAGAAATCTAAGAAGGCCGCTTTCGACCAGGATTCGGATGTGGAGATCTTTCAGTCGGGCTTTGCCTCTGAAACCGCCCCGAAGCCCCGGACAGGCCGGGCTAGAAAAGAAGTTAAATATTTTGCAGAGTCTGATGAAGATGATGATTTTGATATGTTTAATTAAGTGCCCAAAGAGCACACAAATGTTTTCCAACAACTATCTTGTGTTGTCCTTTTGTCCCTTCTGTCGCAAACTTTTGTACATTTGACTTATTTTATGTGATAATGTAATTGATGGTTTTTATTATTGTGTGTAGGCATTTTAACATTTTGTTCTTACACCTACAGTTTTATGCTCTTTTTTACTCATTGAAATGTCATGTATTTGTCTGACTGGCTTGTAGAGATGTTCTAGACAGCTGTGCTAAAGCACATTTTAATTGTCATGGTTGCAAACAGCAAACCTGCTTTTTGAAATGAAGTTTAAACATTAAAAAATGGAAAACTATCTTGTGTGTGTGTGTGTGTAAAATTTGGACTAGAGGGACTATTTCTACGCAGGTTTTTTAAAATAAATATATTTTATTCTTTGCCAGGAGACTCCATGGAAAAAGGTAAACAGTATATGAACATAGAAAGCATTGTTAAACAATCTCAATGTACAAACAGAGCCAGTGAAAGTACATCACAGACTTGCTAGAATATATAAAAAAAAATCCACTAGTGCTTTAAATGAAACCTAAGAAACTGACACTTTAAATCTGTTAACCATTCTACCACAGTTTTCACTCTGCTTCATGGTGATTTAACAAGGCCAAGAAGGCAGATCCTCTCCTTGTATTTCTGGAAGTCCTAGCTGTACTTCCCTAGCAGCCGGAAGGCTGGATCACCCAGCTGGTTCCCGGCAGTTGGTTCTTAAGGAAATACCCTAGACTCGCCAAGTCAAAAGCTGTAAATGAGTCTGCTGGTTATCACCCCATGAAGTTTCCCTAATGGCTTGTGAACAAGTAAACAAAAATATGGTAACACTGAGAAGTGTTTCTGCCTTGGAGGCTATCGTTACTGTAGAAAGGTTGTAGTTACTTGTGGAGCTAGGTCACCAGCCAGGTAAGAAACCACTTTTTTTCCTTTTAAAGTGACGCTAACAGTGGAACAAATGACATCTGAATAACTGATCTGGCAGTTACTGCTGATACTGATGTCTTTTCTGCTAGTGCAGTGAATTTTTGTATACTTTTTACAAGGAAGGAGATGCAAACTGAGGGCATCAAAGAGAAGTTTTCATTTAACTAAATCAGACGGTCCTTTCGACTTCCTTTCCTGGATGCGTACAGTAGTCCATTTCGTCTGGTTGGTGTCTTGATCGCTTTAGGTATGAGACAAAAGGAAAGCACCAAACATCCAGTACAGAAAGTACAGCCATACAGTTGTATGTACAAAGTCATCAGAATGCAACCAGAATTTAAAGTCTGAGATCTGTCTTGTCACCATGCAGTCTTGAATGTTCAGAGGAGAAAACAGAAGCTTAACTATTATTTTTTTTTGCATGAAATGGCTGATTTAGAGTTTCAAAAGTTTGCATTTTCTATTTTTAAGAGTTTAAACAG
This sequence comes from Heteronetta atricapilla, assembly GCA_011075105.1. Classification (NCBI taxonomy): domain Eukaryota; kingdom Metazoa; phylum Chordata; class Aves; order Anseriformes; family Anatidae; genus Heteronetta; species Heteronetta atricapilla. The sequence goes on along the minus strand of CM021732.1, from coordinate 41,067,636 downwards.
CAAGGAGTATATATCGATACATATGAAAATTTCTTGGTCCTTGTTGAGTTTTTATCTATATATATATATATATATAGATATATATTAAGTCCAGAAACTAAGCAGCAGTAAAAATGTTTCTCTTGCTTTTCATCCCTGTACATAAGGTATTAGGAATGTCTGAAGTAGCTGGAAAATGTCTTATTGCACCATGGGGGACTGACTGACACTGCTGTTATCCACTGAACTAGGTGAGATACTGGGACTGTGTTCTGCAGTGTTTCCATTTGAGGTCGGTGTCAGTGGTTCGTGTCCTTCAGAGTTCTCCAACATTTCCTGAATGAGAGGTGGCATTGATCCAGGAATTTCCATCTTCAATGTAATGACACGTTCTGCACCTTTAAAAAGGAAACAAAAATAAGTTCTTCCCATTAGGACGATTTGTACAAGTTCTTGTTCCTTAGCACCATCAGTGGTAATTTCAGGGTACGTTATTTTAATGGATTCGGTGTCTCCCTCTGTAGTTCTGCATACAAAATTATGTAAGTGAACCGCTTCATTCATTGCAGGCAAATGGAGCTAGATGAGCTCTCCTTAGCAGATTAGTTTTAAATTGTGATCATAGCAATTGATATTACAGCACAAGTAAATTGGATGAACCGCTTCTTTTCAGAGACGGAACCAAAATGGTATTAAATGATACTGACAAATTAAATTCAACAGTGATCACTTAGATGTCTTTATAAACCGTGATATACTTTACAGACTTTACACTGGGCTGGATCTGCAAGGAGTACAGGAGGACACAAATGCTGCCTGAGTCATGTTAAATAGGTCCTCACCTATTTAACAGAGTAGGCATGTTAAATAGGTGCAGCAGTATGTCAGAAGTATTTCTTTTCCACATAGCAAACTGTGAAGAATCAGAATTTAACAACCCCTTCTGCTATAAAAGACCAAACTCAGGCAAATGGATACTTTTGTGAAGCTGCCTTCTGTAGCCTGCAGGTGTTTTGTCTCGTGCTAATTAACCACAAAAGTACACAGAAACAGTGTTTACATCTGATTGAAGTGAAGCTAACCACCCATTCAGTGCTTCTCCTCCAGTAACAACAATGGGTATTTTTATATAGAGACAGCTTTGCAGGCTATTGTGTATAGGATTAAACACAATTATTATATTAATCCTGACTACTCAGACTGTGAGACAATAACTAATACTAGTACGGGGAAGAAAAAAAAAAAAAACAATGCAATAAAGCACGGTGCTCCTAAGGTGCATTGGGGCTTCTTGAGCAAGTCACACACAGGAAAGACCAACGCACACCCTGCCCAGTTCCCTCACACCACAACATCTGCCCCGTACAGGCAGCACCCCGCCAGGCACCAGCAGTTACCTCTGAGGGACCCGCGAAGGGACCACAAATTACTGACACGCAGAGGCGAGCTCACGTGCTGGATGGGCAGAACTCCGCAGAGAACAGAAAGGCTATTGCTAGGGAAAGCTGGCTCTGTAGAGCAGCGTAACGCTGTCCTGCTAAGCACTGCTACCTGCTGCTGCTTCCAGGGATGAGCAAGCAACGATCAGAAAGCCCTGGCCTCTTTTCAGGCACTAGTAATGCCAATACAACCTAAGTGCTACATTCTGCTGCACACAGGTAATGTACTTGAAGGACTGAAAGTAAGATACTAAACATTCAGGTGGTGAGGACCATAAAGAGACTTAATGCGGTATTTTGGAATTAAATGCCAACCAGTGAGTGTATACAGTAAAGATTCCCTTCTGCACTGAGGCACGAATGTGCTTTGCCTAGTCTGTTGCTGGTGGGACAAGGATTTAATCTATCCATTAGGACAACTTCAGACAATTTATAGCATCAACCTCAGAGTTCAAATGTCTGGTATAATACATCTCCTAAGATTCCTGACTGTCAGCTTAAAATGAGTCAAATGAAATACAAATCTGCGCTTTTTAAAAATGAAAAAAAGGGAAAAAGAGCCAACAAAATTAAAAAGAAAATAGCCTGACTACTACAGAAACATTCCAGAGAGAGCCTGGGGACCTATTTTGCTCATCCGTGCTGCTACAATGTACATGCTGGGGGGGGGGGGGCACCCTCAGTGACAGGCTGGAGGGGAGAGCTTGTGTTCATGCCTTAGCTGAGGAGCTTCAAAAATCATCTACAAATGCAATGACCAACTTCCCACACGATTACTGATGAAAAGTCCCCTAACTAACCAGCTTAACTGTCAGGAACAAAGGAGCAAGCACCAAAACGGCAAAACCATTGGTAACTTCATGCAGAATTGCATGACGAATGTAGCACTGTGTATGTAAAGTAGAACCAATTCCAGCATGGCAGTTACATGGACAAGAAGGAAAAGAAAAGTCAGGCGGCCCTCCCAGCTATGTTAAAAACAAACAGCCACCCAGGTCTTTAGGCCAGTGTCCTCTGAAAGCCGCAGTGACTGACTGTGAGATGCGGTACCTTTTGCACTGATGCTGCGAAGATCTGTGATTTTCATTAAGATCTTTGGAAACATATGAGGCTTGTTGGGTCGTCTCTTTCGGATATAAATTTTCAGTGCCTCAAGCAGTGGTTCCTGAAGCTTATCCACTTTCATCGGTTCTTCGAGGTCCTGGCGATCTGCAGAAAGTACCAGATCAGTGATTTTAAATACATATTTTTTTCATCACAGAAAAAAAAAAAATCTGTCACAGAAGTGAAAATCTTCCATGTTCTTAATTCTCCCTGAATTTCATCATTTCCTCCACTTATGTGGAGAAATACACTGTGCAGCTTGTATTCCATAGGAAGATGACAAACCCCAGCTTTCCAAAACTTGGCCTCATTTTCCCTTGGTTACTGGCGAGGTTTGACATCTGAGTGGTCCGGGATTACCAGTACCTCCCCCTCCACGGGGAAAATACCTTGCTGCAAACAAAACTTAGAATTAATTTTGTATGAATAATTTGTAAGGTATCCAGGTATATGAAGAGATTACAGATGATTTATTTTTGTATTGATACCAACCCACAGTGAGTTACCATCATATATCAGCAGATGGCAGTGCTAGCTTGAGTGACAGCCAATGTCACCATGAAGCAGGACACACCAGTAACACGTTCATGACATGTCAGAATCCATCACTGCTTTTGATGCGTTATGGTTAGAGACACAAAACCGGAATGATTTGGTACTGAAGGTCCACTGTCAACAAAGACTGACTTTCATTGCTGGGACAGTTGGTCTCTAATAGCACTTAAAGTACTGTAAAGCACGATTATGCAAAAAATAGCATCAAGTCTGCATTTCCATAAAATGGCGCAGCCAAACACAGTCTGATTCCAATGCTTGTTCAGAATTTGCGTAGTAAGAAAGTAGGTGATAAAAATTAACATAAACTTACAGAGAATTTTGAAATTATCTGAGACGTTTTTGCCTTTTATATCTAGAATTTTACCTGATTTTCCCTGGCACTGTCCTTTTCAGTTGTAATCAGACCCCCTAGAACCATAGCCTACTTTTTCTAAAGAAGGTTGTCACCCATGACTTCTGTGTGAATGTCACTGTGTGCACGCAATTTTATTTACGAGCAAAAGTTGCATAAAGGGCGTCTTGCTCTAGCACAGGTCATTCATTCGCACAGGTGCCCACATACAGCTTAGAAAAACTGTAAGAGGATACATATATATATATATATATCCGGTAGTCCTTTATGAGGCAGGCAGTGCCATCAGCTGCCTGGCAGTCCGATCCAGTTCACTCAAAACCCTAATAAAAACAACAGCCACTACCAAGACAAATCTTTAGTGTGGGTGGCTGTAGATAACTTATACCTAATATATAATAATAGCACATATGTATCTTTATATATATATATATACACATTTTAGTACAGGAAAGCCAAAAAAGTAAGACATAAATGAAGAACTTATCGTGTCCGTCCTTTTCAAACGCATCTGAATTGGCGCAGTACGGTACCTCCACAGATTAGGCAGATGGCACTAAGGAGACCGGTTTCTGTATCATCCATTTCCAAAGGCAGGAGCTGGTTGGCAAACGTGAACACGAGATCGGTCAGCGGGCCAAATCCAGCATTGTGCATCTGAGTTCGGTTTAGGGTAAGGCCATCTGAAAAAGTCATGGTGTCTTGTTCTGGCGTGTATCTTGTGCAAATTCTAAGGATCTGTGGAGGGATAAAAAATGAAATTGGATGAATTCAGTCCTTGAGAGGTTTGCTGCATTCTCCCAGTGCGGCAAATTACCCAAGGACCTGAAGCACGCGTTCATGTCACAGCGATCTGAAATCAAACTCCAGTACGTTGAGTTCCAGCAGCACAAAATTTCTCTAGTACCACAGAAATAAATATTTCATGGACTATGGTTCGTCTTCTATGGCAGAAATTGGTCACCTCCAAATTTCCCCTCTAGTTATGAAATAATCAAAACTTACACGCAATGCCCGTGACGAAGTCGTCCACCTCACCGTAACAACCACAGGCGGTGCTCTTGAATTGGTGTGCTGTGCACACCTCCCTGCACAACGTTATTGCACTGCCGCTCTGATCCCAGCAAGAGCATGAAAACGTCTCCCCTTTTCAAACACACACGTTATGTCACTGATCTGGGGGATCAATTTGGCATGGCAGTGCCTCTCTGGGTTGTGTCTTTGGTAAGGACAAACTCCCCTCTCCGTCTCGTGTGAGCACGGACACTTTGAGCTGGTGAAGGAGGCAGATGGTACCTTGTGCTCTGGGGTTCCTTCGTTTCCGCCGTGACAGCAAACCCAGAAAATACTGCGCTATTAACACCGATTAGCAGCAAGTGAACAAACACTCAGTTGGAGCAGGGACAAAATGGAAAAGCAGCCAAACAAGCAAAGGCACAGAAGGCAATTCCCAGCCACCTCTAACTCGAATAAAACACCATCCCTGCCTGCTGCAACGCTCCCCTGTCCCCTGGTGCCTCTCGTGTGCCAGCAGGCTGCTGTGCTCTCCTCCAGACCGGTGCAGCAGCGGGACGTGCCGCTGCACGCACAGGCAGGGCGTCTGCTAGAGCGCAGCAGTACTGCTTGCTCAGAAAGCCAGCCTACTGCACTCCCGGCTTTTTCAGCTCAAGAGGAGCCCGGCCTCAGGCCACTGTACGGTTAGTTTGTGTCAAGTCAGACCCTGACACAGTGACTATGTGCTGGTAACTGTACGCTGATAATCTCCGCACCTGATAATCTCCGCACGTATTTGTGCTTTGCCCATTTCTTCTCCTCAGCTCAGGAACGCTGCATGGCTCGGGCATCGCGTTGGGCGGGCCCCAGGTGCCACCTCGAGATGTGGCGAGATCCTCACTGCTCGCTGCAGCTGGGAAGCCACTACTCATCTTGTCCTTCCCAGGCGGCAGGACAGGCTGACCTGCGGGTCAGAAGTCCTTGCTGCTCTTCTGCCACTTCCTTCCCTCGAGCACCTTCTTGCCACGGCCGGGGCTGGAGGGGAAGCCAGGGCCCGGTCCCGCTGGCAGCGCCCTCCCCAGAGCCGCTGCAGGGACAGCCCCACAGCGCGCTGCTGGTCTTCCCAGCGGATCAGCAAACTGAACCTCCCCATGGCAGCACGGGGCCAGCAGCCCCAGGGGCCCGCCCAACTTCCTTCTTTCCCTGTTAGCGTGTGGGCTGTGACGCCAAACCTCCCAGCAGCCAGGCTCCCGTCCAGCCCCGGCGGTGCCCGTGAGGGCTCAGAGCGCGGTGCCGTGGTGTCCTGCTGCACGCCAGGTGTTTGCCTGTCCGACACCAGCACCCCGCACTGACCCCAGGCAGAAGAGCACTCCAGGGGAAGATGCGGACTGACACCTTTGAACTGGACGTGGAGGATGCAAAGCAGAGGAACAGAACAGCGAGGAGGCTCGGCAGCGCTACGAGCCTTACGAAATGCCCCGGGGTAACCTCAGCGTGGGGAGGGAGCTGCAGCGTGCGGCACTGCCCCGCGGGCACAGCCCCCGCCACGAGCACTGGTGTAAGGATCCCGCGCAGGACGTCCGGCCTGCTCGTGTAACACATCTCAGAGCTTGATGGTTCAAACCCAGAGGTGGGAGAAGGCTTATCACTGAATTCAGCCAAACGACGCTAATCCAAACCACAGTCTTGCGCCAGCCCAGCTGGTTAGCTGAAGCTGCAGCCCTGTTTTTCCAGGGCCCGCCTGCGTTTATTTCCCATACAGTCAGCTTACTTTGTTTTAAAGATTCGGCTGCGCAGATTTACACAAATGTGACTGAGCCCAGGGAGAATTTTAATTACTTCTGTGACTACCCGGGCTCTGAGTCAGAGGCCCCCACCACTTGGCAGCTGACCAGGCTGGGGCTGGCTCTCCCACTTTCATCTCTGCCTGGCAACACTGCCCCAAATAAGCAGGGAGGAGAACAGGGAGGATATGGCATGTGAGAGACCTACCGGGAAGCTCTTATTTCTCTTTTAAAATTCCTTGGTAAGAGACTTAATGGGGTGTATTTCTGCAGAAGGCTCTTGAGCTGTTTTCCATCTGAGTAATGCCCTTATCTCCCATTGCGGGTACACGCCGAAGCTCCGAGACGCTCTGTGGTTGGCCAGACGTGTTTTACATCGTGCCCCTAGCCCCGAATTGGAATAAACTCTTGAACTCATTTGAATCAATGACCAAGAGAGGCACAAAGACAAACGCACACGCTCACATTCTTCAGTAACCGCAAATTCCCTCTAATATAAGTGATCTGAAAAGGCTGATGGTAACTCCAAAAGCTTTGGGTAATAACCAAAGCGTATTTGAGGATTATTAGCAGGAATTAACGTTACCAAGCATGACACCCCCTCCATAAAGGCAAACATGTTTACCACGGTCTGCGCTGCCAGTAACCACTGGCAGCTCTCTCCCCTGAAGTTCACCCTTGCTTGTGCTTTGATATCTCCAAAAGGCACGCTAAAGAGACGCTGGAAGGTCCTGCCAGAACATCAAACATGTCTTCAGAGCCCACCTGGAGACAGGAGACACTGCCCGTTGGAAACCTTTGTCATCCCAGACCACCCGGGGGCTGAGCACGTGCCTCCTGGAGTACGACAGGCTACCGACTCCCTCGTGGTCCCCGCGCGCCGTCGGCCTCGCTCTGTGGCTCTGATGTGGAGACCTACCTGCTCGCTGCTCCTCGGGGCTGCAGCTGAGAACATTTCCAGGCTGCAGCCCCATCAGGAACAACCTGGGGGCTAGGTTACGTGGCCCAGAGCCCCACGAGCATGCACAGCAACAGGCTTCCAGGGGCCTTGCAGAATGTATCATTAAAACCTATGAGGCCTGCGGACTTCAGTTACTTCCAGGCGCAGGCAGCGACTGGGAAGGCTCCTCGCAAAGGCAGACTTGAGGCTTTTGTGCCTAAATGCTGCTTGAGCCTTTAATTGGATGAGCCTGCAGTGGCTCAGACGGGGCACTGGCACAGCTGAAGCTCAAGCATGTGTTTTCTGCAGTGCACTTAGCTTGACTGGAGCAATCAGGTCTCAGGTTTCTCCGACATTCCTTCTACATTATCCCACAACACACTGTTATTAAACTCCGAGACAGATCATTTAAAATGCTTTTTTTTTTTCCCCCTAATTTATGCCCTTCATCAAGATCTGTGAAACACTACGGATATTGCTGAGTTGCTCTTAAACCTTTCTTGGGCAAACTTCCAGTGTCAAAGTGAAGTTGATTTCAAGCTCATATTCACTGAAGAATATATGGGAAATGTCAGCACTTCAGAATAAGAAATCACTGTATCTTTCACCATTTTAAACTGTCTAGAAGACATCCTCCTAATGTCCTCAGCGCCGTCCAGATCTTGTAACTAAGCCAAGTATTTGAGTTGTCACTCTGCTCTTAAATGCCACTTGCAGCCATAAATAAGGTTCTTGCCCACGATTAAAGGACCCTTTGTTTTAAAGAACATATCTTGAAGTGTCTATGAGTCAGTAACAAACAGGCAAAAAAAAGGAAAAAAGGCACACAACCCTACAGGTCACACTCAACCAGAAATACCCAGACAGCTGCATTTACAAAATTGTTGCTGCCATGAAATTGTTACCCACTTTTAAAGAGATTTGTTAAGGTAAGCTGGGCTTTCTTTAAGAAACCCTGGTTTTCCACGTTAGCTGCCTCAGCTGGGTGGGACAGTTTCCCAAGGAGCTAAGCCCAGGCAGGTGACCTGTGGCAGGGTGGCAGCAGGTGAACAACCCCCCGGCGCTCCGTGCCCATCAGTACAGGTTACTCCGCGTTGCAGATGCCCACCTCGTGTTTACGTGCAGGATTTTACAACAGAAGTTTAAAAATGACATTACTAGGGATGAGCATTCAAGGACTTAGGGTTTTATCCATCAGATTTAAGAGACTGAACTCTGGACTCCTTCCACATCTGCTTTGCCAGAACGAAATGAGGCTGCTGATGCTCCCGCTGCAGGGCCAGCGGACGAGCAGACAGAAGCAGTCACTTTTACGAGGGTTACTGACTGAATTTTAGTAATATTTATCCCCAAAACCTTTGGCTCCAGAGCAAATATAAATTCCACCATTCTCAATTGGCGCCTTCAACTATCTTGTGAGGCCTGATGCTATTTCCCTTCCAGGATTTTTGTTTGTTTGTACATAGAATGATTCCTTGACCCAAATCCAATAGAGCTTATTAAGCTCCTGGCAGCGGCTCCTCTGTCAGGGTGTCAGGAGTTTCCGGCATCGAAGGCTGCAAGACCCAAGCAAGCCCTTGACGAGGCTTATAAATGCTTACGAATCGCCCTGGTGCAGGAGGGCTGGGGCAACAAGACCCTGGCCCTAAACACGGGTGCAGGATGGGATGGCTGAAGAAAGGCACCTGAGGCACTAAATGCCCCTGCTTGTGCAGCAGGAGGGAAAACCGGTGCTCACGCTGTGGGTGTGTGCCAAAATAAAACACCTAGAATGTTCCTCGTGGTTAGGAGAAGCAGCTCGCTGGGGGGAAAACAGGCTCTATTCAAAACAGTGCTGAAAGTACCCAAATTTAGCTTAAATAAAGATACAGAGCTGCACTGTGATTCCGATTATGTGCAGGTGATGTGGGTTTAATGGATATGGGCACTTCACAGACCGTGCGCACGGCACATTACTGTGGCAGTGGTGGGGGTAATTATCCCTTTTTCTTTTTAAGCAGCACATAAAATAGTCGCATAAAGCTTGTATAAATGCCGCAGAGGAAAGTTAGGACCCTCCACAGCACGCACACCTTACCTGCTTCTGCTTCTGAAAAAGCCTCAGCTCGTCCCTGCTCTGGGTGGCTACGGCACCGGCTATGTCTGCTTGCTCAGATGTGCCACCTCCTCCAGTTTTGTCAAAAATAAAGAAGGGTGATCAGGAATTGCAGACCTCAGGAAAATGTCTATCCGTGAATTAGTTGAAATATACTCCTCATTTACTACCTGCTTCATTATTAATATTCTTTTTCTGTTCTGGCAACTAAGCTTTTATTTAACCTCCTTGATCAAAGTCTGTGAAGTGCCTTCATCTGGACCTGTACCTTTGTCTAGAACTTTATCCAGCCCGTGTTGAGCCATGGGTTGGACTTGACAATCCTTGTGGGCTCCTTCCGACTCTAAATATCCTATGCTTCTCTGAGACTCTTCTGACAAAAATGCCAGCAGAAAAGCTACCCCTAAATACTTGATAATGTCCGTCCAGTTTGCATGAGGTAAGCAGAGCTACCAGGGGATCTCACACCACGTGGGGGGCCAGGCATGCTCGATGGGGTAAACTCTGATAACTGCTCCCAAAAAAGAGCTTCAGTAGCCCACAGGATCCTTTGCAATTACAGCATTAGAGTAGCATTGTTTTTTCCAGCAGCTACAGACACAGTAAATGGCAGCTGCAAGTAGGGGGAAGCTGCTTAAGGCCTGAAGTTTCAGGGTTGAAGACTTTGGATGCAGAGTTTTGTTATATCTTGACCCTTCTCTGCACCACCACTTTTGGCTATTTTCAGTAGTTTGCAAATGCAAACCAGTTCTCTTCTCTGGCAGAATACATTTGAGGAAATGCCAAACTTTATAAATTATTGTATGCCTTTCTGTGCAAGAGGAGCATAACTGCACCTTATCATACTGGAGCTAATGACGACAGCCATGAGATTGGCAGTAAATGGCTCTGTCTTGTGGAGGGACCACACACAATAATGAAGAGACAGTCTGGTCTGAATGAGTGCCCGGACAAAGCGGACAATGAGAGGTGAACCTTGAACACTGCAGGGCAACCTCAGCTTTCCCTTTCTTATAGGCCAAAGAATAATATCCCTGCCCCTCTCCCACCCACTTTTCCTCCTACATCAATGTCCTCTGGATGCGATTCTTCAAAACAGCTTTTGACAGCACAAGAGGAAAAGGTCACAGCAGTTAATGTCTTCCTCAATATGATCCTGTTTGAAGCAATGCACTTTTAGAAATTCCAAGATTAATTACTTTAACTCAAATTCTCCAGGTTAAACTCCTGTGTTATGCCAAAAAATATACCTACAGCAGCCATCCTACAAAGGGCTTCCTGGCCATACTGAAAAGTGACCTGGTTCAGTAAGGACCAGAAGGTTTATACTCAGAAGAAAACATTTGAAAGATGTATAAAACCTATTTGATATCTTTAAAACACATTTAAAGCATTAGATGTTTTACTTAAAGCTATTGCTACGGTCAACAATAAAGAGCATATTTGCCATTAAAAGCCTGAAGACCTCTAAGGTCTTTATAAAGAAATGATGAGATCCCAGAGGGCTCCTCTGAAGGTCAGAGTGACAGAAACAACTGGAGACAAAAAGGGAAGACAGCTTGCCTTGACCTAGTGGCAAGCTCTGGAGGAAAACTTCAAGCCTATCTGCACAGTTTCCTTCTGTAGACTGTATGCTTGCCTATTTAAAACGAAATGACATTTTGCTCAAATTTGTACAAAGTCCACTAGAGTCCACTTCCATAGGCAGCACTCCTGAAAGCAGGCAACTCTGTGTACCGAAGGCTTTGTGCCTGCCAGGCTCTAGGAACATCCGGTTCCAACACCACAACCTGCAAAACAATCACTCTAAATATTTGTATCTGGTTCCTCAGGTCACCTCATGACCAGAGATACAGCACTTTCCTGAAACTTCATAAAGAGGACTTCCTCCTAGATACTCTTTATACACAGTCCTGGCTGCACCATGTTCTGGAGGGAGAAGGGGAAGGAAGGAAGCATACTCACGGTGTTAACAATGGGGAGGTTTTTCCAAAGTTGTATGTATGTCAGTGAGTGCTGCAATACCAAAATGTGCCCTTCTTTCAGCTGTGTTGAAACCCACAAACCGTAAGGACTTACTACGTATCTCGAGAAGTACAGTCATCCACATAGCCAGTGTTAGTAGAGATGTCAGAGTGCACTCGGGACTGCACCGCTAAGTATGCAACTGTAAAGCTGGGGCAGTATTTAACTTTCTGTCGATTACAGTAACAGTGTACTAGAAAATAAAACAGTACCACAGTAATAATATTAAAGGTACGTACCAGTATGTCCAGGCAGGCTGCTTTAAGTAGAGTTATCTGGTCTGCAATGGTCAAACTTGTAAAGCCTGGCAATCGTTTTGCAAATTCCACTATTTTAATAATGCACTTTGTCGCAAGTTCACTGAATTTGTCCCAGAGCCCAAGGTCCAGTCGAACCCGATGGTCTGCGCTAGAGTTCTGGAAAGAAAGCCAGAAGGCACCATAAATCAAAAACATCCCTTTCAGTAAGTGATTTTCAAGGGAAAGAAACAACAACCGAGTATTCCTTCTAGAAGCGCTCTCTATTAACATTCCAGGCAATTTCTGCAGTTTGCTGTTGGGATGAGGCTGTTTTTAAACTTGGATTAATCGCCTGAAAATTCCTTGGATATTTCTCTCTTGCTTATGATTACAGAGGCCATCTGTACAAGGAATACAAATGCACTTAAACATTTCCAAATGCCACTATCATTATTCTTCCTTGCCATTATATAATAAGTGCATTGAGAGAGACAATTTACAGTTGTACCCCAGAAAATGAAATGAACAGTGGAACAAGAATATTGGGTCCTCATCTGGAAAAAGCAGCACAACATTTGGAACATAGTTTCACGTACTTAAGATCTCAGCAAATTAGTTCTACTTAATTTATCTGCTCTGTGGCCCTGCGAGGGTTTTACAGCTTTCTCAAGCTACAGTCTCCCATGAATTAAACAGCACTTCTTTACACAACGTAACAAGAAACACCATGTGTAATGATGAATGCTATATGCTCATTTGACAGGGCATCCAATATGCATGCTCCTGTTTGAAGTGTTACAGAGATGTTCCTGCTGCATCTTCCAGTGACCTCAGATTCATGTATCTTAATGCAAAAGTCCGTCATCTCCTAGAATGTGTGTTAATTTTGCAATTAAATTCATGTTTTTGTACATTCAGACAAAGCACTTAACCCTTAAATAAGTTAAACATGAAGAGCACGTTGGATGAGAACTGGCTGACTCAAAAGCTTCTGTCATTTATTTTAGTCCAACAGAAGTTGGACTCAACTCGAGAGCTGACCTTGACTCAAAAAAAGACCTCAAGAGTCATCTCCATCCCATCTGTGATTCAAAAAACAGATGAAGATGGAGCTCTGAAATACCTCACGCTCCTCTCCTCTGTTCCTAGCGTGCAACAGTTTCTCGTTTTCCCAGCATCTGGATCCAGTGTTGCTTGCAATTGTACGACTTAACTTTAAAATTCAGTGAGAGGAGTCTCAACTTGACACTGACAGACATGGCAGGTAAAAACCCATCAAAAAGCTTTCAGTTTACACGGATTGCACTTCCTCAGAGGAAACATCTCCAGTGACCTTGCCACCGACACTGCTGGTGGTAAGGACATCTATCCCCTTGGAAACGGCTGGAGACCTTCGAAGGAGTCATCAGTGGTGGCTGCATTTTGTCTCTCTCTCTCTTGCACACAGATACTCCTCAGCTGTGCCCTACGCTGCTTAAGCAGAGGCGAAATGGCCGGGTGGCATCCCACTGCTGCTCACTGCAGCCATCCGGGCCCCTCTGAAATGCGGGGTTGGATTTGGCACCAAGGACACCTCATGTTGAGTGAGCGGTGTAAAGGGGCCCTCGTTCAGCCAAAGGAAAATCCCTTACGTGGAAGGAATTCTCCAACCAGCCAAAACTGCACCCAAGTGGTTTGTCACCTTGGAGGCCATCGCCTTTCTTCGGTCCTTTCACAGGAAGGCCAGACTGAAGAAGCTGAAGGGAGGACAGGGGTTGTAGCTGCTGTCCCCAGGCCCCACTCCCGCTGCCTCACGCTGTCCCCTGCTGCCTCGCCTCCACCAGCACCACCGTAGTCGCACATGGGAAAGTCACGATGGGTGCTGGGGGGCCACCAGCCTGACAGTCACCTTCACTTGCAACAGAGCAGAGATTCCAGCCAGTCATATTTATACTAGGCCATTATTACAAAAAAATAAATGCTAATCATGATGAAGAGTTTAAAGGTGCATATGTGCTCTGCCCTGCTCCCCTCCTTCTTAAGGGATAAGAAATTAACTTCACCACTTCTATTTGAATTTTTATTCTGGGAACAATTTCTTTTCTTTTTTTAAATGACAGTCAAAAAGATAGGAGAAAATGTCTTTATAATGCTAAACCTGAAGAATTGCCTTCAAAACGGTCCAAAACTAATGGGTTAACAGTCATTGTAATGCCCTTTGAAACATTTCTTTCGGCTACTGGAGTATGCATCCTTCAGATTTATTTTATTTCATCCTCAAGGACCTTGGTGAAATACAGTACATTGGAGGAAAAATAAGATCAAGATGTGCAGTCATTCAGGCTGTAATTAAATTTAATAGGCAGTTTATCCAGTTCATAGAAAGATGGCATAGCGTAGAGCTACACAAAGCAGAGCCTAAAGCAGGAAATCATTTTACAATAGGGTATCCATCTGGAAAAAAAGACGTTGCATGAAACCAGCAAGTGTGAACGAAATCTTCATCAGTATCATATGAGGTTACTTTATCATGCTACACTACTGGCAACGGGAAGTTTGACATGTCTTCTATTAAGAGTAATGCACGGCCGTCTTAACAAATGTAAATCTAACTCACCATTATGCAAACTGAAAAGAAGGGGCAGTTAATAAAACACAAAATAACCCGGTGTTTTATTATGCCGGTTGCCAGATCCTCGGCATCGGGTCTAATGTGGTTTGCACATTAGCTTTGAGATGCTACAAACGGGAAGACTTCCAACATTTCATGTGGTAATGGATGTCGTTGCAAGCATCATGGAGGATGGCTAGATTTTTAGCAGCATTTCTGAACATGTAAAACCAAAATTGACTCCATATCAATGTATAGGTTGAACAACAGAACAAGGGGTTAATAAAATGCACGTTAGAAATAGAAACTTTGATTAAATTTGCCTGGGGATCTCCTCTAAGCATGCTGTGAAAAACATGCAGACGCTCTGACTTTCCCCGAATGTTTTACTGAAGCGGTTTTTTGGGTGTCTTTTCCAGGAGCAGCCTTGCATGTTTTTCAGGCCTTTGCACCAGCGCACATATGGCGGAACAATACTGTAATGCACCCTGGTGACATCTTTATCAGTGGAAAAGCCCAACCTTGCTATGAAATCCAATTAAACAGCCATTTTTGCCACATAAATGGATCCCATTTTTTCCATCATTTTTGTTTCTCATTGCAGGCTGCTCTATCTTCACATTAACAATACAGGACGAGGCACTCCCAGAAACAGACACAGCAGCAGAATCCCTACTGTCTTTAAAATCCACTTTACAAACGAAACAAGGCTCGCAGGGGCACTATCCCCTAATCAGGAACACTTGCTACGCCTCTTTAGTAAAAGCAGCGACGCACTGCAGCTCCTGCAGCTTCACCAAGGCCCACAGCACGCTCTGCTCAGTTCCAGCGTCGGGATACCTATTTCCTCTCCAATGGCACAGAACAACAGGCGTGTAACTTCTACGCCAAGGACTTACAAGGAGTAAAATGCCACTGAGGGGGGAGACGCCTCCGCTTCCAGCCAGCAAAGAGCAACCTGGGAGAACCTGAGGCAAGGTCCACAGAGTAAAAATTATGTTCTGTTTTGTCCTCCCTTTATCACGAGGCTGGATGTAACACAGCTGTAGACTTACAAATAATGCCAGTCTCAAGGGACAAGCAGTATAGTTACACTCAATTATACTATAAAGTATGACATCTCCAGAGAAATTACTAGGGCACTTTCTCTTACCTGGATGACAGTAATAAAACAGATCTATTTATGATGGACTTTTGAAATCCATTACATTTAAACAGCTTGCTGATTCTCATCATCGACAGAACTATACTTGCCCCTGCCTACCAAATGCAACTGTTAAGTCAAATGACCCAGGGAATTTAATACAAGTGCTATTCCCCCATTATTTTAAGTAGACTTTTATTAACTATGCAAAGCACAGTAATTATTACAGATAGGGACACTTCTTCTTTTTAAAGAGCAGATGGATATAAGAAATGTAATTGAAAATGCTTTTCCAAAGCCTTTTTTTGAGTAGGTAAAAGTAGATAACGGGAAAAAAAATAACCACATAACCTTTCCTGCAGGAAATGCAGGCTGTGGTGTTCAACAAGAGGAGTTGGATATGCAAGCTAAATGTCTGAACAGATTTTTTTATGGCTGTATCTCTGCAAGCTCTTGTTATTCCACTCTCTTATACTTACATTCTTTGCTCTTTTCAGCAACAAACAAACCGTGTTTTACATCAGCCCAAAAGATCACATAACCAAAGGCGTACAGGAATCACACGTATGGAGCAGGTTCTTCTGTCCACTGTTCCTATCACTACACAAGTGCAAAGCTCAGGAAATTCAAGTAAATCTGTAAATCCACTTTGATAAAATGTGCTAATTTCTTGCCTCTCACTTAAAAACAAACAAACAAGCAAACAAACCAAACACGCTGTAAGGTTACAGAAGCAATCCATATGCTTTGCAGCACGAGAGCACCACGTTGCATGAGTGTTAGCCTGCGGGACCAGACAGGAAAGCACAACCGGCTATTTTCTACCTGTACTAGCTTGTTACTATCAAGAAGAGTAAAGCGTCTCATGCTTCTAGCTCCCCTTGGGCTCAGCATTTAGAAAAAGGGTCGTGTGCTGGTTTTGACTTCTGATCTCTGTTTCAAGTGTCTCAGGAGGAAAGACTATCACCTGAACCCTGCCATTTGATCAACAGCTCATGTTGTTGTGTCAGGGTACTGAAGCTGTGTCCCTCTCCATCAGCACAAACACCTTCTGCATTTGCAAGTCACCGATCCTCCGTGCCTACAGGAAGTTTTTCTCCCCTTGCTTGACAGACAGCTGGAGATGAAGTCCCCTTACTCCAGCCAGAGGGGTATTCAGGAACATTTTCATCCCCGAGGTTCTTTATTGGGTGCAAGCAACTGCAGGAGTGCTGCACTCTGTCCCTTTCAAAGCCAGGCAAGGACAACACTCACAAAAACAAGCTGTTACACTGAATTCCTCTCTGAAATGCTGGAGTGGTTGCCAGACCTTAGCTGGAAGAGAGATTTAAATACCCCGCATTTCACACAGAGATTATGGGAACGAAGCAAGAGGACAGTTAATACTTAGCACTGCCACTACGAGTTGTGATGCAGCTGTGGAAGGAAGCTGTTTAGCTCTCAAAGTAAGCCAAAAATAACTCTTTCAGTATAATTTTGTTATTGCAACTTGTACAGTACCAAAACATGACGAAGTGGCAGGGACTTTAGCCACGTGCAGCTAACTGCTATGGACTTCCAAAAAAAAAAAAAAAAACACAATAAAAACCAGAAGTCTCTGTCCCCAAGTTGTTCGGTCTGTCCTGAGAGAAATGTGCAATATTCAGCCTCAGAGACAGATCAGGGTTACCTGGGACTCCTTGACAGTTCAGATTCATCCGTTATTGAAATCCAGGTGCTCTCAGTACAGGCTCTGAAATTTCTTCAGGGACATCAGCTCACCAGGAGGGTCAACAGGAACTCAAGAATGAAGGCGTATCATATACGCCTTCATTCATGACAAGACCCTCTCCAGTTTCCACGTGTATCATTTCACGAGCTAAAATATTTATGGACCTTAAGCATCCAATACATAATGCAAGCATATAGGTGCCCAGGTTTATCTTTCAGCCATCCAGAGCTTGGACAATCAGCAGTACTAAGTACCAACATACCCACCGTAGCGCTCTTCCAGCTCAGAGGTAACACAGGAGTACGTAACAACCCATTCCCACTGGAGGTATACGACACATTATCCCGGGATCGCCAGGCTATTTGCGAGGCAGCCTGTGAGCAATAAGCTCTGGCATGCATGCCAGTCTGGCTACGTGGGCCAGCTGTGGACACCCGATCACCTCTTCTGCGAGGCACAAACTCACTGTCTTTGAACCGGGAGATTTTTCACACTTGTTCAGAAGCACTCTTGCATTAGCAGAAGTGTGAGAGCCTGCTTGGAAGGTTTTATTCCCTTCAGGATGAAGGCACAACCACACGTACTGTGGGGAGGGGTGGAAGGCATTAAGGCAGGAATTTCCTTGAAAAGACAGACCATGAATCCCCCACCCCCAGCCTTGCCTTTGGTTATGTCACCAGCTGGCTGTTTGTGAGCTTCCAGCCTCGCATGCTGCACTAGTCCCCGGGGGTCTGACTGTGCTTGCCTACTACGGCAGCATTTACCAGCACGCCTACATTGATTGTTTTGACTACATCTAACATGAGCAGAGAGAGCACCAGAGAAGCATGCAGAGGACAGAAGCCTTCCCCGGTGCCAACAAATTTATGCGGGTCTCAAAATTAAACGTGAAAAATGTTTGTGAAAACAAACGCGTCACTTTTGGTGATGTGAAAAATATGCTCTTCGCTCATGTCACAACACGTGTATGTGCTTTTCTTGCACTTGAATTCAAAACCTCACACCTAGATCTGAGATTTTTGAACTGACCTTAATAAATAGACTAGAATGCCGTGTAACAACAGCTCCCTGCTCACTGAATATTCATGCCACGCGTCTTGCCTCAAGTACTCTTTGAGAAATTTAGTGTTTGTTTCAGTAGCGGAGTATTTACTGAAAAATGCAGAGGAATTCAGTGACAGAGCTTTCACCCTGACTCAAAGTCTGGGTTCCCGGTGTGCGTCAGGAGCAGAGGAGCAGGAGTGTGCAGGCAGATGGCTGCTTGGCCCAGCCGTGCCACTCCTCATCTCCCAGCCTTGCAAGTGAGGGCAGGACACTTGGCACATGCCTCTAAAAAGGCAGTACTGCTACAACTGGCAGCAACAACAGACCAACAAAGCCACTCATCTACTGACAGGACTCTAAGTACTGCCTAGCATTCATTTTTAGCATCTCTTCCATTACTGCGTTGGCAAACCTGACATGGTATTTTCTCTTGCATGTGTATAAAAAAGCGTATTTTCCTGAGTCATCCTCTGGAGAAATCCCTACTGTACTGACCGTCTTGACTTAGAGACAATTCCTCATTTCTAAAAAGCAGAAAAAGCGTTGGCTGCTCTGGGGTATTTTGGTAGGCTAGAAGAGGAATACAGCACAAATAAACATTTTGGAAACTGGTTTATTTAGACATTTCCCATTTTCCTTGACCCTGGTAGCTCTGGGGCTGTCACCAGTAGCATTATGAACTCTCTACGCCAGCAAAGTAGCAATCTGCTGATGCGCAAGCACAGAACATGCTTCTGGAAGCCAACTAATTTCTGATCAATGCTGGTGTGTAATTCACTCACGGACTCCAAGCTTGTCTCTTTTCTGGACCAGTCTTTCAGCCTGTAGCCTTTCGTATAATACTGCTAGGTAATGCTTACAGTTAAGTGCATGTGTTTCCATGCAGATCCCCATTTTTGGCATGGCTAAGGAGATGCAAGGATTGCACAGACGTCTGCATCCATTTTAAACATCACAAGTCTCCAATCCAAAACTCGTATGACCCACCTGGATCCCTAATCTATTATCTACAAACCATACTTACTGTAGTGTATTTTCCCAGCTGGCAGAGCGAGGGGAAGGTTTCCTGGTGAGCTTTTCGGATCTTCTCAGTGAGATCATCCAACTCTGCTGTCATTTCATAGTTTTCTGTGGACTCCTGCTTTGAAGGTTCCTTCTTCTTTTTGTTCCTATCATTTCTGACAGCTGTAGGAGAACAACAAGCACAGATCTCATCTGGTTACTCAATCACCCTATGTTACAATTGTTGATTTACTTCAAAACACTGCAACTTTTTTTAACATTAATTATACAAGTGGAGATAAAAATGTTATATGCACAGGGAATAATTACACAAGCATAATTACTTATCTGTATGAACTGAAATTTATGGGATAGTGATGAAAGCAAACTTCCGCAGGTGTTGGTTTTGGATGTTTTATTGATAGCCCCATACTGTCTACCCTCCAAGAAAGTCTACCTCAAGTTCACATGCACTTTAAGTCTTTCATTAACTTTGTGAGGTGGGATTTTTTCACGGTATCACTACAGCTGTGCAAGGCGAATGGAGAAATTCATTGCAGTGACGTAGCTGGAATCTTACTGGATGTGAACCACGCTGAAGGAAGCAATGGTCTCTCTTTTTAGATTTCACAGTATGGAATGTAACAAACTCCACACTTCACACAAACTCCACCCAGCAAAAATTATTTGAGGGGAAAGTTAAATTTGGAATCGGTCAGTGAAAGAAGATGAAACATTAAACTCAAGATCTGAAGATCAAAGGAGAAACACAAACACTTGAAAGAGCAAAAATTGCAGTGAAGCTATCTAAAGTTGCTTGCCATCTGCTCCTGCACTCGGACAAGCCTTCTACCTTTGCTGGGTTGTGGGGGGTTATTAGAAATACGCACTCATTCTGTAATATGCACTCATTCTGTAATTGATTTCCCTCGTTTGTGTCCTGCAATAAAATATGACAGCTGTGCCATCACCACGCTACGCTGTTCTTTTAGCGAAAATAGCTTCGTTCTCCAAGAGGTGCCCAGGAGATGGGTCTGTGTCCGCAGTAGGGCCGGTATTTGTGTGTTTTACCAAGAGGCTTGTTGTCAGCTAGAGCTAACATTTTAAGTGTACCCAGATGCACAAGGAACCCAGGCTTTACAACAAAGCCAAACCAAATCAGTCCCTCTCCCCAAAGACTCAGTATCAATACCGAAGACCCCAAAGACTAAATGCTGTTGGACAAACAGAAAATAAGACCAACATCCACCCGTGTTGCAAACCTCGTGATGTTTAGATCAGTGCCCTGAATTCTGAGAGGGTGACTGGTGCACCTGGCACGTGTGAGGATGACCAGCTTACACCTGCTGAGTCTCACTTGTACTGTCCCCCTCCAGAAAAAGCATTTCTCTGTGCATTGTGAAACCGGCAGAAGCCCACAGCTGGCTCTCTTTCCCAGGGGGTTCCCCAGGCCCATCTCCGTGGCACCACGTCTTCTGGGATGGCTTGCTCTGTGTCTGCGAACCATGACAAGGCAAAGATGCAGACAAACATTGCATGTTCCAGGCAGAAGAGGAGGTTTTAATGCTCTGGGTATCATTTCTGAAGGAAAATTAAGAGAGATATGGGAAAACAGACAGTTGGGAATGCAGCAGAATCAGGGGCATCTACAGAAGTAACGCCAGGCACACAAGAGAAAACAACAGGTAGGACAGTGAACGTTGCTGCTTTATGAGGTGATCAGGCACATACTCCATGCAATGAACACCGCTGGTTTTCTGACTGAAGGTTTGGCTTTGCAACTGAGAGAACTCTGACCCTACTGCAGCCAATGTTTTAAGGATGCACTTGACTTTAATTGTGCGAAAAGATCCACACCGAAGACAGTTGTGCACTTTGCTGGATCAGGGCTGGGATGCTGAGCACCTCGATGGTTTACAGCCTAACCCTGAACGCCATCAGTTCTCATGTCTGCAGTAACAGAGACTCAAAGGATGCCAAGAGAAGTGGACAGGGAAGGCAACGAGGTGCCTTCTTGTGGAGGTTCAGTGCTAGCAGGGTAGTCAGGTCTGGGGGAGTTGGATGGATCCCCCACCTTTTTACAAACCCTCTCCTAAAGCCAGAGCCCTGCCTCGTTCACCGGATCCCAGGGCAGAGTACAAATCAGTCTCAGGCACTGAGAAAACGTCCAGGGCCAACACGTACAGCTCGAGTGCTCCCAGCGGCCGCCGCGCTCCAGAAGTAAATCCTAATCACTGCTGTACTTGGGAGATAAAAGAGCTCCTTAGAAAATTATGTAAACTCCTACACAACCGCAAAAAGCAATAAGCCTTTGTAATAAAGCTCCATTTACTTATAGCTCTACGATTGACAAATTTGCTAAACAGGCGGCCTCAGCAACTACTTATCTCAATAGCTTTGAACTCCTTGTGAAAGACAAACACGTTATTTAGGCCAGCCTTGGGAACAGCTGCCAAGAGCTCCCAGATACAAGGAGATAACTCACGCAGGAATCCGGACACTGCTCCCGTGCTGCCACCGCACAGCTCTTTATTCCGCTACACCTGAGGTCCTTTCCCCTCCAGAGGCCACCAGAGAGACAGCTGCTGGTCAGCCCCCACCACCCAGCGGGCCCAGCTCTGTCCTTTCTTTCCATGAGCAAACCACTGGGTAGGAAGAGCGGAAGGGGAGAATTAACATGTCCTGGAAACTAAGAACGGGTTTTGGTCTTTTGTTACCTTTTTTCTACGCTTCTGTCAGTCTTTGTAATAACAGTAAAACCCAAGTGACATTTATCTTCTTGCTTTATGTGCACTTTTCATATTTTCTACATTTTTCTGAAGCTCCATCAGACTTAGCTGTGTTTCTGCATTCTCTGTAAGATAATACAATGAAGTGCTCCAAAAATATAAAGGATTTCTGTCATGTTGAACTATTACGCAGATTCAACCGCATGTATAAGTCATCTCAAAAAAAAAGAGAGGAAGAGATTAAGACAACCCCATGCTTGGAAGAGTTAAATAAAAACACAAGCACACACATTGACACAGTAAATTTCAAAGCCATCAGTGCTCCGGGAACAGGAACTGTCACGCCGCATGTGGGAATAGTTCTGGATTAGAGCTTATGCTTATATGACATAAATCACACCTTTTGTATCTTGGTCTTTACATGCATATGATCACATCAATCCCAGATGCAATTCCGCTGCCTTTTAATGATGATATGAAAGTGATGAATCTGTGTCACAGTTAATGCTGCTGTGCAAAACTCAGGTTATGAATTTCATTACTTGGGCACTAAATTCTGACTCAACGGTTGCATTATTTAAGAGCTCCCAACAGGGGACAGTGTGGACGCTCCCTCGCCCTGTGAGAAACGCTGGAAGTTACAAAATTCAAACAAAAATAAGGCGTGCGTGCGGTGAAGAGAATGAAGAAAGGCGTATCTTTGTATGTGGGTACGCCACGAGCGCTGCCTGGACAGCTGAGTGCCACACGCCCAGGCCTGAGCACGTCTGCTCCCATCCATCTCCCCGTGACAGCTTCCGTGTCACCCCGACGGACGCGCAGGCTGGGACTTGTGCTCCCACGCCCAGAAACCTCCGGGGAGCTGCGGCAGGGCTTTGTGTTGGCCTGATGTCACGGAGCAGCCCCTGCCCTCTGATGTTCACCCACCGCCTGGTGGAAGAAGGGGCTGAACATCCCCGCTCCCTTTGCCGCAGGTCTCCCGCTGCCTCCCTCAGCCTCGGACACGTTTTCTGCCTTTGGCTTGGAGCTGTAGCGGGGATGGATGCCTTTCTTTGAGGGAAGTGGGGCCAGCTGTAGATGAAGCTACGGATAGGAAGGCATGAACTGCTTCTCCCAGAGGACCCCAGCTCTCTCATTTAGCAACCACACAGCAATTCTTGTGCTTGAGCAGGATTATATCAAGCATGTCGTGACACTGGGAATTGTCCAGTCTTAAATGCAACCCCTCAGGCCCACCAAATTCAGTCACCGCTCGGCTTTGGTAGAGTCTGGGATCCAGCCCAAGAGATTTAGGCAGTTTCTAGGTCCTCAGGTAACATTAAGACATACCGACTTCGCATAGTCCCATTTGTTAGCGGCGGCGGAAATGTGAGCTGTGGAAAAGACCCTCCAACTCACGACACCGTTCTTCCAATTCCTTGCATGACCTTTGCTGCCCCAGACGCCCAGAAGATAGTTTGACAGCACCTTTCATGTATTATAATGATTAATCAGCTATAAATTCATGACTCGAAATGCTATCATTGCTGTTTTGCCTCCCTGAGATCCCTGTGACCTTTGAATAGCTTTGTGTACTAGTTAACTGTTTTTGTTCCTGTTTTGACAACTCCCAGTGTATCCAGTCAGTTTGCATTCCTGCAAAACCACACTTCTCTTGGCCTTAAGTATTTTGAAGCTATTTGCTAAGCTAACAGCTCTCAGAAGCACCTCTGAGCGCTCCTCGCACAGCAAAGCCCAGGGAGGAGGGCAGCCCACGGCAGGCAGGGCGCTGCTGTCCCAGAGGCTCTCCGGCCCCTCGGAGCCATCCTTTGCTGAAGGCCGGCAGCATTCCCGGCTGGAAGGGCAGGACCAGTGGTGCTGTGCCCACGTGGCGAGGTTGATGCTCACCCAACACCTCCAGCAAAGCCGAGCTGCTTGCAGGGGCGCAAGCCTTGGTGCCTTTACATCCCGACGCTCCAATTCCAGATGTAGCTGCTTAAAATCTCTAAGTCTAGCAAGTTAGCAGCTGTGGACAATTGCAGTCAAATATGCGGAGCACTTAACTAGTGCCTCTGCCAAGTCTGATCCATCAGGACACATGCCTGACTTCCCCCCAGA
This sequence comes from Heteronetta atricapilla, assembly GCA_011075105.1. Classification (NCBI taxonomy): domain Eukaryota; kingdom Metazoa; phylum Chordata; class Aves; order Anseriformes; family Anatidae; genus Heteronetta; species Heteronetta atricapilla. The sequence goes on along the minus strand of CM021732.1, from coordinate 41,043,811 downwards.
CACCGTGCATCTCCTTTCTCCCCATCAGCTTTCACTGAACTGTGCTCACCACAACTTATGGCAGTGCGCAGGAATGGCTTTCGCAACACTCCCCTCGGATAAAAACCTGCATCACGTCAGGCCTCGCACCCCGAAAGAGGACAAGGAGGCAGACTCTGCAAAGCCCCAGATGAAGGCAGCGCCTTGCTACGCATCACTGAAGGCCCCCCCACGGAGCTGATGGCAGAGGCAGGGAAACGGGACCTCTCCAGCAGCTGGTGCTCCAGGAGGCTGTTTGGCTGTTTTTCCCTTTTTGCAGGGGATGTAACAGCCTTCTGCCACAGGGTGAGCAGCACAGGGTGAGAGTTAGCCACCACCTGGCCTTTTGCGTAAGCTCCAAGCCAGCTCCACCATAAGTAAAGAAACAACACAAAACGATCTTGAAAACAGCACAAGCACGCTTGACAAACCGAGATGCCATCAGTTCAGAAGGGTTTTCCTAGCAATCCAACGGCAAGCCCAACACAGCATTACAAGATGCAGAACACCAGGTAGTTACCAATGGATTGGCTTTCCTGGGTCGGGATTTCCAGATGAAATAATGTTTTCTTTCAGGCAAAGCCGCTCGGTCTTTAAAAACAACAGGAAACTATCTTCCAACAAATTCTCATGCCAAAAGGGAGCTTTGACATATGGAGAACGATCGGAGGCAACGCACATTTCTCATTAAAAACTCTTGCTCCTAATGGACAAAGCCAGTAACGAGTGCGCCGTCTTGCGCGGGGCCCCACGCACAAAACCAAAGGGCACTGAGAATGGCACATTGTGTAGCTACTGCGGAGGAGCCAACAAGGTCGGCCGCCCGGCGCAGTCGCCACAAGAAAACACCTCGAGTTAAGCGAGATGGTATCTCTCGGCAGACACGTCTCAAAATTCAGGGGGAGCGCAGAGAAACAATCACGAAGGAAGCTTCATGAGAACCTGGCACGCTCTCCTTTTTCCCCAGGCGCTGAGCGAGGACATAGATTAAAGCACTGAAACCTGCCCCTGCTTTCCTCTTGAGAAATACTGCTCGGCTACGGCAAGCGTGCCCTGAGCAGCGCTCCAGGAACCTCTGGCATGACGCCCCGGGTTCGGCTCAGCAGCAGGGGAAAGCACCGCAAACCCGAAGGACATCACCATCCTGCACACTGCCCCCGCGCACATGGGCTGTGCCAGCCATGGGTGGTGGGTTTGGGTTTTTGAGGAAGGTGAATCTGAACTCTGCCTCGCAGCTCTGGATTATTCATTACATAATTGCTATGTTTTATTAGAAATATGATCTATTGTAACCTTGAATACAGTAACTTAAATGACATTGAAAATTAGATTATTCTGATTATTAGAGAAGTGAGAAAGGTACTAAACATTTGTAAGACTGATAATCAATCAGTGTACCCATCTGAGCGCAATAAAAATCAATCAGGAGCTAGTGCGTTTAAATCTAATTTTTTAAGCATGACATTTTCTTCTGAGTTTCTTTTTTAAATGTCACCCTCTTCTACAACAGTGATTGATTCTATCCCCAGGGACAGTTAGCTCCGACTGTTTTATTCATAGCACAGAGATCTTGTATCCACATTCTTTTCTAAATATCAAATTAATCACAACAATAATATTTTCATCAAAACGCGGAATTCAGAAGCACACGTTCACGTACCCAAAGCAGTACAAAACGCAGCGGTACGTTCACATTGCTTCTAACACAATGCTTTTAACTAGCAGACAGCATATTTTAACCGAAAATGGCGGAATTTTGTATCCCTTAAGTCCTCTTTTTCCCCCCAAGAAAGCGAAGGCCAAGGATTTGCTTGTTTAAAACATAATTCATGTAGAAGTGTTTCAGCAGTGAACAATGAATCACTAGCTATGGGGAGTCCATGAGTGATTACCTATGCCTCCAAAATAACCTTATTAGGCTATTGTAAGTATAGGGGAGCCCTCTGATACCCGTAGCCTAAGGGGCTCTATTTTTCCATTCATGCACAGGGGATTTATATGGTTATATCCTATTATGACCGACGAAAGCAACACATCTCCCATTTATGTATGAGGATAACTGCAGGGTTAATATATCAAGAACTGAGTTAAAAGAACAGGTTTCATTATATGAATGAATGATACAAATGGATGCTCTGCAGCTTTATTCAACTGGCCTGAAACTTGATCTGTGGTTTCAAGGATTCCATCAGCCTGAAAATTTTATTTTTGACATGAAATTTGGCACCTGCTAGTGTCACATCCCTGAAATATTAGTAGATGGAACGAGCAAAAAAAGGAGTTTCTAGTCCCTCAAAGAAAACCAACGCTGATCAAACTCCGATGTAGGATCAAAATAACCAAGCCCGTGCAGAACAATAAGCTAAGAGAAATACCCATTGGAAACAGCTGAAAGGTATGGCTTTTGTATTCTTTTTCTTACTAATTTATTATCATTTTCAAGATAAATAAGGAAATGGCATAGAATCACATTTATTATTTTGCTTGCTTGCTTCTTAAACAACCTTATTTATTTATTTATTTTTTATTTTTGATTTTAAGAGAGATGGAAACAAAAACATCTGCCATGCTTTGGAGATCTAAAACTGCCAAGACCTGAAATGGAAGGAAAACAACAACAACAACAACAAACTAGCTCTAAATGCTGATTTGGAGTGAATGTGGGAAATACTTAGAGGAGGCTCCATAAAGTGTTTCAGAAAAATAATAATAATAATAATAATAAAATCATGAACTGCTTCCAGGCCCAGGGATATCCTGATAGTCTACCTGTGTACTGACTACATCATTTCAGGGCTGGCTCTAGTTCTGCAGAACGTGCCCAACACCATGTGAACAGTTCCAAGTCCAGAAATACAGATGGAAACAACCCCCCCAAAACAGGTCCTAAACAGAAATGAGAAATTTCAAAGCTGAAAAGTTTAAAAGACGGAAAGCAAGCAAATGAGTGAAACAAACCCAGCAGAAACAGCAGGCAGGTGTGGCAGGCGGCTGAGGCAGTAAGTGGAGCAGCTTAGTCAGAGCCAGGATACACAGGGCATGGAACGTGTGCCATGGGCTGGACCGAAAGCAGACTCCTTCATCTATCTCCCTTACCGTCTCTCCCTGCATGTTGCAATCAAACTAGACGGAGACATGATTATACATTAATGATAAACTGTTTAGTTAGCATTTGGCCTGAGATTTCCATTCTCCGAGTGCTTTAGTATCACCAACTAATTACCTCCGTGAAATAGGATAATCCAGAAACTCTTAGAATCTGAAGCTTAACGAGCTTCCGAAGGCTACCATTAATAATTTCAAGTAGAATAAAACACAGATATTTCCTATGAAGGCCCACCAACATATCTGCAATGGAAATAACCGACCCATAAGCTCAGACACAACTCAGCCACTCATGTTTTCGCATGTGTTTCACATAGGCATCACCTCAAGTTACGTATTGCCAGAAATTCCCATCAGATGGAGCTTCTCCATAGGCAGGTTCCACAATGTCCCCGTTCACCTAGTGCTGTTGTTGAAATCATCTACAAAAGTAGATTAAACCCTCCCTGTTGATGCCCTGCCCCACCTCTCTCTCAGTATCCTGCATGAAATCAGTCACTTCCTTCCTTTGATGTAAAAAAAACCACATTTTTAATTAAGATCGACCATGGCACCTGCAACTGGCTTTGCAGAGTAACAGCATCACCTGGTGGGTATTGGCAGCCAGCCCTTCCCCTGGTCAGTGATGAACTCCAAAGCGAATCAGCCACGCCATCCTGGGAGGTTTCCCAGACTTGTAGGGCTGCCACCAACTTGCTGCACAGTGCCGCCCTGGGGGGAGAATCCCCCTGAAACTACAATCCCCAGGGAACTGAAGCATCGCTGGGGTTGCCATCTACTTTTTCATCTGCCAAAATCCCAGTGGATTTACTAGTAACTTCTTCAGCTGTCTAGATAAAATTCTGCATACAGCTGGTTAAACTGAAATAGTCTGGGGAACTGGACAGCTTTTATGGAACAGCAGTGTCTAAACACATTAGCTAAAAATATACACAACCACAAACACAACGTGATTATCCTTTCTCTTCCTTACAGCTGAAGTGACTAAATGCATACACAGCAGTTGAAAAACACTTCTAAACAGTCAGCCTGACATTAAATTTCTATTAATCTAGACTACAAAAAAATAGCACAGTTGTTTTTCACAGGCTGGGTAAAGAAAAATTCCTAAATCTCAAACTCTGAACTTTCAGTCAGAAGTCACTAAGAGGCCATTAAATCTGTCTCATCTGATTTCAGCTGTTCAAGTGCCCTTTCGAGCTACCTTCTCAAAGCAACTGCCCTTTTGAGCTACAATCTTGAAGTCTGGTACACTAACTCTTTATGGATAACCGATTACAGGTAAAAATATCCTGAACCTGACCTTTCTCTCCAGGGTCACCAAAAGGTAAACCAGTCTACTCATCTACAAATATTACATTAATTTTTCTTAGGAGACAGTCATGGTAGTAGGATGGCTCGCAACTGGGAGAACTTGGGGTTATCCAGTGTCATCAATTCAATTTGTTGGACATTATCCAGGATTGCTGATGGCAAGGAAAGTGCACTGCTGTAAACTAAAACCAGACACTGCACTCTGTTTCTGCCCGGTATCTGGCCCGACTGTAGCCCTTCGTACAGTTCAAAGTGCTACAGCTATTTTATTTCCCATCCTAATGGGCACGAACAAAAAGAACTCGATTTGCTTGTTGCTTAACCGGCAAGTTACCTGTCATGACAAATTGCAACCTCTTTCCTGGCAGCAACATGAAGAAAGTTTTTTAACAAAACAGCTTTCCAATAACAAGTGCGTTAATTCAATATAATGAGTGAGACCCAGCTGTGGCACAAACCTCGGCTTTCTGCTTATACTTGATAGGACAGACTGTAAGCACAGCAAATCACAAAGCTACAGTTCTGTCGGGGAAAAGAAAGGAGATGAGCCAGCACCCCTTCCCTTTGGTCACACTTGGCCACTCAGCACCCAGGGCAACAGCTCCCGTGAAGGATGAGCAGCAACACCCAGGTGGTGTGCCATCTGCATTTTTCCCTTTCATTAAGGCTGGTTTCATGCAGTGAATGCAGTTTGGCTTTCCCCAAACAGGGTTCAGTCCTGTGTTATTCACCAGCTTTAAAAATAACAGCCCCAACTTCCCACCACTACTGCTGAAGTTGTGCAGTGGTGCTACTCCACCGATCCTGGCAGAGTCCTATTAGTGTAAAACTACAGTAACGTAGTGGGAGATCAGACCTAATATCTCTATCTGCAGATGGATAACACCGCATTCATAGCTAAGTTTCATTTCTTTGTTTTGCCCCCAAGGCTAAATTTCACATTTGTACCTCCTGGTGTCTTGTGCAATTGTGTAAAGGTGCATCTAGCGGGAGGGCTGCCAACTGACAACACATTTGAGGAGGCCTGTGTGCACTGCGTACTTCATCAAGCACAAAGAATACATTGCCTCGTGCAACCGTAAATTGAGCTCATGAAGGTGGAGGAACAGTTGTTCCAGATGTGTTTTGAGAAAGGGAGCCGTAGTCTTGAAGCACAGTGCTAGCCTGCGTTACAGCCGAGGCAGCTTGCTGCTCTGGCCTCCCACTAAGCCAAGAATAATAAAATCAAGCAAATAGCTCAGCTACTATTTACCTATTCCTCTGAAGGTAATGTGGAAAAAACGCCATTATGAACACACAGATTTTTTTTTCCTAAGGATAAAAGCTTGTTGATACATCTGGAAAAAAAAAAAAAGGATCAGGAGGTTATTTCCAGCTCTCAGTGCTTTCGGGAAGACGGTGTGGCTCTGCAGCGCCCAACCTCCCTGCTAGGGCTGCTGCCAGATGACCTGCTCTGCACCAGGAGAGGCAGCCTGGCAGCATCAGATGGGGAGGAAAGCACTGTGTTTCTTAGCTACGTAGACCTAAAAGCACCGGAAGAGCAGATAAAAAATATAATGCTGAAGCCTCGCATCTCTGTGCAGTCCCACATGGCAGCATCTGCCCATGGACTGGCTCTGCAGCTGGGTCCTACTTTTCATTAATAATGCTTGCCTTTAAAATGGTTTTGCCGTAATACTGAAAGAACGGTTTAATCAAATGGTAAAATAAGATGCTCAAACAATGCATTTTGTTTATTTCTGCCCCCTTTCCAAAAGCTGAGCAATGGGAAGAAAAAATCTGTAAACTTGTTTGTGGGGAGTTCTTTCTTTTCTTTTTTTTTTTTTTTTTTTAATTACACTGTCCTTCTTTAACAAACCATAACCTAAGGAGAAACAAAAGGCAGTTCAGGGGGCTGCTTTTTACTCCCAGCCACAGGACTGCCAGCTCTGCGGAAGGCTAAACCGAGCCGCAACACACTCCCTGGTCAATGGGAATAACACACGCCGGGCTGGGAGCACTTGGCTGGCCACGTCCTCAGCTTCCCGTAAATGCAGGGCTGCAGCTGGTGGCTGACACAGGTAAACAAATTCTCTTTTAACCTTGGCATCTCGCTGCCCACTCTGAGGCACTGCAAAGGCAAGCTGAGGCTCTTCAAATGCTTCTGCATCTCGCTCACAGCTCATGCCTGGGGTCTCTGAGCTTGGGAGAGCACCGGGTTTACTGCGACTCTTCAAAGAGGAAAGTACATAGTAGACAAAGACTGCTGCTTGTGTGTTTAATAAATACTGTTGCGTCCATAATTCACACAGGCAGAAATGCTGCTTTTCATGTATGAATACAGATCCTCCAGACATCTGCACGCGTGCTTTATGTAGTGGCAGGAGCATTGTGGCAGTATGGGGTCTAATTCCCTCAACACACCTGCAGAAACCTCAGCTGCTTCAACGCTCCTGTTAGGACATGAATCACTCCACAAGCCTGCACCTAATTATCAGACTGTCTATTTTGATATACTCTATCTTTTATGTACAATGCCAAAGAAGTTCTTTAAAATATGTTCCAGCTACTATTCCATTAAAAAAAAGGAAAAAAAAAAAAAAGGAAAAAAAAGCTTTTTTATCTGTGTCTTAAGTTCTGAAAGAATAGGAGCAAGTGGACCAGATTATTTAAAAAAGAAGGCACGGTAGCTACTACAGGACGGGCTTAAAGAACTTAATTCTGCCAGACAGGGTCAAGTAGCATCAAATCCTGACTTCGCCATAACATTTTTTTAAAATATCCCCAGTAATGCCAGCACATAACCTTCCCACATTAAGTGCTTTCACAGTACACCGGACCAGTCTGATCTAGCGAACATACAAGGAGCAAAGCAGACAGACACTTGTTTCCAGGAAACAGCAAGATACTAAAAAAAGAAGCCTTTTTATTGTTGATTTGAAATCAAAGTGATTACTGAGGCCATTGCAACTTCCAGCACAAGCCTTACTGCACACAAGGGAGTTCGTTTTCAGAAGGCAAACAGGCGGCGGGTCACCACAGAGTTAACTCAATAAAATAATAATTTCTACTTGGATAAACTGACCTAGTTTTCCCAGACTTCTCTGTGAAAACAAAGGATGCAACTTGGACACTAGATGACATCTGAAATGGAAGCCCAGAGCTGGGTAAGGAGCCTGGACTCAACGCACGGCCCTTCATTAAATGAGGGTGGTGGGCCCCAGTTGACAGAAGCTTGTGTTGCAGACAACTACTGCACAGCACAGGATTAATTGGCATTACTGGACATTTCTACTCACACCTGAACTCACTGAGCTGATGACAAAACTTCCATGGCCTTCGACAGCGTGGAACTGGGCCCTGAATTTACCACACGCAGGTTCAGCACCTCCTTCCAGCAAAGATGGCCTTCTGAAAAGACCTCTTAGGAGAGGTCCTCAAGATATTGCTGCTGGGGAACACCCCTGACAGGCAGCACGAGCTGGAAGTTGAAATTTCCAGAAGCAGAGCTTTGTGAAAGAGCCCAGAACAGCTGCGGGACTGCCCCGAGCCCCAGGCCGCGCGGCAGACTTGTCGCAGGCGAGCCCGGCTGGGCCCGGGACACGCAGCCTGGGGGACAGGAACCGACAGGGGTCCGTGCCGGCCCCCTCGTAACTCATCCCGAGCTTTTGCAAATCTGAACAAACCGCCGTGCCGACAACTATGCGTTTTGGGATTCGAGAGAGTGTTATTTTTCAGCGAAATGCTGTTGTGCTGGAATGCCTCTAACCAGCTGAAGTTAAACAACTTGCCCTGAGTAAATCTTCAGGGGAGGGAAAACCTAGATGTATGAAGAGAAAGAGGCTTGCCTCCCCCTCTTTTCTAATCCATTGCACAGCATTAGATTAAATGCTCATTATAAATATACATAATAAAGTGTTAAGACCGGGATCCCCTTAATTGCCTTACTCTTCCTACATTTCCTGGTTTCTAGGGAATATTTTAAAATGTTCCTCATCCATTATTGCACAGCTCATTAACCACATGGTTATCTTCCCACCTCATCCCCCAAACTAAGAAAAAAGACCCCAAAACTCATAGGGCTTAATTCTGCATACCCTGTGGAAGGCAGTTAATGTATCTGCACAGTTTTATGTTCACGCCTTGCCATGCATAAATTATGCTATGAAAAATGTTCCTAATAAACTCGTAAAATAACTAATAACTGACTTAGAAAGCAGCAGGAAATGTTGCCAAGAAAAGGTTTTGACTGTCTCTTTAGTACACGGAGGACTTAAGCCCTCAGCAGAATTAAAGGAGTAAAGTATTTCTGCTTATTCTCTTCTTTCCATGTACTTTTCTCTTTATAGGAGAGGGTTGAGCATAATGGAGTTGCCTCACCTTAATAACAACTATCTTCTTGCCTTTATTTGTTCTCTTTATTATTATTATTATTATTTGCACTCCTTTTCAATTTAAAACTATTTTCTGGATGTCCTGATTTAGTAGCAGTGTTCATCCAAAGAGGCACCCAAAGGGAAAAAACAAGTACTTACACATTAAGCTTCTCCTCTAAGCTGCAGAGGAGGCAAATTGAGTGCCCTCCTTGTAGAAGAAAACTGTCAAAAGGCTCTAACAAATTAACAGTTTTCCATGTCACTTGCTACAGGGATCTGGACTGTACGAATTTGATTCCTGAGCTCTCGATGGCATAACCAGACAATGTGACAGTACAACACGGACTGCAAGACAATACGCATTGAGGTCTGGTCTTCTGCACCCAAGTTTATGAGATATCTAATTTGAAACACAAGAGCCCAGGCTTACTCCCTGTACAATGGAGACAGATCAGCATCGTTAGTGAACAGTTCAAACTTCACTAAAATCTAATACTCTATCTTCCAGTATCAACAATTCTTTATCAAAAAAAAACCACATCCTCTTTGATAAAATTTCAGAAGAGACACTTTTTTTGAATAGCTCTTCTCCACTGTCTCTCTAGTAGAAGTAAAATAAACCATCTTACAGATGACCTTGAAGTCGTGTTATGGCAAGCAAAACAGGGTCGAGTAATTCCTTGCATGGAAAGAGCAGCTCACACAGCTGCGGTACAGTTAGGGATGCTGCACATACAAGGTGCAACAGCCTAGCATGAAGGATGCTCACAGATTTATCTTCCTGGGCCTCCTCTTTCATGCATCTATTTTACAAAATGGGTAAAATCTGTGCAATGCCATTTTCTGTCTTCTTGGTACGTACAGAAAACTCTCATGCATTAGCCAAAATAAACATATTATACTCAGAACAATGAAAAATAATTTTCAATCTTTACTGTGCCACTGGGACATCCTCTAAAAGTACACAGCATATGAAAACAAATAAAAGTACTCTGCACTATAAAGGCTCAGGTAACTCATGGATTCTTATGAAACATTATGGTACTTCCATAAACCCCTGCGATTCTTGACAATTTCCGTTTTCCCACATCTCTTCCATTGTGTCACCATTTCAAAACACATAAAATAGTGCATTTTATGTGTATATATTGGCTGTATAGCCAATATATATTGGCTAGCTGGAGTTAAAATGAAAACAAATGAACCAGAACTTTTTTCAGGACAGATGAGAAATAGTAAAAGGTTTGCAGCAGCACTTGGGGTTGACCAACACTGGGAAATGTGCCAATGACTGACACTGAAGGAGACAGAACAGGTGAAAACAGAGTCTCCAGATCGACTGAAAAGTTGAGGCATTACGGTCTCTCTCATTCTTTCAATTGTACTGTGACCTCTTCACCAAAATTATCTGTGAAGTGAATGAAGCACATCTCTTTAACAGAGATAACAGCGGTAACATGGCACCCCGAGCCATTTGATGAATTACACGTGTGCCCATTGCTAAAGAAGAGATGCAGTCATGCCTGCAACATCTTTAAAAATCTTTCCCTCATCTTCTAATATCACTCAATTTCTATTTGTAATGTTTTAATTTGTTCTCACTTCTAAATTTTGTCATTTGATTTAATGCTTTCTTTTCAGACTCTCAAGTTTTACAGGAAGAGTTTCCCAGATTTAAATTCCCTGAGCTCTGACTCCAAGAAAAGACCGAAGGTATAATTATCAACCTACTTAACGTGGTAAAGAACAATCCCGAATGCAAAATGCACGATGCTATGCCAGCAATCCTTCTTCCCACAAGCTTAAAGACCAAAAATGTTTAAAAATATAATGTGCTGAAAACGATACAAATGTAATACGCTCTGTTAGTCTGTCATTTTAAATGGTTTGTAAAGTCTTCCCTCAAAGGATTTGACTTAAATCATTCATTAACTTGAGGCTGATGGCTTTGTCCTGGAAAGGGGGAAGAACATGAATTTCTCAAATGTAACCCAATTTCCTAACAGAAACAAAAACAACCTGATAAAATTCTGTCACCAAAAGCATGTATCCTACTCCAAGCAGAAGCGTAAATAAATTAATTGCAAAGTGAGCTCAGTCAGCAAAATCCAATTTTATGAGGAGTGTAAATTAACATTTCTCTTGCTTAAAAGTTTAAAAAAAGAAAGCAAGAAAGAAAAGTAGGTCAGCATGTTTCCCCAGCATGTCTTTCTGACTCCATTAAAACTGTCTGTCAGATGACTAACCAAGCCTGTAATCCAACTAAAAGCATGTTTGCTTTCTGCTGCACTTTTTGCCAGGGGAAAGGAAGAATTCCACTCAGCTTTAACTCTGAAATTCAGGTAAACATCTTGAAAAGTCAGATAATTTCCTCACATTTACCTACCAAATCCATTTGTATCGACAATAAGCAACCGGTTATGGATTCACGATGCTGAGAAACAATCCCACAGATGATTAAACGCTTATCGGCCTTAGGCACTGCCCGCAGAGCTATAAACTACCATTTTTTTTAAGTCAATTTCAGAACTGCCTCTCTGATTGACAGAATTTTCATAAGACTTAAACATTTAGAGTTTTCATAAGACTGAAATATTTAGAGTTTTCACATAAACGTGCCAACATGCAAAGAAGTACTGGAATAAGGTGAGACGGGAAAAAACTGTTGCTGTTAACTTCTACTGAGCCAAAGGAATTTGAAAATCCCAGCACCTTATGATCTTTCTCTTTCCTTTTGCTAGCATTAACAGCAGAATGATATTTAAGTTAGCATAGGAAGGGCGTTATTTCTCCTGCCATCTAACTTTAAAAAATCCTGCACGCTTTCCATGTGAGCGCTGAAGAACTGGAGATTAACTGTTCCAATGTATTTTAAATTGAGCATGTGATACCGAGTCAAACCGAAAACAAATCTCAGCTATTTTTAGAGCGCAGTCCTCGGGCGGCTAGCATCCCTGCAGGAGGAGCTGCAGTGTGTCAGCTGGCTTATCCCTGGCCGTGGCAATGGAAAACTCCCTCTGCTGCAACAATTCATGCAGTGGGTGAAAGCAAGCCATCTGAGTCTGACAGTGTCAGCAAAGGGAAATCCATGGCCTCATCTACCTCAGTAAAGATTTTCTTAGAGAGTCTTCGAGAGCTTACTGGTTTCTGAATGGCTTCTTTTTATCTTCCATGCCATCAGCACAGGAGTCAGTCTCCACTGAGAGGCCAGCAGGGTCTTTGTTCCTTGGCAGTCTGCAGAGAAACCCACCCTATGCAAGACCATCTCCACTGAAGGGATCACGAGGAAAATGGAGGAGTAAGTTTGCAAATACAAAACATCAGGAAGATGTGTGTGTTCTCACATAGGTTTCTTCTACAAGGAAGGACCAAGCACGTGTCTCTTCTGATACTAAGTCCTCCAGGCACTTTTGGGTTGCTGCTGCTCAGACTTCTCAGAACTCTAGGGAACAATTTATTGCACTTCTCATGAACCTTGGCTACTGCAGATAACATTTTCAGGTTGGCCTGACAACCAAGTAAGCCATGTTTAGCTTCAAGGTCCAGAACACTGGCAATTTGCTCGTTCCCAGACTGATATTTATCTCATCAACATTTCTTCATCCCTCAGATTCAACATCCCTCAGATTCAACATAAGAAAAGTATTCAAAGGGAGAAAAAATGCACAGCAATAGGCAGCGGAGAGACCGCAAGGTGCCCGTAGAAAGCACAACTGAATGGCACAATGGCAATTAGGCGAAAGAGATGCATCAAAGACGCCCCATGCCCCTGAACAAGAAAATGATCCGAATGAGGAATAGGAAGCAGTGAACTGAGTGCATAAAGAAAGAATGGAGGCTCTGAAACAAAGCTTTTGAGGTCATGGGATTGGGGTCTCAGCAGTTATGTCTGCATGACCAAGCAAGCGTGGCCTCAGCCCTGTGCTTTGGAGCGCGTGGGCTGGGCAGGGACAAGCTACTCCCCATTTCCCATCTGCTCTTACAACAACATTGCCTGGCACAAGGCAGCGAGGATAACCCAGGGCTTTCCTGCCATGAAAACAGTGGGGATACTAAACTCAAGCAGAGGTAGAGGCAATCTACAATAAATGCATACAGTCAGCCTCTTTGTACGTACAATTGGGAGTACTACAACAACCCCACACACCCCACAAAATTGAACTGGGGGACAAGAAATAACAGAAAAAGGCCACAGAAATAATCAGATCCAAGTGAAGTGAAAAAATGCAAAGGTGTGAAATGAAAAAAGTCTGAAGTTACGCCTGTTTCACTGCCGCTACCCGTCCCCGCAAGAGTCAGACCTCCGGAGGAGGTGGCATGTGGCTAGACTGCCACAGAAACCTGACCTGCTAACATCAAGAGAGGCATTAGCCAATCTACGGGTCTGATTAGATGTGCTCCCTTTAAAATAAGAACGGCTTCGATCGTGTCAGGGGACTTTGATAAACCACCGAACAGTAACACGTACTTCACTTGAGTGCGCTGCAGATTTAAGTCCTGTCTGCTTTGTAGAAAATAGACTGTATGTGCTTTATACTTTTCACTGGCTCTAGTTATCTCTGAGTTTCACCTATTTTGAAAGAAAAGTTATGCATACTCTGTGTCATCCAGCTGAATTTCTTCCACAGGAGAAGATCAAGAGGCATTCAGAAAGTCCAGAAGTTCGTAACATCTAATTGACACCTTTTCTTTTCTTCAAAGCCATCTGTTTCAGAGCATTATTGGGTACTGCAGTGGGAATGATTAGCATAATAACTTCAGAAGTGCCACAACTTTAATAAAACACCTTGTTAAGCAAAACGTAAGAAGGGCGCACATTCGCAGTCATGGAGGATTAGAATTTATGGACGCGGACAAAGGCTGCAGAAAGCATCTGAGCCCCGGTAACTTCTGCGAGGATCCGTGTTGTCATAGAGACAGTGGAGAGCAATGAAAAGTTCACCACAGTAGCTATACCTTAGTGAATAAGTCTTAATGTAACTTCCAGCTGAGGACATGTAATCAATCTCCGTATGAGCTTATTGAAGGAATTCCCTTTATGCTTACTCAGTCCTCAAGAGCCCAAAATGAGGGAAAAGGTTTTAATATATATATATTTTATTACTTCTAAAGACAAGCCAAGGCCCAGTGCTTCCACTGGATTAAAGGGAGGGAACAAAAAGATAACTGTTTTCCTTTGAACAAGAAATGATGTGAAACATGAAAAACTTGACAAAGACATTTAATATTTTTTTTTTTTTAAAAAAAGGATGGAAAGAGTAATTCTAGGGCAGCCAGGCAAGGCCAGCCATGTGCAATGGTGTCTGCTCTTTACCCCAGGGACTTCCCTTCCGAGGTGGCCCCAGCATCTCACTGCTGCTCTTCTCCCCCCGGTCAGGGCTGACTGTCTCATCCCCTCTTACACTACCAAATGCAGGCGTTTCCCTGCTCCTCCTTCTCTCTCCATGCCTTTCTCCTGGCATCTCCCTCCCTGGCAGTGCTCGACTCCTGGTTTATTTTCCTGGGGGGCAGAAGCACCTTCTCTCCCGCCCTGGGTCCCTGCTCATGTCTCCAGGCTCAGTTCCACCACCTGGGAGGTTTGGGCGGCTGGAGCTGACAAAAAAGAACAGAGGAACTGTGCCAGGGGTTGTTTGTTGGCTAGGGTCTTCAGTTCTTAGCTTACACAATTACGGGTTTTGTATGTGAGGAAGAAATTGCAGTGCTAGCGTGTCATGATATAAAGCTGCAGCTATTTGCGTAATGCCTGAAAGGCAATGAGCAGAAGAAAAAGAGAACCTCTGAACTCTACTCATACTTCTCCCTAACATTTTAAGATATAAAGATCAGACTAATTACCAAATAGTCTTGACTTGAGCAGGGTTCACTAATCATGCTCTGATTGAGGAATTAGGAGAGAATTTACTTAGCCACATCATGAAAGGTGCCAATAAATTGTTCAGCTGGAGAGTTAACATAATAAAAAAAATCATTTTTTATGTTATTTTCTTTAGCAGTTTATTAATTGCTGCCTGAAATACTTTTCTGAAACACAACGAGCTGCAAATGAATTCATGGGCTATTAATCTGCTGTACATGGCACTGGAGGGAAAGCTCATTAGGTGAGTTGATGCAATTACTGCTATTACATAACCATCTTCACAGAACATAGAGTAAATTATGAATAATAACATTCAACCTAAGTTGCTCCTTCAAACATTAAAGCTGGCAAGTGAAAGCCATGCAAAATCAGGGGGAAAGGCTAAAACACCGAAGAGGCAGACCCCTCTGAAAAGAAGAAAAGCAAAGCAAATCTGCTTCTAAGACACCAAATCAGTGCAGAAAGCCAAAGATGTTTATTTAACTATGGGAAACAGCATGCAACAAGTAGATTACGATAGAATTTTAATTGTATATAAAACATTTTCGGCCATCCAGCATAACAAAGTGTGCATTATCTCTGGCAGAGGACAGTCTGCAAGGACTGTCCTGTTTTTTGTAGCAGGGAGATCCTTTATGTTGCTTTGCTCTGATCTTATAAAATCCCCCCATTGATGGGACTGAGCATTTGGCATTAATTTTTAAAAGATTACAGTTTCTCAGACTGAAAAAATAAATACAAGCATTCCTATCTAATCAGAAACTGAAAAACAAACATGCAACCTTAATGAATAATATGAAAAAAAGGGGACCTGTATGGCTTGTTCACTGTTTTCCCACTCTCTAGACACTCAGATTCTTAATTTCTTTGGTATTTTCACAGTTTACCTCTTTTGCCTTCAAAGCACTTACAATACAAGGTCTCCCAGCTCCTGTAAAATGGGTCATCATTTTCACCTATCAAGATAGGAAAACTAGTCTAATCAGCTTGTAACATTTGCAGAGAGGAATTAGTCCCAGAACAGAATTCAGGGTTTTGTGATTCCTACTTTGATATTTCAATCATGCCTCTTGAGAAACCAGTGAGTGTCAGCAGGCAAGGTAACTACTCTGGAATGTCTGAAAAAGCCCCCAGCCACTGTGTGGTATTTAGGTACCTAGTTAAAAATCTAGCCCTTAGCAAAGCAGAAGCAATTCTTACATCCAGTACATTTACTGCTGGGAAAAAAGGGAAAAAAAAAAAAGAATTAAAAACACTTCAGTTCTGAGTAAAAGCATTTAAGTGAAGATTTCATGCATTTTAATTAATTCAAGTTAAAATTATGTTAGTGCATCTGCACAAGCTTCCGAAACATAACTACACAGACTAGCCCTCTACTCAACAACTCACTGGAGATGGAATTGCAGTTCAGTAAGGGGCCTGGAAGAAAATGAAACAGGCATATAAAGCAAGAAATACAAAAGAAATACAAACATGACAGCTCTTTAAGTTGATGTTTCCTGGTTGCTGATTTAAACCAGAATTAAAATAAGTAAATCAATTCATTCTATTGTTCAGTAGCAGAATGTAATCGCATGTTCTGAGAAACATGAACATATTATAAGACTTTGAAGTCTGTGACAAAAAGCAACAGACATTTCTGAGCAACTTTTTTAAAAAAAAACAACAAATACAGAACACAAAATCTGGATTCTCTCCACTTCATGGTAATTCCCCTGCATTCCCTCCCTTCCTCCAGGGAGGTTAATTGTAAGCAGATTTACAAATCTGAACACTGCTTCAGTGCACTGAAGCAATGTGGAACAATAATTTTGTGCCTTTATAAGCATAATTTTGCTCTATTAGAGCTCACTGCGGATGAGGTTTGTGCCAGCACAGGGGGCTTTTCCGCACCACACCATGGTACATGGGCTGGGTGTTTTTTTCTGAGAGGGGCCCAACAGACTGACAAGCACAGTGGCGGTCCTTGCAAGTGTAGCAGGTTTATGTGGCAAGATTTTGGCAGCAGGGGGCCATAGGGGTGGCTTCTGTGAGAAGGATCTAGAAGCTGTCCCATGTTTGGTAAGGGCCCCACTGCTGACCAGAGATGAGCCAAGAAGTGATGTTGTTTTGCGCCTCTGTGAGAGCAGATTTAAGACAGAGAAAAAAACGCTGTGCCACACAGCAGCTGGGAGAGTGAGAGGAGTGAGGAACAGCCTTGCAGGCACCCAGATCAGTGAAGAAGGAGGGGGAGAGGTGCTCCAGGCACCAGAGCATAAGTCCCCTGTGGCCTGTGGTGAGGCCCATGGTGAAGCAGGCTGTCCCCCTGCAGCCCATGGAGTACCACGGTGGAGCAGGGTTCCATGCTGCAGCCCATGGAGGAGACCACGGTGGAGCAGGTGGGCCTGCACTAATGGAGACTGTGGCCTGTGGAAGACCCCTGCTGGAGCAGATTCCAGGCCGGAGCTGCAGCCCATGGAGAGGAGCCCACACAGGAGTAGGTGACCTGGCAGGAGCTGCTGCCCGCTGGGGACCCAGGTTGGAGCAGTTTGCTCCCGAGGGATGGACCCCGTGGTATGGACCCATATCTGGAGCAGTTCTTGAAGAGCTGCTGCCTGTGGGAAGCCCACACAGGATCAGTTCAGCAAGGACTGCATCCCGTGGGAGGGACCCCACAGCACAGGGGACGAGAGTGACTGAGAAGGAGCAGCAGCGAAGAAGCGCTATAGACTGACCATAACCCCCATTCCCCTGTTCCCCTGTGCTGCTCGGGGAGAGGAGGTGGAAGAGGGTGGCTGGGGGGAAGGTGCTTTTAGTTTCTTTCCTTTGTTTCTCACTTCTGTGGCTTGTTAGTAATAGGCAATAAATCTTACTATCTCCCTATGCTGAGTCTGTTTTGCCCGTCACGATAATTACTGCGCGATCTCTTCGTCCTTATCTCAACCCTTGAGCCCCTTTCATCGTATTTTCTCCCTGTTCCTCTTTGAGGAGGGGGAGTGAGAGAGGGTTGTGGTGGAGCTCAGCCACCCACCCGAGTAAAATCAGCACAGCAAGCTGCAAATTTTCTAGAAGAGGGAGGATGGAAGTGGAATCACTGCTAGGCTAAGCTGAGCAGTTGTGGCAGAAAGAAGCTCCATTTTCCTTCCTCCACACACTGGAATAAATCCAGTTTAGGTTTCCTTTAGGGGTAGGTTTCACCTTACAAAGCACACATTCCAGCATCCTCCTTGAAAGAGCCCACTATCATTTCAGACTTGTGCCCAGTTTCCCACACGCTCCCTTAATTGTGCGAGGCAGCACCATTCGTGTGACCCCGCGCTAGCTCCCCAGCACTGAGGTCCATGCATCCCCACAACAGACTGCTTCTTGCTGACACCTGGGGTCAGGCCAAGGATGATGCTGCAGCAGCAGCTTAGAGATCACGTAGTCAAAAGGCAAAGGTTAGTTTCCTGAGGCTCTCCATCACATAATGAGCCACTGTCAGCCTTAGTAGCCTTCTCACTTCAGTGACAGCAGAAAAAAAAAATCCTGTGTGATTACAATTTGCCTCCACATGTCAATTTAAAAAAAAAATTATCAGATTGGAAGGGTAAAAAGGACAGAAATGTTTTGGAGTGGGTATCAGAGCCTCAGTTGCTCCTACACTCTCCTGAATGAGCTTCTGGAGCCCCACAAATGAACTTACAATAAATCCCAAAGCTGAAACATCAGCAGTGGAGGGGCTGGCCGAGGGCTGTTCTATTTAGAGGTGCAGCTCCGGATGCAGGGGGCACTAGCTCAGGAGCTTCTGAAGCAGGGTATCTGACAAAAGACAGCAGGGCTTTATTTCAAGCCGTGTTTTGCACTGTTGTGGGATGATAAGACAGTCATCACTAAATCGCTTCCCCTCACACCCTTTCTCTTGTCTATTTGGAGCACAAACTTTGCAACAGCGACTACACAATGAAAGACAGTCCTTGCACTAGTGGGATCCAGTTTCAGCTGGGTCCTGCAGATATTATCATAATACAAATAGCTCCAATGCTGCCCTGGAGGCGGGCTTGTTATTGACCTCTCATGATCAGATCTGGGGACTAAAATGGGGTCGAAGATAACTTTTTTTTTCCCTATACGAACAAAACAACCTATAAAGAGATGCAAATTTGGTGCGTTCCTTTGTCGTCTCACTTCATTCTCTAAAACAAGATAAAAGCACACAAGAAATGTTCAGTGTCTGTTCTCTTCCAACATGCTGTATCTCCATCTTTAAGTTCTTGCTTATTACACTGGCTAGGCAGCCAGTTCTATCTCTGATGTTTGTGTGTAATGCTCATTAAACTCAAAAGGAGTTGCATATGAAAGTACTTTTGCATGCCCTTTAAATGCAGAACAAATGAAAACACCATAGCATTTAAGCACAGATTACTCTGAATACTGAAATTTTGCATTTACTCCTCCTCAGCTCCTGGGAACAGACCCTGTGGTTCCTATTTGTGGCTGCCCACTGTGATTACTTTCCCCGTTTGGGAGTGGTTTGAACATTGTAGGCTTGTTTCCCTATGAGACTTCTCTGATGCTTTTCTCTCTCCTTTGTTTGAGGCTTTCATATTACAAGGTAACAGAACTGTAAGAAGAGAGAAAAGCAAAATGCCAGTAAGTTACTTGGGAAAAAGAAAAGCCTCCATCTCCTTAAAAAAATAATTTAAAAAAGCCCACTGACAAATGTTCCTTTGTTTACATAAACTCATCAAGAAATAGAGTTGAAACCTGGAGACACGTATGAAAGAAGGTCAGATAAGAAAATAGTTTATCGTATCTCTTAAGAG
The DNA here is from genome assembly GCA_011075105.1 of Heteronetta atricapilla. Taxonomy (NCBI): domain Eukaryota; kingdom Metazoa; phylum Chordata; class Aves; order Anseriformes; family Anatidae; genus Heteronetta; species Heteronetta atricapilla. The sequence goes on along the minus strand of CM021732.1, from coordinate 41,024,378 downwards.
TTGAAAAGCTAATGTTTATGAAAGGGTAACACAGAATCACTTCAGACTTTTAAACCAAGAAAGCACGACACACAGCACACTGATGACATTTAAAGCAACATTTCTATTCCTTTGCATACACTTCCTACAGAAACACCCCTCACTTCTCCCCAGTATCCTCAGTGGTCCCCCTCCTGGTATCCCCTCTTCCGGCGCCTGTGGTGGTTTGAGATAAAGGCAACTGCCAAAGGGCAATTTCACTCTGTTCCCGCTAAGAAATAGGCAGACCAAAACGTTAATTCTTGCTTGTAAAGCTCCAGCTATCCTATGAGAGAAAACCAACTATCACCTTAAAGGCAGTAAGTCTTTATACTTTACCCTAGGTAACTTTGGTTAACATGTTAGGAGCATTGCTGGTATTTCCAAAGCCTACTCTGATGTGACGTTACAGCATTTAATAAGATTACTATTCCACGTCAGCATTAAAATCCTTAGGAATTCAAGGCCAGCAAACCCAGAGGCGAGGAAAGTGTTTCTTCTTCTCTCTCAAACTGCATCATGCTGGTTTTATCCACAAAAAAACCCTGCATATGCACAGATAAATACGCAGTCATATACCTAGGAATAACATCCTCCTCACTTCATCTTGCATCTGTATCTGTATTCAGCCTACCTCCTCCTTTACTCTTGTCATGGTCTGCATTCCAGTAAGCTATACGCAGTGTTTGTTATTATTGACCACTCTTTTTGTTAATAAGCAAGGATTCCTGGGCAGAACTATTGCCATTGCCACAGTCTGCCTTCTAGAAATATCCAGACATTTCATTTACTATAAACGATAGCCTTAAGGTTACTATTATGACAACCCACAGTATTATCATACCGTGTTTCTCACCCTAAAACATCTAACGTGCAGTTAGGGGCTGTGGTCACTGGAGCCCAGAAGGCAACCAGAAGACAAACTCTTCAACAGAAGACAGCCTTTGTATGATGTTCTCCCTCCTGCGCCTTTAGTCGAATGAAGTTGGACTTCATGTGCACAAGAGAACTAGAAACCCTAACTACAAGGGCAGGAGAGCCATAGAAATCCTAAGACCTCCCAGCTCCTCCAGTTCTTGAGACTTGATGCGGGGCCATTGTCAGCAACTGCAATTTCAGATTTCCATGAGGAGAAGTTAGAAAAACTGCAGGGTGATCGTAAAGATGTATCTGGTTTGTTCTCTGGCTCCTCAGCACTCTTCCTCTAAGAGGAGGAGATGGTAGGAGAGAGAAAAAGGATGCTACCAGGACAGATCAGCATGGCTGTGGGACCTATTCTGCTTCTGCCCAAGGACGCAGAAGTGAACTACTGGGAAGCGCAATGCAATTTGTGAAGGAAAAACGGTGAAGATGAGAACGGATTTAAGTCACAGTTCAGTCATAAACATCTCATTAGCGTTAATTTTTTTCTCCAGTCTGTATGTCTCTCTAAGGAACTCCCATGGGTGAAGTAGAGTAAGGAAGCGGTATTGGGCAATTTTCTTCCTCTCTTATGCTCAAACTGCAAATTTCTGTAGTGTTTATTGTTGGAACTAACCTACTGAAATCACGAACATCGCTGTTAGAGGTAAAAACTCTCAGCAACCAAATAAATCAGTACGAAGATTCTTTTCTTACTGCCATCGCTCCATTCAAAAATGAGAATCTTCCAAAAGCATTACACCCCTTAGAGACTTGAGAATGGCTTTTTTGGGGAGTAGTTTTCCATGCTTGACAGGGATATCAATAAACTGGAAAATGAGAAAAATCACATGCTTCTATCTGCATATTTTTAAATGCTAATTTAAAGGGCAAAACCTGGATTTCTAGAAAAGAAGACAGGGAAAGTTGTTTTTTCATGTGTCTGTACTTGGCAGTACTTGTACATAGTCAGGTTTACTGGCTTTGTGGGTTTAGAAGGGGATTAACCAGCTTGTTTCACCTTTCAGAGGAGCTCCAGCAAGTGAAAACAGAAGACTCAAGGCCATTGTACCATCAGCTCGGTAAAATGTCACAAACTGGTGTTAACACCAGAAGAAGGACCTCTTGCAAAAGCATCCACACTGGCACAAAGAGAAGGTGCAAGGCTGAAGAAGGCTGTTACATGCTGCTTGAGGGCCATCGGGAGGCCCTTGGGAAATGAAACCCTGTGCTGACAGGAGCAAAACTTGCCAAGCAGCAGAGCCACAAGCTGCTCTGCATGGCTGTGGGAGGACTGAAACAGACCTTATGAAGCCAGTGCCATCTCGCTTGTGCCTCTTGCCCCAGGAAGCCTTTTCTAGAACATAGGGGAGATAATCCAACCTTAAAGCAAGCATCTGCGATTTTGTTCCTTTAGAAAACCTGGTGAAATGACCCACTTAGAAGTTGTCACATCCACGCAGGTTGGCCACGTTGCACAGACAGCACATTGCACTGTTTGGCCTTAAGTGACAGCATCTAGGCTGCAACATTCAGGACTCAGAAGTCAATAAAGTACATCTGAAGTTGTGTGCAAAGTTCAAACTCCTTTCTGTGCACATGAATATAGACACTGGCTTCAATTGCGTAACTGGGTAATATTTTTCTTCCTTTGGGACTGTCATATATACTTAGGATATGACAAACAATAAATTGCTTCCGAAGACAACTTACATTCTTTGGACATTCCCACTTCAAAGCACTTCTGTAGTCTGCAGTACTGGCAGCGATTTCTGGTAACTTTATTGATAACACAATTTTTATCTCTGTGACATGTGTAAACCATGTTCTTCTGGATACTTCTGCGGAAAAAGCCCTGAAATCAAGAAAAAAAGAAATCGAATAAACCTTTGAGCTTCCCATAAACCTTAGAGACAGACACTAACATTGCCTTAAAATAACAAAATAAAATCAAAGTTATGGTTGGAGTATGACATCTTTAAAGACTCACTCTTTTATAATTAAATATTGTGGGGTTTTTTTCGCAACATAAAAACTCCTCTCTTAACTAAAAACTAATTAAATAATGCAACCAAAGGCCAAAATAAGCAGAACTACAACTAGTAACAGCACTCAGGAAATGAAGTCCTGAAGTTTTACATGAAGACTCAGATAAAAATGGTTTTTGCTTATGGATTTAGCAATGAGCCGGGTAAACAACAGCTTTCTTAATTGATCCACTTGGAAGTCAAATACTCGTGCAACAACCAAGAGTCTCTCAGCCTAAAGATCCCATCTTTTTCTGTTAGCACAGAGCTTCTCTCTAGCTCGAATGCTGCATGTAGAAAATGAAGTAGTTTGAAAACCAGGTCTTTTAGCTGTCTGAATTCCTACAACAATTAATTAGGCTTCTGCAGGTGGAAGAGTTCCAGTATCAGGTTATTGAGTTGTGAACTTGTAAATGTCACCAATTACAGCATTTTTCTTATTGAGATACAGCTGTGAAAATAATCATGTAATTATAATGGTCTTGAACAGAAATTAAAGAGGACTAGAGGTCTGGTTTATACTTAAGGAACATTTGCCTGGATTCCTCCTTTGGCAAGTAAAAGAGAAAAACAGTCATAAATGGCAAGGTTAGCTGGCACAGAAAAAAAGGCAAAACCAAGTTAATTTCTTTATCTGCATTAAAAACCAAGCTGTAGATAGTATCATATAATAATGAAGAAGAAGAAAAAAGAGGATTACTTTAAGCACTTGAGAAATCAACCCACAGATACTCAGTGAAAGTATTTCTCTAACAGGCATCTGGACACTTGACAGTACCATTTAACCTTCTCCATCAGATTTTGAAAATAATTTCAGTGAGTGCCAGGGTCAAATTTCAGTCAACACTGCAGCATTATGGAAGAATAGTTAGCAATTTAATATTTGTTGAAGGACTTGAGAGGTTAAAACTCTTCAACCAGCCACATGTTTACACCCCACGGGGAAGTGGTAAACTCGATGCCACAGATGATAGCTCTGTACCAACAATGCATTTGTCTGAAGATGTAATCATGGTGAGCTATAAAATTGGCTCTCCTAAATGTACTCACAGAGATATGCAGTAGTTCAAAAGCCCCAAACCTTGTCGTACAGAGTTAACTGAGAGAGTTTCTGGCCATACAATCAGGGAGTGGTAGGGCAGGCACAGTCAGTAAGGGCTGGTCATAAATTCCTTGCACACCCAACATGCTATAGATGCTAATGTTATGAAAATTCCTCAAATTCACTCAGAACTGAAAAATGTCTCCTTAATCACGTAACCCCTGGCAAGAGTTTTCTGTTCTTGCACAGGCAAGCCTCATCCTGACATTAGCTTCTCTGACTTAGAAGATACTTAATACAATCAAAGAGCTAACAAAAAACAAGCCACAGGACACAGCAGAAGTATTCAAAACCAGTTGTTTAGACAATTAAAATGTTTAAAAATTATCAGTAACACCAATATCTTATATTCCACACTTTGCTCACTAACATTACTTTAATGTTTGCAAGGAAAATACGGCATATACATTTGTTTACTTGCCAAGAAGAGAATGTGTGGTAACAGCCACTTACTATTTTCTTGCTTTGATATTTCTCTAATTGCAATGACTGGCTATGTGGTAATTGTTGATGATTCTAAGCACAACTGTGAGAAGTCTACAACACTTTCTTGAGTTCAACAGACAGAAATCGTGAACTGTCCTGGTTCAAGGATCTCCATACGGCTTATTTAGCCACTGCTTTTTACGTGGCATGAAGTATGGGAAGGCAAGACTGGTAGCTTCCCCTGCAGCCACTGTGGTTTAATCTATTGCTGCATGTCACCGATGGAATAAGACTCTGAACATCAGCCTGACACTGCAGGAAGCAGAATGGCCTGAATGGACAAATATGACTGCCGTGCAGCAACCGTCCGACCGTGCTGAACAACTGGAGTAATTTAATAAAAGCAGCTCCCAGAACCTCCTTGTTGTCTGCACGTTCCTTGGGGCACAGGCCACCAGTCATCCATGCTTGAGCAACTTCAGATTTACTGAAACAGGCACTACTTGAAACAAAATTCAAGAATCAGAAGTGTCACCCAATACAGAGAAGAGAGGAAACAGCCTCCCTCAAATGTACCTGTAATTCACCCAAATATAGCCAGAGGTTAATGGCACCCACTGAGTGATTATTTGTTCATTATTTAGACACAGGTTCTGCATCCTTTTAACCTAGGGTCTAATTACAACCCATCAGGAAGGAAAGTAGAGAAGGTTACCTCAGTCCTTAGCACGCACATTTGACCACACAACCAAATGGAAAAAGGTGATCTGACTTCTGCAGATGACAAGCATAAAGCATTCATGAACTCATTACTAATATAAAACGCCTAGGAGAACAAACCTAGAAAAAGCAGATAGCCAGGATGACATTAAGGGTTTCTTCAACACCCTAAGCTTCTCAGAAATATCCTACTCAAAGTAAAATATATAGAAGAGAGTATTGTGTACATTTTGAATGTTATTTTACAAATAATTTTCTTATACATGTATTTGATCTTCCTGGACTCACTCACGAAACAGAAAAAAATTGAACTTGTTAATGTAAAAATATTCCTATGAAAAAAGGTCCTGCTTAAAACGAAGGACCTGTTTCTCAGAGGCACTTTAGTGCCCACCCCTAAGTACGTTTCTACCAGACAACAGTGGGATACTTTTTCTACTAAGATGTGTGGCAAGCTCATTTTAAAACCTTGACAATACGTCACTGAACAGATTTGATCTGTCTCTGGACAGGCACTAAGAAAAATGCACGGATTATAAATATTATTTAATTTCTTTGCATATGAAAGCCCAAACAAAACCATCACACGGGAAGTAATGGGCCATTCTTCAGGCACGAAATGGCAGCAGCGTTTATTTAGCTCCGTGGTCCGGGTCTGGGAGCCGCCTCCACAAACCTCAGGCTGTGCAGGCACAAGCGTGGGGAGGCACTCCGAGCAGGGTCATGCCCAGATTATTTCCCAAATCTGATGGTAGGCTAAGAAAAATATTTGCTCACGAGCAAAACCTCTATGCCAGATAACTGTTCAGAATGACGAGGACTTTTCTCTCCGTATGCTTTCTCTCCCTCCGGTGTGTCTCACCCCCAGTGTCAGGTTTATAGCGCGGGCCATAAACGCAAATCAGACACACTCCAGGCACCCGAAATAGCGAACACGCCTGGCTCGATGCCGTGTCACACGTGCAGCCAGTCCGAGGCCTCTGGGATGGGTGCAGAAGAGGTGATTTGCACGGAGGCCCCGGCAGGAAGGCAGGCTGCCATGGGCTGCGGAAAATGGCCGCCTGCCTGCCTCCGGAACTGAAGCCCAGCAGCCTGCACGCGTCCTCCTTTCTGGGCCTGCTCACGCTGCGCTCCCGCAAAACCTAAATACAAACACTGCCGAGCGTATCCCCCAGCAAGTATGTGGCAGGCTCGCACTTGAACGTGGCCCTTCCTCATCCCCAGAGCATTTGACCTGTTGCACGGCTGAGGATGTGACACACCGCCCGTGGCTGTGTGGCTTCCTGCTGGTCGCGTCTCACAGACCGCAGCGAGAGCAGGAACAAGAGGCAGGAGCCCGCCTCTGTCCCTGCACAGGTACCTGCACGTCACCTCACCTGCTTTGGCTACCGGGACCTCTGCAGCCAGAGAAAACGCCCAGACTGCTCACATCCATTGCTTTTCCACTCTGTGTTCACTAAAAATAGCAACGTTAGAAGCAGGCCTATGTTTTCCTCTGGTGCTCTTTGTCAAGTGACTTGAACCCTAGCTCACAATCCCAACAGTTTCTTCAAAAAACACGGGAGAAAATCTGAATGTAACCTAATGTAAAGATGTTGTCAGAAATTTTGTAGACAGCAAACCACCTCTGTTTGTAAACTAATCAACTTCAAGCTCTTACAGGCTTTTGGAAAACAAAGCTACTACTTGTGATAATACATTCACCTCAGAAGGAATCTGTTCTGCTCAATATTTAAATGAGGAATGCTTTATACAAATATTTTAGCATTCCTTCCAAATTAACTCCCTGTGATGGGAGATGAGACACTCCTGTGCCAAAAACAAGCACAGATGATTCTTTGTAATTTAAAACGCACTGCAAATATAAAGACAAAGACATTCTGTGAGATACAAAACATTACTGTGGTACAAAACTGTTTTTGATAGCACCTACAAAGTACCTGAAATTCAAGTAGCAAAACCTGCTAAGACCTATCAGGAACAGCGATTTGCTCTAATATTCCTTTTACTCACAACTTTTGCAAGGAGCACGGATCTTGTGTTTTCTTTTAGCGAAGACAAAGAAGCTTTACAGAAATCACACTTTTGAATTAATTCTGTCCTTCCGAGCTGCTGTCACTGGCAGCCTTTACACAAAGCATTTTGGACAGACATTTCAATTTTTAATCTCATCTTTTCTGCACACCACGCCGTGCTCCTCCCAAGCCCACCAATCTTGTTATCTTAATGGATGACAGATAGAGTATCACTCCGACCATGCCACATTAGGCATCCTCATTTACCCAGTGCAAGGAAAAAATGCTGAGTATAAATTATTCAGAAATCTATTGTATCAGCGTGTGTTCTCTGAGCATTCACCACTGGCAGAGCAGACAGATTATTTTTCACTTTTAATTGTGTTGATATCTTATCTGCTGCACTGAAAGCAGAGAGTGATACGTGAAACCATATGTACCAAGCAGCGAACAAACCTGGTTTACCAGGTCTGTTGCTTAAAATTAAATAACTGATTTAGTCAATGTAACTTCAACATGATGCCAAACAAACCACCCCATCCCACTCACCATGTATTTTTGTAGTTACCTGTCAGTGTGTCAAAACTTTAAGAGCTCAGTTCAGAGGATATTAACTATTTCTGTGAGATCTGGAATGCCATTATGCCACTGGTTATCTGAATACAAAGGAAGGAGTTAAGGATAAGCCCTTAAAATGATGGTAAGTGTTCAAGCTGATAAAGTCTTACAGAATCGTTAGCATGAACTGCTACCCTTATCTATCTGAGAGGGAACCTATGCAGTTCCCCGCCCTTCACTGCCCAGTTGATTTTGGCAAGTCATATGATTTAAAGCTGAAGTTATACCTACTACATGAAGAGATGGATCATTTGATCTCAACAGCTTTTTAAAAATATTTTGCCAGCAGAGGGTATGCCAAATCTTTTTTCATAGATGTAGCAGGCTTACAAGTTGAAAAATTGCATTGCAAGCCAGTGATAGAGTAATCAGCAGAGAAGGGCTATTGCTAGCTCAATCTGTTTAAACAGCCTGCTCAGTTCATCTGGTTCAGCTTTGATTACCCCCAAATACAACCAGCCAGCTATGACTCTTGCAGATTTAGAGGCTATTCTTTGGTAAATTTGCAAAATAAGCTTCTGAGTGAAGTGGATTGCTGCTTTATCGTAAAAGAAACAAAGGAGTAGGAAAGACTTTTCTGTGGTATGGTTTATCAGTCATTTATAAACTCTGACTGAGCTTTGAAGGGAAAAATACAAAACAGAAACAGCTGAAAAGAAAATCCAGCTCATGACATACCTGCAACCTCTGCTGTTAGGTTTACTGTGACACAGAGGACATGTTAGTATGCACCTTTCTGTAGAACAAACTTTTTTGTGACATGTAACCTCTTTTCAATCTATTTATTTTAGTAATTCAAGTAACCCTCTATCCTCACTAGCCCTGTAAAGCTTACACAGGTAAGGTAAGAACCCAGTTCCTGCTGTCTCTGGAGCATCAGCGAAGACATTTAAGCTCCCAGTGATGAGATCTGCACAAACCTACTTTGCTGTGTGTCCAGGGAATTGCCCAGCTGCATTCAGGAACTGAATGAGATTTGCAATATTTGTATTATAAGAGGCCACAGCCAAGGAACAAACCTCACCTTTCTCACACAGTCCTGGGAGGATCAGAGGTCAGGTTAGGGCAGGCAGAACACACCTTTTACTTGCTAACCAGGAATAATCAGGCTGATAACAAGCAATCTCACCACTGGAGTTACGTAGAAAGGCTTATAAAAGACCTAAGAAATGTGGCATATGATGTTAAGCGATTTTGTACAGTACAAAAGACTGTAAAATGGCTGCAGTCAGAACGCGAGACCCCAGAAGTAATGAAAGCTGCGAAAACAGCTACCTAAAAGGAAGCTAAAATAAACATATTCTTAGCTGCAAAGCATGCAAAGCACTTTTCCAGGATGTCTGCACTGTCTATCACGCTTTGGAAGTCACGGCTCTTAGAATAAACAAACTAATTGTCTGACATTGTGGCTGGAAACCACCGCCTGCACAAAATGGAAGCCGCTACAACAATAAGTAGAGGAAGGCTTGCTGCCAGGAAGCCCAGAAATTGTGCTGATCATGTATGTCAGAGCAGGACAGCCAGATCTTTGCAGAAACAAATGAATAAACACCGTTCACATCCATAGCTTGTAGAGAACACCTAGAGGATGTAGCTGCCTGGCAGAAGAGGGGCTGGACACAGCCTCTGTGCCAGCCCGCAGTGGGAACACGCTGCGTGTCCTTACTGCTGCTGTTATTTTGAGCAGGAATTCATCTTTCACCTCAGCTAGCCATTTAGTCTGCAGATGAGGAGCAGCCATAACCTTCCACGGCCAAAGGAAGAAAACAAAATTTGCTATTTAGAGAAGGCTTTTTTTAACAGAACTTGAAATACTTCATAAAAACAAGCAGGTGTTATCCCAAATCTTGCATACAGGAATACAGACCTGTGGGCCTATGAGCAAACAACAAAGGGGAAAAAACAGCTGTACTCTTTGTCATTACCTTTATTTAAATAGAAAAGCTTGGAAGGTTTCCTCCTTTCTTAAAAAGAAAAGCCCCCAGTGGACAGGGACAGGCAGATGAGGGATGTGTCACCATACATGAGCTACCAAAATGGAAAGGCTCCTGCAAAGACAGGGAGGCCACACTTGATAGAAACTGTTTCTAAGGTGCAAAAAAATCTTGGGGGCCACAGGGAGCAAGGAAAATAAAACAACTTCAGCAACAAAGTTTGAAGGAAGCTGTTCGAGCTACTAATGCCCATTAGCCCTTACCCTGGTAAGGCTGGAAATGAAACCCATTTTTCATGGTGCCCCACATGCCAACACATTTTTTGATTCCAGAAAGCTTGGCCCAGCGCTGAAACCGTGCCCCTAGCAGTCAAAACCTTCGTTTTGTTCAGTGAGTTCGAAGCACTTCTGCTAGCAGGAAGGCAGCTGCTGGCAGCACGACCTCCGAACACAGAGAAGGAGGGAGACGAGTGCGATCTGCCACCAAGTGCACGAGGTTCATTCATTCGGCTGCGATCCGCAGCAGCCTGTGCCAGCAGGGGTACAACAGTATCCACAGCCTACCCATGGATTTCTCCACAACTTCGATTTTCACTGAACTCCTGACCTTTTTAGCAAACATGTCAGACTCTCCAGACAGAACAGTCATCACCTTGAAGCAATATGTAAGGGGAAAGAAGCACTTAGATTTTCTCCACTTCAGCAGTTGAAGCAGGGAGGAAGGAGCTGGTATGCACTTCCATCTGCTTTCTTCAAATTAAAAAGAAAAGGGGGGGGGGGGGAAGGAGATGAAGTGTATACAATTAAAAAGTTACAGTTAACTTCCTTTCAGTAATGTCTGTAGGATGATTTTTGGCCCGCTAGGAAACTCCAGATGGGAAAAGTAATGAATATAATTTAATATGAATAGGAGGAGATCAAAGAAACATTTTCTGAGTGGCAGAACACTGACTTACTTCACACGGTTCAATGCAGAACTCAGGAATTAATTATCACGTTTTGCTATTTTCTTATTTTTTGTTTATGCAAATCAATTTCCCTTAACCTAATTTGTGGAGGACCAGACCCGCAACCCAATAAAACCATAAAACGTCACTCGGACGGTCGCACAACTGGCGAGCACTTTTCCAAAAGGCTATGCACGTTGTTAACTGCTCATCGTTTTTTCTCCGCTCTTCCCCTCCAGTGCCTCAGGATTTATACCACCAATTAAGACAATAATGAGTGCCCCAGGTTGACCTCCCAGGAGCAAGAATTAATTAAGTGCAGTATTTCTTAGTGAAGAATGACACTTTTCCAAACCGTTTATGTGGCTCCCTTGCATGGTGGTAGCCCAGCGTCAGGAAAGACTTTCCCAATAGTTATCCTCCACATAGACGACGGATTTCGGTTTATGCTCTTAATTCAGGCCTCAGTTTTTATCTGTTGTATATGTTTGTATTGTTTTTGGGTGGTGGGAGCCCCCAAAGGCGTCGCCCCGGACACCTTTCAAGGACAAGCTCATGTTTTTCCTAGATGTACATGGGATTTTTTGGAACCGAGCTACAAAGGAAAGAAAGTAAGCAACAGGTACTCTAACAAAGTAGCAAGACCTAGCTCCAAAACAATAAAAATCCCTGCCAAGCTACACCCATGCAGTGACACGCAAAGTCCTGCAGCACGCCGGACGAGGAAAAGACTCATGTCAGCTATGCAATTACGACGCTACAATTACTTCTCGGAGGCTCTCAAATTAGCCTCTCCATTTAGCTGCTGGCAGAGCTGGAAACACGTGAAGAGGAGAGGGCAAGCTCAAACAAAAACCTAGACAGGAGAAAGGAGGTATGTGCACGTTCCAAGGAAATTCCCCGTGCGGGTGGGCTCTGCCTCCTCCTCCTCCCTTCCAGCCTTAGCCCCGGAGGCTCGCAGCGTTCCCGCACAGACTTGGCACTGCAGTTATTTATCGAGCGAGACACGGGGACTTTCACTAATCGGCAGGCAGAAAAACAAGAATCCCGGCCCTTACGCACCACCTGAAATCTACAGACTCGGCTTCTAACACGCTATTAGCAACTTAATGTTTACAGCTCAACTGAAAAAATAAGGCAAACTATGCCACGAATATTTGCAGATGCCTTCACGCTGGCTGAGCGGCAATTCCCCTCCCTCTCGCAGGCGGACCCACCGGGTTGCGTGCAGCCAGCTGCCTCCTGCCCTCTCCACAACCAAAGCCTTGGCCTGAATTTGGTCCCCATGCCCGCCCGGGCTCCTGGCTGTGTGGGGTGAGCCCCGATGAGCTGCACCTGCTGCAGTCCCCGCCTGCGAGGAGCTGAATCCAGCCGCGTGGCTCACCCTGAGCTTTCAGATCTGGCATGCTTCTCTTGCTCTTCTCCAACCCAAGAGAAGGTTTAACAAGTTTCCAAGGAGGGATGAAGTGGCGTATGAAAACAATGCAGAAAACAAACAAAAAAAGAAATTTTAAAAAAACAACACAGACATAAATATGCCAAAATAAAGCAGATGTCTTGAGCATTATCCTTCCTGGTGAGTTTTACAGGCGTGCATCTGAACGGCTCATCAGCACATGTTCATTCTCTCTCCACCATTTCTTTTTCTACTAGTTTTGACAACTGATCTCTAAATAAATGCACTGTACGAAATCCCTTGAAATCTGGCAAGTGGTGTCTTGTGCTTGCTACTTCATGCTATATTCTCCTTTACCTGCATTCAGTGACAAAAAGACTCTGCTAGTGCAGAGCGACCCCTCTAAAACCTTGTAAAATGCAGAGTTTAGCAAAACTCAGCTGCCTGGAGACTAGAAAATAGAGTTCAAGAAAACACCCAGAAGTATTTACGTCTGGCTCTCCAGTACTGGCAGTAGCGAAGGAAAATTACCTTTCCACACTGCAGCTGAAACTCATTACTGAAGGCGACAGCAGAGAGATGAGTTGGAGCTGGAACAGCTTGGCAAAGCCACCAGGTTAGGAGTGATACGGGGGCCGGACCCCTCTGCCCGGCTCCCCACGCACTCAAGGCACGTGTGCACCCCACAGGACGCCTTTCTCTAGCTTCGTGATGACACCGTGCTGGGAACGGAGTTAGCAGGGCGCCATGGCCAGAACCAGCACTGCCCTCTGCAGCTGGCGTCCTGACAAAATGGGAGGACGGGCTGAGAAAGGTAGATGAACGCGGGCTGTGCGAGTGCGGGGGAAAAAGAGGGAAAGGAAACAACACAGTGATGATGAGGATTCGTAGGGTAATGCCAACCAGAGGTAGGAACCTTATTGCAGAAGTTAAAGACAGAGTCGTGCTGAGATGCTGACCAAGAAGGGCAGCTTGCAGGAAAAACTGGCACTGCCTCTGCTGTGCCTGGTCAGGGCCTGCCTGGAACAGGGCAGCTTGGACTGCTCCGACGACAAGAAAACCTTCAGGAGATGACTGAATGGACTGGGGCTGATTAATCTAACACAGGAAAATCTTAGCAAGATGTTTTCCTGTTTTCTCCCTCCCCTGCCAGATTCAGACAGAGAGCTCCTATGATCACAAGACGATCATTCTTTCAGTTTATGAAAATCACATGGGACAGAGCAAGATAAAAAGTCTTTTCAGTGGGCTCATCCATGGGTGCTGTGCTTCCATCTCTCGTGTTTACCTAACACTCTCTCTTCTCTTTCAAAAAGCCCCATGGTTTTCACTTTTGTTTCTGTACATGTAGCAGTTGCCATGTGTCTCTAAGGATAAACGTTAAGACCATTTCCAGAACATCAGAGCAAAGCCTTGTTTCTCCAAGAAAGAAAGAAAGAAAGAAAGAGAGGTGAAAAAGTGGTAGTACTCATTCACTGCCTAAGCGGTTAGCTGCAGAACTTACTCTGAAACCCTCTGCTTAGAAGTTTCCTAGACCTGGAGCACTGCCACTCTCCTGCAGCAGCAGGAAGCAGGTGAGGATCGCAGCCCGTTCTGAAGAGAGGACTTCAGCATTCACACATACTGGTCACACGTGCACAGAGCTCTGCTGAAAGCCGAGTACCCTGGGGATGGGGAAAGCCCCTCCTTGCAGGGAAGATTCAGCTGGAGGGCCATCAGCCAGGACAGTCGCAAGAGGAGCGCGCAGCAGCCCGTCTCGGTGGCTGCCCCACGGTTGTAAATCTCCTTTTCCCCGGGTAAAGGCCCGGGAGGCAGCCTGGCTGGGGGCTCCTGCCTCTCCCTCGGGGCCAGGAGGGCCCCCAGCAGGCTCACGGGTCTGCTAAAGCCGCAGGCAAGTCACCGGCTGCATTTACAGCCAGCCCAACGGGCGCTGTTTGGCACCGTTTCAGGCTGCCACCTCGCCTTGTAACTTACGTGTCCATTACTCCAGACAGGGGATCCAGAGTCAATATTCCTTTTCCCCTTTAAATGTAGGTATTATGATACGGATTTATTGCATCCCTCTAAAACGTATTAAATGAGAAATATTAAGCATGGCCTCGTGAAATCATAAGGGACTTGTGCAGAAAAACCTGTTCCTACTTCTCAGCCGCCTCCTGACTTGAGCTGTCAGAATTGCAGCAACTCCTGGGTATTATCAAAGGGAAGAACAGCTTATGAGTAAGGGACCCTGAATATTTGGCAGGCCAGCTGCAGTTGTATACCAGTTAAACATCTACTGCATCAATATACCCAAACTACCAATTCCAGGTTTGGACGTGTGAATTCTTTAACACTACAAGAATTTTCTTCTGAGCCGCATCTCAGCTGTCACACCTACCGGCGCCTCCTGTAGGAACGGAAAACTTACGGGAAGTTCGTCTGAAATGAGCAGAATGATATAAAATATGAAGAAGGACATAACACCTTTGTACTTTACACTGAACTCAAGAAACAAAGTATCCTTACTTAAAAGCTACGGCTAAATGCAGCTATAGAGGGACAGAGAGCCACATGGGTATAATCTTGAACTTTGGCAGCTTCAGATTTGTGAATGGTTACTCAAAATGTGAACAGTTCTTGGTAAGGGATTCCTTTTGCTTTACTGGAAGGTGAAGAAGTAGAATGTATAGACCAAACAACCTGAAAAAAAGGATGTGTAAAGCTGGCTTTATTGTAAACACCAAATCTTGGTGGCTCCTATTGGCTTTCCTGGTTTCTTTCCAAGACTGGGATTTCACGAAGAATAGCTCTGCAAAGCTGATCAGCTCTGGGATCCATGCTGCAAATTCAATTGCACTCCATTCCCAGTGGAAGCGAAATAAAATACCCCTTGAGGAAATTTCCTCAAAGGAACACTTCATTCAGGATTAGAAAGACCCTCTGTTTCCATGAGCAGGTCAGTGAGAAAGCACAGAGAGCAAGGGAAGGTCACTTCTGAGGCCAATCAGAGCGTTTCTGCCACTTGGGAAGCTGACCGCTTACGGACTGGGTGACGATGCTTTACAATAACCAGAACATACAGATAGGGTTATCTTTCAAAATAAATCCGGTAAGAAGCAAGCAGAGAGCATCTCCATGTATATTTAGCATGCAGCTAAACAGACTTAGATAGTGGATAATCCCAGTCTGTGCACTCCCCAAACCCCCTCATTTTGGATTTAATTCTTTCTAAGATGTGCCCACTGGAAAATCTTTAAGTATGCTTGTTAAGAAAAATGCAAACAACAGTTTGGAAAGATGTGTAAGGCAAGCAGAACAGTGACCCCAGCCATCTCACAGCACTGAAGTCGACATTCAGCTGGAACCAAACTCAGCAAACTATTCCAGTCTCCCCACTTATTCCCTAGAAAAGTCTGGAAAGCAGTGCAGTTCTTTGTGGGACCCAGCGAGCTACCAAATCTGAATTCAACAATTGCTGGTATGTCCTTCTCTAATGTCTCATTATGCAGTTTCTTTTAAAAAAAGTTCCTGAATTAAAAACTGAAATCTAGCTCACTGTAATTTTACAAGTCTGTACCTGCTGTTCAGCAAGCATAAATGAATTATTTGGCAGACTGCAAAAAGCAGTAGGCTGTTGCTGTTAATAGAAAACCTCAAACTATTTCATTTCTGAGATGTCTGCTTGGATACCCATATTGCCTTATCTGCTGCTTTATCTCTGCAGACAATACTTCTAAAGATCGTAGTATAAAACCTATTAAATATGGTGAAAAACTGCATTTTTTTCCACACTGTGACAAATTTCTGGGTGTGCACAGGACAGCCTGTACTCCACATCTATAATTAAAGGCCACATGTTGACCATGAGTTACGAAATGGATTAAGATGGTGAGAACAAAAGCATTTTTTTCCCCCTCTTTAGTAAAGAAAAATGCAAAAGTAAAATCCTTTAGAATCTACTTACAGGGAAATAAAACCACGCTCTACTGCAGTTGCATAAATATCGTGGGACTTCTCGGAAAGAAATCATATGAAAGTGAATCACAGCCCACCTGTTCCTGACACCTCTTGTTGATCTGTCACGATGTGAATTGCATAGACAGCGCTTTTACACCTAGATGTAATTTACTTAATTTTGTTGAAGTTGTTGCAAACCATGCGTACGTTACCAGCGTGGTGTGAACCTCAGCTCTCAGCCATCCCCTAATAAGCCAAAACAGCTACTGGCAGCGGAACGTGACAAACACACATGGAGTATTTAGTGCCTACCTCGGTGCTAGAAGCTGTGATTCAGCTTCAGTAATTAAATGTATGCACAACATGTAAATTTGAATCTTCTTTTTATGGTATGTATTCTTAGGCATCGAAAGGAACAGACACTGACAGAAGGAAAAGGCTTGACAATTAAATTTAATAATTACTAAGAACAAACCATGGCTGTTACAGTTACTTGACTGAGAGTAACTCCTGAGAAAAGGTGTGCCGAGGTCAGTAGACGTTAAGGCTGCATCTGTATTAGGAGATATCCTCGGGGACAGTCAGAGACGTAGGATGTGGGAGCCCACCTCATGTCAGCTAACCCTTTGGGCTTCTAGAAGCATCCAGACCTGCTGCTGGAGGTAGGCACTGGATGGCTCGCAGCCCCAGGCTGTGCCTGGGCAGAGTGCTGGCTGGTGCTGCCAAACACCTTCAGGGGACACAGCGCTGCAAAGCGATGCCTCAAGGGGCGTCTGGTGACTGATTTACCATAGGTTAAGTCGGATGCTGTTCTCCTCTCACTGAGAAAGCCTTCGTTGACAGGGGCAAGAACTTTGCACAGAAAGGGAGTGCAGGATTTAATGCGAACAACTGCATGTCACTACTTGACAGTTTATGCGAAATAAGAAAGCAGTTTCCAGTTGCTGCTACCACAGGACAGCCTTCATGCTTGCAAGTAACTGGAACAGCTTGGGTAGCAGAGTTACAAACTCATACGGGATGATCTCTGCACTTTTATAGTACCAGCATCACTGCTGAAACAAATTAAAATAATTAAGAAAAGCAACTATTCTCAGAGCTTAAGATGAACCCCTGGTGTATGCCTGAGGGTAACTGGTGCCCAGTGCTGAGTGGAGGAGGTGTACTCCATGACTCGGGCCCAAGGTGCTGGAAATCAAGGATGACATTCAAACACTGAACATGATCTTCATTTTTCCTCAACTCTCATGGTTGGCAATTTATTTATTTTTTCTTCATTTTATTACATTCAAACAAACCAGGAAGAGCTTTTAAAATATATGGTAACATAAAGTGTTTTTCCTGATCCTGCCCATTTCATCATGTCTACTCTCAGTAGACTTCCCATAAACACATGCTTCCCCATCCTTCAAAAATATGAAATAAACTCAGTATTTGGTGAATGTTTTATCTCCCAAGCAAAGAGAACAAATAATTCAGAGCATACTGAAATGAAACAGGTATCAGCTTTTCAAAGGACATTTGGCTTTTTTTATTATTATTATTTTAAAATCTTAAATCTCAAATAGACAACTAAAATGATGAGGTCTCCTCTGCTCCTATGAAATAGAGAAAAACTCCAGGTTTTCAGTGCCACATTTAGATCACTTTCAACTCATTTAGCATCTTTCTGCATATGGCACTGCTTCCTGCAAACAAACGGCTCTGAACATTGCTACACCGCAACGTGCTTAAAGATCAGCTGATGTTAACAGGATGCAGAAACGTATCTCAAAAGACATTTTTCATCTTCTGAAAAATGACTGTTGATACAGCTAAAACTAGGAGTAATTTCCCGTGATTTGAGGAATTTTTCATAGCTGTGCATGAACGACAGCATGCCTCTCCACTGCTTGCACTGTCACTTACTAATACAGCTTAAATGGAGACGAATACAGCTCGATCATTCAAGCTGATCTGTGTTTTTCTTTGAACTGATAGAAGCTTTTACAATTGCGTTGTTGCAACCAATATTACTTCTTCCCCTAATACAAATCACATGTCGTCTGTAATCCAATACCTTAAGCTCAGAAAATAAGCGTTTTAAAATTTAGACGTGTCTTTTACTTTTTGTTTCAGCTGTAGATGACTGCACCATGCCAGAAAAACCAAGCCAAGCAAATACATAGAGCACTGGTGAGATGTTTTTCTGAGGTCTGTCTTATTTTTAGTGAGAGGTAACTTTGAGAAAATTCTATGTCTGGATCCTTAATTTCCAGTAAAGGGGCATAAATATAGACTTAAATGTGATTACATTATAGCTGGAAGTTTACACATGCCAGAGCGTGGTTTCCTAAAGCAAGTGCTGCTTAAGGTCCCTCTACAATACCAGAACTGCCTAAGAAAATGCAGATCTCTTCTCACATGATCTAAGAGGCATCATTAAAAGAAAGAGGCATCTGTCCTGAAGGATACTTTTCCATAAAGAGAACACTGATGCAACAATCCCTAAAATATTTTAGGCCACTCATCAACATTTCTTGCAGAGCAAAGCATGTCCTTGCCATCCAGCTCTAAATAAATCAAACCCTTTTCCACTTCTAGGCAGTAGCGGTTTGTAGATCAGTTATTGCCCCCTGGTCACCATGGCTCCATGGACCACAGCAGGACAACCCCAACACTCTGCGCGTCCACAGGGACATAACCACGAAGGACATCACTGAGACCGTTAACACAGATTACTATTTGGGTGCCTGACCAAAGAGCTCGTGGGATAGCTTTTCTTCTATTATGTGCATTTTAAAAAAATATTTATTTGTCGAGTCAGTCCTACAGAATTATTGACCTAAATTTCAAGGTTTATTCTATCAATGACTATTCTCCAAGCAGCTTAAAGTCTTTACAATTAAAGAAGTAAGTGTTTGAGTCAGGAACAAGTCAAACAGGTAGACATTATTTTTATAATTGAAGACTTCTGAAAAGGTATTAAATGTGGCTACCCTTTTATCTGAGAGATCCCACAGTAGGTGTGGTTTTGTATGAAGATCCTGATGGAAGGAAAGCTATTCTTTTATGATAAAAGCCCATCTGAGATCACTCTGTAGTGAATTCAATTTTTCTGTATTTTTGTCCGTTAGCATCAGCAACGGGCAGAGAGGCACCTTGATCATTCGGACAAAACTGCTGGCCCGTAAAACCACTCTCTTGTGCTGTCTTCTCTTCTGAAACTGCTCTGGGCATCTTTGTTGCCCACCGAATTCAAGCCAGGAATCCAGGCAGGGTTGCCAGCAGAGGAATGCCATCTTTTAAAGGCCCAGAACAAGGGACAAGGCTTGAAGAGGCAGCTGAATCTGCCAGAACACCAGCTTCTCCTCATCGCCCGCACAATGACGGCATTGTTTGGGAAAGCAGCCCACTACACTCCATCTCCCCTTCTGCAGTGACGAGAAAAGCCAGGCCCAAAGAGCTGAGCTTTCAGTGGCAGCCCTGTAACCATTTGTACCAGCTGGATAAATCCAAGCTACTCATTTCGTATGGAATTTGTTTGCGTGCTATCCAGCAACACCCAGAAACTGGGAAGGAAATAAAAAAATAAAAATTAAAAAAAAAAAAGCAAAGGAAGATTTTAGAAGTCTTCAACTGAGGTCATGAAACACACAAGTGAATTCCAAAACCCGCCTTTGAAATGCCACACAGTTTACAAAATGGAAAAGCTGTAAATGAGTTGAACATTGTAAGTGTGTTGTATTTCACACATAAAAAGATGGGCTGCCTCTGGAGTTTTTCTTATAGAATACAACTCAATAACATGAAGAACAACTTGTTTTTTAGATTCTAATGTATACAAAGCCATTGAAAGGCTATGATGTGCATCAACCTTTTGCAGCATAACACCCAGAAATGAAAAAAGTCAAGATTTTTTGGTTTTAAACCAGTTTAAAATAAATAAAATTAATAATATTTTATTTAAAAAAAAAACACTACTGATGATTTTGGCCAGATTGAGAAAAAAACTCTTGGATAGCAACCTTTTGCATGTGTCAAACCTTCAAATTCAGAAAGCAAGAAGTCAGGCACCCTAAATCTATGATCACAAATGAGATTTTCAGCAAGAACGTACTGCAATTAGAAGACCAGAGATAGCTTAACGTTATTTAGACAGCTCCTGATCTTTCACTGTGGTTCATAGGCTCATACCCTGAAATATTCCAGCCCCCCAAAAACTCAAGAGATTAGTTTATCGGAACAAGACACAGAACAGTCTTTCTAGTGGGAGACAGTACTTAAGACTGATCATGAGTAAGTCAGAAGGATCACTTTAAAAAGTAGGGTTTAACAAACAAAAAGAGCAAGCATTTGGCACATGAGGTTAGGAGGCTGCTCCCAGGTTCCTAAAACAGTAAAGTCCAAGGATGACTGTGAGAAGAAGAAGGTCAAGAAAGAAGTGGCAAAGAGACCAAGCTGGTATCTCATCATCACATGAGGAGACCACAGCAAGGGTCTGCCAATGAAGGCAAGAAGGTACATCCTGGGGCAAGAAGGCCAACACGTCATGTGAACTGCAGCGCTGAAGATCAGAAACGATGTCTGAAAAACAGGGAGCCATGAGATTACCAAAGCTTGGTGATGTTGCAGAGGGAGAGATGGAAGTTCTGTCTTCACAAAATCTGAGTCCAAGATAGCGGTCAGACAAGCAAGAGGGCACACCAGGGAACGACAGCAGTGGGAGAAGTCGGAGCTGGAAGTAACTCTGGAAATCATCCAAATCATCCCCTGGCAGGTGACAATTGAGGGAACTTAAAAATTTCCAGTGCAGTGGTTCCCCAGTGGAGCATCACAAAGTCATAATCGCCAATGACAGCTCTCCAAGCGCTCATGGCTGGAAGGGTCACCATTAAGAGCATCCCCTTTATTAGCAGAATATTGCTTTTGGCTGACAGACCATTGGTCTACTACAAAATAGTTTAGCAGTTGATGCTTTTGAGACAGAAAACTGAAGAACTGATCCTCAGGGAACAGCATCAGCAAATAGATAAAAGAGACACCTAAGGGGACATTAAATGAACAGTAAACAAAGTGGGAGGAGAATGTAAAGAGCCCTGAAAGCCAAGAGAAGGAAAACCTGCTGAATCGAAGGCAGTAATCAAGCCCAAACCTCAAGGACAGAAAGCCGTCCCTTTGCACCAGGATACTGCTAATGACCGCCATGATGGATCTCAAAGCAGAAGGGCAAAGGAGGAGACAGAGAACTAGAAGAAAACCAAGGGAGAGCCAGCACAGAAAAATTAAAGGAATGGGACCCTAATTAGAGAGACAAATAGGAGATGAAGAGAGCTTTCTGTTTGTGTTTCCCATGAGATACAAGACTGCCATGAATTCAGAGGAATTGGTAAACAAGTCAGAAAGGAAAAAGGGAAAGACTTGAGAAAAAGAATATCAGAACAGAGGTAGATCAAGTGCAGGAGGAAAAGGGAATAAATTTCAGGTCTTCTAGCATCACTGAACAGAGAGCAAATCAGGCGCAGAGAAAAATGAGGAAAACAAGAGTCAAGGAAGAGAAAATGGAAACAAGATCAAAGGAAAAGGGGGGGGAAGAGAATTAATACTTGATTAGGATGACATTCTGGTCTAGTTTCTTAAGCAATGCTTTTTTTTGTAATCCAGTGATAATAAGCAAGGTTGCCTCTACCCATCACAACATGTGTTGGCCAACTGCAGAGAAATTGCAAATATAGCAATCTCCAAGAAGATAAAGTTCTTTGAAATCTCTTGGAAACGTGTGTTCAAGTAAAAGAGAAATAAATGTATGCAGTTCTTAATGAGAAGAAAGGCTGCGACATGAATTCTTACTATTGTTCCCTATTCACCAGAGAACCAGCATGAAACTACAACACCGTACCAAGAAGAAGCCTTCAGTGAAACTCATGCTCCCTACTAAAGCAGGGTTGACCAGCTGAAAGGCAGAGATCCACAGAAATTGAGACTTCCCCAGTGGCTATGCTTAATGCTCAGTGCTTATTTAAACTCGCACAGTAACTGACTAAATTTTGTATGAAGAGAAAGAGAAGCATGAAGAAAGAATTAATAGTGGGAACAGATGGTGAGAGTAGCCTTGAGCAGAGGCAGGAGCCTAGATGATTAGGAAGAGAGTAAAAGGTGGCAGCTTTCTCATGGTACAGGAGCAAGCATAGGGCAAAGATGAAGGACCAGAAAAACAAACTGTCAGTGTAGAGGTTTCTGAGGCTATTTCTGGTGTTGTGGTCACATACTGCTGTCTGCTGTCATCCAGCACATCATTTCTGTTGACCTGAAAGCTCAGACAACTCTCAACAGCAATGTAGTACTTGCTGTCCACCAAAGGGACCACTGGCTGACTCATTGTGTTCTTTGCCTGCTTCTGGCACTCACTAAGGAAGATGATTCAATCAGTGGAATAAATTAATTAAATCCTAGTCAAACCTGTTGCAAGAGCTAGTGTCAACTAACCCAAATATTGCCAGTCTCAAGTAGGCACGTTATGGATTAGGAATCTTGTTGTTTCTCATAGAGTGACGGGTTTTATATGCAATTCACCTCTCTGTTTTTTTAACAGCAGCTGCTGCTAAGTGCTGAATTGCCCCATCTTGCAAATTAGCAAATAAGTGAACGCAATTTCTTTTTGTTGTTGAATAGCAGCTACCACATTACAAGATGGATTTCTTCAGGTATTTTGACAAGTGTAGTCTTGCTTTAATTATTTACAAAAATGCTTTGCAATATGCCAATAAAAGCCCTACATTATATTTTAGCATATTTTTCAAAAATACTGAAGTCTTAGGAACATGTGACCTTGCTGCCACAGTCTGCAATTATGTCTGTGCTTGGAGTGAGTGTGTGGATGAGCAAATGACACCACCATCTGTGTGTTAGTACCCAAGTAAAGACTAAGATAAGATTTCCTATTTAATGAAATCAGCTCTAGCACATTCTTATCACAGATTTTCCTATCAGACACTTACGTTTCAATAGCTCTGTGGCATCTAAAAGAAAAACAAAACACAGACACGATGATATCCAAGCAAAACTTGGCTTCCAAAACGAGATTCTAAACCAGAGGTGAGCTTCAATAGTTACTTGCACTACGTCAGTATCTTGAGTTTATAAAACAGAGGGGAAACCAGAATCTAATCCTACAGCTTTTTGCCTAATGACACAAAGCCAGGACCATGACACTTAATGTCACTACAAAAGGCCAGTGGCATGGAAGATGTTGCAGGAAGAAAAGATAAAGTAAAAGTGTGTAACTGAACAGTATCTGAAAGATATTAAATTTCATACACATAAACCAGAAAAATATTTTTTATTAATTTTATGCTTTATTTTGTTGCTTTATATTAATTCTAGTAAGTTTATTTACACAAATGTAGCACCTGTCACTTTTTCAACACGTATTAGGATCTTCACTGTACGAAGCACTAGACAACTATTTTAATTTGAAGGATTAAAATCATAGATATTTTGTCTAGTTGTTAGAAAAGAACATTGTATCAGGCTACCATAACTAATAAAGATAACCATGAGACCATCTGCCCTATTATATACTTTCTTTAGCATTTTTAGCACTGCCTCCTTACTTGCACACATGCTGTTCACTGTGTGTGCACCCTGAATTATTGCCATATACACATGGTTTAGTTGACATTGCTTCTCTGATGTGTATCTCATCTTTAGATACATTCTCTTACTTTAGAACTGCATATCGGATTACTGCATCCTACGGATAGTTCATTCATACTCTGACAATCATAGCACTAGAGAGTAGCTAGCAGATGTGCCAGCACTGTAGCCTGCCAGATTAAATTTCATGAATACCATCCTGCTAATCCTCAAACTCCCAATTTGATTCGAAATTAGTTAGAGACTATGCCAAAAATTTCCAGATAATCAGGTCCTTCTCCCACAGAAAAAGCAAGGCTCAGAGCAGACAACGACCACGTGAGTTCTCAGGGTATACCTAAAACTGGACAGTGAAGAGTCTCAAAGCATTTTCACATTTTATTTGACTATCTCTGCATATACAACCACATTCTGATGTTGGTCAATATCTGTGGAAGTCCCTGAAAGACATACTTTGGCAGAAGTTACGAAGGACAGTAATTCCAGGCATGATGGTCATTTACTTGACTTTACTCGTGCATCAGAATTCATTCACACAAGAGAAGTACAGATGTCTTTGTAGACAATCAAGTCACACCAAGCTTCACTGCCTAGCCGCTCTCGTAAATGAAATGTGTTACTATAAAAAGAAAGGGAGATGATGGCACTCACCTTACATCCCTCACAAGCACTGACACCATAGTGATATCCAGATGATTTGTCTTGACAGACAAAACAGGGCTTGTAAACACGAGGGGGTGGAAGTGGTGAAGGAGGACTTGGAACAAGTTCCTCAGAACTGGTGCTCTGAGTTTCAACTGCTACAAAAGAAAAAAGAAATACAAATGAATGATTCATGAATGAATTACAAATAACCAATCATTACTGTATTAAAGCTATCAAACCACCCCATATCTATCTTTGTAGAATACATGCTCACTTGCCCTTCCTAGCACTAAACTTCCTAGCACAGAACTAAAGAAAGGCAAATAGTGAAAGGACTGCATGCTATAGTCTCAAAAGCATATTTTAAACTAACTGGGATGTAACATATCATAATCCAGCTACCAAGCACCACAAAAGCTTCATCTGGGCTCATATTCCGGTTTTAGCCAGAATTAAAGAGTATTTCTGGAATTCCCTGGGATCCACGTGTTCGCACTGGACATAACCTTTAATGGGAAAGTGTTAGCGGCATGCATGCTTCCAGTCTATCCCTAGACTTGGAAGAGCTCTTACATCTTCTGCCTTCATCTACAATAGGTAACACTTTCAGTGTGCAATTCTGCCACAAAAAGATGGGGAAATGCATCAGGACATACGTAAAGAGACAAAGGAAAAAGTACAGAAGTGAAAATTACGTGGACAAGCCTTCTCCTTTTTCATCAGTAAAAGCAGCACAACTCAGCAACACCTCCTTATCAACCCTCGGATTTGTAACATCAGGAAACCTCTCTGAGAAAAAGCTATTAGATATTATGACCCCATGTCCTTTATTGCCTTAATATTTCTGGATGGTCATTTGTTTTGAACCTGCTGAAGAGCCAGTCATCCCTTTCAGTGAGAGGACATGAAAGCTCTACGATGCGAGATAAGACGTGAACTAGATCTTTTCAAAACATCTGCATTAGTTTTCGGTGATATGCTGTCATCATTCCTCACGTTTATTGTAGATGTGCAATACATTTTCATGTTTCACCTAGCTGTTCTGCTGCTTCTCAGATAAATCCCTCTAACTTTTCAACAGATGTACAGAAATGACAGAATCTGTGAACTCAGATCTATCCAGAAATATTAGGCACTATCAGCAGAGCTAAACCTCCAGAGTACTAACAGCAGGCCCTAAAGAATATTACTCAATGGAAACTCTTAGACAAGATTTACTGTACATGATATTTTTCAGATTACTGAGATGATACATTTGTATTAAAGCCATGATTCATTGTCAGCTCGTGTACTACAGAATTCACAGAGGGGATCACAGAGCACGATACAACTTCTGATTACTTGGTAGAGAAGGGCCAATTTCTGCCATTTTCGCTTGGGTTAAGCTACTATCAACTTCAAGGACACATTTTTTAGAAGAAAATAAATTCTGAAGTGAAACGTTAAAGGCACTGATTCTAAGCAAAGAAATATCTTTTCAACAGGAACAACTTACTTATATATCTAACAATAATGAGGTTTGTGTGAAAGAGCAGAAAGGCAAAGTAACATATGGCTCGATAAATTGTGATCTTAAAACAACGTCCAGAACTGTACTTAACTGTTTCAGCATTAAATATGCTGAACCTTGACAAACCAAATATCTACAGCTTCCTACTGAATCAAGCAAACTTTAATGAAGTTTTTTCTTAATGAAGAAAGAAGAGAGAATGATCATTTCTTCTCAGTAGTAATTTTTGGTATTTAAGAGAGACACAGAGTGCTCCATTATTGATTTCTGCACAGTCATCCTGCTTAAATCAATAATCTATTAGTACTTCTAAATTAAAGTTAGATTCATCAAATGCCCTTGAGAGGCCTCAAACAGCCTGCGCATTATTTCATGCTAGCACAAGTATTACAGGGGCTTCCAATCAGTCTACGGAATGATAAAATTTTAGCCTTAAAACTCTAATATCAGCAGACAATGTGTTTCACATTAGCACATTCAACTCTCCAGTCAGTCTGAAAGGCAGTTTTTAGCCTTCCCATGGGAAAACAAGGTTGTGTCATTCAATAAAACAACTGCACTTCTGCAATCCTTCCCCGATTTCGGTTTGGGAAAAGAAGTCTTTGTGGAATAATGCCGATACACTTCAGCATTTTTGCGGATTTCACCCTACACAAGCACCAGCATCCAAGAGCAGTGTTCACACCGCGAGCCATATGGACAACGCAGGTCTGTCACGCACTGGCCAAGCACCAGCAAGCTGGGATGCTCGGAAGAGGTTAAGCAACCAGCTCAGTTCATGAAGAAAGGAAGAAAAAGTAGGCAGCAACTGAAGATCTGAAGGTGTCACGGATTATTTTCTTGACAAGATTATTTTCTTTTCTATTCTCACATTTTTTTCTTGACAATCCGAAAAGCCAGTACAAACCAGAACACCTTCCCCAAAACACTCAGATATGTGTACTACTGGAAAACCTAAATCTATTCTATGCAATAGTTGTGTCAGATGAACAACGGTCTAGAGGTTGAGTTTTTGTAGGAAAACCCCATTTGGGAACTTTCACTCACAGGCAAAACGTATGGACAGCTCTCTGGAGCAGGCTCCAACTCAGGTTAGACAAGCCCTATTCCTAGCCCAACTTTTGACTCACTAGTCTTCCTCGGATTTAGCCCTTTAAACTCCTTATTTGAAAATGCATGTGCTACAATTCAAGCTAACCGAGTTTAAAGCCCTGTTTTTGTATCACACAGGTAAGAGCAGCAGCAGAACCTGTTCTCATCTATGCAGGCCTGCATATGGAAGCTAAAAGCACAACAGGGCGGGCGGGCACAGCTGGCGTTTCCAAGAAGGAATTTTTAAAGTAACCTTAAAATTTCAGGAACAATTCAGTCAAAGCACCTCCCTTCAGCGTCCTGCTGTCTCGTCCTGCGGGATGTGACAGGATTCACCTGAGAAAACAGAGCCTCAGTGCAGTCACAGGACACCTGAATGCCGCCTCAGCACACAGGGACCCTCAAACAATAGGTCGCTTCACAATTCCTAAGATGTCTGAAATATTTCCAAAGGTTAGATAAAGTAGCAGATAAGATCTTGAAAAGCACAGCGTGCTTTGTGAGAGCTCATTTACTGCCAGCTAAACCATGTTGACAGATAGAGGTATTTCGCTGGGTGACCAGCTAGAAGCAGGCATTATGAAATGCCTTTCGTTTCACTAGGAACCTAGATTATTAAGCTTGTATGTTAATGCACACTTTGGACAGTGGAGTCTTAAAAGAATAAGAAGTTGTAAAGCAAATGGCATTTCCTGGATCGCCTCAAGGGAATTGTGAATACTGAGCTCAGGGTCCCTGGTGGGAAGCAGCAATTTCAGCTAATTAGGGTGAATAGCAAAGTGTTGCATTTGGTCAAAACATTCTGTTAACCCTCATTTTTGTTGGCACCAACAAGAGTCTGGATTTTTTGCCTCTTTTTTTTTTTCTTTTTTTTTTTTTTTTATGAATTCACTGCAGGAGTGCAAGGCACACAGCTCACATACATTAGGCAGAAAGTCAAAGGAAACGCCAAAGTTCAACTAAAGTACAAGTAATTAGAACCAGATTCTCTGCTGCTTGTATGTGTGCATTTGATTGTAGAAGTTATTTATAAGCCTCCAAACATTTGAAAAAATAACTATATACTGTAGATCATTTAATTTTTATGTCTAGTCTGGAAAAAAAGTCTGCTTTTAATCATCTTCCAGGAAAGAGCCAGGAACTGGGAAAGTGGGTCTCAATTGTTTCAATACAAATTTCTCTCTTTCATGTGCCACATAAAACTATACTATAAAATTAAATCCAAAATATCGTTGACTCAACCCCTGCCCCTTTTTTTTTCTTTTTTTTTTTTTTTTAATAAAAAACCTCTTTGAATTTGTCATGCTTAAATAGTTTGCATTGTTAGGAGGGTTTTTTTGTTGTTTTTTTTTTTTTTTTAAAAAAAAAAAAAAAAAAAATTGTTTTTTGGAAGACAGACAAGGGGGGAAAAAAAGTGCGAGAGAAAGAAAACATTATGGTGGAGCCTTGCCAGCCTTGACTTAGTAACCTGGCCATGACCCTCCAGCGAGTGTGTGTTTGACCCGGTCACACACGGCTCTGGCTGCGGACTGTTGCTGGGTTGTACGGCCCAGATATTTTTACCATATACACAACAGGTGCGGATCAGAGACAACAAAAAGGCGAAAAACAAAGTCTTCGCTTTGCGTGAAGACCCTGATTTTCTCCCTTTCAAAGACAACGACAAAAGCAAAGAAGTCGGGATACTGTTTCAGTTCCTGACATCTCCGTGCTCGGTCGCTGCTCTGCCCCAGGATTTACGACGGATTTGCTGCACGGAGGTCGAGTGGGCTGAGGGCAGGAAGAAAGAGGAAAAGGCTCGGGGGAAACACCACGCCAAATGTTAATCAACTCGCATTGAATTACCGAAGTGTAACATCCGAACCGCTATCAGAAACCTTTCCTCACGGGGCTGGGTATGTGTTGGGGTGCAGGAAGGAATGCTTTTTGTTAGCATGAGCACAGCATACCTGGATTAAAACACAGGCTGCCATGATGGCTCCAGACTGGGTACTGCTGTCGGGATTTTCACAAGTACTTATGGAAACATGTCTTCCGTTCCAGGGTTACCTTTTTAACACTTGTGTCCTGCTAGCTGCACACATCTGTCTTAAGGCCCTGGTGTTACATAAGTTATTGTGTTTAGTTCCTCATTACAGTTTTTCCAGCTTTAATTTTAATCAAGCTATAGTTCACCTCTACATGACTGCCTAGGTCTTAGAAGAAAAAAAGCATGATTTGGCCTTGAAAGCCAAAAAACCAAACCAAACCAAACCAACCAAACAACAAAAAACAACAACAAAAAAAAAACCACACAAACCCCAAATTAACTCTCTTTGTCTTCAGGTTTGCTTTTCCTATGAAAAAGGGACTTTTGCAACAGGAACATCACAAGACTACACTTCATAATCTGGCTTATACCTGGGGGTGCCCAATCCCAAATGCGCTCTTTCTGTTCTTTGAAAAGCTCAGAGAGCGTCCCCCAGATTTTTACCGCGTACAGTTTGGGATTCCTACAGGACGATTTCAAAACCAACAGAACTTAGACGAAGCAGAGGTCATGGGGATCAGAAGCCCAAGCTGCAAGCCCTTACTAAGGGACAAACTGCACACAAGGTCGCCTGGAAGGTGCCTCGGCTGAGGTCATTTTCAGAGCCATGCCTATGGCACAGGCTCTGGCTGCCAACAGCTATCTCAGACAAGGTGCAAGCCCCGATACTTGGCAGAAGTCTCTAGAGCTGAAGTGCTTTTGCTGTTAGGACTTTTGTCAGTAAAAAAATAAGCGATATGGACAGCTGGCTTCTGTCCAGCCACAGCTGGGAGAAGAGTGGGCCTGCTGAACTCTGTCCTCTGCCTCGCGAGCACAAGAAGCAGTTAAGCACACACTTTGCTCCGATATTCTTACCCTAATGAAGCTCTAACTACAGATTTGGCCGTGCTCCACTGAAGACGCGCATACAACCAAGAAAGTATTTTCTTCCCCCTACCCTTTTGTATCTTGTGTGTTTAGACCAGGCTGTTTTGGGCCGGGCCATGGCTTGGTCACTGCTCCACTGATGATGCCCGTAGGATCGGGAGCTCCTTTCTCCAGTCATTTTGTATCTGGTGTGTTCAGACCGGAGGCTGTTTCGGGCAGCGTCTCAGAATTAGCTGCAGGGTAACCAGCGCTGCGGGACCTGCAAGCGCTACTCCAATGCAAATAACAGGAACGACGGTGATCTTGCCAAGTCAAAAGATGTTTGAAAGAATGAACCTTGAAAAGCATCCATAACCTTGAGGGGAGTCATTACTCGCCAAGCAGGTCCTCGGAACGCTTTCATTTGAACTATTTCAGCATTTTGGTGCTAAAATGCAGGGTAACTTCCTAGGAGGGGTCTAAAAAAGCCATTTCTTTAGATTCAGCAAATGCATTTGCAGCATGTGTGCAAAGTCATGTTTACAAATTTGAGTGCCAGAAGAAGTGCTCACGCCCATCTACTGCATCTCCTCCAGTTCAGAGCTGGGAGCTAGGTGCATGATATTCCTTCATGCCTTTCATCAACAAAATTGCCAGGTTTCAATTGCAAATGTGTAATGTTATCCAGCAGAGTCATGTAACAGAAGTAAGGGGAGGCAGCGGATACTGGCCTCAGCCATATGACAACGGTACAGCCCGTGATGCCTTTGTTCCTATCAGGTGATTAAGGCCAGAACATGAATATTCAACATCTCACTCCCAGCACGGATAGCAGAGCTATCCAGATTTGTTTGCTGTGAATTAGAAGCCACCAGCGTCTATCATTTGTTTGTCCTTTTGCTCTCGTCTAACACTACTTCTTTTCCTTGGCAGCTTACTAACTTTTTCACTCACAGCACAGATTTACTATTCCCACGAATATCCTCTCTCGGTTGCCCAGTGGGTGTTTTTTTTGCAATATCCTTTTCTGTTAGACCACAAACAGTCTGGCCTCTTAATTAATCC
Source organism: Heteronetta atricapilla (assembly GCA_011075105.1). NCBI lineage: Eukaryota > Metazoa > Chordata > Aves > Anseriformes > Anatidae > Heteronetta > Heteronetta atricapilla. The sequence goes on along the minus strand of CM021732.1, from coordinate 40,993,515 downwards.
ATTTGTTAAGCATGCAAATTGCATTACCTGACTTTACAGTGCCGTTCATTACCACGCTGAAGGGGGCCCACCTGGCAGCACGCCTGCCCCAGTGGCATTCCTGCCCAGATCACAGGTTGCTGCCCCTCTGAATGCCTCTCCTCGGGCCCCACTGCCCCTGCCATGCACCCACGGGCACGCAGCACAGCCTGCGGTGCTCGGACCCTGCTCTGTCCTACCCATCTGATCCGTGAGCACGGTCTCTGCTACTCCTGTACTTGAATATCCCACGAGCACTCGTATTTTTATCTTCCTAACACCCAAGTGAGATAAGGGAAGGGCTATTCTTCTTCAGAGATGGGAAGCAGGAGCACTGACAGCCTAAGAGCTTGATTAGCCGAAGTCTTAAATTCCTAGAAAAGGCAGGCAGGACCCAACTGGGATTGTCAACAGCAAACAGGAGCCACCCCACCATGCAATCGATTAGACAGGAATGTCCCGGCCAGCAACCAGCCTGTCCTGAGAGAGTCAGCACAGCTGAGGTAGGAAGGGACCCCTGGAGCCACCTGGGCCCCCCTCCCGTTCAAGCAGTACCACCTTGAGCAGGTTGCCCAGGACCACGTCCAGATGGCTTTGGAGGATCTCCGAAGAGGGAGACATCTCTGGACAACCTGCTCCATTACTCAGCCACCCTCTGAGTGAAGAAGTGTTTCCTGACGTTCGGATGGCACCTCCTGTGTGCTTGTGCCCTCCGCCCGATTCCTGTCCTGAAGGTGACTCAGCAACACCCGTGTTCATGGGTGCTGCGTCCCACACAAGCAAAAGCAAGGCTAGAAACTGCCGCAAAAATCTCTGCGCGTGGCTACACTGTCCGAGCCACCGGAGACGCACATACCACCGAGAGGGAAGCCTGAATCTACCAGCATAGCAGCTGAGAAAACTGCCTTACATTGAGAGAACATCTGATCTGGAAATCACCAAAACCACGTCTGAGCCAAACACTCAAAGGAGTAACACCTACTCCAGAGCTCCCTGGTTTGCAATGCCTGGCTCTTACGCCCCAGCTCCACTAAAACCACTGAAGTGCGTATGACCAATGCAGGAGATTTATGTACACCCGGCCTTTTCAAAGCAAACGATACTGTCTGGGCGGCTGGGTTTGTTAGCATTTGTTCTACATTTGGGTATGTGCAGCTAGAGAGAGACATTTCCACTTGAGCCAACGTGGAAGGCGGAAGCTTGCCGTGATTAATTGTGTTAGAGACGAGAACTGCGCCTGGTTATACTGGTGGTACTCTCAGGACAGACTTAATGATGCGCTCGGAACGGAGAGCAGGGGCGTCCTTCACTGAATAAATGGCCAGGCAGACACCGCGAGGTGTTTCTGAGGGAGCGGGGTGAAGGGGCACAGCCGGGATGGCCGCAGGGTTTGGCCGGCGCGGCAGAGTTTGCAGGGCAGCGGCTCATCACCTTGGATTAGGAGCCTACCCTCGAAGGGAAAAGGAAAACATGTTACCATGAAAAAAACAAATCGTATGGAAAACAGAAGAAAAACATCCGAAAGATGCTAGCTCCGTGCTTTCTTCAGGGCGGTGATTTTCCGCCTGGCCACCACCACGCAGAACTCCATCCATCTTGAGCCAAATTTCCTTATGACTGCAAAACTGAAAAATAGGATCTTCCTCATCAAAGAAAACTACGCTACCAGTTGTGTGAATGCAGATTCCCCTTTGAAAACGCAGCTTTCTTACAATTCAAGCTCTGGTTGTTTTGCCGGTGAATTTCCAAGGTCAGATCCTCATCCGGAGCAAAGCGGCACAGGCAAAGCAGCCACACCAGTCTGCAGAGGACGAGGACTGCGGCCTCTTGGTTCTTTATTCATGAAAACTGAGCCTATTCCTGTGGCCTATGGGTACTGCTGTGGTGTCACAAATTCAGCACACCTTCCCCCTGGGATCACTAATGAGACACAAGTCAGGTGAGGGAGAAAACAGTTAAAAATAAAAGAGGTGCGATTCTATTTTCAGATCTGTTTTACAGCGTCGTGACCCCACCGACCCCAAAAAAGACCCTTGATTTGTAAACCTGTACCTGGGATGACACTCAGAGTGAGCCTCTTCGGTAATAAATACAAATCGCAAGGCTAACGACGCTGTTACTGTAATCGCTGTACACACCCAGGTATTTCACGAAGTCATAAAGCCTCCATGTGTATTTATTACATGTTTTACTGTACTTTGAGTGCTTTTATCTTCACATCTTTTCAAGCATCCCAACAGAACCATCCCGAGCATTACACTAAAGGAATGAGGGAATGGTTTTGTGCTTCAAAACCAGTTTCCTACTGGAGCTGGTAGTGGTTTTCAGTACCACTACCTCTGCCAATGTTTTATTTTTTTTTATTTCCTACGGATTCAGCATGTTCTTATAACGCTATTTATCATGACTTTTTGCTGTGGCTTGAATCCAGCACGACAACGAATCTTTAATCTTTAATCTTTAACCACGGACTCGTATTGTACGGTCGCTCGGTGCCACACGGACGGAACGGAACTGTCGTGCTCTCCTTGGAAAGGCACCAAAACCGCCTGGCCGCGCGGTGCTTTACATGGGATTTTACTTCTCGAACTTCAGGACCATTAATTCAGGACATTTTCATCTGTAGGTATTTTTAGAGCTTAAAATTAATAGAGTGGCTCAACAACAGCCCATTCAGCGATCAGAACTACTTCAAGTAAGTACAGGAGCAGTTAAAACGCCTATCATGCCAATTAATTTGTATTACAGCCACGCTGCTGGATAGCACTAATTGATTTATATACCCTCCTTTCTTTTCCCATTTACAAGGGCAATTATGAACTCCATCACATATGTTTAAATGGGTTACATTAGAGTAATATCTAGAAGCTGGACGGCTGAGCTTCGAGTCTTTCAGAGCAGGTAAATTCTCCTTTAATGGGTGCGTTACCAGTCCGCCGCCTGTAACCTCCGAGGCAGGAGGCAGCACTCACACTTCCACTTTCAGGGGCAGTTTGGGGCTGACTCCAGTGAGGAGCTCAAACGCTATTTTTAATTGTTTTAAAAACGGCGTGTTACAGGCAGCAATAAACACTTACAAATTAGTATTGTACCAGCCACTGCTCCCTCCAAAGCATGGCTTCTATAAACAAGTTGAAACGCATACATCTGTAAATAATAAGTATAAGTATGCTGAATTTAATGAATAAGGGCACTAAAAGAAATTGAGCAGTAGGGGTGCAGCAATTAGAGTAACTGCCCATTTTATTAAAAATGTATTGTTTCCAGCTTTCACTTTGGAAGGCTTTTATTGCTCTGCTAATTCTGAGTTTTGATTTCCTTAGGAAAGGAGGGCTCCTCTGCATTTTCCTCGACGGCCCCCTGTCACGCAGCCACTCGCCTTTCTTTACGAGGCAGCAGACAATTGTTAAGCTTATCTCATTGCTCGGGATCTCACTCCAGGGCCCTCGCCGCAGACTTTTTTGGCGTGATGCCGCTCAGAGGTATGTTTTGCGTTGAGTAATGAAATGTGCTGAACCAGCAAACCCCCAGCCAGCCTCCCCCAGCCCCTTTCTCGGGCCGGAGCTCACCAACCCTCCCGCAGAGCAGCGGGAAGAGCATGTGTCCGGCTTCCCGGCCATGCCTCCGCGCAAACAGGGCCATTTGCTGAGGCTGGCAAGGCTCGGGGCCGCGAAATGGAGCCGTGCGTTTCCTCCTGCCGTGCAGCAGCAGCCTCCCACAGAGGAGGAGGCAGCAAACCGGGAGGGAAAGCCTCCTGCCTTCTTGGAAAGGCAGCTTCCCACACCTAGCCCGTGTCCCAGGGAACGTCGCCCGTGCCCCCGGCGTTATTGCGGGGAACCTCTGGGGCTCCTGCGCTTGTACAGATGGGCTCCGTTCGTGTGGCTCACCTCCCTCGTGCGCGTTAAGGCTGCGTAAGGCTATTTTTAACACTAGCCTAATTGCCCCCACGTTGCTACGTTGCTCCAGCTGCGGGGGTTTAATTAAAACAATACGTTATTTCCATTTAGACATGACATAATAACAGCAAAAAAAAAACGGCTTTCATCACTTGGGCTTATCTGCAACGAGGAGGGCAGGCAGCCCAAACCTTAACCTTTCTGACATCCTCCAGCACACATCCACAGCATCTGAGACCGAACGGGGCTGAACTCCCCCCTCCTCCGTCCCCCCAGCATGCCCGATGAGGCTGGAGCACCCCTAGGAGCAGCACACCTCAGCGCTTCCCACGCTGACGTTACGAAGTCTGAGTTCACACGGGATATCCAAACACTGAGAACCACCAGTGTCTTTTGAGGGATGTGCAAATAAAATGCAGTTCATCGAGCTGCAATGCTTGCCGGAATGGAATTTCGGTATTTCTGAACTGAATACCTGCTAGACAAAAGATGGTAACACAGTGGGGAAGATACCACGAAAACCTAAGGCAGCACCAGATTTCTTCTTGTAAATCCACATCCTTGGCACTGCGCTTACATAGTATTTTCCATCTACCTCTTCAGATGTTTATGGGTGCCATTTACTTTCCCTCGGAGCACTTAACGGGGCAAGCATCGCTACGCCCCTTCCCCGGCAGGCGCAGGAGGCACAGCAAGCTGGGAAGGAGCTCGGTGTCCCGGAGCAGAGCGGTAGCAGCGCTGCAGCTGTGGCTAAGAGCAGATCCCTGCCCCCTGCCCAGAGGAGCAAAGATCAGTACAAGAAGACATTCCCAGGAGACCAGAGACAAGACGGGCCCCGTGACTGGAGAGCACATCTTCCAGCACTGTTCTCTGACTCTCTACCTGCACTGGATTTTCCTGTTAATCCCTCGGAGTGATGAATGCTCATAATTTTATCTCTGTGTCATCTGTCAGTACGATTCTCACTTGGAAGAGAAAAAAAATGTGCACACACTGTACTGCAGACAAACAGCTACGTGCTAGCAGTATTTCCTAGTCCTTAAGGTGTTCCTTATTCAACATCCACTTCTTTTATTTTTTTTCCCCAGCTACCCTGCTCATGATTTACAGCATTATTCCAGCCGTACAAACAGGGAAGATGTCAACTGCACTTCAAACAGAATATGACATAAAGGAAATGTTTCAAAGGAGGAAATATTCCAAAGAGCTGGACAAGCAACATTCAGGCCTGACCTAGTGACAAATTCACCTGAAGTCCCAAGAAACTTAAGGCAAAGCTTTATGTATTTTTTTCAAGTGAGATTCAATTCTAGAAGACCTTTGATGACTGTGGTTTAATCATTTTGCAAGGTCTATAAAATGATTATCCGATGTAATACATATGCATACAAGCGTGTTTCACAAATTATGCACTCTTTATGGAAAAAAAAACACCTTTTCTTGCCATATTTGAGAGATTTGGGCCACCACTTTCTGTAAAAATTAAGCTTATTTGTACAAATGCTTTTCAGTTGTCACAGTCGGAAAGACACGTTAGTAAGTGTAAATTCTTTCAGTGCCATCTTCCCGAATTTGCTGAGGGACAGCCTTAGGTCTCAGCTGACACTGAAACGATGCTGAAGCCACAGCAAAACGTAACTGACAATGCAGCAAGGATACTCAAAAAATGGAGGACAGCGGTGAAGCTGCCTGCAAGACTACCTAGTTCGCTTTAAGGTCCAAAAAACCTCTGACCTGCGGCACTAGTAATTCATGGAGTAACTGCGACAAGGCAGAGCAGCCTTTTTAAGGGAATAGTACACTGCTGGTACAGCGCAGGGCTGTTAGTTAGAAATCATTCCCGGTGTAGGTTTGGTGTGCTTTTCCTTCACTCCCTTTTCTCCGCCCGCATCTCGTGTAGTTTCTCATTACACACGTATCTCTTGGAATTCAGGGAAACGACTGGTGCTTTTTCCACACATTAACCTCCCCGATACGTCATCCAAAGGGCTTACTACTGCTGCCAGTACTCCTGCGAAGAGTAGGCTGTGAAACCACGAGACGCTCTTTGAAAAACTTCTCTCTGGCCAGTTCGCCCCGGGCCCAAGCACCCCGGGCGGCGGCAGCGCAGACAGGGGCACGTGGTGGACAACTCCCCCTCGCCCGGGCGGAGGGGAGGGGACACCCCGCTGCTTCACGGCATCCCCGGCATCTGCAAACCAGTTTGTCTGATCACTAAGTTCTATTGTTTCCTCAGATAAGCAGGGCCCCAGTGAACAATTAAAGCTTTCAATAAATAATCTGTAAGCACATTCATTTGATTTACTGTTATTTGATACAGCAGTTAGTTTCAATGGGGCAGTTACTATTGATCACATAAAGTACTACAGACCAACATGAAACACTTCCAGAACTCCATGGATTATTACTCTTTATCTGCCACTCATCTGGCTTACTTGGAACGGTTGCAAAATTTAAAATCAATACCAACAATTAGCGTTCAGTATGCTCCCAGGAATGAATCATGTGAAATATGTTTTGTTACGAAAATGAAACGTTGGAGAGCGCGCGAACGTGAGAGACTCTTGCAAGCAGCAAAACTCTTAAAACTTGTTTTTCCTGGTATTACAAAGCGTTGGACACGGGGTAAAGAGAAGAATGAATACAGGTATTGTAAATGCACCTGCAAGCATACAGACAATTATAGGGGGCATTGGCAAGGTTTTCAAAATAAGTCGCAGCAATTTAAGAATACAACTTTCACCTAAGTGATGAGACAGAGGCACCAATTTTTTCCTTAGAAAATCCCATGATAAGGCCTGCGATGTCACAGTCACTTGACCTCTAACGGAGTCTGGGTTGCTAATGATGGCAGGGCTCGATCCCGTGTAGATCTATCCAGTGGTCTGATTCACCTTCCCACTAGCGTTCACTGAAGAGACTAACACACAAAAAGCTATCAAAATGTAGGAAGTGAAAGCAAAATGAAATTAATAAAGCTGGAAATTGATTGTAAGTGATTTACATAGGAAAACACCTTTTAGCTTCAGATTCATACAAATTAGTCGTGAATCTAATGAAATGCATGGAAATAACAGTATTTTGAGTTCTCTGCTAGAGCAATAATTCTAGATAATTAAAATGCAAAGCAATATGAGAAATGTTTTATCGTTAAACTGTAACCAGAGCTCTGTGTGAAATCATCCATTCAGAAGACTTGTTTTTCATCAATTATTTGTTATTTATCTGATGTAAATATAAGAAGGTCTAATTAAAATGTATGACTCCTTATGCAGCTTCTTGTCATTAAGACCAATGAAAGCATTCTGAAGACCATAATGAAATAATTATGTTTGCCTTTAAGAATCCTCTTCAACAACACATGGCAGTACTACACTAAATTAAAACATCAGGAACTAAATTTCTCTTGCATCTATTTCCATTTTCACTAATTATACCCCCAAGCTTTCCAATAGACCAGGCCCTAAAATTCTTTTGAAGCTGAAGCAGCCTCAGGAGCAGCAGCCTTCTCGTGGTAATGGACTTGGATGAACAAACAGAGGTAACGCGGCCCTGCAAGCACTGATACTTCAAACAGAGTTAGCAGGTGAAAATACGTCTTTCTTTGAAAAATGGGGCAAAAGATGGCCGGTGAGGAGCCAATTGTGTGTTCCAGGGGAACTGATACTCTGATTTCACCTTATTTAATCGCGTTGCTCCTTCCTCAGCTGTTTTCGTCAGAGTGTTCTTGCTCTGCACAGAAATTAAGGATAGCAGGAGCACAACGAACACAGTGTTACTGGGCAGTATCAGTATAACGTGCTGTAATTAAGCTCTGCTTTCACATTTTAGCGAAGGTGAAAACAGTGCCTTGGAGCAGTTGCAGCGTTCACACTGGGCTCCATTTCACAGGCAGGGGAAAAGCTATTTTCTCAAACCGCATCCAGACATACAGTTCTTCCCGACACGTAGCTCGTGCTTCATCCATGAAGCGTTGCAGTATCTATCCAAAACTCAGGGAGAGGAAAGGATTTGGATAAGGAAAATAAAACACAGAGAAGTATGTGAGTCAGCTCAGACTTCTTGCGATCAGCTGACAGCTCCGTTGCAAAACTTCAGAAAGATAATGCCCTGGTCTCAGAGAAATGAATGCAGCAACACACGCGAAACGCAGCAAGATGAGCAGCTCACGTACCTCACCCGCACAGCCCATGACCGCGCGTGCCGCTAGCAAAGCACCACTGGAATGTGCTCGCAAGGTGGAGGAAGGCAGGCTGAGCTTCGCCAGATGAGGATTTGAGGATGGGCTACCCTTCCATTCACCCCCCTCACCAAAGGCACTCTGCACAAACATCTGAAAGGCATGGGTTTGTCCTTGCCAAGATTTGTTCCGCGTTTTGTATCTTGGTGTTCAAAGTGTGGGGTGAAAGCAGAGCTATCTTTATAAAGACAGGTCCCCAAGGCTCCCCAGCCAGCCGCTACGGAGGATCTGACGCACACCAATCCAGTAATTAATAACATTTCTTCCACAAATGAGTGAAAGAAGCAAACCCAAACAAAGCAATGCAAAGGAATACTCTGAAAGACAGGGTGGAAAAAAAAAAGAGAAGCCTCCTCAAGCTGGAGGTGGAGAGACAGAATTACGAATAACTCCTTAAAAGCAAACAAACAAACCCCCCCAAGGACCTGATCTTAACAATAAAAAACTAACACGTGCAGGACGTTTTCAGCCAACCCTTCGACTCGTGCCCCAAGCCAAAAATGCAGATTGATGGATTAGTGCTCTCTGCTAGGAAGGGAAGGTTTGTAGAGAAGATAGCGCCTTCGATTAGGTTAACAGGGGGAGCTGTGCAAAAAACAGAGAGACAAGCTGTGGGGCACGCAGGCGTTCCTCCCTGTCCGAGCCGGAGGCCTAGGGAAAGCATCCGTCTTGGATCAAACGCCGAGCTCGGGAACGGAAAGGTTTGGGCAGGTATCACCAGATGGCACTGTTACACAGTTTTCCAAGTCCTCTTCCTTCCTGTGCGAGTGAATGTTCAGTCTTGGAAAGACAGGCAACGGTGGTCTTCCCTGCGGCTCTGCTGGTGCAAGGCGAGGACTCAAGGACCGGGGCTGGGCAGGAGGAGAGGCCGAGGGCCGCGGGGCCTGGCAGGACGGGCACCGTGCCCTGAGGCGCCAGACAGGCCGGGCAGGGCTGCGGGTGCCCAAACGCCTCTGTCTGACATCCTTTTTTGTGAAGAAATGAAACACTTCAGGCAACTCAGCCCCCAGTACGTCCTGTAATCCTCCAGGGACCTGCGAGTGCTCTTCGCGTCGGTCACCAGCTGGCAGAGGAGAGATTTTGGGACAAGAGTGCAAGAGGGCAAGAAAGGCCAATGCTCCCTTGCAGGCAACGAGGGCACTGGATGGGCCGCGTGCCACCAGCCAGGTGGCTGAGGAGTAACTAAATGCCCTGGTCTGGAGGATCACATGGTGGAACGGCCATCTCAGGACGTTTCACCACAAACTGCATTCAAATTAAATAAAAATGACATTCATTTAAGAGATTTTTTGTTTCACTTCACTGAGGTTTTTTTTGTTTGTTTGTTTTTCCCCTGAATGAACCATTCCTTCCACTCCCTGTGTGTTAGGGACGCAGACGGCTCCCCAGCAGTGAAGCACCCACAGAGGGCTGGATCCACCAGCAGCAGTCGTCTCCGGCTGGTGCAACACCAGGCACCTCGGTCAGTCGCTCCACATCCCTGCTACATGGCCCGAAAGGACAATATTCCTCATTTTTTCTCAAAGACAAGAAGCAACGTTGGCTGTTCCTCGTGCTGAACATCCACAGCAGAGCAGCAACAGCTTTTACTGGTATTTCCTTGAAGCAGTGGTACATAAATATGTTAAAGGCTTAGTCATACAAGCCCTCTTGTGTCTGAAACTCCTATTAAAACCAAGGGTGGAGGGCTGAGTGCATTCAAGTGCTTCAATAGATAAGGCTCTAAAAGACAAAGATACACTTAATTTGTCTTTTTATTGTTGGAAGATCCTTGCTAAACATACAATGTGAGCCTAGAGAAAAATATTATGGTTCAGCGGAAAGAGATCCTCCAAACCATTAAATGAAACTCGGCGGTGCTACAGAAAGGTCTTTGTTGTGAGACATTTCTCTGCTCTTTATCTTGGGGGATGCACTTACGGGGTAAAATGTAAGTCACCAAAAGTGCACGAAACGGAAATCCCTCCAAACTAGGGATGGACTTTAACACCATGTCCTTAGCGGTGAAGATCCAGACCACTTTGGGAATTTATAAATACTCACTCAAGCTTTAACCTATTAAACCTATACATGTGTCGCCTGCGTGTATATGTTTAGCTTACATAGTTTTATAATATTCAGTTTATATATGGTATAAGCAGGGGAAAGAAAAATCACCTTGTCCAAGGGGAACAGAAGGTATATTATATACTCTGCGTCTAGGATTCTTTACACAGACTCGCTGGATTATATTTCCATCTCTCAACCAAAGTATTTGAAGAAGCTGTAAAACTCACAGAGAATGCTAAAAGCAAGTGGGGTCAGTTGCATAAGGGCTGGCATTACTTTGTTAAGTTTTCTCCTGCCTACTCCCAAATAAAGGGACAAAGAAGTTAACATTGTGGGAATGTGCGCCGAAACCACATGATATCCTTATCAGATTGTCATGTACAACAGAAGTTCTCACACAGGGACCCCATGCTGGTGATCTGCCGTGAGCTGCCCCGTCACATGACGGAGGCTCCCGCGCCTGTTCGGGTCGCTGAAACGAGCTGAAGGAAACCAGAGCCCCCCCGCCCCTGCCCCAAAAACAGCAGAACGCGCGGCGAGCGCAGCCACGTCGGTTCACGGCCACTGGGAAAGCACTCCAGAGCCGCTGCAAATGACGGGTGCGAGTTCGAAGAAGATAAGCTAGCTATTAAAACCTACTCCAGGGGGACAAGGCTGAAACCGTCTGAGAAAAAGCCCGCGCACATGCAAGGAAGCAAGCAGAGAATCAGAGATAGAAGCCAGTCAGACAGAACACGCGTTAAAAAACCTAGGCTTGCGGTTTAAAGGCTGAATTCTGCAAACTCAGATGGTAAAAACTTGTCAATTCATAGAAAAAGAGTGATACGCAGTTAAAAGTAAGTCCTGCTTCGTCATGCAAGCGTCTCCACTTCCACTCAGTGCTGTGAACTCCGTCATCTAATTGCTTTTCCATGTAGTTTAGGAGAAATGGGAAAATCCTTTAAAATTGTGAATATAAATGAAAGTTCTACACAATATCTGGCCGTTTCAATACGCGGCTTGTTTTTAAAAGTGCTGAGGGAGCTCTCAGATGCTCAGCATTTTTGGAAACGAAGCCATGAAATGTAGATTTAGGATGCTAACTTCAGGCTACTGTTTCTGACATTCTTCACTTTTGAAACACATTTGCTCATGCAACGTCGGATTAGTAAAATCCCAAACATGAGATTACTTTTAAAAAGGCAATTTAAAATCCAGATTATTTTTTTTTTTTTTGCTGGAAGTTGTTTACCGATAACCATCAAAAGGGATAGCTAAGGTTACGGTGACTGGAAGGCTACACAGCAGAGCCATTCCCACATCGTATCAGTTTGTTTATTTTGTACCTAGAATATGGTTCTCATAAAGAGGCAGCAGCAGACCAAAGACATTACTGGCGCTTTGCCTGCTACAAAATCCAGTTTTGCTGCCCTCCTGCCTACCCTGTTTCTTGCAGTACGGAGGAGATGATTATTCTGTTATTTTAGACCAGTTTGGAGCATTTCATGGCTTCTATTTTCGTGGTTCCATTTGGTTTGTAAGGGCTTGGATTTCAGCACGGAGTGGCATGGGTCACACTGCATGGGGACAGACTTCACGCACGTGAGCAAAGGTCAAAATCAATCACAGCTTTGTATTTCCAGCCCTATTACTTTTGGCAGTTTACCCTGCCAGAAGGGGCTAAAATATTTGCTTCCCAAAAGGAGTAAACATCAACAGGGGGCAGGAGGAGAAGCAGCCTCTCAACCACGCAGCGGTGCGAATCGAGGGAAGGGGGATCTCTTCCTCGCCACGGCCATTCAGCTAGCTGAGCGTTACATGTAACATTTCCAGCGAAAAGTTTAAGGATTTCACAGCGCAGCAACTTGAAAAGGACAATAGGCCTATTTAGGCAATTATATTATGCAGGCTTTGTTATTAGGCAGCCCTGCTCAGTCCCAGAAAGTCTGGATAATCAAAAGTGTCCAAGCACAGGAAGGGGAAAAGTACAACCCCACCCTCCTTCGCAGCCGCTGCCAGGATCTGTGGATCCTGAAGGGTAAAGTCTATTTACTGAAGTTCCTTGGCCATTTCAGACATCAACCGATATCCTTCCTCGCCAGGCTGGAAATGGCCCGGCCCCGAGCAGACACGGGCAGGGGGCGTGGGACGGTTCCCCCCCGCTCACGCTCCTGCCAGCGCCGATCCCTGCGGCCAGACAGACCTGCTTTTGAGGTGCAGCAGCAGCAGCAGCAGCCCTTGCCAGCTCCACGTCCCCGTTCACGAGCCCCAGGGCTGCGGGACCCCCAGGCCGAGCCCCTGGCGCTGGGCTGTGGTGCGGGGGCGACACGGGCACGCCTGCCGAGCGCGGCCCTGGGAAGCGCGCTCAGCTCTAAGTGGGGATTTAGCTGGACGCGAGGATGAGTAACTTCGCCGTCTGAAACATTATCTCTCCCCTTTCAACTCCTCAACTTGAGCGTAACCCTCTTCGAGGCAGCGCTGCACCAGGCTAGCTTTGTTCTGACAAGTTACACCTTCGCTGCACAGACGCATTAGGCAGGCGGGGAGTCACCCGAAGATACATGGCTTTTCCGCCGAGCTTATCCCACCCTGACTTCACCAGCGAATGCCTCTCATCATTTTTATCTGCGGGAGTTTTTGACAGGGGTGCGCGTCCATTAGAGTCTTCCTGCGCCAGCAGCCGAATGGGGCGCCCCAGATTGGAGGCTGCGTGGGGAATCGGTCGCTTCTCGTTTCAATTAATTTGGAAGGAAAATCCCCCCCTGCAAGGTTCCGACAGAAAATCTGGGTATCGAAGAAGATCAGAAACAAACGCTTCTCATCGCATACCTCAGGGCATTAAGCCACGAGTACAAAAATTTAAATAGAGACCACGTTCCTAAGCAAATCAGTCCTAGCGATTTAGCTGTAAAGTTTATAAATGAACTTTAAAGTAAATAACCTGGTTCAAACAGATCTTGCCTTCTGGGCACTAGCAAACACACCTGCAGCAATGTGATACTTGGGAATGCAGATTACAAGTCCTTCACTTCAAAATGTTTGTTTTTAAATTCAGAAAGATGAAAGAAAATAAAGTACTGAGAGCTTTTTTCTTTTTTTTTTTTTTTGCCTTTTTTTTTTTTTTTTTTCCTGTTGAGCACAGATGTTTCTAGTCCTTCCAGTGCTTGCAGGGAACAAGAACCTGACCCAAACACCGTAACGGTCTGGAATTCAGAAGTAAAACGTATGCCTTCTGGGTTTTTGTCTTCACGAACTTTCTGGAAGTTAATACCTTCTAGACCCCCTCCAGCCAAGCACTGCCCACCGAACCCAAGCCACGACTGCATGCTACAGGAGAGCCCACATCACGCCACGCTCTGCTGCCACATCCCCAACTTTTGCCATCATCAGATTTCTTATCTTCTGAATGTAACAAAACACAGTGGCTTGTAGACTTCTACGTGATATCGTTAGCTAAAACACTACACCCTACCAAGCAAACTGATTCTGGCTTTGCCCCTTCTCATTTTTTACCTGTTTAATTAACGAAGACCAACGAAGATTTTTATGAACTGGCTTTTCCAAGGCCAAAGGAAAATGGCCCTTCCTTGCAGCTCACTCCCTCCTAGGGCTCGTCCCACTCCCACTTCCGCACTGCTTAGTTAGCTCGCATTTCACCAAAACTTACTCCTTTTCTCTCGTCGTTGCTACACTACGAGGGGACAGAAAACTCCAGCTGACTTAGAAGTATAAATTAATCATTCTTGAGATCTTAACTGTAGTCACTTTTGTCCTCTTAAGAACTATTCTCCTCTAATTTGATTATATCGACCTGATTTTTATCTTACGAGGAAGGGAGCGAGAATTACTCGTGATTAAAAGCACAGTTGGTTCTAGTCTCAGCTTTTAGTCCAGGCTTTTCTTTGTAAATAAGTAACTTCTTTTCAAACCTCCAATGATGTAACTCATGTCAGATAAAAAATACAAATGTGTATGAGCACGATAATATAGATACCTGGTACGTGCTTGTAACACCTCTTGCAACGCACAGTGGCTGCCCTTTGGGTTGCAGACCCATAGCAGGTCTTTCCTCCCCACAGGGGGAGGAAAAAAATACCACACAAGTTAAGGTCATGTTTGGGTTGCATCTTACCCTCCGTTTTACTCGGCAGACCCTGGTGGACTAGAAAATTCGTGATGTGGCAGGACTGCGTTGGCTTAGCGAGCTGTAGCAGGATTAACATACTGAGGATGTGCTGAAGTTGGAGACCTACAGCGCTCTGCCTTAACCTCTGCGACGGGCAATTCTGCCAGCACGTCAGCTGAAACCTTGATGCTGCCCGGGATTGTTGCTGGGCTGTTCTGAGTCTGCACGATCCGGGTATTATTCCCTTAACAACCATTTACCTTTTACTCCACAATCACATCTCTATCAAAGCAATATTTCTCAGGCCTAGAGCAATGGCTGCAGGTGTGCTGCTCTTATGGCAGAGTCAAAAATAAAACAACAAACTAGATATAAAAAAAATCTATTACACATCTAATAATTTCAGAATTTGGCTATGATTGCGTTTCATTTAATCGCAGAGTTCTTCATAAAAAGGGAGAAACACTTGAGTCTGAATTAAACATTGTTATCTTTGTATTTGTAAGCACTGGAGCAACTTTAAACCCTTAGGAGCTTTCTGTACCGCAAAAATCTGGTTTTTGACATAATTTGCAGACAATACAACATAAAATCTTCCATTTTTTCAGAATTTTAGTATTTTACAATCCATGTACACACATTTATCCACACTCGTAAAGTGCTTACGCTTTCTCCAAAATTAGAAACACAACTTGCTCTACCCATCAAACAGAACTCTTCATTTAGACTAACTGAATTGCTTCTCCACATTTATATACCATTACATTTCACAGTTTAAATCACAGCCACCGTATTACCATTCAGGTTTCAGCCTGATGTTAAATTCCCATGCAGTGAAGATTAATGCCATTGCTTACAAAGTTATGGGACCGGATTCCTGAATGCATTTTCCTTGTATTTTTTTTTTTTTATTTACTTCTGCTAATACGAGTTTCTTTGACTAGCTAAACTTTGCTGTTATCAACACTTGTCTCTTATCACAGGCCCTAAACAAATGACATATTTACCACTCATTCCATTCTGATAAGGGTAATCCTGTGTTTAACTTGTCCAAGAACAAACACCACACATTTTGTTTTTAAGAACCATGCTTCTAGTTATTAACAAAACAGAAGTGAATGAACAGAACATTTTTAAGCCACAAGTTATTTAAAGACTATTTTGCAAATGACAGCTTTTTATCGTAGCTTATTCCTCCTACTTCAGGAAAGTTTATTTAATGCTACGTTTCCACGATATCCCCGCCAAAGTTATAAGAAAGTTTAAACCATAGGAGGAAAGCACATTTTTAGTGAAACATCTGCTTGTTCCCCCTCCCACTGAAGCTCTCCCATAGCTAGCAACATTATTTTGAAGAAAGAGCTTTGTTTCCTATCTCGCTTGAAGCATTTCGAGAGCAGCGTGGAGAAAATAAACATCCCATGCTGAACCTCACAGTCTAATTTTAATTGTAAAGACATCAAAATATTTGCAGCGTTGTAGGCTGGTAGTCATTGATTTTTACGATTCTGTTTTCCTTGCTCAGCCCACGCAAATGTCATAGGCTGACTGAAAACTTTTGAGAAGAGAGAAAAACACGCTACTTCACCAACCCTTTTTTAAATTTATTTTTCACTCCCACTCGCTTTCTCGAGATAAACTACATCGGAGGGGGAACTATTCTAATTGCTAAGCAACTTTTTAACGCAGTGCATAACAAAAATTTCAAACAATTACACAGTTAATGGGGCACTGAAGTGCCCGAGAGCATACGAAAAACATTTTGATAGATAGCCAAGTCATTTATCTAAATCACCGTCAGAGCAGTGAAGCATCCTGCAAGCTTTTATGCAGAGTAAGAGGTGATGCTTTCTGGCACTTCTTGGCGTTTCTCAAAGTTGGAATTGTGGTGGTAAAAGTCTGCCTTTGTTTGCCACCTCTGCATTTCAGCACAAAATCAAGACCCTCTCACGTAATCATGCATTTTCAGAAGCGTCCTACCGCTAACTCTTCTTCCTCTGTTACTAGCGTAACCCCGCCTGAATCTCAAGGTATAGAAATAATTGATGGTCAAACTCAAAGGGTGTTCACAGTAAGTAGTTTTCTAGCAAAACAGCAACTACTTAGAGCAACAAAGTGAAGAAGAAAGGTGGCAGGAAGGTCAGTACAAAGAAATATTGCCTTTTCTTCGGAAACTTAAAACTCCTGCTTGCTTTTTGGACTGGCACCTACCCACTGCAATTCAATGCCTTTGTGAGAACTGCACAGAGCAGCGTTTTAGTTGCTTGGCTGCTCTGCTAAAATGCACTTCGAGACAACAAGCATCCAGATTATCAAACGTGGTGCAAAATTAGATTATGGAGGCAAAGAAAAAAAAACAACACACGACTAGAGAGATGTTACGTAAATTCATCCTTCGCTGGTTGGAGTTTTACAAGTGCTGTATTATATTATAATTTTGTGTGTTCCTGCTTGGCTTCACAACTAGTTCTAAGGCTCAATATGCGACACATGAAGGGATAAACAGAAAGCTCGGTGCTTCTTTCCTTTTTCCTTCCTTGCCAGAGGAGAAAAAAACGCTTGCAAACCACATTCTGCACAAAAGTCCCCCCCACCCCTCCTCGCCCCTGCAATTAATTACAAGTATTTTTTTTTAAATACATGCAAATAATCATAATTGCTTTAAAGTGGAAAAATAACAGTTGGGACCTACATTGAGCACTGTGCCGGTGTTGCCACTCTGTTTGTGCCAATCCACTGAAGCATGCTTTGAGAGCCTTCTCCTGGAGCATGCAGGAAGACGGACTCGCAGTGTAGAAATCCAGCATCTGAGCAGGGCTCACTGCTAGAACATCCATACAGTCAAACATGATTCCCCCTGCACAGAATGCCTGCAAAAGTGCTTTCCTCTAGGTGTGGAGGAAAATGGCACATAAAAGTACACCCAACTCCATCAAACTCTGCCCCTTTTTTGGCACGTAGGCTGTTGGTCTTTTTCCCAGACCAGAATCATGAATTATGACAGACAACACAGCTAAAAGCCTGTAATTGATCCAAATGATCATTTACCATTTTCCAGGCTGCCCAGCCAATCCAGCAAGATGGGGGGAAGCCAGCCGCATTCCAAGTTTTGGCTCCGAGCAATCTCCCCCAAAATTTCTCTAGACCCAGTCCCGCTCCTCAGGCGCTGGCCGGCTGCGTGCCGCTCCCCGTGCCGCGCGGACGGCCCGAGTCCCGGGGACGAAACCGCTCCGGTAGGACCTCCGGATCCCCCTCGGCCGTGAATAGATCCTTCTGCCTCCGAACAGCTCACTTCCTACTACTTGTGTCACACAGAATGAAAGATTGAATTGCCTAATATATGCGAGTGAACTTTCCGTGAACCCTTCCCGGGCTGCTAACCTTCAAATGACCCAGGCGTCTGACATCACCAGCTCCCAGGATTCTCACACGGCTTAAAAACGCCCGGCAGCCGGCAGCCGGCAGCCAGCGGGCGGCCGGGGCGAGCGGCGGCCCTCGGCGGGTCGCCCCGCTCCGCTCCGCCGCGGACGGCGCTGGGCTGGCAGCGGGGAGGGGGGCGCGCGCGGGCGAAAAATAAAATTTAAATAATAATAATAAAAATAATAATAATAATAATAATAAAATTAAGATCGGGAGGGAAGCACGCCGGGCCCCGCGCCGGCCGGGAAGCTGTTTGCGCAGCGCTGTTGGAGGTGGTTGCAGGGCACGGAGGGACTGCAGATTGCAGCTCCCTTTGCTGAAAGTTCTGGGCCCCCTCCCCGCTTCCCTTCTCCCCCCGCCACATTCCTCAGCTCCCCGGGGGAGGCCGCGAGCAAGGCGCAGCCGCACCGGAGGCACGGACACGGGCTTGGCCCCGGCTGCTGGGGCGGCGGGGAGCGGCCTCGCCCCGCAGGGCACCGCTCCTCCACGCCACCCGCAGCACCGACGGCCGGCACCAGCCCTGCGACCGTGCGGGCCCTTCCCTGCTGTGCGTGCGTGAGGCAGGGGGGCGCCCAGGCCCCCGTCGCTCCTCAGCGCCCTGGCTCGCTCTGCAGCACGCAGATGCGGGTTACGGCCGCGGAGGAGCCGGGCCACGCTGCCCAGGTTTCCCTGCCCAGCCGGGTCCCTGCCCCATGCCCGTGGAGGCCCGGGGGCGGCGGGAGCGGAGCGGGGCCTAGGGCAGGAGGCAGCCCCGCAACCCCCTCCTGCCCTGCCCCGGCTGCTGCTCCCAGGGCCGGTCCCGCCTGTCTCTGATTAGCAAAAAGGGGCAGGGCTGGCTCCAGGGGCTGTATCAGCTTTCATGGGGCTAATGAGCCCCAGCTCCCTGCGGGGTGAGAGGGGAGAAAGGCAACGGGCGGCTTTGCGGGGGCTGGACACGCTCGGAGCTCACCCTGTGCCCTGACAGCGTGGCTGCCCCAGGCAGGGCACCCGGCCGCCCCTTGCGCCCAGGGGCCGCCGCCTCCTTCCCCGCCGCCATTTTGAGAGCGCGTTGGGCTGCTCCCACCTCTGCCCGTGGCTGGAGCCCACCGCGAAGCCCACCCAGCAGCGCTGCCGGCAGCCCCCTGAGGGCAATGGGATGCGAGGCCCTGCCGGCTCCGTGGCCGGGATGCCCGGCAGCCCTGGTGCCCGGGCTGCCCTCTGCCAACACGGCGTGCTCACCTTGCCGCCGGCCTACCCCGTGTGTCCAGCCCGAGCAAAGCTCTGGCTTTTTTTCTGTAAATTACAGCCTCCTGCAAAGTCTTGCTTGCAGAGAGAGTCCACCGAGTCCTTATCGCTACAGACACGTTAAAAATGAAAAATAACATTGATGAGCCTGGAAACGCTCCCTCTGCCCCACTGGAAAGAACATGAGCTAAGAGCTAAATGACCACATGCATGCTTTTACTTTAAGCAAATGAGCCGAGCCTCTGGCCGAGCAAGCACTCACAGCTCTGACAAGCCCAGAGTGAGGTTTCCAGAGGCACAAAGGAGCCCGGCCTCCAGGAGAGGCGAGCGCTTCCCTCCTTCCTCTCTGCCTTGCAGCCGTCCCTCCCTTTTCCCCTCCAGTCACTCGTGTGGCTTCGCAGCATTTCTGAAAATCGAAAACTAGCTCAGGTTAGGAAACTGAAAAATGAAACACTCCATTACTGCACGTTTACTAAAACCCCGGGATCAGAGTCTGGCTGAGCTGGGGACACCGAGCAAGGAAAAGGCACACAATTGAGGACTGTAAAGAAATACCAGAGAGAGAGATTCACTCTTGGACCTGTGCAACCAGTTTAATGGATGTGATGTCCTCTCTCTACAAAAAGTCCTTTGATGATCTGAGAGCTCTGTGACAATGCCTGTAAATTGCATTAACAAAACTTTTCACAAAGGTTCAAGAATATTAAAAGGAAAAAAAGAAAACCCATGCACACTTGCTCCCTTGAAACTGATACATCCTTGTTGCAGACAAGGAGCCAGCAAAAAGACCTGCTGTAATCTGAAAGCAAATCTGCCTGAAAAGATAAAAACAAAAGCTTTTCTTAACACTTTTTTTTTTTTTTTCCCCCCTCAGACAGGAGCAGTCTAGCTGTCCCTGCAACAGGCAGTGTCTCTTTCCATATATTCTCTACATAGAAGACGGGCAAAGCTGAAGTTTAACACATTTTTAGGGACTTTCTAAGTTCATCAGGGTGTCCTCCCCCATGCTGGAAGTCCTCAAGCTAATGAAGTCCCTGACACTCTGTAATCTGAAAATTATGCACAGCACGTGTTTATCCAAAAAGTCACCCTTCAGGGAAGGCTTGTTTAAACATTTTCAGCCCAGCAAGCAGAATTCTCCATAGCATAAAGGCAAGAGGAAAAGTGGTTAATTTTTTTTTTTTTTGGTTAAAATCTCAGCTGCCTATGTTGCTGCAATTTGGTTTGTTTTGAGTAACAAAGCTAAATTAGAAAGCAGCATTTTCTAACCAGATGATACAGCATGCACGAGAAGTTCGGAATATGCAATGCGTCCTCATAAAAATAATTGGAAGGGATCATACAAAACACAGTATGTTTTGTCAGTCTCCAACTTAGGGAGAAAATAGCGTTTTGTGCAGACCAGGGCTCTTGGAACAGCCTAAGCTTATGCCAAGAAAAACATATTGCCCATGTGAGTTAAAATAAATAAAATCATACAAACAGAAATGCAGTTCTGTTTATTCCATTACCAGTCCTATAAAACCATATTTAAAAATAAAAGCTGCCCCTTGTGCCTCAAAACGGAGACTGGCAACTTCTGAAAGTAAATGTCAGGAAGTCATGCTTAACTGCATACGAATTGAAAAAGATTGCTTTTTCACACTGTATCTAAATGAGCCAGGTAGCTCATCATGTTTTATTACGAATAATAGTTGTGCTAATGCTTATACTTATTACTAAAACCACATGTAATTAACGAATTCTTCAAATAGTCTAATGGTTTGCTCACATACTATTTCTACAGTACAGTAATTTATGTATCTCATAATTCACTTTGAAATAGCATGATACTTGTTTTTCTTGAACAGAGTATCAGGAAAAGCTACAATCACAGAACAGTGGATATTTTCTAATTTAGATCAGGACTAACCATAACTGTAGTGATAACTAATAGCCCTCTAATTCAAATGTAATGAAACTTTAAGTACTGCCACATATTTTAAATGTCTACCCAGCTCATATAGAGGTGCAAGTAGGAATCAGCCCTCCAGTATCTTGCACTTTATCCATGCAAAGAAATTTTGATTTTACATCACCACTTTGATCTGTTTTCTCTCAGACTGCAATGGCAGAGACTTTACAATAAACATATTCTTAGCCACAAGTGAAATAAAAAAGCAAAAGTTCAAGTCAGAAATCTATTTCCTTTGGTGTTACTGTATATTTGTCAGTGTGACATAGCACATTTGAAACCCATAATCATAAAACAAAAATTTACAGCCAAGGTTTAGGGTCTACATCTGTTTCTCTGGTTTTTGTACTGCAATTACCCACTGGACAATTCCGAGAGCAGCACCATGAATCATGCACTGCACACGTTTGTGCTGGTCACTTTTTCGTTGGTACGGGAGTCTGAGGAGTCCGTAACGTGCTTCACCAAGAGAGAGCGTTAACCAGAATTAGGATTAGTGCACTAGGCTCTCTAAATAAAAATGACTTTACTGCAAGCAACGCGGTACTCCTGGAATATTACAGGCATATTTATAGCATGGAAGAATTAAGAACTACATGCAGAAATTCTCTAAAACGAAATACCTCAGGGGAGGCATACTTTTTTTTTGCATGCATGCATTTTACTATTAATCAAACGTAGCACTCTCTTGAAACAGTTTTGACAGCAGAGTAAATGGTTACTAGTGAATGATGTGTGTGTTTAAGCAGTGAAAGCAGAGACAAAGTGATGTTTTCTTCTACTCCCTAGGCAAGAGCTGACACTAAGCTTGCTGCCTCAGCTTTGATACTCACAGATTCCTTTGTGTCAGTTGCTGGGAGAATCACTGGCAGTTCACTAACCCTGCCTCACACACAGGGGCTTTGATTTTTACCTCTTCATTCAGAATAGATGTTAATATGAAACAGTGCTTGTCTGCCTTGGCGCTTTTTTTTTTTTTTTCCCTCCAACTGGTGATACAGGGTTTCAAATCCAAGAGTCTGAATCACCCTAACACCACATGTATTTTTTTTAGTGTCGTAGGATGTTTTCCTCATGTCTCAAGCACAAGAATGGTGTTTAAAAAATCAATCCTGAGCAAGAATGGCCCCCAAGAAAATAAAAACACTAAGATTACTGGCACAAAATGACACAAATGGCATGGATGACCATGAAGTACAGTGAAATTAAGTCAAGGGTTTTCTTTTTGACTGCTGTATGCTACTCTAAGCGACTCACAATGACTGAAACAGGAATTTGCACGTAACAGGAAGAATTACTTCAGGCCTGAAATGTAACAGCAACTGGCGAAAAAGTATTCAGCACAGAACAATATTTGATTTTAGATGGGAAAAGCAGAGTTAGATCCAGAACCTGGGCATGCAACAAGCCTGCAAGTCACTTAAGTGATAAAAAAGACTTTTTGTCTGTCCTAGTCAGTGGGTATGTATTTGTAAAGATGCCTTTATAGCTGATTGCTTAGCTTAAAGGCAATGAAAAGAATTCATCTCCACAATCTGAAGCATGCTACCACGTTTCTTAGAATCCACTCTACGTACTACATTCCCTTGGCCCAAAGCCAGGGAAAGAAAACTGCCCTAGCTGATAAAGCTGGGAGGGTATCTGGTTCAGCAGCCCATTTCTACCACTGACTGCTACTAGATCTTCCTAAGGAAAATGCAGGAATCCCCAGGGACTGGCCAAGTGTAACTCACCCACAGGTTCCCAAATAGCCTCTTCTCTAGCAGTGAGTCAGTTCAGCGTTAGAGCATGAGATTTAATATCCTTTCCAAATTTGTTTTTGTTAGTAAGCCTGACATTGTAGGTATTCATGTATACCCAATGTCTTTTTTTGGATCGTGATAAATTTGTGGCTCCATGTCACAACGGGAGATAGAAGGTTATTCAGCCTGAGAGAAAGAAGGATGAATACTTTAAAAAACAAACAAAACCAAAAAACATAAAACCAGACTCACAAAAAACACAACATCATAAAACTTATCCATGTTGTGAGTAGAAGAAAACATAGCCAGAGCTGCACCTCTGAGGCCCAAAAGGCTGACTGCTGCCAGTTCCAGAAAGGCTGGCAAAGTAGCAATGACATCACCAGCCTAAAGCCTGGATGACATGTATTTTTGAAGGATAAAAAAAAAAAAAAAAAAAAAGAAGAAGAAGAAAAAAGGAAAGTATTACTACATTTAAAATTGGCTGCATGCTGAATAGCCTTCACTTGCTGTTTGGGAGATCCTGCAAACACCATGCTAAATGGTTGCCAGTAAAAGAAGGGGGGAAAAAAAGTTCTGTTTCATTTTGCTTTCTTTTTAAATGACCAGAAACTGTTGTTTCAAGGTTTAGCCAAGAAAGAGATTTTTACTGCTAGCTTATAAATCCCTCAGAACAGAGAGTTATAATGGAAATGCTGAGGTAACTACGGTGCCATGCATGGCACTGACACATTGCATTATATAATCCGGGGAGAATGAGGGCTGGGAGATCTATAAACTGTAAGTAGAAGCAAGAGGTAAGAAAGAGCAGAAGAGCAAGTAGAAATATTGAATGTTAAACTGCAGAGAATACTTCTAACAATAAAGTTTCCTGTACGCTGCATATGTTCGTAGTTGGCTGAAGGCAAAAGAGCACAGAGCTCTTTTAAAAATAATAACAGAGATTCCAAAAGGCTATTTAACTGCTTTGTTTCTGCCCTTTTCAAGAAGAAAAAATATCAAAAGTTACCTAACAGAAGGGTAATATCTCCCGTTGTTCTGATATCCTGCAAGGCACCTCACAGTGTGCACGTAAATGAAGTTAGAGAACACCGAATAAACGGAGCTCCAACCACAGCCATCGCACAACCCCAGCTGGACCAGGAGCAGACACTGGGACAACAGCATTTCTAGAATTTCACTGGTGGCATCTCAAACTCTTAGGGAAAAATTAGCCCTAGCGACCTTCTTCCAAGAAAAGGCCAAAGTTACTGAGAAAAAAACAGAACCGCAGTTCAGTGCAGGCCTACATCCTGACAAAGACTAAGCCTTACGTAAGCCCTACTACAAAAATCGAAGGCAGACTCAAGCAGCATTTAGGGCTTGTGCTCGTGCACTGCTGTGGACAACCTATACAGGATGATCCCAGAAGCCCGCAAATAGCAGCAATGCACCTGCGCAGAGCTCTGGTCACGTAAAACCTGATGGAGAATCCATGGACTGGATTATGCCACTAGTGTAAACTAGAACAGACCGGCGGCTTGGCAGCCTGCTGCATGTATTCATGACAATTCAACTCCTGCTTAGCTAGATGCCCATCAAGCCTACATCCACCACTGAAAGAACAATCCGACGTCCTACCTGTGGGTATCTCAAACAGCAAAGGGAAGGAGTGATGGAAAATGTGCTGGCGTATCTACCTAGCTAGCAGAGAAAAGGGCAGAGATGGCAATGTGGTGGTGCAGCCTGAAAGCCCCTGGTAATTATGGTCATTATGTGAACACTCTACCCTGCTTCTTGCTCTAACATACTTTAAAATTGTGCCTCTGTTTTACTGTGGAGATGTACGTCCTACGTGGGCGCAGACTGGAGAACAGCACACGTGCATTTTTGCTGCAAATGATGTAGAGTTACCCAGAGACAGCGGTGGCCATTTGGCAACCTGGTTTTTATTTTCTTTTGCAGAATATGTGCCAGCAATCCTGCATGAATTAACTGAGGGTACGCATCCTCTTAGGAGCATTGTTATCACTTTAACTATATGGATGTAGCCTGAAAAGTAAACTTTGCTAGTAGGGTCAGTTTTACAAGCACACAGGTTATCACAGGGGAACTGTTGCTGAGCAGGTGAGGGATTCGGTACAGCCCTTTTACGCTGCAATAACAGTGTCTGCGACTAGGCTGTTGCAGGTACAACTCTTTCAAAAAAGGAAAGATCACTTCCTTACCCTCAGCTCCTATACTGATGTAACATTCAGACATAGATAGGATCTCAACAGACTGTAAAAATCAGGCTGGGCTTGACTCCAGCATTCAGTACAAGCGATGTCAG
Source organism: Heteronetta atricapilla (assembly GCA_011075105.1). Taxonomy (NCBI): domain Eukaryota; kingdom Metazoa; phylum Chordata; class Aves; order Anseriformes; family Anatidae; genus Heteronetta; species Heteronetta atricapilla. The sequence continues at coordinate 40,968,556 of CM021732.1, read as the reverse complement.
CATAAATGATGCCTGGTCTAAAGCGTTGGAAAGATGTTTTTTGGTTTTCAAACTATATTAGCACACACCAATCAAGTTGCTCTTGGATGCATTCCTCAAATTCTACTTCATCTCTGCAATTTCAGCCCACAAAGCAGAATCTGCATGGTCTTGACCTGCTTGATTAAGATAGCTCCATGCTGGTTAAAGAGAATCCTCCAATTCCCACACTGTCGGTCTGCAAGATACCCACAGTGAGGCACAGAAGAGACTGGATGTCCCCTCGTATTATGGCCCTGCTCACTCAGGGAATCGTGACTGGCAACTTGTTGGTTTTTTGGAGAGGGACACTGGGGACAGGGGGGAATAAACAAAGCTGGGGTGGAACTGGAGATTGTGGTGGTCAACAGCATATTGCCCCAACCATTGTGCAGTATCTTGAGTTTCTTTCCCTTTTGGGACCACGTGTAAGGTGTTCTCAAAGAACATGATGCAGCACATAAGGCTTGACAGATCTACAATGCTATCAAATCTGTTTTGTGTAAGACAGACCCAAACCCTTCATTTTGATATCTGGAGCCTTCTTCTGGCTGAACAATTCTCCATAGACCTTGCCGTCACACTAAAAGCAAAATTTTTCCTTTTAATCCCTCTACAGTGGGCAAACCTCCTAAGAAACAGGCTTTGCATTCACGGTATGTTATCTTACATGTATTCTTATCAGCTGCAGGCTATCAGAAGAACAAACTTTGCCTGTCTTGATATGGAGACCTACAAAGAAGAATGTGTAGAAGGAACCTCTTTCCCTCCCAGAGCTGGCTCCAAGATTTAGCCCTTGCTGCATCCATCCTTTCTGTCTTCAGCATGAAGTATCCTAAAGGATACACCAGAAGAGAGTTGTGGCTCAACTTCTTCAAGAACCATCAAGATGAATAGATGGGGAAATAAGCCTCAACCCACAGGAGGTTTAATAACACAAATGAGGCATGTGTGTGCTCCAATTCTGACAAACGATAGAATTCTCCTTAAAATTGCAACGTCGTTATCTTCGACAAGATCCTAAATGCCAAGCTAGTGAATATGTGCCATTTAAAGACTTCAGGAAGTTAAAGTTCCACCTACTGGATACCTAAATTTGTCTAAAACTTGTTAATTTATTTTTTCTAGAACAGACTCGCTAAGAGTACGAATGCAGACCATTGATACTCGAGCCTATTCTGCTGGCTGAACAATGCTGGAACATTATGTCACTCGGAGGCAGGTCTGCCTAAGCATGTAAGAAAGGCTAAGAGCTTTGCCAACACAAATTATCAGGCAGAACCTCACTGGAAAAAATGAGGCACAAAGATCCAAGCGAAGCGTAAAACATACTGAGAATTCAGTGACATGTTGACAAATACCACTCCACTCCTTTGCTTCCTTTCAGAACCCAACAGTTGAAGCGGATTCCTAAGTAGTGTTTTTACAGGCCGGGCTCAGTCTCCCCCTCATCTTATCAGTAGCCTTCAAAGGGACTTTAGGTGGATCTCCTCCAGGAAAAAAGGAAGAACAACAAAAAACTCAGAAGTGCCACCTCTTCCATACAAACAGATTGGCGCAATCACTGAGGCTTTCCTTAAGCCAGGAGACTGAGAAAACACACCTGGCTCTTCTAAGGGAGAAAATAAAGAATTCATGCTTCAGCCCTCAAGCCTTGAGTGGACGTAAGAAGAGGAATAGCTAAATAGAGAGTCTAGTCAGGACACAGTGAAAATCAATACCGGCTTCTTGAAATATCTTGGGCAGGAAGGAAGCTTAAGGTTCAGAGGCTTAGCCACTCTTTCTGCACAAGCAAATGTGCTGAAGGCTGCGTGCACAGGTGAGGACATAAAGGTAGGAGAAGGTTTTCGTGAGGATCAAAAGCAAAGCTCTTTTGGAAACACCGTCTTTTAAAAGTTTTCTAGTTTTGGTGCAAGACAGATCTTTCCACACACTGCCTAAAGTTGTCAAAAAGTGACATTTTTAGGGATAAATGTATGCCACCGCACTGTTATTTTCTGACTTTGGTGTGGAATACAATTATTTAAGACTCTGCAGGAGAGTATGAAAGGAGCTGGAGTGTAATTCTAGTTCAGAAAACCTCCAATAACTGACAACACGTAAGAAACACAAGATAGATGCTTTGTATTGTCGGTCTGAGCCTCATTGGCTGGAAACCCTGACTCTCCCAGCAGGACTCAGTTACATAGCAACTCCTGAGGGCAGATTAACCCTTTCCCAGTAAACGTATTTGACATGATTCAAAACACCTTTTCCTCCCCCCGCCGCAAAATAATTCCGTAGGCTTGCAAAAAGTATTTGGAAAAAATGAGGCGAACGCTGCTAGGGTAAAGGCAAAACTCACCGTGGGATGCTGATGGCACAACATACAGACAGCGCAGGGAGCTCAGATCCATCCGAATTATATTCAGCACTACCAGATGTTGTGACGTGTGGGAAACACAGAATGTATTTTTCATAAAATGGATCATGCTTAGTCTGTGGGGATCCGATATGGACTGCATTTATCAAGCACCAATGGTTTCTTTCACCCAAATTCTGCCCACTCATCAACTTCTGTATGGATAATTGCTGAAGCATTAAAAAACCCTGAGCTGATGCAGGCAATACTTAGTCTATAAGAGAAGTTTACACCATCCCAGAATGCGTTACTTTCATTCAAAACTATACTAGCTGACTACTGTAAACTCTTAAAACACTCCTGCAAATCTCATGATACCTTTTTTTTAATTATTTTTCTTAAATAGTTCTTTCTAAGTACTGGCATCAAATAATTACATGATAATCTCAATTTATTTCATTACAGCCAATTGCCTATTTTGTTTTTAGAACTGCATTACACTTCTGTGTGCGTGCATTAAATATAAGCATAAGCATGATATAAAAATTAGCATGCTGATATTCCCACTCTCCTAGTTATTAGGGATGGCAAAGTGTGATTCTAAAAATGTCAGAAGCCAAGCCAACGAAGGTTCCTAAAGCTTTCCCTTTTTAAAATCTTGCAGCTCAGCCCTGCTGTTTCGCCCTCTCCTCCCTTTGAGAAGGAGAGATGAAACAGGGGGGCCTGGAAGGGCTCACGTCCTCACTCAGGGCGTACATTGTGCGATTACACTTCACTGCTGTGAGCCACAGCTGTATGCCATTAGGAAAAGGAGCTACTGGGTTTCCAGTGGAGAAGATAAAGAGATCAGACTGATGTGATATAAACTGATTTCTGACCATCTTCTGATCACCATAGGTGAGAACTTTGTATCTCATTTCTTCTTTTCACACCCCAAAACCAGACGCACGGACCTAGGGGCACTAACCGAGCGTAGGGAGGGCAGGCACCATTGGCATGGCCCCATTTCAGAGCAGCAAGGTTAAGACTACAGCTTTCCTTTTCCTGGAAGAGCCAGGGACATTCTCAGCTGAAGGAGAAGCCTTGGACCAAGCCTTCTTGCATTCCTCTCTCCTTACCCACTGTTCTTGCACCCGGACGCATTAGAGCAGCAGTTCCCGTAACACACAGCTCTCACTGACATCTCTTCTGGAGGCTGCTGGCCCCCATTTAAACCAAGAGTAGTCAGAAGAAACCAGAAATCAAAATGGTCAAGTAATGCAGAGAGAAACTTCTTAAAGCTTCTTTTTTTCTTCGTTCTTAATTGCTTCAAAAATAGCACGTAACCTTTGTATACTAGCAAAAGAGCTTACACATATGCTTGAGACATGCCTTCCTTTTCTAAACGTTTCACACACCAAAAGTTCTTCTGTATTTTCTCTCTGCGGTTCACACAAACTGCTTGCAAATCCAGCAGGATAGAAGAAATAGGTATTTTTTAAATCTTAGATTATATTTATTATTAAATTTGTTATCATGCATGATATCTTGACAGCTCTGCTTGAACAGCTTAGTTGCTCTCTTCATAAGACTCTGGGTATCAATACAGCGTACAGGAGATTAGTCCAAAAAGAAGTACTTTGAAAAATATTTCGCCGTGTAAAAATGCATTAGCAAGAATCAATTCCATTCCTTTTTGTGGGTTAAGAAAATAATTTATATTTTGCTATCATTATTCAGCTAGCATTATGATGGACGCGACTGGGAACTTGGCCTCTGAAAGGGTAAAATCTGAAAGACGAGGTTCGACACGGTTGTACTCTGCTGAAAATACCTTCTCATCCAAACGCTAGCAGATACCCATCAAATACTTGTGTCCTTCATTACACTAATGCTTTCCCGCATAATGAACAGGACGGTACAAAATGTAGGTGTATTCCAGCGTCTCGCTGCTAAGGTAGGAGATAACGAAAATGAATTTGCAACCATATCGTTATATCAATCTCCAGCATTACTGCATCAGTACTACAACCCATAATTAACTAGCTGCGGGTCACATTTCTAATAAATCTTTAGAAATTAAATGTATAATTTGTCAAAACCATATGCCTTCATAAATTGATTATTCAGAATTTAGAAGCTTTTTAATTAGGAAGAAATTTATGCAATACCATGTGTAATAATTACGAATCAGCTCTTCTGTGATATTTTTGTACATCAGCAAAAATTAAAACATTGGAAAACATTACCAGGTCATTGCAGTATTTCAATGTCAAAAGAAACATAGAGTTTAAATCTAGAGGTTAAAGATATTTTCCCTTATCTTTTACATCTTACGTAGCTTTATGATCTCAGGGCTGGAATCATTAACCAAATCCAAAATCGATGAGAAAAAGATCTAATCTGACCATTTTCAAGTGCAGAGTCACTAAAAATGATTTATGCCGCTGTAAAACTTTTTACCATGCTTCTGTGGTTTTACTAAACAGCACCGACCCTCTAAGTCAAACTTCCATTTCATGTTACACTAAACAGGGTTTTGCTCCCCTCGTCTCCTCCAGCTAAGGCTCCGACGGCAATTTACACGTTAAAACCATAGCCTTCGTAACAAGCACCAGGGCGGGGGCGGTGACCCCTGATTTCCAAATGGAAAACTAAAGGAAGGGAATGTTAAGCGATATTCATTAACAGCACGCAAAAAGCTAAAATCGTGGCCGGGCTCTCCTGCCTTCCCCCCCCCGTGCGTTAACCACGGGGCTATTCAGATCCCGCCCCCCCTCCAGGGCTCGGGGTACTTCTATCAACATTTCATAGGAGAAGATTTTTTTTGACAGAGAACACAAAAGCTGCTTTGTTGGAAGTCTGGACACTTTTTTTCTACCTAATAAAAACATGAATAGAAGTGGGACCTCAGCAAGCATATGGCAGAAAGTCTGGACTAACCGAAAAAAGGGGCCTCGAAGAGTTTGCTCTCTGTCATTGCCCAACGTGTTTACTGCGGGATGTATATGGTGTAAATAAGGAGTATGCAGAACAGCCCATAATGGAACATTGTTTATGTGCACATCCTGGCAAATGCATATACAGCGCGGAGACTATTTCCAAGCAGAACATAAACACAAAGGGGGAGTGATGACAAACAAGTATTCCGAGGCAAGAAAAATGTTATTCCATATACAAACCAAATAAACTAAAGTGGTTTCTCCCCTGCTAAGATCCAACTGGCAGCTCTCAGCTGCACACACTCTGTAGCTGTTAAAGAAATGAGAGACATCCCAGACTTACTGGTTGGCTTTCTTTTTCTCCAGCAACCTCATTATGCTCCCAATATTAAAAAGAAAAACACAGTTAAGATTATATTTTGCTCTTTGCAAAAACAAAACAAAACAACCTTTTGTGTGGGCCCTGAGTAGGAGCTGGGGAGATGGAGCTGACGCCAAGTGAAGACCGCAAGGCTCTGAGGCACGGCTTCCCTACTCAGAGCTCCCACTGAAAGACACACGGACGGTTCTCTCTTCTGAAGGTCTCTCTCGCAAACCTATTACACGGCTTTAGAAAGTGACACCAGGGTGACAATAACTTAGAGGTTTCGTGCTCCTGGCACATCTTTTTTTTTCCCTTTTAATCACTATTCAGAAAAAGGAGAGGGGTTTACAAAACCCAAGTCCCTGCAATTTGAAGATAACAAACCAGGGGATGAACTTTTTTATTTTTTTTTTTTTTTTTTGCTTACATTTGGAGAACAGAATATCATGCTTTGACAGCTGCTATGTAAATAAATCGGTGTAATTTTATTCCTTTAAAACTAACTTCAAACGCATACCCAACTAGAAGAGGAAGAAAAGATGACAAGCAGGAAAACAGCCACTGGAGTGACAATGAGAACCACAGACAGTCAGCCGATAAAGGAGAGCTTTTTACATAATTAATAGACCTCCTCGGGATGTTATAGACACTGAAAGGCAGAGGCGTTACTAAAGAGATCGTATGGGTTACAGAACCAAAATATTCTGTGATGTCTTTCACAGAAAGGCTGAGTCTGGCTGTGATTTTAAATTATTTGAAGCTACTCAGAGCATGTCTCCATTTCTCCAGAGCTCTAGGGCCAGACCCAACAAAGCATGAAACCGAAGTTCAGCGCTGGTACCCAAAGCCGCGTGTCAGCTCCCTGGGTCCACATGCCCCACGCTTCAGACTTCGTGAAGCCTTGTGGCTTGGCTGTTTTACTCTTTGAAGAGAGAAAACCTGTGTTTGGGAATACTTGCAGCAACTTTAAAATGCATCCACAATCCTGTAACGGAGCCACATCGTTTTGCTCTTCTCTCAAGATAAAAAGCAGGTTGTTATACAAGACTGAAACAACCCTTCCAAGCCTCTCATCAGCCATCAGTTTAACATTAATACTTCTGAATCACTGCCTCACTTTAAAATCCAAAGGAAACTTCTTTCCCTTCATTTATTCAAATTGCCTTTGAGTGCACAAACACTCACCTCGTTCCAACGTGACCTTCCAGATGCCTGGGGTTACGCTCAGCCACTTGCGGAGCTGTGCAGTCAGTCCTGGTCTTTAGGAAACCAGGCATTCCCAGTCATTACTCCTGGCTAAGCAGTATCTAAATGACTGCAAGAACAGCACACTCACGCTATCAAGTGCTGTTGGATGGGCAGTACCTAAGCCCACCAGTTGTTAATGGTGCTAGTCCTTAGGCAGCAAAAACCCATTCTCAGAAGGAGAAAGAGGGGACAACTTACAGTACAGTGATAACAAGGGTGCAGAGAATTGCCAATACGAGCTGGTGCGAGCTTTCCTTATTATAGAAGCTATTTTTCATAGCCCTTTGTCTACCAGCATTGCTGACCACAGCAAGAGAAGTTTTTTTGAAGTGTGCTAAACTGGGCAGGACTGCACCTCTGTCATGACGAAGTCTTCAGCTTCACAGGAGCTCCTGCCATGGGACACTGAATGGCAAAGAAGAGGATATGTGATTGCAAAGCCGAATTACAGTGGATATTATGATTTTAAATAAAAAGGCGGCTTTTTTGGGGTAAAACTCTCTCTCTTATTTCCCCATACTACCTTAAAGAAACACGTTAAAGAATATCAAATAGTTTCAACAAATCTCAGAACTTCATGTTAAGATTTAAAGATTTAAAACCCCTTTTTCTCGTCTTTACTTAGGTTTCAGCAGTCAAGTCAGGACCTCGGTTTTCATCTAAGAAGTTGTTTTCGCATTTCAGGATTCAGAAGAATGGTCTATAAACATGCCCCGACTGGCATGTCAAAAGGCTAGGAAACTAAAAGATAAAGAAGAAATACTCGAAATTGGTACCATTAAGCACGTCAAGTTTTCTGCCAGTATTATGATTTATTTTACATTTGGGGAAGGTAACACTAAGTAAGTCAGAAAGACTGAATTCAGAACTTGCAAAACAGGCATCGCAAATGTAAGGAGAACGCTCTGAGACAAGGAGCTCGGCGTGCCTTACTAATTATCGGCCATGCTGTGCTGTCCTGCACATTGTGGTTTACGAGATAACTATATGAAAATAGTGTTCTTTATACGCTCACCCCATCTCCCTTTAAATTAAAATTGAATTGTTATTTTAACCCCACTCAAGTATGTAATATAGTGATGATTGTAAATCTTGATGATCACAAAATCCCTTTGATTTATCCCTCAGTTTACTATCCTTAACAAACATAATCCTAAAAACAGCACAGGGGAAGATCTTATAGGCCTGCAAATGAAGGAGGGGAATCAGGGAATGCCTATATACGTAAAGCCACAGCTTCAGGGCTCATGACTTTCCTGTTGGGAGGCTTTCTGAATGCTGCTAATAAGGTCCCGTCAATGCGACCAAAAGCACTTCTTCATAAAAAAGGCCTTCAGTGTGGGAAGAAAAGTTTTCCAGAAAAAAAGTTAATAAAAAGCTTATGGACGTGGGATCTGAATCTAACAATAGATGTAAGTATCTCCAAATACGTAGGAAAACATGAACGTTATTAAAGGTGGCAAATCCATCTTCCCCTTAAGATCTGAAGTCGTGATCATGACAGCATACTCAAAGCTTATGTGAACACTCTAGACCTACCCCTAAACGGAGTGATCATATGGCAACAGCCACTTCAGAAAAAGCAAAGACGACTTTTTTTTTCCCTGCAAAGTATTCCACACTGCCATAGCCACACTTCACAAGAAAATACATGGATACTTCATCTGCCAGCCTTGGCATTGGCTCAGATGCAGCCACAACCCTGCAGCACAGCTGACCCTCGGATCATTTGGAGAACCTCTGATGCTTTGGCTCTTTTGATGATGTTCTTACAGAGTCAAAAATTTGGAAAAAAACCTTTTAGCACATCAAGAGGACAATTTATCACATGGGAATGCTGGTTACCTATTTGGAGTTTAATTGCAACCACAATATCCCCATTGGCACACCGAACTGGAGCTAAGCTTCCTAGTCACGCTTTACCAAGTTCATTAAAAAGGGTACAATAATATACTGAGTATAGTGAAACTTCTGGTATTCTCTCATCAAGAAGAAAGGCATCCTGGTTAGTAAAAAATACTAGATTTTCCCTTACAGTTTGATGTTGACACAACCCAGATGCCTGTGCTTATCCCACCAGTAACAAATTCTTTTCTGGGAGGGTCCTACCCCTTCTTCTCTCATCAGCTGGGTCTCAATTCTGCCTAATCATTAGTTACTAGTCAACATTAACTTTGCCCCTATCTTGCAAATGGAAGAACTTTAGCCAAAGAGGCATTTTTTTCCCCATGTGCCTAGTACACACTCCTTACTCTGACTTGGACGTCCTCTCAAGATGGACAGGAGCTCTTTGAGTACAAGGTCACCTCGCCAAGACACACACATCTGCTCTTAGGTACTTCTGGAACAATACCTCTAGGTAAGTCTCCTAACCCTGAAGGCTCTCTTCATCCTGGAAATGCCAGAAGGGAAGGGGTACGCTACCACGCAGGTGGCACGAAGGCCTACCTCCCCGCACAAGCAGAGAGCCAACGCCAGCTGGTCCTTGGACTTGGTGTTTATCCCTCAGGGACAACATGGGATGTAACATAGCATGAAGGAGTGGTGTAGAGCTGAGAGGTACAGAGAAGAGAAAGAAAATCTTTCAGTGGCCTCACCCTAGACTAGCTACCTTTGAAAAGTCAGCTTCATCATATAGCTGATATTCGAAGAGGGAAAAGCTGACATCATCAGTCACAACTGGGTAGCTTTTGGTGTAACAGTAAAATCTCCACACCTAAGCCTGTCAGAGGCACTGTGCTATTGTAGCTTCCTTCTCCCTCACAGGACTTGCTCACATTCAGCACTTTAAAATAAAACCAATTAGTGAACAGGACCGATGGCTAACACTTCATCACTGAATACAAGCCTTCAAACTAAGGCAGCTCTGGAGGTTGACTATCTGGACTTGAACACCCTCCTGAACTAAACATGCTGCTCCTAAGCAAGAACTATGAAAGAAATATGAAACTTAACTAAAAAAATGTCATAATTTGCAGAGAAATACAATGGAGGCTTTTAACAGATCTCTTTATCAAGTAAGTTTGTTTAAACCTTTTTGTGAACTTGATTCTGATCTCCAAATATATAATCTGTCAGGTCTACATGACCTTTCCACTGCTGCTAATATTATGTTCAAATACATGTGAGAGGATGGCCGGCTTGTTTAAAGTCCTAATTGTCCATTTCAGTGGGTGGTTAGTACAAAAATTTCCAACCCTGCATTACTGAAAAAAAAAGCACAGGCGGAATTGCATGTGCAGAATTTCTTCATCTTTTTAAAAGCATTTTTCATTGCTGTTTATGTTTTAAATTCTTATGCTTTTCAAGCTATGTTTATTCTACAGGAGCAAAAGATTTAAGAGCTGTGTTTTTGTTGTTGTTTTACAAGTTAGGAACACTGGAAGCGCTCAGTCTATAGGGAAGCCAGCACAGTTTGAAAACTGGATGGATAAACATCTTTATTGCCACAGCAAATGCAACTTGATACTGATTTTTCTTATCCATACTGCAAATGTCATATCAAGTTACACAGATATAAAACCACTGAAAATAATAGTGCCTCTGAGTTACTGCTAGTCAAACACAGTGGAATTTGGCCTGACACAAAAGCAGCAAAACTACTATGCAACTGCATATATGAATTAAAATAGTAGCATTATATTTTTTTTACTTAAAAAGCCTACAAAAAATCTGCTGCTTAACTCCTTGGATCACAGGCATTCGGCGAGTAGGTTTTTAGATGGTGTGATGTAGTGTTAGTATGAGTTTAGGCCAACATTTTCAAACCAGGCATTTTAAACTGAAATAAATACCCTTATAGGTGTCATGTTCCCATAGTTCATACATACATTGATAGCCACTAAGGTGGACAGGCTAGATGAAACACTAGTAGTGAATTTTAGGGACGCAACTCGTGTCTGTGTCAAATTAGATGGCTGGTTCACAGTCACAAGGAACAACCAGGAAACTGCGGGGCTCTGGAGATACTCAACTTCATAAGTATGGAAAGAAAGTAACAAATCTTGATTAATTTGGGCCAGAGTGATCTACAACATATCATGGGTACCACTTTCTAATGAGACCAAAATAGAAAAAAAAAAAAAAGTCATCTCAACTCACAAAATAAATGGCCTAAAAATTAAGAGAAAGAAGCACAGCAATTACCCTTGTGCCAATGGAGAGTAAGTACCGTAAGAAGTAATGGGTTTTGGTTGTAGTTTTTCTTTTCAGACAGCTTTATTTATAAACAGGATAGAAAAACACTGCAGCAGGCTTGAGCACAATGTTGTTTTTTAAGGTGATCTCTATCTACTGCAAAACTAATTTACCTTTCCACTATCGGCCTTTAATCTTTCAGGAAAGTTTTTAGGACCAAGTAAGTTTCTAATCTTGGCTGCCGTCTGTGTGACGCATTGAAAAAGAAACCCTGAGAGCTCCGGCTCCTTAAATCAATTGCATTCAGTGCGGCGCTGGATTTCCTGTTTGTTTGCTTTTGGCCTCGCTGCATATTGGTTCAAGATTCGGGGTCGAACTCAGCTGCAGAGATAATGCAAAAACAGAGCGCTTCTTTTCCTCTGGCTGCCGGGGAAATCCCTGCTTTAGATTAGAAAATAACTGATGATTGTGTGTCCCTGTATGCTTTGGAGTAGGGCCCCTTATTTTATCTACATGGCAGCTACCTGTCAACGTGTGGTGCTTGGAGTAGCGCACTGGGAGTTCATACACACCAAGACTATCTAAACAGACCATTAAGTGCTAGTAAAGTAACACATGTGAACGACAGGTCAATAAATTTTAAACAACTTATGTTCGCTGCAAAGACCTGCCTGTTTCAGAACGAGCTGTGTTTACATAAAATCAATTTTTACAAGCATCTAAATAATTAGGGAATATACTGCAGTAATAATTGTATTCTGGGGTCAATATAATAGTTCCACAGGACTTTGGTGAATCCCCAGCTTCTCTCCTCATTTCTGTCTCTTTTCAACTTCTTAAATAGCACTGCCTCTTTACAGAAAATGCTCAAACCCCAGCTTGTGTCCCAACAAGAAGGAATTGTTACTTTTTTATGCTGATGCACCCTAATGCTCGTGCCTCTGCATGCACATCTACGGAATGACCGAGAGGTCACAGCAATTCATACTTCTAACAGAGGTTGTTATTTTTAGCTCTTCTAACAGTACTTGTGAAAGTCACCCTTTTGAAATCAATCAATTTCCCCAGCTCAGCCTATGCACACACAGCGACTTGGAATTATATGCGTTCAATTTTGGATCAAAAAATCAAAAGGTTTGGGTTAAACGATGGTTAAGACCTCAACTTTCTGATCTTTACCCAACGTCAGCCTATTAATTTAAACGCTGCATATGTGTACTCAAATAAACGCACACATGCTGCATGCACTCTCACCCAATTGCAAGTAGATGGCAAATAAAAGTACACAAATTTCACAATAAAGACTAAACGAAATGTTATCCACAGCTACAATGGCAAAGGCACCGGCAAACTGATTTACAGGGCTGAGTTTCCACTTCATTTTTGTTGCTTTTCAGCTACAGGCAAAAGACTTTAGCATGTTGTGAGTACTATAAATTCACATTTGCCACAAGAACCCATGATGCCATCTGTTCCCTAGAGCGTTTACATAAAGTATGCCAATGCAAACCATCTGCAAACTGTTCTTGCATGCGAATTCTTGTGATAATGCAATGTGGTACATTTGCAATTTCAAACGGAGACCACTTGAGCTTCTTTGTAATTGCCATGCCTAAATCAGATGTTCTATAGAAAGCTCTTTAGAGCAGGATTGGGGGTATTTTGTGGTGGTTTTGCTGATGTCCTTGATGTTAACTAGTTACCATTGTTTTCCGGTTTCATTACGGCGAGATAATGGCGTGCCTGAAGATAAGGGTGAGAGGAGGGAACACAGAAGAGGGTCATCTTCCATCCCCTTGAGCTAAGGGCTTTGAAAAGGAGCCTCAGCATTTTGGAAACAAAAAGGGAGCGAGACCTTGGCTACTTAAGAATTGGATTGTATGAACTGTAGCAGACAACCCGAGGGCTGCAAAGCACTGTGACTCTTTCTCTCCGTTGTAGACTTGTATCTCAGCTCTACCTTTCATCTTCATAATTACAAATGCTTTGTTCTCATTAGTCTAAAAAGTCGATGTGACTTTTTAAATGGCTAGGAACTACATGCTGATATGCACTTACATTATGATTGGCAGTGGAGAGACCCAGAAATAATAACGGTGCACAAGACCTGCGTGTATGTGTCTATAAAAACAGACGAATCCCCTGCTGAGTCCTCATTTAACCCTTTGCTAATCAGATAAATTACTGAGCCTATAGGCCATTTTCTAGGTTTCTCTAGTTGGTGTTGAGAACAAACTCCCTCCCCACGCAGTGATTGAAATGCAGAATTTCCTAACGTGGGTCAAGGCAGGCAGCAGAGCACTCTGTGCGGGAGTTCTGCCTCCTTTACTGCCTCACTGCACACCACAGGGCGGCCAAAATCAACCTCCAGTCGTATTTCTTTACGCAGCGTAATTTCGTGACTCTGCCGCTACTTCTCCCCGCTACTCGGCCTCTTCCCCGCTACTCAGCCGTGCCGTTGCCTTTTGGGGAAGCCAGTGGGGAAAACAAAGGTCTGGGAGCGGGCTTGCGTGACGCCCTGGCAGAGGCAGGGCACACATGGCAGCGCGCGGTGCCGCACGCCAGGGCCGCCTGCTCTCTCCAGCGCCGAGCTCAGCTGACGCCCCTGCATTAACTGGTGCTTGAGGAGCGTATTATAGACTGACTGCAGAAACGATTAGCAATTCTTAAAAGATTCAATCAGCTTGTAATTTGGTTCAGTCTGCCCTCGTGCTTTGCGAAAATGACTGTCGGGCTGGATCTCCCCCACTCCGCCCGGGCTGCTGCTGGGAAATACTCTCATCAGCAATCCCCGTGCACCAGCCTGCTAACTAAATCCTAATAAAACTGGCTCTGAGATTTTAATTTCCATCACTCACCTACTCCAGACAATGTTAAACATTGTGAAGGGTGACACGCTTGATATAATTAACTATGACTGATAGTTTTCATTTGTTTAAGTGCAGAGGCCTTGTTTTCCATCATCTCCTTTTTAGCAGAAAAGGAGGCGAGCACATACAGACAGGGTGCGCTTCACACAGCTCCTGCTATTGCTACAGCTAGAAAATCATAATTTTCAGGGCTAACTCTCCCTCTTTCTTTAGCAAACCTTCTTCCTAGCTCCCTTCCGAGCCTCAGGGACTGGTGCTTACCCCTAGGCTGTTTTTGAGAGCAGGTTACGCTGAGCTTTGTCAGAGGTTTCAGCATGCTCACAATTTACGCAAAAGGAAAAAAAAAAAAACAACAAAAAAGATGATCAAAGTTGCTGGAATACCTGAGCTCCTATCACTGCTGATAGCTCACTTTCACTGAGCAAGCCCCAACAGCATCTGTCATTAACACAATGTATTGCTCTGCTCCAGACATCTGCGGGTCACATTATTTCATGACAAGGCTGCAGCAAGAGGGGAAAGTAAAACTGAGGCAGGTTATTAATCACTTACTCACCGTTTCCTGTACAACACAGAGGAAATAATCAAGCAGTATAGTGGGTTATAAAGGGAGATTCCTGAGAAACAAAATATGCAGTTCATTTAATGCATTGCAGGAGGCCGTGCGACAGAGGCAGATCCAGTTTGTGGAAATTTGGCTTTCTTTTATTTATAAGATTAGGTAACTGACAACAGCTGCCACATCGAAATGAGGGTACGATGGCATCCTCCCAGCCCCCGAGAAGAGCAGCCCTTCTGATGTACGAGTCATCTTCGTTCGTAGCCAAAAAGCACACGGTTTGATCCAGAGCGGGTGGAGTGTGCCCAAAACTACGCTCAGTGATATTACACTACCAGGAACCTCGATCTGGAGGGAATTTGCCACGTATAAATTAATGCCAGCCTTAACTGGAATAGCTTTGATTCATCGATACATGCAGCTGTGGCCTCACTGGGGAGTTTCCTGGCTACATATGATTTTACACATCTGTCAGCTTTAAATCAGAGAACCAAATATAGGCTGAAGCACGCCAGAATGCTGTGGCAATTTGCCCCTTTCCCCTGGGCCCATAAAGCACTAAATGGGCAGAGGCTCATCAGTGATGGGTCAAGTCCTGGTCTCACCTGCACCCCGTGGTCCCGTCTAGCTCTACGTGCACAATGAGAGTCAACGAAAACAAAGCTGCATCTCATTTTTTAAACCTTTTTTTTTTTTTTTTCTTCCCCCTCTTCCAGCCTGCAGCAGACTCAGCTTTTCTCCATTATTTTCTGCCATGCAAATTGAAAACCGTACGCAATTTCCTGCCAGCTAGCAGGGTGGAAAGTCAAAGGGTGCGCAGCATCAGTGGCAGTGAGTATCGAACCGAACGAGTGCTCTGAATCCCTATTGCAGAGATAAAGAAGGGAGATAAAATCCCCTTCAAAGGATTTTCCACCGCTGCATTTAAGCCTTCACCCAAAGCACAACAGAGGTGGCTTACACTGAAAGGAGGATACAGGAGCAGCATTTTGTGGGTTTGAGTTTTTGTTGTTGGTGGGGTTTTTTTGTTTGTTTGTTTTGCTAAACGAGGAGAACAAGGCTAAGGCCTGCTATAAATGACCAATATATCTGTTGATTTATAGAAGGCGTTCCTAACGCTGGCCATCTCCTTTATTAGGTTTGAAGGACAGCAAAGGCCTGTCTCTGTTTCTGCTATAAGCTCCCATGAATTTCCAAGAGAAAAAGAAACACACAGGAGTGGCGTGCCAGTACATGCAGTGCATGATGCTCTGCACTTCAATGCCGAGTTAGCACCTAGCCAATTTAAGCACTACCAACCTACATATAGTAGTGATTATTGCAGGGGAATAAAAAGGAAAGCCTCCCATCTCACTATTGTTAGTGCTATTAGTACTGGTGGACCAAACTTGTAGATGCTGAAACCTCTAACATGAAACAATCTGTGTGTGTGTATATATATGTATATATTTAATTCCTGAGATTCATGTTTCAATTCGAAACAGCCCCGTCATCAAGCCGTGTGACCTCTGGGAGGGCACTAATTGAGGGATGGATAGAGTTTCCGAGAGACGAAGAGCCCAGGGTAGCGAGGCTGCGCTGCCCTGCTACGGCGCCGCTGCAAGGAATACATATATGACAAGACCTTTGGTCCGTAGCTGTGATGGATACCAAGTTGCTACAGCAAATATTGCCCTGGATGGCTGCCAAGGATTAATCTTTTGACAATTAGGAACTTGTTTCATTTTCCAGTGTAAGCGAGAGTATGCCTGGGCTAACCTAATCTCAGCATGAAAGACGTCAAGCACATTCTTCAGAACAAAATTAAAAGATGGGCTGGTTTGTCTTCAAAAGAAGTGACTGCAACAGAAAATCACACTTAGATCTATCCTTGGACACAGGATTAAGCAGACGCTGCCTGTGTTTTACTGATGTGTACAGCTTTCAATACCCTCTTAAAATCACCGTCCTAATAAATAAATTTAAGGAAATCCAATGACAGGATCTGGTAGAAATTGCATTACTTTGTAGTGATCAAATTCGGTCCTCAGATGCATGCACATGGGGCTCTGCCTGTAAGCCTGCACACCCTGAAAGTCTTCGTGGAGCACAGAGCCTGACCCACAGATGCAGCCAAACATACGTGTTTGATGTAGCAGATTTCTCTGCCTGCAGAAGAGCAGCATCTGGCCCTGAAAGTGTTTTAACACACTGAGACTGACGCCTTTGACATATTGTAGTCTTGCTGGGTTCCTTCCTTTATTTGGAGATGATGAACTTGATAGCAGTCAGCATTACCAAGTGATTAATCAGGCACTTTTGCAAAGGTTATCTGTTAAAAATACATCTGATTAATTTGGTCCAATGACAGGAGAGGAGCTATGGATCCCTTACGGCTGACCCGGAGGCCACTACTGTGTAACAATGGACAGGTTTCATTTATAACGCGGGGAACACA
The DNA here is from genome assembly GCA_011075105.1 of Heteronetta atricapilla. Taxonomy (NCBI): domain Eukaryota; kingdom Metazoa; phylum Chordata; class Aves; order Anseriformes; family Anatidae; genus Heteronetta; species Heteronetta atricapilla. The sequence goes on along the minus strand of CM021732.1, from coordinate 40,951,661 downwards.
CCTGGAAATCTGCTTGTAATTAGAAAGTGATAATGAATCCATCTATCAAAAGGAGGCCCGTTTGTCAGCACTTCTGGATGCAAAACCAGATATTTACTGTAAATCCCCCTGGCTTTCTCTGGAAGCTGTAATTGTAAATATGAGGCTTTGGACCTTCAAACACCGGCCTTTCCCGGCTCAGCTTTTAAGGAAGAGATTTTTCTTTTTGGTGAATTAATGGTCTTGCTCTAACAAGGAATAAAAGTGGAAAGCGATGAGTTATATACATGCATCTTTTTCTTCAAACATCATTCTGTTTCAGCAGAGAAGAAAGATGCTGAGAAGACCCTGATGATCTGACAGATAAATGAGACCTACACAAACCAAAAATGCTCAAATGAAGCAGAAATAAGGCAGCCTGCAGGTAATGAATGATGATTCAAGAGAGCTGCGTACCTAGCATAAGTTCCTGCTACAAGGTGTAGGTCATTCGATGCCTATAAAGATGATCAAGGTGATACCAAGGCTGTTTCACAAATAATCTGATTAACACGAGCTTCCGAAGCAGGCTCAGACTCAAGGAGGACTTTGAGATTACGAGCTTTGGGAACTGGAAAAGCAGAATTACCAAAGGAAACTGTCAGGAAGGATGAAAGGGAATTGAAGGAGTTTTAAAGAGCCCTGACAAAACATTATTATTATTACTACTACTACTATTATTACTACTACTACTATTATTATTACTACTACTACTATTATTACTACTACTACTACTATTACTATTATTATTATTATAGTAAGAATTGCCATTTGGGTGGAGATTTCTGCAGCTACCAGAACTCCAGTTCAAAGAAGCACCCTTATCAGGACCAGAGCCATTACCCAGGCACCCGAATGCCTCCATCACCCTGTGCAGCTGACACTGACGATCAAATATAAATAATGTCCCTGAAGGAAAGCTGCAGCAAGAGGGCTCAATACATTTCTGAATATTGATTCCTTACAGAAACCAGAGCAATCCAGACAGGACCAAAAGAAAACTGGACATCAGTCTTTAGTGTTAAATCAGTTACAATCCAATTAAGCGCCGACCAGAAAGCCAACATAAACTCACGTGTGACAGCAGAAGAGAAAACAAAACCACGTAAGATCTGCTCTCCGAAATCTAACGGTGAAAGATGAACAGACCTGGCCTGTTTCACAGGCCCAGACAGATGATGAAAGAATAAAACACAGATGTCAGAATAAAACTGTTAAATAAATCATTTTACAAGTAGGAATTTTAAAGTTTATTTCCACCGTCTTCTTGGCAACTAGCTAATTACCTGCTTATATCTTCTTAAGATGAGGAGGAAGCTGAAAAGAGACCGCTAATAAATCAGATGTTCCCCAGCAGGCCCGAGCCTTTAAACACAGTGGACAGCAGTTTTTACTATGGGAGAGGATAGCCAAGCTCATAACAACATTACTCAAAAAGTCCAAACAGTCCTTCAACTGCCCGTCTTCTCAAGTGTTTGTGGGGAAACGGTCCATTAAGGAAACTCTAGAATATATACACAGGGAAGAGAGTGAAAGAATGAAGCACGGCGCAGCGCAGACGTTCAGCTGGGGCAACCAGAGCAAGGGTGCGGGGCCACCTCAGAGGCCTCACCTCTGTGCAGCAGGACGAGCTGGGACAGCTTTCGGTGGCACGGAGGAGAAAGTGGGGTAAACAGACACGAGCAACCCCTTACCACGACTTCTAAGGAACGGCAGTACGTAAGGAACGAACAGCAGGCTGTACTAACACCAAATTCAGCAAGAACGAAGACCATCTATTACTTCATCAGCCACAGGCAAATGCACTCATTCGGAAAATATGCTGAGTTTTTCTGCAGTTGATGAATGCTCAGGGGAGCCTTTGTAGGAAAGGACGATCGGGAAGAGGAGTTGGCAGAAGACACAGAGAAGCACAACCAGCTCCAGCTAACGGGGAGGAAAATCACCACCGTGCCCCCTTCGGCATCCCAGAGCAACCACACCGCGCGGCGGAGGTTGGAAGGGCTGCAAAGCATCCTCAGACATCAAGTCATCTCGTGATGGGGCTGACGTGCCCACAGCTCCTGGCCAGCTTTCTGAAGGGGGGTTGTTTGAGAGAGGCAACCGTCCAGAGCAGAGGCTCTCGCTGGTGCCCGAGCAGCCGCTAACAGCGCCGCGAAGAACTAAAGCATCACAAGAGAGCGCTTGTCCTCTGCGCCTCCAGCTCTTGCTACAGAAACAGAGGTGCTTTTTCTGGCACTTGCCACGTGCAGCCAGGAGCTGCTGCAACGGCAACCGTGCTGAGGACATAAGGCAGACGGACCAAACCTCCAGTGCCGGCAGAGGTCCTGGAAAAAGAGAATAAAGTAACCAAAGGCAGTGCCAGAGGAAAGCCAGAGCAACAGAAAGCCTCGAACGGGTCCGGGAACACGGAGCCAAGAACCACAGGGAAATAGGGGGAAGCAGTAGAAGGCTGCATGCTCATGAGGATGACAGAGAAAGAGGTGGTAGGTCACCAAGAAAGGTCCTGAACTCAACGCCTGCCACGGTTCTCGCAGCAAATGCCAGTGCTGACCCCTCCTCGCATCCCCTCCGCGCTCCGTCCAGCAACCTGCAGAAGGCAGCCTTCCTCTTAGCGTTCTGGTGCCAGAGAGATGAGTGCACAACAGTTGTTTGGCAAGCGCCGAGGCTTCAAATTCCACATGGTTGGATGTGTTCCCCTCATAAGATATATTTATTAACACAGTGCTATTTTTAAATGTGATTTTTAGAAATTGTGTCATCCAAGAGGTACGTTGTGGGGTGGAAGGGTGGAGGGGCAGAGGATGGGAATGGAGGTCCTCTGAGTATTGCTTGCGGAGAAGAACCCGGTGCTGCAAGAGCAATACATACAGAGCAGACACCAAAATCGTGGGGGATGTTGATGAGGGTGCTGGTTATAAAGGCTTGTGCAGCAGGGCTACAGCTCCATCAGATAGCAAGGGGTCCCAAAACACATCTGGACCAAGGCCGAGTTACGTGCCAAGTGAAGGCAAAAGCCAACGCTGAAATTACTGCAATGCTCGTCACAGTCAGCGAGTTACTGTTTGTGAAGTGCCACAGAAGCTCGACATTTTTCAGTCACCTAGTGATATTGTGGCACAAAAAGAAAGTTAAACAAAGAGCTGCATTCACTTCAGCTCCATTAAAAACACAGAGAACAAAATCAGATCCAGACATGTGGGAAAGAATCAAACATCACTAACAAGAACAGTAATGCCAGTTCTACTTTTCCAAGAGAAAGAAAAAAACAACCGTGAAGTAAAAACCAAAAAAATCACATGAACTATAAAAGATGTTTTCAACAAGCTGAGTACTATTTTAAAACCTAGAACAGATTTATTTAAAAAAAAAATAAATCTGGTTTACTGAATTTAAAGTTTACATCTTAAAGGTTGAAACTGTTTCAAAGATATTCTTGTCCTGTAAACGGTCAGTAGTAACAGCCCGCATAATGTGTACGGTATAATTAAGAAGTACAGATAGCACTACCTTAACGAGCACATCCCACTTTCCCTTAAGGAAAAGCATTGAGGCTAACAGATCCATCTGTGCTCTTCACACCTAGAATCTCATCCTGGTGGCGCACCCTTCACGTGCCTCCCCCCGTCCTATTGCACAGAATAAATACTTTAGACCACAGGACTTGCACTGAGAAAACTGCTCTACCAGGAGATGACGGGGTCCATCTGTCAGGGGAAGGGAAGAGCCTCTTCGGTCATAGTTAGGCTTGCCAAGTTGGTGAAGAGGACTTGGGGAACGGGAACCTCAATCCCTTCCATTTCCATCAGTTCTAGTTTTTAAACTAAAAGAGGGTACCTTTAGGTTAGGTATTTGGAATAAATTCTTTACTCAGAGGGTGGTGAGGCCTTGTCACAGGCTGCCCAGAGAAGCTGTGGATGCCCCATCCCTGGAGGTGCTCAAGGCCAGGCTGGATGGGGCTTTGGGCAGCCTGGTCTGGTGGGAGGTGACCCTGCCCATGGCAGGGGGCTGGAACGAGGTCATCTTTGGGGTCCCTTCCAACCCAAACCATTCTGTGTTTCTGTGATGATGATTCTATGAAGAATCATTGGTGATGAAAACATCTTCACGCTTTTATGTCATTTTACAAATACAAAAATAGCAGTTCATTAACATCTGATCTGGTAAAAAGAGATTTGTACCTAGTTATCATATCCAATTAATGTATCTTTCTCTGGCAAAGCTAGCTGGAATCTGTTATCTACTATAGGGTGGTCTTAGCGCCCTGTTGAACTGCTCGATCCCCTAATCTCTCCCACACTCTGTGTAAGAGTCTTTTGCTCATACTTACAAAAAGTAGCAATAATCAATCATACACCCAGAGCAGCTCTTAATTCCTCGTTTTCTTTTCCCTTCCCAGATTTCTTCTCAGGAAACCTGCCTCTCATTCCTCTATGAGAAATGCTATTCTAAACTTCAAACACAACCACCAGTGGTTTTCCTGATGCTCCCTAAAGCTACCAGGACTTTTGAAGGGCAGAGTACTTCCCAAGACAGCCTCTTGCCCAGATTTCATGGATCAAGTACTCCTAATACTTGTTCCTATCAGACGTATCACACAAGTACTGTTCTGGCAGCATTCTTAGGAGTGGTGCAAGAACAGATGTGGAAACAAACAAATCTTATCCTCGAGACCAGAGACGAGGATATCATAGAAAAAAGCACTGTGGTGGATATTCTCACCTGCATCGATTGAGGCACCTCAGCAACGGTATTGGCAAACAATGTAGAGTAATGCCTTTATCAAAACGTGGCCACATAAGCATAGCCTGATTTACAAGGAGGAAATGAATGATTAGTGTACACATTCTTTAGGGTCATCTGCAAAACAAGAGGATATGTGCTGGAGACAGGTGAAAAATTGTTAGCCACAGGAGGGGGGAAAAAAAGCATCACTGGATTTCCTCCCCTCCTAGCCATTGTTCTCCGTCCCTTTTTATTTAGCATTTCTTTGATAAACTTTGCTATTTTATTTCTCCTAAAATCAAATTCCGGACACTTTTTCTATGGACAGCTTGGGTTTGCGTAAGCTCTCTTACAGCAGCTGCAACCTTAATCTGGCTTCTCCCAGCTCGTCCTCTGAATTGCCTCAAACCAGCTCCACCCAGACTGCCTACAAAGGCTCTCGAATAAGCACATTTGAAGCAAGGATTTCATGATAAAAGCACATTCTTTCCTCTAGATATCTCTCTGCCACGGTGAGGTTTTGCCCGTGATTCTCCCCGGCTCAAAGCCAGAGTAAGGACAGTGTGACCTGCCTGTTCTCTCCAGCAGAAATACATCTTGTCAGCCTGCTTTTTCCTACTGAAAAAGAAAAAGAAGTTACGCACTTTTTTTAAAGGGGGTTTTGAAGTTTGCTGTTTCTTCCTTTCCAAGCTCCCAGACCAACCAGCCCCTGAGACTTCTACCCCTGGCCTTTATGCTTCATTACTGGAGACCAAGCCAGAAGCGCTGTCCTCTTCAAGTGCAAAAGCAGGGGAGCAGAAGATGACTGGCAATTTCTAGATGAGGAAACCGCCCCATACGGCATGCGCCCCCAGCAAGCAAAGACAGACGCTGCATTACAGATTACTTCCAGGGAACAGTATGAGAAGCTCTGGTTTTGAAGGGAGGGAGGATGCTGCTGGAAAGTATTTTGTATTTCCTTCTTGTGTAGGAGAGGTCCCACGCACCACTACACCGGTCCACTTGGATCTTGGGGCTGCATTTCTCCTCTTTGTCCCAAGCCTCCAAAGGGAGCTCCCTTTAGCCCCTAGGTCCTTTCCCACTTCTTTTCCATGAAGCTGGCACTCCTTATTCATCTTAGACAGCAGAATCAGATCTCTAAGACTGATCCCTCCAATATTTCTGTTTCTTCCTGCTTTTTTGCCACCTAACCTTACCCATTAAAGGGGCCTGGAAGAAAGCTGGAGAGGGACTCGGGAGTGGGAGCATCGGGCAGACAGCCGTGGGAGCAGAGGCGTGCCCGTAGCCCAGGACACAGTGTGGGGCCCTGGAATGGCCACAAAGCAGACGGCACTGTCAGACCCGTGCATGAAAATCAAGCCGACAGTGGCATGGGAGCGAGGCGTGGGACTGGACGGCCCCCTGGTTCGGCACCCTGGCCTGAGAACATTCCGGACGGAAGGCATCCCGTTTGGGCAGTCCCGGGCAAGGACTGGCTCTGCCTTCTGCCCAACACCGCGGAGCCCGTGGAGCTGGATCCACCAGATGTGGGGGAACGGATGGAAAAAATAAATCTTTAGGATCATTTCCTTTGTACAAAGGATTTCTGTACTTCTTGATTTTCTGCTTTCAGTTGTCTAAGTGAAGAACTGGGTGGAACTTAGTTCTGATAGACGCTGCTTTCCTGCAGCATAGGAAAGTGAATCTCCATCCCTGTAAGGAAAACCATGGGGGCATCCACTCAGGGCGAGCGGCTCCTAACCTGCCCAGTCGAACTGACCCATCTGAGCACTGGAGACTGCTCCATGTGGCAGCTCAGGGCTGTCTTGGCTGCATCACTCACACATCTCGGAGGGAACGGCTGCCATCAGACACTGGGAAAAAGGTGAGGTCTGGGGAAGACAGAGGAGAGCAGATGTCTCCCAGCAACGGGTTTAAAGAGGTGAGGCTGGACTGCTGCTGGGAAGCACCCTGTTCTGTCCAGGCCTCAGAAGACACCAGAGCATCTACTGGGTGCATGGGATTTCCTGAGGCAGCAGAGACTCCTTCTGCCATCTAGAGCCATTAATACACAGTGGGGTGGGTGAGGCTGAAAGACCGAGTATTTTGTGTCCCCGTCTCACGAGGGCACTTTGCCAGTCTGTCCAGCTGTTTGTTACTTGACCAGTTATAACAGCATTCAGAATAGCAGATCAGAGGATTATGAATGAATTCAAGGATCACACAGTTCTTGAAGATTTCAGAGGAGTTTAGCCCAAGCTTAAAGCAAGCAAGTTGAAAACCAGTTGGGTATCTTACTGCCACGGTCAGTAAGAAGAAACCAAAGTTTCAGCCTACCTCCTGCCTTAAGTAAACAAGATGCATGTGTAGTCCTGCCTGAGACAAGTCAAGAAAAAGTCTCAACCAAAAAGACACTGACTTGAAAGAGAAGTGTTGGGTTTTTTTGGGGGCTATGACCTTGCAAAACAATCCATTTATTTCACAAAAAGGGAAAAGGAAAACCAATTCTGACATGAGCTTGCAGGTCTTCTTAGTACTTGAGCTTTCTAAACGTAGAAAAGGGTTTGCATAAGGAAGAAAAACATGCTGAGGATTTGATCTATATTCCAAAAGGCCTTTGCAGTCATATAAAATGACCCAGACTTATTACAGCTTCAAAAGACACACGTAGTTAATACAGATTTTATCACATACCATAATAATACACAGGCTAGCATTGCTTTTGCAAGTATTGGCCTAATGAATAACATGTCAAGCCGTGTAAACCTTTACATTCTTGGTTTCTCATCTAGACAGCTTTTAAATAAGGTCAAAAGCAAAGCTTTATGCTTGTTTTACCTTATTTTTTACTTTTAAACCTTCATCAGAAATAAGATTTGTTATTTTTCAAGCGTTCATGAATCCTCCTTCATTTTAAGGAAGAAACAGCCCCGTCATATTACATATGACATAATGGATTTTTGGACGAATCTTCTGCCGATTAACCATGCAGTGAAATGAAATGCTTAATAGGAAACACTTGGCACGAGCTCCCTGATCAAAATGTCACCTTGAAAATGGCTCTAAGTCATTTGTCACCGTAAAGTTTACCCACGTTGCCTCATACTGGCATCCCATACTAACCAGCTGCAGCTGCAGCTAGGCAGCCGGGGTGATAGGGAAATTACAGGTATTATCTTTCCGGCTATCCACAGATCATTAGCAGCCCCCATAGTCTGGCGTGATCTACAAAATACCATGTCAAAGGCAATCCTTGGGCACGTACTGCCTCTGCCAGTGCCTCACTATCTTTTGCCAAGGTTAAATGTGGGTCACGGTGCATGTAAATGTATGGAATCGTGCATGCGATGCCAAACAAGCACTGCGCAGAGTCTGACTTTTACAGAGTACGTTTTTGCTGTAGGATCTGGAAATTACTTGTTAAAAATGACATCTGAAGTGTGATTACCATTGAGAGGTTATAAACAGAACTAGGTATTTTTACTTGGTTTGCTGCTATAAAGACGTCTGGGCCCTGATATTTTAGAGCGATCAAGTTTCAACCAATAAATGACATCAACATCGGTCGGCACTGTGCCCCCTCTGATTCCAGGCAAAACGAAGATGCTCAGACAGGCAACACGATGCCCTCATAAAGGGTAAAAGTCAGATTCTGCCCTTTGGAAGAAAAATGTTGGTAGCTCTCTGCCTGCTTTGAAAATTGTCATACACTGTCCACTGGCATGGCTGAGAACAAATACAGTCAGTGTTTTACCACTGCATGTCTTCGCTTATTATTTCTGTGTTACTCACATTACCTCTGGGTTACCACGCGCTTAAAAATCTATTTATTACCTCTGCCTTTTAGGAAACGATACAAATGCCTGGAACACAGGAAACAAATTTTGCTAGAAATGCCACGGCCTGAATTTTTTATCCAGTATTTATGGCATATGCAACAGAAATCAATACCTCCTAACCTCCCCTAATTCCTGCATGCTCATCATGCACGCGGTAATCTCAGCCCCTCCAGTGAAACAGCAAGCGCAGTGGTACCTGGCATGCTGCATCCCTTCTGCGTTCGTCCTGCAGGACTCCACACCTCCTTCCTTTCCGCCTCTGTCCCCTGTAGTCCATCTCTGGATGCCCACCCTACCTGTGAAAGTAGCAGCTCTGGCTCCCCCTACAAACTCCAGTGTTACTCACCTGGTCAGGGGAGCGGAGACGCTGGCAGCAAAGCCAGATGCCCTGCAGCACTTTCTGCTGGCAAGAACGTCCCAGAAGTTGGATTTACTAGACAGACTGAACATTACAGCACAGAGCGACACAGAAATATCCTCAGTGTCTTCTTCAGTAAAAACCAAGACCGTATTTCTATATGCAGGAGTGGCCTGGTTCCATAACCAATATTACTTAGAATATTTACTGCTTTTAAAAGAGATTTTATATCTGAAATCCAGGACCTCTGGTGCTACGACCTCTAGCAAAATGCTTCTTCCATTCTTCACATGTCACTGCATTTGTGGTTCGAGCTGGGCCATTCGGACAGTACTTTATGGCGCTTTCTCCTACCGACAGCAGCGGGAAGGCCACGATAAACGGGGGGCTCTTGGTGACACGTGCTGACACGCAGTCCATGAGTGATTCAATAAGGCCCGAGTGGTCTTTCTCTCTCCCTGAACAGCTTGTGATATATACGGGGAAAAACAACAAATACTTCCATCATTACAGTGCCAGCATTAACCTTTAGGTAATTGCCACCATAATTCAGGCCGTTCAGCTCAGAACAGTCACATGGAAACAAGAGGAGGAGGATGCTCACGCATATCCCTGCATTTACCCACTCATCCCTGTGAGACCCCGGCGTGTGCCACGGAGCAGTCATGCCTTTGCCAGTAGCCTGTGGTGCCCACGCTGCACCACGTGAATGGTTAGGAGCATCCTCCACTCTTGGCAGCTCTGCTCGTGCTTCTGCGCCACGTGCACGCCACTAGACAACGAAGCAGCCCAAAGCTGTGGAGGGGCACAACCTCTCAGCAGAAATGTCCTTCATCTACACGCAAACACGGCATACACACACCCTCACCTATGCCACCTGGTTATTGGCAGTGAACAGGGGGCATCTTCCCTTCCATCTGCACTTCCTCCTCTCAAACGCTGATGCTAGCTCTGGAGGAGAGATAAGCACGCTCCCCAAAAATAAAAAACCAGCACACACCCAGGGCTTGCTCCTTTCCCTGAACCTCAAGTCTTAAGAGAAGATAACGTGCGCTTCTGTGGTGCCATCACCCAATGCATGCGCAAAGCATTTGCAGGACCACAGAGGAGATGTCAGATGATGCATAAAAAGCACGTTTTGAACGCCTGCCACAAAACACAAGAAGCTCTACCTGATGCCCCCGCAGCTGACTGCGGGAGGCTGCACTGGAACCTCATTCCTCTGCTAGCCGGGAAATCCCTCCTTTCATTTACAGGCTCTCCGTATTTTCCGACCTGCACATACCCAGTTGCTCCTGTGCAAACACCATCCCCTGGGTTTAACTGATTCCTTTCGCCTCCAGCAGCCTTCCCCTCTGGTGTACTCAGTGCGCGCCGCATCGCCGCTCAGCCTTCCTTCTGCTAGACTAAACAAGCCAGGCTCCTTCGGCCTCCCCTGCTCCATGTCTGCTCCTCGCTGAGGCTCCTTCTCCTGTTGCACAATACACTTGCAAGCCCGTACCGCACAAAATTCAGATTGCTCTGTTTTTAGCGTGTGGGAAGTGCTGAGCACTCACAACCTCCCATCTTTGTTTTTTAAAAAAAAAAAACAAATAAATGAGATCGCTACCTCCAGATCACGCATTTGTAAAAGTCTGCTACCAAGTTACACACTTGCGTGTGTATAGTATGTCTTCACTGGGTTAGTGAAGACCCAGTGAAGACATACTATATCAGAAAAATAAAATAAAATTGCTTCTATGGACCATTTGCTTTTACAGTAAAATGTAAAGCATTTGCTAGGCTGGAATAGGAGCTAATATTCAACACAAGCTTTTTGATTGAGGTTTCTGATTAAGACAATATGTTTTGCTGCATACTACAGCAAAATCAAACGTTCATAGTGCATTGCCTCCGAACATCAAGACTCATCTAACAAATCCTGTGCAATTCGTTATTTTTATTTTGCGTATCTAGGTTGTCTGTGGCGCTGCCTGGATGTACGAAACTTAAAGAAGCAGCAGCAGATACAGAGCGTAGCTTACAACTTCACGTCGCCTCAAAATGCATATTAAGTTTAATGTGGAAAAGATGATCATACGGCACATAACTCACTTTCGCTGTCAGGTTTAGCAGCGTACTGGTCTACTTAAAGACACAGCACACAGAGCCCTCAGGTGCAGCAGAGGAATGAAATACGTACGGTACCAACACACGCTACCCAGCAAGTCAGAGTCCTGAAAGACAAAGCTCCTGCACTCCCTTGTAAGTCTATTTGAGCTTGTTTCCTTCCAAGGGATCACTCCTGGAGAAGGGGAAGGCAACTCTCCTACACTTCTCCTGAGCAGGAAAGGCAATGAAACTGCCTGTGTGAGCTGGGAGCTGGCTCTGTGGCCTGCAGCTGCCATTGTTTTTGCCATCGATGGCGTGTACCACAGCGTGCCATTTCTGACACGGATTCAGAGCGGGCCCTGGCTCTCACGTACTGCTACCATTTCTTCCCTGTCCTCTCCTCCTGTCTGCGTGGGAAGGCAGTGTGAAAGGAGAGGGGCCTCCCACGTGTGATCTGAGCCACCTGACCCGCAGCAGGCACGAGCACGCCTCCACCTCTCTCAGCAGGGGACCCGAGTTCTCCGCCAGTGACCACCCATTTCCCTGCCATCGGTGGCACACACCAGGCTAACACCGTCCCCGAGCATGTGGGGACCCGAGCAATGCCTCCCTGCGACTGGTTTCATCCGTGAGCTGTTCACAAAGGAGAAATGGTTCTCCTATCAGCTGCTCTTCGGCAAACACCTGCGAGTCCCCAGCAGTAGGGATGAGGTCGGTGACCCCGTTGGACGTAGTTATTTCAAAAGGTGCTGCAAGACATGGTCCACACAGGCCCGTTTGTGGACACAAGGCCAGGAGCTGTACCCCCAGCTCCCTCAGCCTGTCTGTAGGAGGTGCTCCAGCCCCCTGAGCGTTTTCCTGGCCCTCCTCTGGGCCTGCTTTATCAGCTCCGTGTCTTTCCTGTACTAGAGACCCCCAAACTGCTCAGCTTCCTTGGCCTCACTGCCAGAAAAGCAAAAAAGCTCACGTTTAGCTTTATGTAGTGCTTTTTGCCCTGTTTTTAACTCCCAGATAAACCTTGTTTGGAAAAAGCATTTCAGGGACCTCAGTGAGACGCAGCCTCTTCCCTGGCAAGCCCCAGCAGCAACGGCGTGTAGCTGCAGACATACCTCGCGGCCGACGGCCTCAGCAGGCCCTGTCCCTAACGCACACACACTTGCTGATCCCAAAAGCAACACCAGTGCAGGAAGAAATGATTCACCGAGGCAGGAGTTCCTCTACCTCCCTGGCTCGCTGAAGCGCACAAAGCAAAACCAAAAATACCACAAGATGTTTGTTACCATTCCTCCTCAACAGCCGAAGGACTTTTCAACCTAAGTTTTCCCAGTCGAGCTTTAACAACACCACAGTCGGTTACTCCAGTGGATATTTTCACGGCGTATCATTCCCTCTTTAAAAAACAAGCAAACAAAAAAACCGTCCAAGGAGTTCATCCTGAAAAAATAAACTTGTGTAATTCACACAGAGCAGGCCGCGCTGCGAAAACATTCTTGTTCTGCTCAGGAATGTGGGGCTGTTTAACTCCACGCACGCACGGCGCTCCGCGTCCCCGAGAGGGCCCAGGCAGGCCCTGGACTCGTGCGCAGAGGTGAGCGGCCAGCCAGCCTCCAGCACGGACACACGGACACAGGACGGAAGGAGCCAGCTCCCACCTGCCCCGCCACGCTGCCGCTCCTAGCCACGTGTGCTGCGTTGCGCTGGGTTGCCTTCCCTCAGCAGAACGTGATGGGAAACGCGCTGATGCGATCTGAAGCATCCCCGAACGCAAAGGCGGAAGGTGTGGCGACTGCGGAGCGCGGCAATTTGGGAGATTTCTGTGTTTAACTTACAAAATCTTGTCGGTGCTGCGTCGGTACGCACTGAGGTGCGGAAGAGCCGCTGCCTGACTTCAGCAAGGCAGCCTGTCCCCCCTGGAGCAGGACAGGGGACCACGATGGATGCCATCCTTTCCACAGGTGACCCTCAGAGGCACACGACTGGTGTTGGGGCAGGTGGGACCAGGACAGGTTACGGCAGCAGAAGGCGTAGGGCAGCGAAATGCAGGAGGGGACCGACTTCACTGCAGCACCAGTTACAGCCAGAAAAGACAACCCACGCGGGGTCCGAGGGGCACTGCAACCCAGGTGCTTGCCAATAACCTTTAATGATCTCTTCAGCAGGATTCTGGAAGATGCCGGCATAAAGCAGGCAACACTGCCTCTCAACACCTCCGTGCCCGCTCAAGGACGCTACTCCATTTTGTAAAGATGGTTTCTGTGTGCTGAGAGGAGCAAAAATACCCTGAGATTAAGAAAATAATCTTCATATTTATGTATGTCATGCACGTCCAGATAGCTGTACACAGGTATGCGTGCACGGTTTGAATCGATGTGTAACGCAGCTGCACATGCACACACAAAACATGTAAGTTACGAAAAACTGAACACTTGCCTGGAATATTCTGTACCCGTGCAGACAGGCAGAAGCTTGTTTTGCAACAAAGTTTCTGTAAAGCACCGTGGAAATCTGTGGAAAAATCTTGCCCAATTTCAGGAAGTCTGACTGTACACAAGAGTGTTGCACAAGAATCCACCATTTCTTAAACAGACTTAAATGTAACGCAAGCAAAACGACACCGCACTGGTTTGTGCTGTTTGATGCTGATTCTAGACTGCATGGAAGTCTTTGTCGTGGCCTAAGCACTGTGTCCAAGTGCAGACACAGGAGGATGTTCCTCAGCCTTTGAGGCATCTTGGGGCCCCAGAATTTCCCTTGTATCAGGAAAGGTCTATTTCGTTTCTTTATATTGATAACACTTTTTCTCTACAGCCAACCAGAAGAGTAAACCTAGAACAAATCCAACTGAAAATATTAAAATAAAAACCAGGCTAACAGGGAACATTCTGTTAGAGAGACACAAAACCTTAATAGAGAGAGAGACAGACCGACAGACAGAAAGACATACATGTAATACGTCACTGATCTCCATTAAGCAGGGATTTGACCCCATCTTCTTTTTGCAGGATACTGTGAAGACTTTAAAATCCTAAGTCCGTGCAGAAGCTTACAGACACTTTAATTTATTCTGCATGCACTGACCAAGATGCGTAAGATACACACCAACAGGCACAAAGCACAGAGAAGTTCACTGGAGTAACCCGAGCACCCAGAAGTTGGGCGTCTAGCCCTGAGCTGGCCAACCAAAGCTTTTACACACCGAGCAGGTTCTTGGTCTCAGCCTGCCTGGACACGCACTAAAAGCAGAGCAAGTCAAGCACCCTGGAAGTGCTCATTTCTCTGCCTGTGAAGGAGGCTTCCATTAATAAGCCGGCGTATGCCTTTTCGAGCTCTGCAACTAGGTGAGATAAATCCAAGCACCCAGGTAAGCCCTTGCAGAGGTGCAGGAAAGGCTCTTTTCCACCCGCCAAGACCCGCCCGAGGGCCGCCCCGCCGTCCTGCAGCGCAATGCCCGCAGCTCCCAGGGAATCTCCGGGCCCAGCTCCCGCTCCTGAAATGCCAGAGCCGAGGCCTGGACACGCATCAGATGTGCACCATTAGCAGTGGCGTTTCCTGCATTTACAGCGCATGAGCTCGTTCCTAAAACAGCCCTCGCTATTCTCGGCCATTTGGCTCGCGCTCAGTGATGTGGCCCAGCGTGAAAGAAACCCCTTTTTCTCTGGCCTCAACAATGTGCCCGTTTGTGAGCGAAGGGCTGCTTTCCCCCACGGAGCCGGTTAGCAGTGATATTTTATTTAAAATTCTTGCGGATGCTTACGGGCTGAAGTAACTTGCGATGTGAAAACCAGATGTCCAAGGCAGAGGAAAGATTCGAAGGGCTTTCAGGAACGGAGTGAGTCACAGCTCGGCTCCAGCGCCGCAGCCATTCCTACCCGTCCCACCAGCCTCCCCACGGCAGGTCCCGCTGACGGGCAAGGCTCCAAGAGTTTGCAAGGGGCAAAACTAGAGAATGACCAGTAATGGGTAAGAGCAGCTACCTGAGGTTTATCGCTCAAACCACCCATCTTACCATCACTGAGAAGACAAGGAAACTTGGATGGCACGGTGAAGTAAAAAGGAGCACCACTTTAACACTCTTACCACCAAAATCATAGGAATAATTAAAAGCTCAAAATATTAGAGGGAGACAGGTCCTCCAAACCCTACCGTACCCGAGCAGCGAAACACCCCCGCAGCCACGGACACAATTAGTGCCTCCATCAGGATCGCAGCCCCAGCCGCTTTGGGATTTTCTTTGTGTGCTGCTACGACCGATCTACTTGTAAAACTGACTGAGGTGTAAGAAATGAGAAAGTTGAAACGGCTCAGCTATAAACCAGCACCCAATTACATGTCAAAGCCAGCCTGAACGTTTTGGGGTGCGTAAAATGTTCGAGTGTGTGCTTCTGCAGCTCTAGGTGTTTCAGTTTGTCCAAGGTAATGCTGACGTGTTTTGAGTCTCCCTGCATGGCTGCCAGCGGATGGGCTTACTCACAGAAAAAGCTGGGAGTAAGTGGCAAAGTAACATCCAACTCCTTCCAGCTGAAAATGACGGTGAAATCTTGTTTAAATGGAGAATTTGTCTGCAGCTACTGCAACAGAATTCTTGTATTTCGATCACATTTATTTTAATACTTGGAGCTGTAAATACATCAACAGGAGTTCCTCACTCGCTTCGCCATGGGTACAACGAATGGCATGTATGCCATTAGTTCCTTTCTTTCAGATGTACCCAAGCACCATTACAAAAATGCCTGTGGAGTTATTTCAGGATGACATCCCCAAAATGCACTGTTTCTTTTTTCTCTCTCCGATGGGAGAAATGTGATTTTTACTACAAATTATTATAAGCAAACTGCTAGGAGCTAGTCTCTTATAATCTGCTGTCTTATTTTGACTGTAGGACAACGTGTTGTCATCTCTGTGAAAATACTTGGATATACAACCACCTATGTTCCTTTAACAGTTTCCTTTGAATATGTTTGTAAAAACAGAGCGTGTCTTCATTTTTTTTTTGCTATTTTTAGTTTTGCTGCCTCATTTTTAGAGACGTGCTTTAATCAGATAAAATTTCAAGTATTCTGTCCATGTTACAACTCCCCTTAATTTCCTCTCCTGACCAATAAAACCGTCTTCCTTTTCAAGGTCAGAGAGTTGAAGAGTTGAGGGTAGACCCCAGGAAGTCAAGAGTTTAAGTCAGGACGCTGCTGGCTGCGAGCGTCCCGAAGCGAGTGGGCAAGCAGAACACCCACTTGCAGCAGTGCTCCCCGTGGGACCGGTCCTTATGGTGCCCATCCATCTTCTTGACGTTTAGTAGGGGGTGACGGTGCTAAACCTGGATGTAAACAGTAGCAAGGTGCATGCAAAGGTATAATTTATACCGGCCTTCAAACGGGATAAAAATGAAGAGCTGAAAAATTGATCTTACAGGTACATGCAGCTGATGGTAATAAGGACCAGCAAGGATGCACTTCAGCGTGAGCCTGTGCAAATCACAGCCCTGTGACATTCCCTCCCACCTCCAAAAGCGCTCTGTACGCCCCTCCAAATTTATCTTCGAACACACGCGTGCTTTTAAATTCAACCGCGCTAAATAAGGCTGCAACAAAACGCGAGACGCTCCCCTCGGCAGCCTCCCACAGCCGCGGCAGTGCTGTGTATTTCCCTGCAAGGAGGGCCCGTCTTCAGTAAGAGCTTCATCCGATCACTGTCATTGTTCTGGATAATGGATTGCCTACACATACATTTTCAAGTGTAATGACACTCTTGCTTATTAAAGACCTCTCAGCTGAAGGGGCAGAATATTATGAACTGGCCAATCCATTCATTTCCTCGAATATGTTATTCGGTATTTTATGCTAAACCAGCAATACACCATCCATTTTAGTACAATGATCCTTATGTTCAATAAAACTGAAGTGCTGGATCATAAATCATTATAGTCATTTATTTTACATTAGACACATTAGCCACTATATTCCATAATCTATTACAATAAGGTGGATTTAAATGTACCCCAAGGAACTGCAATAATAACTTGAGAACCAAATATAGCAATTACGGATAAAATATGCTTAACCTAAAACTGCACTAGCTGCACAGACTGCTGTGAACTTTAAATAAAATTTAGGGAGGATGATAACTGTCCTGGAATAAACAAGCAACAGAGGAAAATGAGAGGCTCCTCTCTGTACTTCAGATAGCTTAATGTGCCCTGCTTACGGGGGTGGGGGTGTTATGCTTATAAGCCAGTGGCTATTAAAATATTATTATTCCATTATTACTGGTCATATTATCTTTCTTTCTTGAAAATTTCCTATATTTTCCTGGTGCTTACATCCTACTTACATTTTTAAATAGCGCTCTCCATGGCTGGCTGCCTGGCTAGCCTGTTTGGATCCCTAAGTGTTCTTCAGAATCCCTCCAACTTTTTTTTGGTTTGTTTGTTTGTTTCCTGTGAATTTTCCACAGTGCATCCAGACCTTTCTGGTGCCATTTCAGCTACCAGCTCACTGAAGACCACCACAGGAAAAGCCTCCGTCTTCTCCCTCTGGCAGACCCAACGTACCCGCAGAGCCCATCGCCACCTTCTTGGCCCCCAGCCAAGAGTCCAGTCTCAATCATCAGCGAGCAGTTGAGCATTTTTCAGAATCACTGCTCTCCAGGCATTAAAAACAGCAAGGTGCTGAGGCATGTGGCTGTTTTTACCGGGAGAACCCAGCACCACAGACCCCCGGCACCCCGGGGAATGGGGCCAGCGACTGGCCCAGCACAGGAGCAGCAGTGAGGAAGGGGCCATCAGGCATCATCTGCAGGAAGCGCTGTGGCATGTTATGCCCAAACTCCACAAGTGCTGCTTTGTATTTATAAAGTCACGTTGCTTACTTCATAAATTCCATTATCCCTGATGTATTTTCCTGGTTTTACTGCCTGTTGTTTTTTTTTCCCCCCAAGAACCAAAATTAAACACTGAACTAGATGCTGCTGGAGTAGCTGCTCTTACCTATTACTATCAGTGCTCTATAACTCTCAAAGTCTCTGTGATGTTTCTAAAATAATTACTATTAACTTACATTTCTTATTAATTATGACATTAATTATTTCCTAGGGGGCATATGAGTTGGCTCTGCAGCTACGTGCACTGGATCTTCCATTTTCCAATTACCTTGTTACCTGAGCTTTAGCTAGAGGTCTGTCCTACACCATTTACCTTACTTCCTTAGTGTCCTATTTTCCTGTGGAGGCCAGATACCAGGACCGGGCACTGAGTTCAGCTCTTTGCACAGTTTCTGAAAGCCCTCTCGATGCTCCAGCTGGTGGCTGAAGGGCAGAGCTGTGCTGCCCGCAGCACGCTGGGGCTGCCTGCCCTGTGGCTACCCAGGCTGCGGCCCCCAGCAGCCGTGCCAGCACCTTGCGCGAGAGACTTTGCAGGAGCAGCAGAAAACGTTCTGACAAATCCTATGGGAAATTTTGCTTCACTTCAAAAGCATGGAATACACTCGGGCAAATAAGGTGCATTTAAAGCAAGCCAAGACAGAAGCTTGCTTCCCAGCAACGTCTCCATAATTTGCAGCACAAGAGCCGTGGCACTGAAGGGCACGCTGAATGCAAAAAGCCTCACCTCTGGTTCAAATGTTCTTCCTAGTTCCTAATAGACCGGAGTTGCTCCACCTGGCCTATTTATTTTTATTTAGGAGCCTTATAAGAGCTGCAACGGTGCCACCAAGAAGAGAACAATGCACCAAGCTCGGTGTGTTTGGGAGAGAAAGTAAATATTTTGTGCAAAATTCATTGTCAAACAAATGATTCTCTTTTTGATAAACACACACTGAAAATCCATGTGTATTACAAGAACTCAAATCCCTGCAATGACCTTGCACCACAGGGGTCGGGCAGAGCTCAATAACAAGAAGCCGAGAACATGGAGGAAGTCAGGTGCTCTCCCTGCCTGCTTTTGCCTTGGTCCCTATGCCTCGTGTTCACCCACGTGTGATACAGGAGCAGAAAGGAGAAACGAGAGGTGTGCACCTAACCACGTCACTGCCAATTTTTGTCTAAAGCAGGACAGGAGCCTCAGAGGCAAACTGCGGATGAACCTGAACTCCTTCCCCATCGCCGCCGTGCTCTGCCCCCTGTCAGGGCTGCAGCTAGCGAGTCACGTCTGCGAACTGCCAGCGTGCAGAAAGCAGTCCGAGTGTGATGTGCTCCCCTCAAGTGTCAGGCTCACACTTACACCGCTGCTAGGTTCGAGAGCGGCAAGGGCTGGATCTTTTTTACAATGCAGTTGGAGACAGAAGTTGCCCTTTCTGCTGGAACAGAACACTTCTTCCTAGCTCTGGACCAGCCTGGAGGCAGTGAACCTTACATTCATATTTTACCTTGCAGAAAAGCTCTTCCATGTAACTTCCAAAATGTCTGAACATTTCTAATTACAACATTTTTCTGTCTTCGGAATCTAAGAAATTGCAAAAATGTGGTTACTTAAGCAGGAGAATACAATATCTAATTAAGTGTAACCTGTATCCGACAGCCTCAGAGTGGCTGCTTTTGTTCTTTTTCCAGACTAAGGTATCAAAACAGACAATGATGCACAGTGAGGACCTCTGCTCGCTCCTGAGTCATGGCAGCCACTGCAAAGTCCTGCCAAGAAAAACTGGAGCGTTCCCTTCTGGGTACGTTCACAGAGTGCAAGCTGATCAAGAGGTGCTCTCCCTCTTTTTTATCCCTCCCCAGGAGAACAAATGGAGGGGGGAGATGAAAGCAACAGCAACAAAGAACCGGTTGCACAACACGCTTTGATCAAAGCAGACAATGTGCGTGTTGTCCTCGGCAGCCAGGGCCTGCTCAACAGCCTGGTCGCCACCGCAGCACACGAGAGGAGGGCACGTTGCCCCAGCTGGCTCTCAGGCACCCCTCCATCCCCACCGAGCCTTGCACCCGGCCCCCCGTACCTCGTGCCACGCAAATCCCTTCCCAGGCACTGCTGTCGACCTCAAGCACGTTGTTCATCTGGGGCCTGGAGAGCAGGCTGCCCACAGCCAGGTGGGAGCGGGCAGTCCGGTGGCGCTGCGACAGAGGTGGCACTAAGAAGGAAACCGCATGCAAAAACATCGAACTGTTCAGTGAGAGAGAGAGCTTACTGGCGGGAAGCACTGACCTGAAGTACAAGGTATTGGGTATTTTAAAGCAGAGATGGAAGCTCTTCAGGTAGGAAGTTCTGCCAAAAGTCACGACTGGAAGCTGAGAAGCCTGAGCAGCCTCACCTACCTGGTAAGCCACCAGCACACCGAAAATGCTCCCAGTTCCCTACATCTGGGAGAAGGTTTCTGCTTTAAACTCTCCACATTGAACAGGAACATTCGGGATCAACACAGGCTCCACACCAAAGCCCGAGCAATCTCAGGACCCCCATAAGAAAATAAACACTGGGAGATTTTCCATAAAGCGTGTGGTGAAAAAAATATGTGCTGACTTTTTAGAGATAGATACGTCCTCCAGCAGCTGTGTTCCCCTCTGCCAGCACCTCGGATGAGCCTTCTACCCCCCGGCAGTACCCACGGGGACTTTTATCAGCAGGCAAGCTAGCGAAGAAGGGTGGGAAAGGCAGGGAGACGCTGATGGCCAGCACCTCTCACAGCGCCCACAGCACCCAGGCCCTCTCCTGCCTTCACAGCAAAGCGCTTCATCGACCGAATTCACAGCAACTTCCTGCGAGCCCGGCTGGCAAACAGACCTGTGGAAAAGCAAATCCGCTTATCACCCGGCTTTCCTCCGCCCCTTTTAAAACAAGGGAGCGCTCCATTGCTTTACTGGGTAAGATCCACGCTGCGCTCAAGTAACGACGACAAATGTCCGATGCCGGGCTCACCTGAGCCCCTACCACCACACGGGGTGGCGGCGTAATGCCAAGGGGCGAGCTGCCCTGGGAAGGAGCACCCCAGATCAGCAGGAAACGGGAACCTCAGGGACCCCCGTAGGGACCGACCCGAGGGGCAGCCCAGGCCTCAGGGGCCCTTCAGCGCTGGGGAAGGCCTCAGCGGCTTGCCAGCCGCCCCTGCCGAGCACCCCCTCGCCACGCAAAGGTCCTCTTTAAAAAAGCTGGAGTACAATTTAGACACCTCCGAAGCAGGAAATAACCAAGGGCTTGAAACCACCTGAGCCGGGAATCTGGCCTTAAATTTTCCAACCTGACGCTAGCACGACATCAGTACCTTTAAAGTCTCTATTAGGAAGGGGTAAAAACAGCCGGGGAAAGTCAGGGTCATCTCTGGGAATTTATACTAGAAATGTTTGCTGTATTGCAGATCAAAATAGCATTTTGACTCATTGATCCCCTGAATGCCATAAAAACTGAAGTGAGATCCTTGTGCTTAGCGGTGGGAAAAATGAGTTTCTTTGATCGCCCGTCGTCGCACAAAGACTGAATAAAATAAAGAAAAACAAAGAAAAAGAAAGGAAATATAAAGCTCGAGATGAGGATGAAGACAAGCAAGCAATTAAAAAAGATAAATGGACTTCAATTTACCAAAAAGAAAAAAAAAAATGTAAACCTCTGCCCTGGTAGCATGCTTAGCTCTTAATCAAGTATTATTACAACCGCATGCAAATGATGGGATGGCAGAGCATTCCTTCAAACCGGGTTTTCATTAAAGATTCTGCTTTTTCCAGAATAATAGTAAATGACACATGAACTTCATATGAACTATAGGTCATGAAAGGATTTAGTATTGGCATTTTTAATCTAAAAAGTCTGTGCCAGAAAATCAATATGTTTCAGTTGCAGCATTCGAATGCAATTTTCTTCACGTAACAGGGCTCTTTCTTTCCCTCTTCCCCTCCCTCCCTCCCTTCCTCTCCCCCTCTTTTCTAAAATAATGAATAATCCCCGGTTTTTCCATGAAACAAGCCGGCGTATCAGCAGGTAACGGCATCAATAACGCGTCGCGTGTAAACAGAGAACGAACAAAAAAATCATTCACGGCCCTTTTCAAACCGGCGTGCTTTTCATCAGCGCTATTACAGGTCCCATTCGCATTATCGGATCGCGCCGCGCTGCATAACCAAGGTGCTGACAAGCCCTGATTACCCAATAACTCCCGCGCTCCTCTCGGGCAGGTTCACCGAGAGGACAGGAACGCGCGGCCTTCCTGCGGGGCAGGCCGCCCGCCAGCCGCCCTCCGGCCCCGCCAGCCCCAGCCTCCCGCTCCTGCGCACCCCGCGGCCGCCCCGGCGCTTCCTGAGAGGGGAGCGAGGGGTTTTTTATTCCCGATTGTTTCGGGGAACCGTCTGTTGTGCGTCGGAGGAGGAGGGGGCAGCTCTTTCTGCTAAGTCCCCTCAGGAAACCTGTAGCCGGCTCTTTCCCATGCTGCGGGGCCGACAAAGCCAGCCCTCGCCCGGCCGGGCGCTGCACGGAGGGAGGAGGCCGCCGGCCGCGCCTCACACGCCGTGCCTCCGCTCGCACCAGCTTTCTCGGGGTGCTCGCTAGACATCCGCCTTTTGCTTTCCCCTGCACGCCGCACCTCTAGCAAGACGGGCGGCTTAAAAATAAATAAATAAATAAATAAATTACAAGCAGTTTCGGCAGTCCTAAGCGTTTCTCGTGTTTGGACCGGACCCTGCTGCAGTCGGAGGCCGGGCAGAGGACACGCTGGGCGCTCGCTCCTTCCAGCAACTGGGGCTGGAGCGCTAATGGGAAGCAGCAGCCCAAGTTGGAGGCCAGATGTGCAGCCAGAGCCGCACCGAAAGGGAGCTGGTGCCGTTAGGACGGGGATCTAACGCAGGCTAATTCCCCCTCCATGTCACTCCCCTAATTCCTTGCAGACAACTCCTTCTCCCTTCCCCAACAAGTAGGCACATATCAAAGGCAATCAAGCAAAATAAACATTTGCAACAAATTTATTTTTGGTAGCAATTTATACTAAACTTACTGTGGTTTCTCCTTAACGAATCAGTTTGTAGCCTTCTTCTATGTGTCCCCCGAGAGAAACATCTGCTTTAGTACCAATCGGCATCCAGAGCTGGGGGTGCAATATTACCCACACTTCTCTAATTAACTTCTAATGACACAATTCATCTGCACGTTTCTCGTATTATTTTTGTATTATTTTCAAGCCAGAGCAGCATTTGACTTCTACCTGTGCCTGCCACAGCGGTGGCCGGGCTCTTGGGGTCGCACACAAAGCTCCAGCCCAGCTTCAGAGCAGCCCCAGCCACCCCACGGCCACAGGACCAAGCACGGGGGTACCCTGGCACCCCATCACGGGCTCAGTTTTCTGACCAGGCCCTGTGGGATCAGCGGGGGGATGATGTGACTTCCTCCCCACCTCTGCCCAATGCACCAGGCCCGTATCCCATCACAGACACTTCAGAAGGATGGGAGGGAAGAGGTGGCTTCTGAAAGTGCTGGAGATACTAGAGAGATGCAAGAGGGGAGTGAGAGGTGTAGGATGGGGCTGGGTGGGCAAATTCTTGCCAAAGGTGTAAGCCACAACCGCATGAGCCAAGCGCCTAGCTGATATTCTGCAGGAAAGCCTTAATTCTCTGCTGCCCTGGTCAAACTCACAGCAGGCTGCAGAGCCATAGCTCAGAATTAATGTCCCAACACCAGGTCTGGGCAGTGCTAAGTGCAGCTGCTACCTTGCTCCACAGAGTGCAGAGAGGAACACGGGCACCAGCCAGGCAATGCACACACCGACATGCTGGGAACTTCCCTGCTCCACAGGCACGTTACCTCCTTCTCGGCTTCATTATTTTATTTATATCTTCTCCTCTCCCACAAGTGGCCGTTGCGCATTTACTCATCGCTACAGCCTATTTATTGTCACTCATCACTGTATTTCGAGCTATCTGCGGCTGTGCCAGTTCACTTTTCAATACAACAAACAAAGGACTTTGTATTCAGTATCTCCTAAAATTGAAACAGAAAGTGCTTTTCTACTCAAACTCAGAAACAAAAGCTCGACCATTCTCCTCCCAAGCAGAGGAGTTACTCTTGTCCAAAGACACAAGTGCGACGAATTTCAGCTGAGAACGAGCTACTTTTGGGACCCTCTCCCACACTTGTGACAGTAAGATTGACTTCAAACTTTCCTGCATCCACCACCCTAAGAGCCATGAGAAGGCAAATGGTGGCACAGACTTACGGATAATGAAGAACTGTGCAAACCTGACCTCTCTTTCTCCTTAGCTGACCGTGGCTCTGACAATGCCACCTCTAAAAATAGTGATGTATTTGAAAAACAGTATTTTTGTAACTTAGATTATAGAAGTAGTTCTTGATATAAATACATCAAAAAAGTAGGAACAAGATGCATACACAACCTTCAAAAATAATCTTCAAGAAAATACTCTAAGATAGGTCATTTACAGAAAAAGGCTTTTACTTGATCTGTAACTACAGTAATTTGTTATATTAAAAACCAAAAGGTGCTGGAACTACTAGAAAACAACGACAATGGCACTGGATTACTGTCTCTTGTTCAGTGTAGACGACTTGACATGTGCGTTATGGATTTGCGGGTATTTGGCCGAGTGAATAACCTATGGGAACCTTAGGGCTCCTCAGCAAAATGCACCAGGTACGTAGGTCTTCACTTCATTGTTAATTCAGTCATGGATTTTTATTTCAGTTACTTCTGGGTTATCTGAAAAAATACATCAAAATTGTACCTGGTTGTATCTATCAAATACCGTGCTTGTAGTTTAACAGTAATTGTTACCGAGCAAATGCTCCAAGGAAAATTTACTGAACTTGGCTCCGAATTGCAGGTCGTCTCCAACCAGAATCACGGTGGCGTATTGCAACTTTGCAAAACCTCGGCAGGTGACCAGAACAGGCCAAAAGTGGCCTGCGGGATTTCTGCAGCGCAGTCTCACTCTCTCAGACCAGGCCACAACACTCGTTCATGTCTTCAGAGCACACGCGCTTTAAAACCTCCCCTTCCAAGTTACCTGCGCTCTTCAGTTCTCCAGCAGCTCCCGCTCCAAGGCCTACCATAATGGAGACTTTATACAACAATTTTCTTCAGTCAATCTGGACGAAAAGACCTGTCGTCACCCCCCTCCATCCATCGCGTTGTTTGTTGCGCATTACAGGGACGGCGGTGGCCTTACAATTACCGAGCAGCACATTTTTTTAATTTTCTGAGAAAGCTTCTTCCTTAATTGTGCTGAACAAATCGTAACGACATTTTTTAATAGACACTTGGGGACAGTTCATAAAAACTCTATGCACCATTCAAATGAAGGTTTTAGAGAACTTAACCAGATAAAGGTGAAATTAATCTTTTTTCAAAAAGCTATTATCCTATGCACTGAGAAATCCTTCCTGCAGTCTGACTAAACATCACTAATCTGTTATATCACCTCCCGGGCAGATAAGTGAAGGGAAAGGGAAAAAAAAAGCAGGCTGGTGTGCGGAGCCAGACCTGTATCAGGCATCACACACCATCAGCCCACATCCAAACTTCCAATTAAAGTCCATGAATGCCGCAGCCACAGAGGATGCTAGCAGGACTGGCTGCTGCACTGAGTATATTTTCTGATTTATGTGTTATTTTTATTGCCACCATTTGATACTAATTTTATACACCAGGAAAAGTCTTTATAATCAGAGGAATTGATTAAGAAGTATTGACGTGTTGTTGCACCTTGACTGGTCTTCCAGGCGACGCAACGCCGTTGTCACTGGTATACAGGCGGGAGACGTAACGTCGCCCAGACAACCTTCTGTCCTCCAAATAAATACCGGTATCAGACAGCAGCGATACCAGTCACGGTGCTCTCAGCGCCAAGATTGCTTCCCTCTCTCAGCAACAGAAGGAGGCTAAGCTGTACCACAGCACGGCCCGACCGCCCGGCAGCCGCGGGTGGCCCAGCTGAGAACAGCCCCTGCGCAGTCTCTGCTTGCACACATCCCTGCAACCCCTCTGCAATGCAGGACGCCTTCTGCAGCTAAATTGCAGTGGTCACTGCAAAAATCAACTTTTAAATGACTCCAGGGGGGTTGTTTCTCCTCCCCAGATACACTCTGGTATGCAGGATGCAAAAGGATTTTCCTCTCCTTTCCAGAATAAAAGAAAAAGACAAAGAAAAAAAGACATTTGGAGGAACACAGTACAAAACATGTTTCTCAGGAAGAAGTTCAAAATAAGCTCTGGGCAGAAAAGGGAACTTGGAGGAGGCTCCACATGAGCCTGGTGCAGAGCACTGTGGACACCAGGACAGGTGACGCCCATTTAGGTGGATTCAGGTGAATTTTGCTGTGCCAACATTTCGCAACCTGCATCTCTTGCTCAGGTCTCACCGCAGGTCCACTTACAACACGCACTGTTTGCCTCCCACGTCCCAGTGATGTGGAGTCACATCTCTGGCTGGACAGACAGCCTTTCCTGAACAAAGGGCAGCCGTCAAGGAGCTGGGCATTACTTTCTGAGGCAACAGCAATGCATAGGACACGCAGCTGTCCGGAGCACTCAGGAGTGCTGCAAAAGGCTTTTTTCGTGAATTACTCCCTTAGGAAAGTTTTTACCCCAAAGCAAACTGCTGGCAGCACGAGATGGATGAAAACTGTAATGTTCAATGTGCAGCAACACGAGGAGGGCAGCAGCATGAACCCAGCGCGCTGAAATGCCTTGTAATTGCACGGCAAAACTTTTCTTTTTAAACACAAGAATAAAAGATTTTGTAGACTGTGCAACAAAACAAAATCAGGCAAGTGTTTACATAGGAAAACCAGTGCTCTTGTAGCTGCACAAATAAATAATATTCTTTTTTTCTTTGAAGAAAGAGCATATGCTCAACACTCCTTTGTCCTGTATCACAATAGAAAAACCCTTTGCACTGGAATATCTGAATCACTTCTTGGCAGGCTCTCAAGGTAAACAGAGTAAATTAAAAATGAATGTTTATCGTAGGCGCACACATACACACACTAGCAAAGTGGAGTGCTGTATTTGCCTATCAAACATAAGAAGCGATTGAGTCCATCAGTCATTCAAACAAGCAACTGAAAAGTGGAAATAATGGGATGACAACATCAGAAAACAACCTCCCAGAAAGAGATGAGTTTCCTTGTAGCCATTTGTCTTGTCTAATTAATCCCACATGTGGGACTAGACTGAAACATTAAAAAAAAATTAGGTACAAAATATTACTTTCACTGGGAAGCTTCAGAAGTACAAAAGAACCAGAAATGCTTTATGGCTGCGCTTTGCTTTCAAACCCCGTTTTTCACGTCATCTTCTTAATTTGGGACTCTGCCCCTGCGTCTAGATGAGACTGTGATAACGTTAGCGGCGTAGACGAAGAAAACTGTTGGAAAAGCTGGGGAAAATTATGTCATTACCACTAATAAAACAAGATGTCAGTTCCTACGAGATTAAAAATCAGTGTATTAGGTTGCAGACGACTCCTGGGTACCCACACAGCGGTCATGCCCACGAGCGTTTCCTTCTGCTGGAGACTGGTGAAAAGGGCACGACCTATTCCCTTCCATGCAAACCTTGTCACAGTTTATCCACGTTTTTGTCAACTCAGAATTCGACTGCTGTAACACGCTCTCCACAGGGCAAAACAAAATGCAGAAACAAATGCAGAATGTGTCAACTGCTGATTTAATGGGGTTTCATGGCAGCAGCTTGTTGCCCTAAGGTGCGTGGCTCTGCGTTATCCGTCCTCCCAGGAGGCCGCGTAGGTACAGCAAGGTGCTGAGGTTTAAAATGCAAAATACAAGACCCAACAATTTCCGAAAGGGATTTCTGGTCCCTTAAAAGCAGTCACACTTGACTAGGTTCTCAAAATTGTGGCCAAATTCTGAAAAACTGGATTTTCTTTTGGAAAGCACACAGCAGACCACCCCCTCGGCCACGGCGCGCACCAGGTAGGCTACCAGTGCTGACATGAAAGCTCCCCTGATATGCCAGGAAATATCCTCCATATGCCTGTTACTCCTAAGCAGACTACAGATGTTACCAGTTTACTTGTGCCACAATGCGAGTGTGTTCCTCTCTTTTTACAGCTTTTCCAGAGGAGAACGGGCTGCAGGTTGCAGCATTGCACACGACAACAGCTGCTACGATATTACTAAAGAGATTAATAACGTAAGGACATCCAGGGCACGTATCGCATACCTTTCTTTGGGTATGATGAAGTGAACGTGTATCATCTTGTTGCACAGAAAAAATTAACAAGAGGGACCAAAACTACTGCGGCACTTCTTGGCATTGTGGCGGGTACGTGCCTGCCTGCTTCAGTGCCACGTGAGCCCCCAAAAAAACATCACGCACTAACTCCCGAAGGGATGATCGCACCAAAATAGCACCAGCAAGCTGAGAGCTTCACGCATGCTGTTTCATACTTCAGCAAACTTCTCGGAAGGAAAGCAAACCCAGGAGCGCAGCTCCGCGCTGGGCCTCGACCTGAAGTAGGCCGCAGTAGCTTTGCTGTGCTGTGAGTACGCGTACACATCTGCGGCAAAGAGTACTTACATTTTAGGGGGGTTATTTTTGTTTTTCCTCTCCTCAGGAGAATCTGAAAGGGCACTGACAGGATGTTGCAGCTGAAAGCTTCCAGTTTGCTCTCACCGAGCACTTTTGCCCCCTCTCTCCAGCTTGCTTTCAGAAGGTGACACTGCCCCTCACTCACACCTCAGCCAGAGCCCTGGCGCCTGAAGGGCTCCGTCCCCATCTCCACCTCCATCCCCAGAGGATTCCCCTCCACCCCAGGGAACATGACGGAGCATCCCGTCCCCAGACACTTTCCGACTGAGGTGCTCCTTTGCAGGAACACCCCACTACTTCTGCTGCAGCCGCGCGCGCCAAGCAGCACGCCTTCAATCTCTCCTCACTGGCTTCTCCCAAGCCTGCTGTCTTAGTTGAAAGGAAAAGGGTTAATTCCTGTTGTGATGTATCCAAACCAGATGGGGTTTTTTATTATTATTTTTTCACAGCCAGAATAGAAGGGGGAATTGCAATGCTTTCCTTCTCCTGCGAAGGAAAATCTGCCTTTGGGTTGTTGAGTCAACTCCAGCCCTGCAGGAAAACACCTCAGCATTTTATTTCTTCTCTGTTGTATAGCGTTTGCGTGTTTTCCCGTGGTATTTATAAGGGTCTGAAAGTGATCTCTCTCTTACAAATACTCCTAGCACACAACTGCCCTAAATTATGTAGGAAGGAGCTGAAGGGAATGCCCTGGTTAACTGACCAAAATGTTATGTCAGAAATGCTAGCGGTCACAACGCCCGTCTTCAGCACCAGAAACCCTTCCAGGAACGGAGCTGGCTCGCAGAACTGGCAGAAGAGCCCGAGGAATGTATCAATACACATCGAGATTTAGGAAAAACAACAGCGCAGAGATCTGTTCTCCCACCACCACTAATAAATAAGGTATTAAATCGTTAAGATTTCAATTACAAGGGAAGAATGTGGCTAACCAAATAAAAGCAGGGGGAGCTGAAATAAGTAGTAGGTTAAAGATTAATATTCTGGGTTCAGAACAAAAGGATGCTCTTTTGTGGCACTGTGCTTATGCCTCTGAATGTAAACATTGTTCCGAGAACCATTTTTTCTTTGCCCAATCTTTAAAGGGTAATAAATTAGACCTTGGACAGCCATACAAGCTGCTACTAGATGTGAATGTGAATGTGTCTGTAGAAAAGGCTGACTTTCAATCAAAGTCTATTGAAAGAATAGTTGGATTTTCTAAAGAAGCATGTTGTGCCTATTAACCAACTTACAAAAGGGGCCATTTTCTTGATTTATGTTTGGTTGCTATAGAGATCCTGCAGTACAGACTGGCAGGTGAAGCTCCCATTTAACAATCTCACAGGTTTTTCTTAGCTGTACTCAGAGGACACAGAGCTACAGTAGGTAAAAACCGCCGCGCAAACATACCGCATCTGTCAAACTCCCAGGTCAGATTTAAGGCTCTCCAAGAATTTATCGTGAATACAGTAGAAATTATTACACAATCTTTGTCCACGAACATTTCACACCCTGAAAAAAACTTACCAGAGAGAGCTGCTTTGGCTCTGTTACGCTTTGTCACTGATACACTCCCTATTCTGCAGGTAATTACTGGTTAGCAGGATTCCTGTACATCACAGTGCTGCATGAGCATCTTTTTTTTCCTTTTTTCCCCCCCAAAGCATACAACATACTCACAAAGAAGAACCTTTGATCCTCAACAGCAACGCTGCGATGATAAAATGCGCAGGGAATTAATTAAAATATATATATCCTTTTGCCACAAGCAACAGAATAACCTGGAAAGTGTGCAACTGAGGGGAAAAAAAACAAAACAACAAAACACTCATATGCTGGATCAGAAAGAAAACTTTTTGTGTTTCAGTAGTCATCAGCAATTCAAGACCCAGACTGAGAGATGCTATTCTCTAAGACCAGGTCATCTACTTAAACGCTGTGAAAAGCTAACTATATGGGAACTGAACTCCTGGAAGAGGAAAAGGCAACACAATCTGCAACCTCTGCCATGCTCCACAAACAGCAGCTTGGGGGAGATCATCAAATCTGCAAGGCAGCATGTCCTTCAAGTCAACAAACAAGCAAACAAACAAGAAAAATACTTAGTGTGCTGGCCTTTCTTTGGTTCCTTGCATTTACATATACAATATCAAATATTCAGAAGAGAAAAAGATAAGATGACAATCAAACAAAAATATGACTCTTACTGCATTAAACATGGAAAAAAAATCAATTATTCCCATGCAATTCCTTGATTTCAACAGGAAACTTCCACTGCTGTACCTTACCAGAAAGGAATCTGGATTTCATAAACCACTGATTCGATTAAAGTAACACGTTTTGACAGAAGGCGGTGCCTTCGAGCTGACGCAGAGCTATCACCATCTTCTGCACTACTAGCCCCATACTATTACAAGTTTTACATCAATACACGGTGGGGGCTAGAGAAAACAAGAAATTAAAGCATTATGTCCCCCCCCTTTCACAGAACAAGCAACAGGGTGTGGGGCCAGGATGACTTGGGAAGGGACAGTCCCACACCGAGCCCTCCTGGAGCAGCACACCCGACACATCTGACTCTCCAGGACCTCTGCAGGCACAGCCTGAGCTTCTCTGCAAGCAGCTTCTGGGAGAAGTGTGAAGCCAGGCTCTTCTGCCCCACACAAACCCATCGCTTTCTTGGTGCATGCCCAGCCAAAGTTAGACAATGTTTGACCTCAATGAAAACCCAAATTTTGAGCTACTACGTGAAGTTGTCACCAAGCAGGTCCGATGTCCAGTCTGAGATCTATTTATTTCCTGCAGCATGAGGAGGATGCTGGGGGGAGATAAACACCTGGAGCTACCACGGGGAAGGCACTGACGTGGCACGCAGTCGCTACGTACGGAGCAACTTCCACGTGCCAAGGGGGCCTAATCCAGCGCTTATCGAGGTGCAGAGGTGAGAGTCCCAGCAGCGAGAAGTACACGTGAACCAAGGGTTATCTTCTGCTGAGACCCACGGAGATGTCTCTCAGGAGGCAGATGGCTTGGGGGATGAGGTTGGTCTGATCCTGCACAGCTGAGATTAACGAGTAAGAGCTTTGCCACCGAGTTCAAGGGGGCAGGACGGAGACGTGGGCAGGAGGAGGTCTGCAGTCAGGCCTCCAGAGCCCGGCATCTCCTGAAACGGCCTTCCCTTTTTCTCCCCTCTCTCAAAGGAGAAAGCTGCAAAAAAACTTGCTTACGCTTGAAAGGGGGAGGAGGAGAATAATTGCAGTAATCTTCAAAGGATTTGTTTTAATTTCTGCTGAAAGGACAGCAAGGCTTTCATTGTTTGAACATATGGCTTTTGGGGAGAGGGCTCCAAGTTCTTTCATTATGGGTCTTTTGGAATTTTGCTGATTATTAGGAACAAATACGGCCTTAACACCAGAGCCGCGATGAAGAGGGATGACTTCCTTGTAAAGCTCGCGGTTGTTTGCATCCTAGTAATTATACGGCAAATGGATTCCACCTGTTGTACATCACCCAGCACATACAGATGGGGCTGAAATATATCCTGGATTTATATTTTATTTGGACTAACAAAGCCAGGATTTGAATTCAAGGGGCAGTGAAGGAACTAAGAATGTTCTGCATCAGAGACTTGGAAAAAGAAATACAGGACTTTGGCTGTGGCCCTTCTCCTCAGATTATCTCCAAATACTTTATACGCAGCGACTCCTCCTAAGGAAAGCAGAAGCCATCAAATCCATTATGCTCTGCCGTTGAACTCTGGCTCAGCCTGCTCTCGACACATTTCTCTTACTTCCTGTTATTTATTTTTTACACTAAAATCACTGGCAATATTTTGACCATCTCCTTCCTTAACTCCAAATCATGATGACGGCAGATTTGACCATTAAAACAGTATTACACAATATGTCATCCAGATTGGACAGTAACTTATTAAACCCTGTTTTACTGAAAGTCTGTATGTCGGCATTTTGTTTTTATGCCTTGCATGTGTTTTTAGTGGTGAACTTGGCCTTTCCATGAATCTTATAAACATAAAAAGCACAAAGACTGAGATCCCATCCCTGCTGCAGTAATAGCTTCTTTGTCACTGATGTCCACGGGGTAGGATTTCAGCCCAGATGACTAACAGATTTTAAGAAAATAATTTCAATTTCTGTATCTCAAACGCATACCTATTGCCTAGTGATGTCAGTGTGGAGAAAAAAGAATCAGGCAGAAAGACTACTATTAAGAACAGGTTCTAGACAACGTCCCTGAGCACATGCAAGCACACCCACATTTTCTGCACGAGCAGGTAAGAGTACATGGCA
This sequence comes from Heteronetta atricapilla, assembly GCA_011075105.1. NCBI lineage: Eukaryota > Metazoa > Chordata > Aves > Anseriformes > Anatidae > Heteronetta > Heteronetta atricapilla. The sequence goes on along the minus strand of CM021732.1, from coordinate 40,918,885 downwards.
CTGCCCAAGGCCTGGCACCCCGCTAAGTGAACACCGTTATTAGATCTGCAGTCTGTAAGTGCCCAAGGATACGTCCAAAAGCTGGAAGAGACTAAACAGATCAGATAAGCAACACTTATGCAGACCCCTTAACTAAATAACGACATGTGCTGTCTTTCTTCTGCCATTCCGCGGGACGGAGCATCTTCGGTTTTGGTCTCTAGCATACATGGCACGTACACCAACACAACAGGGTGGTAACATCCCTCGGCAAAGCTGCCACGTCATACAGGAAGGGAGTTTGTTATACTCATCCCCTCACATCTGCCTGTTAACGTTGAGTCCTTTGCATTTTCAAAGCAGTTAGGACCCTTTCAATAGCGGCGTCCTTTTTTCCACAAAAAACAATGAGGGTGGGCAAAGAGTCCATCTTCTCCCTGCTCTATGCAGAACAGGTCAGCTTTGGAAACCTGCAACCTTCATAGTGATTGACTTCAACTCCATGACCAAGTACCAAGATTTCAGTGTGCTCACCAGTGCAAACTTGCAAATTTTGACATCAACCCTTGAAAAAAAAAGTTCTTAGGTCACTTCTAAAGGTGTTCTGCTGTTTAATAAGCATACCTCCTCCCTTTGCAGGAGGAAGATCATGAAAGAAAAGCTACAATAAAACTTAAAACCCTCCAAAATATTCTTAAATAGCTTTCCTATAACCCATATGACATATAAATGAATATAGGATAGCGTTGTGTAACACGTTTATTGGCATACAGTTGGTACGGCCAGATTACTTGTCCTTTTAGTGAGTAACCTTAGACTGTAGCCCATCTTAAATTCGTGCTGATAAATCCTAACCATACCATTCCACAGTGCACTATTTGTTCTTAACACGTACACTTCTTTTAAAGTATGTAAGTAGATATTTGCATATAAAATTCTGATGGTACACAAAGGATTTGATTTACGCGTTCCTTTGTAAACCTACCAAAAGCATTATATTTTTCATCACTGATAAAACCTCTAGGCTTTTAAACCTACAAATGAATTTTTACAATTGCTAAGCTGCTGCTATGGCCTGAGAAGGTTCCTGGTCTGGTAACAATCGAAACTGGAGTCTTATGTTTATCTTCAGGCCAGGACGGATGGAGGCAGCAATAGTATATGCTTTCCTAAACTGACCTGCTAATGACCTGAACGCTGCCCTGAGGGGTTAGTATCCCTTGGAGTAAGAGGATATTTAGCTCTGATGCCAGTTCAGCCTACTACTCATTTAGGAGAAATTGCTTCATCCAAGTTAAGGGGTTTAGATCCTGTTCTCCAGAATTAATCATTCATGCCATGTGTGTTTGTTCAGACGTATTTGTCTAGAAACATAAAGGTTAGTTATGAAAAATAGCAGTATTAAAACCCGAGTGGTCTCATGTTTTAACAGTTAGTACTGCTGGTGCCAAATGCCTAAAAAAACTTCAGGACCACAAAGATTTAAGAACCTTTTTGATCGCTTCTTACGTTCAGGAGCCTAATTCACTTTGGTACATATATTTTGTGCATCGGGTCAGACGTATCTTGTGCTTCTGTGGAACCAAGGCCTTCCAGCAACACCAAGTTCTTTGCTGACTGCTTTCTTCCTTAAAAGGCTCCTGGAAGAGCAAGCAGTCCAGATTTAAAAACGAGCGAGAGTGACTTCACCCACTCTTTGGACAGAACTGATCTACCCTGAGTTTATAATAAATTCAGTTACACTAAAAAATAATTTTGCTTTATCCTAAGCATGTGCGTTTTACATGTTGCTGATCAAGATCAGGGATGGAAAATGGCACAGAAAGGCTATTTTCCTGGTATCCTCTCGCGCAGCTGGAGATGGATGACAGCGCGTTCCAAAGGGGTTGTATAGCTTGGAAAACCCCCAGCCCTCGGAGCGCTTACTCACAAACCCGAGCGCGCAGCCCCGCCAAAGCACTACCAAAATGCCACTCCGATGTTCTTCATTACGACTCCGTCACCACCGGGTAACGACACGAGCAGAATTCGTGCTTCCTGGAGGCCACGCACCCCTCTTTATCTCTGTATCCATCTGCCACTCCGTGTTGTCCAAATTCTGAGCAGCAGCACTGGCTATTATTCTATTAGAGCTTTTTCTCACATGCTAATCCCTCGGGAATCTGGCATCCCCGTGCTATTCATGCACACGTGCAAAACAAGAACACAATTTACCATTTCACAGAAACATAAACAATATGAATTAAACCTATTAAAAAAAAATCCACTTGTATTTACTTTTTTCGGCACAATTCCTATCCAGATAAAACCATCACTTATACCCAATAAAGCCAAGAAAAAAGTCTGCAATAAACATTTGTTGAAATTTTGCTCCTAAGTTGCTTCAATGCTTTGGAAAATGTCCTGTTTCCATCTTCCAGAAAAATGGAACAAATTATGTTTGGCGTAAAGCTGATACGTTTTAAACATTAACTTTTAGCCAAATTCTACTCTGAAACATATGAATGTCACTTTCTCGGGAGATTCCAGACCTCCAAAGGTAAAATCTGACTTCCACAGTATGTGGAAAAAATAAGTTTTGAAAAAAATAAAAATAAGCACCACACACACCAACGTGTAAAGCTGTCTGCCCCCATACTTATCACATATGTTTCTAAATCATATTCATTTCACAATAATTTCCTCAGCCCTCAAAAATTTAAAAAAATTACAGCCCCAAGTGCCTTTCAAATGAAGCTCAATGACTCCCTGCAAAGTTAATTTCAAAAATGATTTACAGTTATACATGAAAAGCATGGTACATACCTGCTGTCTTATTCCACTGTGCAACACAGTCACTAACATATTGTAACATTCAATATATCTGTGCTAATTCTTTGACAGACTGTTCACTTTCACACCCTGTATGCAAGTAGGTTATCCAAGGAAGGGTGAAGAAAGACCAGAGCGTCCCAGCCTTGCCACGTCAACGTGGAACTAAGCAGTGCTCCGGCATTAGCTGAAGAAAAACCTCATCTCACAATGAACAGATGCTGAATCAGAGAATCTTTCTGGTTGGAAAAGACCTCCAAGACCATCTGGCCCAACCATCCCCTTACCACCAATGTCACCACCAAGCCATGTCCCCAAGCACCACGTCCAACCTCTCCTTGACACCCCCAGGGACAGTGCTGCCACCACCTCCCTGGGCAACCCGTCCCAGTGCCTGACTGCTCTTTCTGAGAAGAAATGTCTCCTAACTCCAACCCGAACCTCCCATGGCACAGCTGGAGGCCATTCCCTCTAGCCCTGTCACCAGTTACCTGTGAACAGAGGCCAACCCCCAGCTCCCCACACTTCCCTTTTCCTCAGAGGAGACCTTATTGCTCTCTACAGCTACCTGCCTACTGCTCTCTGTAGAGGGCATTAAGGTCTCCGTTGAGCCTCCACCGCACTGTTGGCTCCTACCAGCCACTACTTCTGTTCCTGGTGAAGCAGGCACGGACACAGACCTCTGTGGCTCCTCCGCCCTCTGGCTCCTGCCTGCTCAACCCAGGCTGCCTACCGCGGGCCACCAAGGACTTGACATGGGGGCATGGCGACCTACAGAGGCCCTGCAGGCAACAGGAATACCTAACCCTGTCATTACTCAAAGCCCCCTGGGCAGCGGGCCCTCCTCAGCCGGCTGCCTACAGGCAGGACTTCCGAAAAATAGGTGGTAGGTGGCCCGTGGCTCTTGGTTGATGCCTCCTGGAGAGTCCCGAGAAGACGGTGACCTTCCTGCCAGCAGCCCCAGCCTGTCGAGGCGGCAGGGCACAACCTGCACGAGGACGAACGCTTGTTTCCCTGGCTCCAGGTGTGCTGTCAGAACCATCTTTCCCACCAAGCCTGCAGAATAATACGATTTATATTCTAATGAAGTAATTATTAAAATAGGTAATTATTGAAATAACCACATCAACTCCCAGTCATTAAAATCCTCCTAAACAGAACGGCATGATGGCTTAGGCTATTAGAAAGCTTGGCAGCCACCCAACGCCTACAATAGCTTCTAATTAATTGATCTCACCTCTAATCTGCTATTGTTAGCCTAGTGCTGATCATTTGTTTGGCCTACAGATCCTATTGCCCCTTTCATTTGATTGTATTTGTTACTGTACCCTCTCTATCTCTTTCAATTAAGCACAGGTTAAGTGGTTCAACCGCAAGAGAATAGGAGATAATGGCACCAATCAAAGTAATCTCTTTAATTTGCTAAATGGATTACAGGGAAACCCCAGCCAAAGTGAAGTCATAGCTGGTGGCCTTCACTTGAACTATACACAAAGAGTATCTAATTATTAACCCACCACATGCCAAACTTTACGGATATCTAACTAAACAACACAGCAGCAGGACACCAGCAGAGCTGCTCTCATTACAGAGTCCTCTGCTGTAAGATTATTTTTCCTGTAAAATCTTTACATCAGTGTCTTTCAAGTCTTCCACAGAGCGCACTTTCAAGTGCAACATATCCAGATATAACAATCAAAACACTGCGCTGCATTCAAGTCAAGATTTATAAGCTCTTTAAGGACATGTTCATGGTAGAGTTCATTTTTCATATTTGTACTATAAATGCAAATGCTGTTTTGCAGTCAGTATTGCTTCTGCTTTTGCTGACTGTAGAAGTTTTAATAGTAAACAAGCTTTGTCCTTAAACTGGCAAGTGGGTTTTAGTGTTTTTTGTTTTTTTTTTTCCCCTCTCCTCTTTCTTCTGAAGTTTTTTTGAGCAAGCTGTCTGGCAAAAGAGCTACATGACCAGGACTGTGGCGGAGAGTGTCCTTGGCTAATCAGTCAGGCGGTGAATTCAAGAATGTGAGCTGCATGAGACAGAGGGTCATTTCCTTACAATGACAAGGAGAGCGGGGCATTAGAAAGAAAAGAGGTAGGAGGGGACAACAGAATTTCACACAGAAGGAAACTCAGCTTGGTCACGAGGCAGAACCTCTTAGGAGTAATTGGATCTCTTTGCCTTTTCAGAATAAAATGTTTTTATTAGTGGCAGAAAAAGAGATTATCAAGTATAAATCTATTGTTCCTGGCAGAATTCAACTTGCATCAGATTACAGAACAGGAATATGGCATCATTTTGCACTTCTTCTGTGCCTTTGGTTAATCAATTTCAAACACACTGATTTCACTCAAGCAGATCACCTAAGAAGTGAAATCTCCATTTGAAATTAAAGTGAAATATACGGAAGAAAAATAAGTTGTATTTCCAGGCTGGATGACTTAAGGAAGTCCATTAAAATGGAACAGGAGTCCTCCTTTCCGATCTGACACTGAGCCCATGAGAGAGCACTTACTTCCAACATCAGCTTAAGTTATCTTTTAGGGGCAAGAGCTACAGCTCTGATTCCTGACTTAGCTTCTTCCATCCTCGCTTGCTGGGGCACTACACCTGGAGCACCGGGAGGCTGCCGCCTGTCAGCTTTTCACGGTCACTCTCGCGGTGCTGGTGGTTCCAGGTAGTTTCCATGCAGTACAGGCAGGAACACAGCAATCACAAACACATCTCCAAACTTCCAGTAACGCTGCTAACGCGGCCTGCTTCTGTTCCAGCAAGATGTCAGCTTTGCATTTCATAACATGTTTTTGTTTGCTTAGTAACTCTCCAGTAACTTGGCATCCTTCTGTCGCTCTGCGTTTCGGCGCTAGTTCAGCACTGACCGCTCAGAGCCCAGCACATTCTGATGGAATTAGCAACCGCACATGCACGCTATAACCAGCGGCAAAGCGTCCAGCGAGGGCTCGCAGAGCTGGTACGGTTCCACGGGAAAAGCGCGACCAAACCCAAGGCTGTCACCCACTGTCACAAAGCGGGTGACTGTACACACAACCCATTTGCCCATCAAACTCGTTGCACAAGGAAGTTGCAATGACCTGCAGAGGTCAGGCCGACGGCGCTCGTCACGCGTTCCGTACAAATGTACTTTATGGGTGTAGTTCGGGAAACAGGGCGAGACGCTTCTCTCATTTTCCACCCCTCAGCCCTTCACCCCACTGTAGGACAACACAAGTTCCTGCTTACCATGGCCTGGCCTGGATGTCTCCGTGCGCTGATTCCCCTCATCCAGCCCACGAAGCCAGGGACTGTTCCCCACCGCATGGGCAGCCCCCCCATGGAGGGGCATTTTCTGCCCACAGCACTCCACTCTGTCGGCACACGGACACACGACTTAAAAATACGTGACTGACTGACACCTTCAAGTATGGAGGAAATCAAATGTCTAAATTTCCAAATGCCTTTGGCATTTGAGAGCACACAAAAGGCTGGATTCTGCTTCCCAGCTGGGGTAGCTCTAACAACCTTAATGGATTTAACAGCGCAAATAAAAATGGCATACTTAAATTCCACACTTTACCCTGAAAAAAAGAAATTAAATCAGCATTTTAAATTATTCTGTTTCTCAGGTAATCCATAAAGACTGAACTGGGCAAAAGGGAAGGTGGGAGCTAACCCGGTAGTATGGTCGGGCTGGAAGCTGTTCAGAAAGCGCAGGCTTTGGGGACCTGCGGTGCTGATTCAGCCCCTTCGTAGAGCCAGGGGTCAGCCCGCAGTTCTACTTCACTGCAAGGCAGAAATATTTATTCACATCTGGAAACGTCTCATCTGCACTGGAAACTTGTTTCAGATTTTCTCTTATGAGACAAAAGCTACTAAGCAATCTTTTCTCGTTGTTGTTCTATTTATCCAGCGCTCTCCCCCTCCGTTGATATACCTGCGGTAAGCGAGCAAGCCCCTCCTGATACAAAGTAAATCAAAACACTTTGAGATCTGCCAGGGCCGGCACCAATAATACAAATTGCCCCATAAATATTGAGGCCCTAGGAACCCTCCCTCAACAAGTGAGCCAAATAAGAAACCAGGCGAAGCCCTTCCATTTTAATTCTGCTGAAGCAGTGTGATTAGCGTGGAGGCACACCAGAGAGCACAAGGCCCTGGCTCGAGCGGCGGTTTTCAACACGACCTTAATTAAACCTGCTCCGAGCAAATTTAATCAGCGTGGGGAACAACATGGCTTCTGAAAGCAGGGAGCGCTTTGCATTAGCGTTTCTGGCACCCCTGTCAACAGCGCAGCAAAAATATTTTGCTAAGCATCACTGGGAATTTCAGGTTAAAAAAAAAGATACAAAAAAATAAAATCCTATTGTAACCGTTTGAGTGGTTACAAACCACTCCAATACTTCAGGAAAATGCTGGAGAGAGTGAATGCAGGGAAGATACCTGCCGTGCACCCCATCCCTCCCGGGGACTGAGAGGATCTGAAGTCCTCCCGTACATTCAACGACAGTGGCAATTCTCCAGGGCTTAAATTTGGATCGCAGACCCACCGATTCCTCTGTTCCCTGTTCTTTCTTAGGTGTCTGCTTGTGGTCACTGGGGAAGACAAATGGCTGGGCCAGGCGGACCCTCCGTCTGAACCGGCACAGCCATTCTTACTCTGCGATATTGCAATATGTTTCCCACCCTGCCCTGTCACAGGCAATGCAGAAAGTATTTGCTCTTTCTTTCTTTCTTCTGGCTGTATGAAGTCTATTATTGAGGTAATTATGCTAGGAACTGTACCAAGTAAATGTTTTCCTCCTCTCTCTATTGACGGGAGACAAGGCTTAAGACTGACGATAATTCTATAGCCCTGGTATAAAAGTAGCGTAAATCTCCCTGATGGATATTTTGCATGATCTGGGATTCAAAACAGCCCTGAAAAAGATGCCCTCTCTAAGCCCTTTCTTCCCTAAACCTCAGCTGCCGAAGTTAATAAAAAGCAACTCTTTTGTTGAGCAAACGAGGACCAAGACTGCGCTGGTAAGCAACGCTAGACAGAGTCTCTCAGGCTCCATACCCAGCAGCACAGGCAGGTTTGCTCCAGGGGACCACGCCGGCAGCGAGGAGTGTTGGTGCTGGTAGCAAGGACAAAGGCTGAGGAGCAGGACACGTTAGGCAGCGCTACCAACAGGATCTTGTACTCGTAGGGACCAGTGATGCTCCTTTCATGCACGCTATGGTTGGGGCCGGTCTGCGTTTCCACTGCACTGCCGTAGGCTCAGCTCCGCGCACCTTATTGAAGTGGACGTCCTTAGGGCTGACTGCCTTGCTGCCTTGCCTCCGTACGGACGTGCCTTCCAAGTCAGCACAGGTTTTTTGGAATGGGAACTGTTGGCATCAAAAGGCATGGTTAGGTCTGGATAGGCAAGCTATTAACCCAAACAGCGCACCTCACCTACGAAGGCGAGGTAGGGAAGTCCCTCTGCAAGGACTACTTTCAGGTACAGAGCAGAAAATCTGTACTACGTAGTCTTAATTTCTGCGGATGAGCCAAAATATCCCATCTCTGTGTCAGGAAGCACACACTTCGTGGGCCCTATATTAATTCCTACGTTATTTTGGCCAATGAGTATTTAAAACTTTCATACAACTTCCGCAGGAGTTAGACATAAATGAAAATACCTTACGCCTAGAGCAGTCTGCCAGAAAACATCTGCTAAAATCTCCTATAATGCTTGGGTCTATGACATGCCAGGTTACTACTGCAATCACAAAGCGACGAGGAACGCAGGAGAAAATAGCAAGCTTTGGCATGCTTCCTGTGAACCCTCCAAACGTGTGAACGCCTCCTCCTCCTCCAGAGGTGTAGCCTTCCCTCCTAATATTCAATATTAATCTTCCGAAGAAAACAATTCTGCCAGCTCAGAAAACACAAGCTCCTTTTCTTTTCCTGAGTGAAAGGATTTTCTAAGTAAGACCCTAGAATTTTTCAGCAAATCAACCCTATGCAAATGTCCATCATCTTAACGCCACTATGCCATCTGAAGGACAGCTTTTCACATATGAAAACATAGGGCTGGACAAGACAGTAGCAGGTACAGTAAAACCCGGTCAGAATTTCTAGAGCCAGGCTTTACAGACACGCGTCCCAGCTGCGTGGTCACCCCAGGCTTTCCGGACGGTCTGGAAGTGAAGCAGCTCCCAGTGCAAGCAGAGGGCACAGTATCTATCACTCAAGGATGCAGAAACAGCCACGGAAAAGAGATAGCAACGCAGCCATCCTGCAACTGTTCCGTAGAGAATTGCCTCCCTTCGAAGTTGTAAAAGAAAAATCAGAATTGTTCAATAACATTTTTTTTACTACTAACGAGAGACAAAAACAAATAAACACTAAATCCTTTACAACTTCAGGAGAGTGAGTAATATAACGAAAAAAAACCCAACCCCTGAACAATTTCAATCCTCAGGCTTTAAACACACCATTCACATGATTTCCCCCACCAAATTTAAATCCAGCTGCATTTTAACAGTTCTCTAAATTAATAAGATATACTGCTCCTGCAAAGTCTGCTCGAACAATAGAATAACAGAAAGCAAGTGGAGTCAATTAGACACTAACCCGAAGTACGGATGAGTATTAAAACCTAAAAAGTATCTACAAGTTAAGACTTAAGAAAAATATTCATATGAAATACCTATGAGTACAATCTTTGAGGAAAAATAACGTGTTAAGCCAAGTACATATGGAAGCATCTAAAATTACAAGCTCTGATTCCAACTCCTGGTTATTCAGTAGCTAATCTGCACTGGAAGAAGGTAACCAAATACAAATGAATTGTTAAGAAAAACACCCAGTATTTGCCTGAATATTTAACAGCTGGAACAGCTGGACTGGATTACTGAACAATGAAATTCAGTGTGCAGTCAGGTAGCAAGGAGAGAGAGCTCCCTGAACAAAGCCATAACATAAGGAAATATAATAAAAAGTATTTATAACAATATTTTTCTTCTTCTTCTTCTTAACTGGCTCTTAAATCTCACACTGAATGTGCCATTACACAAACACAAATTAATCAAATCCATGCTCCTAGAAACCAGTTTCTCTGAGCCTGCTTTTTAAGGGTAAATGGCTTCATTTCGTTTTATAGCGACAAGATAAAATAGGGTTTCTTTGATTTTTGTTTTTTAAATTGTAATTGAATATGTTGAATTCTCAGCGCTGGAATGAACATCAAGTTTCTATACACCCATGTTTATTTATTTAAAAGTCTGTAGAATCTCAGCAACTTTTTCAATCACCCTTTATCTGTACGGCCGGCTGTCACTGTGAGCAGCAGGCTTATCTTGGATATTGACCCGCTGCGTTCTGCAGCCCACTTTTATTGAAACGGCACGAACCTGCTCTGATGCCCTGTGAAATAAATGGAAGTGCTCAGTCAGAACACAGGCCCGGGCCAGCTCCCCGGGGATGCCTCAGTGCAATATGCAAAGGTGTCTCCAGATGAGGAGCTGTTGGCTCGCTGGTGGGAAACAAGACCTATCATTTTTCATCTATTTCTGGTCTCCACAAGCTCACGGATCATCTCCCCATCAGATAACAGCAAGCAAGATCCAATCCTCCTAGTTGAGACGGACTCTTTTGCGCGGGAATGTTACACACAAGTACTATCCTTTAACTCTAGCTTCAACGCTAGCTGCCCAACGGCAATCCCATTTGCAAGCTTTCAGAAGCACGTTTTTCTTTCCAGCACATAGGACTTGAGGGCTCCTTTTACAAGGGCTGCATCGCTGGTAGCTAAAAGACAGGTGAAAGTTAGGTGGCCTTGCTCCCAGCCATTCCCTCCTGCTCTGCAGTGATAATCTTCTTTTCAGCTCCAGCTCCCGGTACTCAACCCGGTGGCCGGTCTACCTCCGACTGCTGCCTCTGGATGTTACATTTCTCTGGTACGTTTGCTGCATCAGGTGGTCCTGCTGGTACTGCTACCACTGGGACAGCCAGGTGCTCAAATGCCAGGGTGCCGAGTACAGCACAAATAAAACACTCGGAGAGCCTGAGCATCAATCAATGAATCTGAATGACCAAGCACAACCCCTACAAAAATTTCTTAAAAAGAGCCAGTGTTTCATCGGGATGACCGAAACCATGGAAATCAGGGTAATATGGAAGGCACTGTCGAGCTCAGACGACCAATGCAGTGCCAAAACACCCATCAGAGCTGCTCCAGCCTCTCAAGGTGGGATTCCTTTGTGTTCAGGCACTGACTTGCCTTGCCAAATATTTCTAACGCGATTTACATACCTCAGAAATGATCCCAAACTTTGCAAGTTAAGCCAAACCACAATCCCGGCCAAAGCCTCCACCTGTGCAAAATGTTTATTTTTAGCAGCTGCAGACTTCGGGGAGCCCAGCAACAAATTTGACCTGCAGCTGCTCATCATGCCAATGCTGTGTCAACAAATGGCAGGCTGGCAGCGAAAACACCAGCCAGAACATTATCTGGTTTATTCAATGTGCTTCTAATCGGAAGGGAAACAAACGCTGGCACACGCAGGAGGCCCAGGTCTGGAGGAGACTCTCTCTGCTCACCCTTTGGAGGAAGGGCTGGCTCGCACGGCCTCAGCTGCTGCGCTGACTCTGTTGGCAGGCTCTGTCAGACGTGCCCATTCTGCAATTAAGTTGCTTGTTGACTGGTTTTTGAAGGAAGCAGGTGCTTAATAGCAGCTCTCTCAGAAGTTTTTCCTCTGGAGTTCACAGGAGGCAAGGGAACGTGCAGCAGGACGGCAAGCCGGGGTGCACCCCATGTCCTGCCAGCCCCGTGCCCGCACGCACAGGCCTTGGGTCGAGCCCAGCCTGCACGCAGATCGTATGCTAACCAAACCCAAACCCAGCTACTTCTGACCTCATCCAGATCCTGGTAATGTCTGGAAGGTCACCCATGACCTCCAGGGCTCCGACTTGGCCTTTTCAGCCCTCTCAGCAGCTCAGGGACCGTCACCTCCCACTCCTGGAGCAGGAGCGTGATGGAGAGGCAAAATAGCTGATCTCAGGTAAAGGAGAGGTTGTCGGCCACCTTTTTTCTTCTTCCTCCCCAGTATCCTCACTTGATTACTCACAGCTAAATTTAAGCAGCCAAGGGTTTCACTGGTGAAACGAGCACGAGGCCACGCTGCACGCCTCGTTACCTTCGCTGAGTTGGCAGGATAACTTTTTTTTTTTTCGATCCCACCGTGCTGCCTGGCAGCCACTTGCAGCCCCGCCAGTGTACATGCCCGACGGGGAGGCCCGGCCTTGCCCCCGTGCCAGGAGGCCGCGAGGTCCGGGCGTTAAATGCCAGCTCTTCCTTGCGGTGAGCTTCCAGCCGGCTGCGGAAGGCCTCGCCGCGCCGAGAGGCAGGATGACAGGCAACCGCTGTATCACCCAGCCCCTCTGGGCACATACCTCAACAGACAGCTAAAAAAAAATGTTAAAAAAAATAAAAAAATTAAAAGCTCTTTATCTGATAGACAAGTTATTATACACCGAATGAAGGGAAACATCAGAGGCAAAATCCTGAATAGTGCTGACTACCCACAAATCCCATTAAAAAAAGAAAAGCCAAGTGAACAATGGAACTCTTCACCCTTAATCCTGGATTTATGCATGTGTTGTAATTAAAGATAAATTGAATTTCAAATCCATTTGGAATAAAAGGGCAGCTCAAGAAGCAGAGCTATATGGAGATCTATGTATGAAAAACAGAGCTATATATAAACATCAGCTATTTTAGTATCTTGTCTGCTTAATGCCAGCGTAACATAACCACCAGCAGACAAATAGCACGCTACAGAAAACTGACATCTTAAAAAAACTGGTAAAGAAGCGGTACCACAGGTGAAACATACGAAAACAATGGCCTGGCAGGAAAAAATGGCATCCACCCGCCAACTGGTAACCCTAAGAGGGAATTGGGAAGATCTTCCCCGGCAAATGAAGAGAGCTCTCTCAGATGTGGGGTTGTGTTTTGCTTTCCAAATACCTGGTGAAGGGCACGTCTGGCTCTGGCCAGCATTGCTAGCCAGGGAACTATCACCTACATTTTATCAGGCTTTCCTCGCAGGGTGAGAGGCTCTGGCTGAGCACAGGGCAGGACTTTTCCGCGTGAGGCCAGTTGGGCAGGGAGGCTGGGCAAGCCTCCGTCCTCCCACCCCAGCGCACGGCTCGGGACGTCTGGGCTTGGTTTCCAGCTCTGCCACCACTTCCCCACGTTACTCGGGGCATGGAAACTCGATCTGCAGGCCTCCCTTCTCCATTACCTCCACTCTTCCTGTTTGCCCGTCTCCTCTGATTAAAGTTTGGGCTCTAAAAACACGGGCTATGCGTTCACATGGTATTTAAAGCAGAGTGCCTTGATAGGAGTTGGCACATCCATGTGCAGCGAAATAAATCAATCGATAGCCAGAAGAGTTACGTTACAGCACACCGTGGACTGATAAGTCTATTACGGAGTCTGCCCTTAGCTTCTTGCTTTGTTTCAAAGAACCTTAAGGATAGTTTTGCTGAAGTATGTAATGAAAGGGCTAAATCTGTAATAAACACGAAAATGAAGTTACGCGTGTAAGCCTGTTCTGCACAATGAATAGCAGTTATTGTCCCCTCACAGTAACAGTATTACACGCAAAAGTCTTCTTGAGGCATGGGCAACTATTAAAATCCCTCAGCACCTAATTCTGATTTCACTGCCGTACAAAGCAGAGGGCTTGGGAATCCCTCTGCGAGGCCACAAAAATAAACGTCAGTTGTTTACCGAAGAAAAGAAATGGGAAACAGATGAATTTATTTATGCTCCCATTTCTTTCAGCGGAACTGGAGTACAGCAAGCATGAATCGCGCGGGCTGCCTTGCCGTGCTGTCAGCAGCTCAGTGACGCTGTGGTGCGCCTCGCTTCACTGTCTGCTGCTCAACCCTAGCCCTGGGTTCTCTTAAATAACCATGGGCATCATTGCAGCAGAAACCCTGAGGTGCCTGGTCACCAGGGGACACTGGGGTGGCAGGAAACTTGCTGGAAACTACGGTGAAAAATGCTCCAGCACCTCACAAAGTCATAGACTCCCTTAAACTAGCTGTTAAAGTGTCTATATTTTAATTTTAATGGCAAATCTTATGGGACAGACATGTTGGAAGAGCAATAAATAATAAGTTATTGTACCTGATCTTTCATTTCTGAATGGTTAAGGAGATTAATGCACTCATCTGCGTTACTACTCAGACCTATTCCGACGTGAAACCTCACGCAGAGTAGCTTTGCCTCTATTGTTGACGTATCAAAGCGTGGGCGCGCTTTGCCACATGCCTCCACAACACGTGCCACAGCTCCGCGTTCGGATTTTCTCTTCTAAATAAAAGGCAGATCAATAAATTAATTTAATTAGCGCATTAGAATAGTCATTATTGGGTCTAACACATAATGGAAGAAATCTAACAACTTCAGAAGAGATTTGGTTAATTAACACACGCCTTTGTAACAGAGCTGGAATACGACCGTATCGCAGATCGAAATAGCCTCGACTGCCATTTTTCTCCAGACCGTATTGGCACGCTCCTGACAGCAATACTATCGTTAGAGGGGTCTGTCTGTACGTCCATGATATGCCTAACCCTCTGTTTTGCAGAGTTAGGAACAAGGGTGACCGGCAAGCCGCCCGCCACTCTGCCTTACTTCAAAGACAATTTGGGTAACGAGGATGGAGTGGCTTTATCGCGGCGGAGCACTGCAGTTCCTGTTCTAGCTCAAACTTCTCAGCATCTTCGCTGGGGAAATGTCAGGAGGCCGGGCTTTGTCACGGAGTTATTCATAGCTGCAGGCCCTGAAATGCGATTCAGGAGCACAGAGAAAAAGGAGCACCTGGTTACACGCTTCCTCGCCGTACCTGCCGCTGAACCAGCAGCCCCACTATAGGCTATGTCCAGCATGCAGAACAACTCTCAAAACAAGGAAATTCAGTACAAAACAAGATTAATCCATTCAATTGACTTTAAAAAAAAAAAAAAAAAACAACGCTCTAACAGAATATTTCACAAGACAAAACTCAACACTTCAGAGTATTTACCTCCGTTGGTTCTTGAACCAAATCCCAGGAAAAAAAAATCAACAGAACCACAAACCAGAGTCTTACTTCATGCAAAAAACACTGAGATTTTCCTTAAAAGACAAGTAAAATGACCTACATGTGACCAAGATGCTGCAAGCCTTTCTCATTAGGGTACTGGTTGAAAAACAGACAATAAAAAGTTCTCCCATCTTTGATTTGTCTTGTCGTCATCGAGAAAGAAAGCCTTCCTGGCAAAAAGGGGGTGGAGGGAGGAGAGGATTATCCCAGACTTGGTGAAGTAGGATTTTGAAATTGTTAAAAAAAAAAAAAAAAAAAGTTTGCTGGGGCTTTCAACATCCATGATCTCATTCGTAAGCAAAGGCAGAAGGCTGCACAGACAGCAATTCTGCGCAACGCGCTGGGTCTTCCTTTAATACACAAATCAAACGCCTCATGCCAGCACTCACGAGGGCTTGCGTTCAGCAAAAACCAGACAGCTCTACTAGCTGTTACTTTTCAACATATGTGGCTATCTATGAAAAAAACTGCGCCACTGCAGCAGGAAAAACAACACGCGCCTTTCATCTTACCTTGCTGTTAATTAAGCCACTCGTGTCATTTGTGTCTTGGTAACTTTACAAAGAAGCTGAACAACTGTGAAGTCAGCTCCAACGCGGGGGAAAGAAAGCCTTTCTTTGAAGGTTTCGGTGAAATTCTACAGCACATGCCCAGCAAAAATAACCTTGTCAGTACAAAATGCCTTCAAGGAATCTCCCACCAAAACCTCCGAGAGGATGTAGACTGTTGACTGAAAAGGAGAGATCAGGGCAGCCTCTAGAGATGCTATCAAAGACGGAGACTCCCACAGCAACAGCAGATTTAGCAGATCCCTCACTTCCACCTCTTTGCTCCAGGATGCCGGCCACCCCAAGAGACCAGCCCACATCAAACAGAGGGAACCATCAGCGACAGACTCAAAATTAAGCTTACATGATTTCACAAAAGCCCGGGGTGTCTCTGAGAGATAAATACACAGCTGAGCTGAACAAGGGGCGTGCCCAACGCTGCTGGCATCCTGCTGGTCTCAGTCAGCAGCTTTGAGGAGAAGGGCAGACGAGCTCCACACGTGCAGCGCCAGGGATGCTCACCAACACCTTCACCTCCTCCCTTGGGTAAATAGGGCAAACCAACAGGGTCTTGATGTAACTTATAGAGAACGATGAAAATACACTTTCAAATCATCAGATGCTGCTGAGCAAGACCTGGATGTCTGGACCGAAAATGCTACGGACTTTGGGACAGCGAAGGAAGAGATGCCAAGGATGACGAGGTCCCTAAAACAGGGAGCTGCCCATTCCTCTGAACGTGGCCCATGGCACAGTAGCAATTCTGGCCTCACGCAGGAAGCAGGTTCTCGATAATGTTGAAGAACAGCTCCCACGATAGTCTGCATGCCATCATTCGGCAGACATTACATTTCAAACTTCAAAGTTACACATGAGTGGCTTTAAACACTTAATGGTACTCAAAATGCAGCTTGTTTCCAAGCAGAACCTGCTCTCACACATTGTAGAGGCGCTGTGCTCCAGCAGTGGAAAATGACTGTTTTTTTCCCTGCAGTGCTAGGAGCACTGTCCCAGCCCTAGGTCACAAGCAGTAATACATATTTTCGAAGATAAAAATGCTAGCTTTCCTCTTCCATGATTGCACGATGCACACTGATTAAACATTTGTTCTCTAAAACTGGAAATGTTATTTTGCATCAGGAAATCATAGAGGCTGTGATTTGTTTTGGCTTTCGTTTGCAGCTTGCCTGTGTGAAAAATGATACAGGAAGAACCAAAACGCACCGTACTTCTGCTGTACATGAAGATAAGGTCTATCAAAAATCTCTTCACTTGTGATGGATAACCTTGCACAGCAGGAACAAATGCGTAAATAGCAATGCTTTGAAACTACCTCCTATCCACATATTCAAATGCCTGAACCTTAGACAAGCTCACGCTGTCTGGAACAGTACATGATGAAAGTATTTCAGGCAACGGATCACAACACATCCCTACTGGGAAATTCGGGGCCAGCTGCTGGAGAACCACCTCCTGTCACTGGAAGTGCTTGGCAGTGGCTTCCACCGTGGAGGGAGTGCCTCCTTACTGACTGGGGCAGGAGGTGCAGGAGAGGAAAAGGAAAAGGAAAAGGAAAAGGAAAAGGAAAAGGAAAAGGAA
>CM021732.1:40745570-40901811 GCA_011075105.1 Heteronetta atricapilla | reverse complement strand
TCCACCCAAACACAGCATCAATGACTTCTTTTTTTTAAAATGTCTCTCTATGTCAGTCCCCAAACTGTAACAACGGGACAGCGGTACTCCTCGTCACACGGAAGTGCTCTGAAAACACAGACATACGTATTTGAGGCTCTCAGACAAGGTATGCTAGCTATCCATTGTCCCACAAAAGTCTTAGGAAATTAGGATCATCTCAGGGAAAATACTCAATGCCGCACAATAAATACATCAAGGACGCTGTAAGTTAACACCTAACTGTTCACCGTGCTCAGCAATGTATTTTTATCCCTCCTTTGCCTCCCGTTTTTTCAAATGCGCCAATCGCTTCCCCCAGGCAAAATACTCTCCAGGTAAAGTCAAAACGTGACATCAAATAGAAACCCCAGTCGCAGGGAACACTGCTACGTTAAGTAGTTACCGTGTTAGTAGTAACAGCCTGATAAAGGAGCTGCATGGGAGTCCTGTGATAATATAAATACAAAACCCTACCACAGCCGAGGACACACACCAAGCCACGACACAAACGAATGCCCACTACTGAGCTACATCAAGGCTGAGTTTTTCCCCTGGAGTCCATGATTGATTAATTCCTGTAACTTTGGTACCTGAAAGACAGGAGATTTCTCTTGGTAGTAAAGAGCCTTATAAGATATACTTAAATGGATTATGTTGATACCTTTCATGATGTAACCCTAATGATAATTTAATTGAAAAAGCGCTTTGAGCCATAATAGTAGAGACGATAGCGTTTTCCTTTTTTCACCTTGACAATTATGGGCCAGTTCAGAATAGCTCGCAAAATAAGGCAGGGGACAAATTTCCAATCAACTTAAAAGAATGTGTCAAATTCTGTAGAAGTTCTCCTCCAGCCAAATACAGAAATGTATTGGCATCAAAGCCCACGCACTTTCTAGTCTCTGCTCCTAGATTTTTCCTCTTCTATCACAGAAATCACTCTGCTTTCATCCACGCAGAAGCGTGCTCATTACTATATCAACTCACACAAGTCTGCTGGGGCAAGGCTGTGCGACTTCCAGACTGTTGCTCTCTACCCTTTCTCCAAGCCTGTATGTTTTAGTGCTTTGCACACCTTTTTGGAGATGTTGTCAGGTTGATAAGACTGGAAGCGTCAGGACGCTGATAAGCGTATGGGTCATTATCACAACGTGTATTTCTTTACCACTGCTTTACGGACGGAGTCAAATGGTTTTCTGATCCTTCTCCTTCCCGTAGCTGCACGGCTGATTTCTGTATTTCTCTCAGCCGCTCCAGGCGTGCACGATCCACGACATGTGTTTATGAGGTGCTCTGTCAGCTGCGAGGCACTGCGCTAACTCCACACGCACCCCACGGGGGGCAGAGACCCCACGCTCCTTGCCCACTGAAGGCATCGCCGTGGGGAAGGCCTCACCCGGGGACGGTGCTCTCGGAGGGTGAGGCAGGACACGATGCCGCTTTGTCCGTGATCCCATCCCGTTTCCCAGGCTTGGGGGGGAAGTCCCAGGCAGCTGAAAAAAAGCTGATTTTCTGCCAATATTTTGAGGGCAAGCAGGAGGAGCTAGGTATTTATAGAGCAGCCAGCTTGGTATTGATTTCAGGCAAAAATAATAGAAAAGCTGTTACAAACGCAATCAGTAAAAGAATTAAGGGCGGGTAGCATAACTAATGGAAATTAACACCGTATTATGGAAAAGAAGTCTTATCACATAAACTTGGTATCATTACAAGTACGTCTGGCCAAACTGTTGGGGAAATAACGCACTTGAACTACTGTACATTAGTTTTATATGACATTCCAATTAAAAATTATCAGCGGACATAATCAATGGAGAAAAAAAGATTAAAAGTTGGCTGACCTGTCTCAAAAAGCAATTGTAAATGGGGAACTATCAGTAATTACAGACATTTCTAAGGCGATTTTGTATGGACGTTGTCTTAATCCAATGCTGCCCAAATTCTATCAGTAACTGGGGGAGAAAGTTGGTAGCACTGATAATGTCACTGATAAAGGTTTCTGAAAGAACAGGACTAGGTAAGCAAACACGAGGCCAGCCCCGAGGCAGGGAATTAGCCACGATATTGAATACTGAAGTTTCTGGTGCCCGCTTTTTAAAAAGAAACGTGACCAGTTAGAAATGACACAGAAGACAGCAAATGCAATGACCTTTGCTCTGGGTATCCTGTCCTATTTTCAAAGAGCTGCAAATGCCCGTCTAACTTTGTTGAAGAGGAGGAGAGATTGGAAACACCTTCCATCACCTGGAGGAAGAATCTCAGCCATGCACAGCCATGAAGGAAGCAGAAGAACACACCAGTGAAGGAAAATGAAACACAAATAAATTACACTTCTCACCCCATCTCCTCTAATACCAGCCTTTTTACCTCACCACTTTTCACGGTCTGGATTCTGAAGAACAGAAGGAATGACGAGGAGGAGAAGGCACTGGGAAGGACAAGGCAACATGGACTAAGATGATACAGCTAATCAGACATAAGTGCTGATACGACAAACAGCAGGGCACTGATGGAGCCCCTCAGATAAACAGGAAAACTTTCTTACCCAGCTATTTGACAATTCTTTGCCTAAGGCATCAACATACTCTTCAGCCACAGAATTCAATCCCTATCCATAATGAAGACAAAAAACTATGCACATGCATGCACTGACTGGTGAGGAAGCTCAGAGCAGTCTGTACCCTCAACTTTCTTTTTCAGAAAACTTATTTGTACTGTTGAGCAATTCTTTTGATGAAAACCCTGTAATTTATTTTGCCTTCCAAGGCAGAAATGTCAGCACCCCCTAGGCAGACAGGGCCCAGAGATTCAGAGGAGTTGTTATCTGGCCGTAGCCACGCGGTCTGCTTTTGGTCACCCAGCAAAGTGGGCTCTTTACAACCAACTCACCATGAGGACCTTGATTTTAGCTATCTTTAATTATGTTCTCCATGCGGACGACTGATCACCTACTATCCTCAACAACTACAGCAGGAACTCTTCTCCCTTTGCTTCAAACACGTTCTGTGAATCAAAATACACAGCAACACGAAGTACAATGCAGTTCGTTAATAACCGTAGAGATCCAATTTTGACATAGGAAGTCTCATATACACTTTCCAGCCTATTACCTGAACATTTCATGGGCGCCACTGCTCCGATAATGATTCCATCTTTCCTTGCGGGCCCTTGCAGGTGGCTCCACATCTGGTTTCATCCGACAGGGAAGGAAAGGATGAGGTAAGCCCAGGAGAATCATGACTGCCACTACAAAGTCAAAACCAGAATTGGGCCAGCCCCTGTTTCATCTTTTCAAACAGTCCTGCATTCCTAAAATCATCCTGAAGACACGAATACTGTACACATCCTCTGTTCCACTGCAGGCACACAGAGCGGCTTGCCGTGCCGTGAAGTTTCATCAGCAAATACTTACCTTCTCAGGCCTTTCCAGTCTCTGGCCTTTCATGCACTTCTGCATTTTCTCATTTTCTTTGCTGCACACCCCCTTTGAGGATATGCAGCACACTTCCAAAGATAGGGAACAACAACTCACCTCTGCTTGTCACCCGTGCTTTTGACAGCAGAGACACGGAGGCACAGAAAGTCAACATGAAGAGCACCGTAATAGGGGATGAAAGAAAAACGTTTGGAAAAACTTCTACAAGTAAAGGGGACAGAAAAACACAAGGTTATACCCAGAGATGTGAACAGAACAAATATACCCATGGGGCATCCAGTGATGCAAGCGGGAGGCAGACGTAGCAGCTGGAGAATGCAGCAAGTGAGTCTATTTAAAATAAGTCTATATAAAAAAAGCCTGCAAATAGCCCCAACGCTTAACGCTGCTGCCAGCACGTCCCACCACTCCGGCCTGGAATGAGGCTTGCAGACCTGTTGGCCATGCGTGACCCAACAAAACACCCCCCTTGCCGCTTCCCTGACCCCGTGGCTGCAAGATCCCATCCCTCCCCAGCAGGTTCGGTATTTGTCTGACCGCACGGCGAGGCAGTCCCGGGATCCAAACCGGCAGACAGCTTTTCACTTTTAATTTTCCTTATTTTGGGTAACCTAGCTTTCCGCCAGTGTGCTTCCCTGAACTGCCACCTCCCCAGGGGACGGGAAGGGCACTGAAGGAGGGGAAGCAGCAGCAGCAGCAGCTCTCACCGCAGCTGCTGGCCCATCCACCAGCACAGCCACAAGGCGAGAGCTCGCCCTGGCTTCGCCCGTGACGTCGTGGCAGCCGCCGTTCCCCAACAGGATCACGTTCAGTGCCTCCCAGAGCATCTTCTGAATGAGGATCCGCTACGTGTTTGAGTGATCGGTCAAACCTAACAAATCAATTACATCTTTTGTCAAAACTGTTTACTCTTTCACACTGTGCTGAAGTCATTAAGGACGAGCACCAAGCAGGACTGGTTATTTATCCTCCTCCTCTTGCCCCGAAAGGGAATTAATCTTAAACTTTCCATGTAATGATCTCAATAAAGACTCACTGTAAATGACAGCAGGCTGCACTGACAAATATTTAAAAACAGAAGGGCCTTTGAATGACAGATTTTAGCAACACAAAACTGTTCCTCAACACGTGCATCAAACGACACCAAATGTCGGCGGAAGGCGAGGTTAAAAAATGTGCTGCCTGCCATTGCGGCGCTACAGAAAGCGCCTTGCAATTAGCCAGCTCCGCAGCCTTATTCAGCCGAGAAAGAATGATGAAGTGAAAGGAACGGATTCAAAAGCAGTCCTCAAAAATGCCAGCCGACGGACCTTAGCCTCTCGGAGCGCCTACAAAGAAAACTCAGTGCTTCCGTCCGAGGTAATTAATAAGCTCTCCGTGAGGCCGCCCCTCGGGAAGCACGCCAGCGCCGCTGCACCCCCATGCAGTACACAGGGGTCTGCGGCTGCTTCGCCGCCACGCACGGCTCCGTCTGGCACGGAGGGCACGTCGCACAAACCCAGGGCAACCCCGAAAAATGCTCTCAGGGCACGGAGGAGTGCCGTCCCCTCAGCTGAAGCCATTTGTCAAAGCACAGCACCCAGGGCAGACGGCACAGCCCTTGCTCCGGCCTGGCCCCGGCTCTCAGAGGGCCACGCTGCCCTCTCCCTGTGCATCAAAACCAGCTGGGCTTTCACACGCGCTTTGCCAGAGCAGAAGCCAAGATGTTTTAAGCTCTGCTCAGGTGGCTTCTACTGAAACTCACGAGGGGAAACGGGGTTTCGATGTTCAGACCCTCTGCTGTGGGCATGGAGACCCTCTTCCAGTTTAGCAGACCTCAGGAGGAGCTGTTTGTGTACGTGGGAGGTTTCTTCCTTTCCTTCCCCTCCAGAGGCAAAAAGGAGCCTGTTTTCACGTACTTTCAGAACTCTTAAAACCACTCCGTTTGAAAACCAATGGATTTTTTATCTTTATATTCCCTTCATTTCCACCGCTCCGTTCCCTGGATCTCTTTACACCAGAGCAAAGCTGACGGCTCCCCACAGCGCGGAGCCACGCTGACGGCCACCATCTCATTCCTATGCACACTCGGAGCACTATAAATCTGCTCAAATATCATCCCTCCCCCGGGGCAATGTTTTTTTCCCCAGCATATCTCCATCGCTAGCTGCAGAAATTTCTCCTCCTAATGAACTCGCGGGTTCCAAATACCACCAGCTGGAACCGCGGAGCACAGCTCGAGAAGGCGCTGAGAGTGGCTTGGAGGAGGAGGGTGGTACCTATTGTTTCTTTGCTCTTTTGCCTTTTTTCACTGCTTCTGGCGTGTCAGGCTGGTGCTTGAGTCACTGCGACCCGGTGAGGGAGCCGAGCACAGCACAAGGAACAGGGCACGCCGCTGAGGTGAAAAGCCACCCGTCGCGCTGCTGATGGACGGCCCGCCGGTGATGTGGATGCAGCCAATTCCTTCCCGAAAACGAGAACAAAGTTCACAGAAGGTCGAAGTGCACGGGCGGAGTTTGATAATCTATTAACACCATAACCTGTCATACATGACCACGCCATGAGCCGACGGGATTTGCCAGAACACCTCGCTTTGCGAGCAGTATTCGGAGCAACGCCTGGTTCATTGCGCTATCTGTATGCGGGGAGAAGGGCGGCCTGTCCCTCACCAGAAGAATCCAAAGCATGAGCTGAGCAGCTCTAAGGTAAGAAAACAAAGCGGCAGCCACATCAGAAGATCAAGGTAACCAACTCTGTAAGTCTTGTTGCTGGACAATATTTATCAGGGCTGAATTCAGGCATGCTGGGGAAGAGGTGCTGATTTGAGAGTAGCTTCAAACTGCAGTGTGGAAATGAGGTGGCATTTTTGATCTTAAAAATGTAAGCATCGCAAAGATCAGCTCGTCAGAGTGATCTCTGCCTTCAAGCTCTTGCCTTCTTGATGAACAGCCTTCGTTTTTATTGCTTTTTGTTTATTTACTGCACGTGACAAGGCCGATCTTTGTTTTAATGTACAACCAAAGGCAATTCTCACGCGGCCATCTTGCTGGCACCCAAGAGAGTGACCGACTTCCCTCTTCTGCTGATGTACAGGCAAATCTTCCTCCTCCAGCTGGATGTGCCTTACCACAGAGGAGCCGTGCGGCGACCGCGACCGTGCCGGCCTCCTGGAGAGCGAGCTGGGACCTCCGGGAGCCTCCCCAAGCCTCAAGGAGGAACTTCAGAAAGAGCAGGTCTGTGTTACTTGCAGCACGCACAGGGACTCCACCATTAAGGACGGGGTGATTTGTGATGATGATCTTAACCTAGCACCACTTAAAGAAATAAATTAGTTACTGTCTTTTAGGGCCATTCATACTTTGCCCAAATAAGGCTTCAAGAAAGTTACAACTGGAATTCTTTTGGCTTGGGGTACTGCTTTTGCTGCCTAAATAAGCCGAAAGAGCACTTAACCAGTAAAAGAATAATGACGCCAGCAAAGTGCTCGTGTTATACCAACACGAGCATGCTTTGGATCAGTGCAGCGAAAACATCATGAATGAATGAAACAAGCTATAGCAGTAAAAATCTCCATTTTGCTGCCATAACAGAGGGTCACTAGGTGCTCCTGTGAATCCAGTTCTGTGGTCATACTTCTTTACCTCATTGACATAGGCATGCAGGCAGAAGCATTTGGTAAAGGCCTTAGAGGAGATTTACAGGGAAAAAAAAAAAAAAAGAAGAAGAAGAGGGTGATGGCCAAATCCTGAGAGGGCTGGAATCATGCTGCTCAGTCCAGTTCTATAATAATTGATACAACAGAACATGAAGCAAAGCAAAGGGAGGCCAAATTTTGCTTGACCTACTCAAGAAATGTCCCTTGCTTCTGCTGAGGTTTTTCTGTGACTGGGAAGTTTGTTTGTTTGTTTGCTTCTTTGTTTTTAAACAATGTGTGCAGCTTTTCAGCATCACAAACACAGTTCCTAAAGGGATCCGCTTATCCAGCAATGCAGACGTGAAAGCACAATGAAGTTCAGACTCCCTCCAAGTTCCCTTGCCCTGCACCTGTAAACCGAATGCACCCAAAATCACTCTAGGAAGCACTGGCCTTGTACAAAGCCACATCCCAAAACTCTCTATTTCATAGCTGACATTCTGTCCAGTCCTACTACAGTCTCACTGCGTGTCCTGAGGAGCAGCGTGGTCCTCGTGTTCTGTTCCTCGGACCTTTGCAGCTGCGTGTCTCCGTGCGGCAGCCCCTGGAACTGACGCAACCTGCGCTGAGGATCTCGCAGCACCACCATCGTGATTCAAAGGCACGAGTGAAGTCATGCGAATCCCTTGCACACCAAAGTCAATCTTGCACTTGAGACAACTCCTGTGGGAAGGGTTGTTTGCCGTAGGATCTTGCAGACCAAAGAAAATCAATGGGTTGATACAGGAAATGAGGGTGTGTGGGGTGTGTGTACTTTGAGAGAGAGCTTTATAAACATATTTATCTTAGTGCACGTGACCAAAACCTGAAGGTACATCAGGATGACAGTGGAAAAATCCTTAAAACTGCAAATTTTGGCACCAAGTTTTCATAACTCCTCCCTCCCACCCCCCAGAATTACGTTACAGGCACTCGTGCAGAGAGATTTACGACTTTCTCTTCAAGCCCCCCAGCCATCCATCTAAAGAATCAATTCCTGCTACATCCAAGCAGAAACACAACCAAAGACAGACCAAATGCACCTCCTTGCAAATGCAATCACAAAGCCAGGGTGTATGGAAGGTACCCTCCATTAACATAGTTATGAAACTGGGAAGCCACATCCATCTTTACCAACATGTTTTGCCTTCGCTGATGCTGTTTTGAAACAACACAAGGACTGAGAGATGATTTTCTTACCGAGAAGCACCATACTTGGGGTAATACATTACTGGTGGGACTCCCCTGATGATGTATTACACTAATGCATCATTAGGATGATGTTTTGCACCGATGATATATTACAGAGCAACATAATGAGAGCAATAGCTCACTGGGTGCATAATCCTGCCAGGAGCTGTGCGCCTGCAGCTCTCCGGCTTCATTTGCCGTTCAGGGTGCCCAAGGCTGAGATGGATGAGATCCTCAGCTCCGCACGGCGTAAGGGATGGCACAGTCAGGGAGATGCCAACGTACAGGTGGCTGCCGTTAATTACGGGACACAACGTACAGCATGCTAATGGCGAGACGCACGTCGGCATCACGGCTCTCCACCCGCACAAAACACCTTCCGACAGAGAGGTTGCTGCAGGCAGGGCTGCCGAGGTTGCTTATCCCGATGCCTGCCTGCAGCAGCCATGCTAGGAGACCCTGTGGTAGCATGCAGCTTCGAGAAACATATTTGGCCTAAGTTTTTCATGGCAAACGGCTGTTCCAAGGAGAGGGAGAGCTGGGGGAAGGGGTGGCTGCTTGTTCTTAATCAATAACTTCAGTGAAATTGGTTCTGTTCAGCTCCTTCTATGAACCAGGCTCAGGAAAAGCAGCTAGTTTTGCCAACAATGAACGATTCTGGTGACCTTTTTTCTGACCCGTTTTTAAAAGCAGAGCTATTCGATCTGCATGAAATTTGAAAAGACCTTTGCACTACGATCAGTGTCACTGACAAGAAGGCAACGTTTTAAGATTCATGAACTATTCACAGCAAGGCCATATACAATGTTCAAAGGGAGGGCAAACCAACACATAAACAAGGAATGAGCAAGCCAGTTTGGATAACGCAAGAACTTCTCCAGTCTCTCGCAAAAACATTAACATTTACAACTAAACCACAGCTTCATTACTTATTTAGCTTTCATTTCAATACCTTTGGGGTTCCTGACCAAGTCTCAACGCGCACACATGCATGCAAAAATAAACCAAATATCCTGCCTGCCATTTCCAAACTCTTGGATTTATTCAGTTCTGAAAAGCAACAGTATTTTATACAACTACCTAATGTGCTCTGCAGGGTTGGCTCCCAAGTCCTAAATAACAGTCATCCACGCTGGACAGACCAGACTCTACAGGGAACATTAGCTTCTCTGGTCGCAAATTCAGAAAAAATAAATAAATAAAACTGGCTTTCATAACTTTCTCCTGACAACTGTAATTGAGAAACCACAGGGTATTTAATGAATCAGAGCGAGTACAGCCACCTCAACTAGAGAAATGATGAGTTAATATCTGATTTTTACTTCACACGTAGCCTTTCAGACTGCATGAGCTAAAGGGCTCTACCTCGTACATGCTGTCCCCAGCCAGCCCCACAAACAGGCTGGGACCACAGAGGGAAGACTTGCGTCTTCACCCAGTTCTGTAGTGAAAATAAATTACTTTCTACATGATTATGCCAGACGAGCATCACGTAACTGGGAGAGTGGCGTGAACCGGGGCAGAAGGGCCGTTCCCTCCCCATCGTGCGAGCAGAGAAGGCAGCAGACTCTTCAAGAGCGATGCTGAAAGAAGGGACCCCGCCTTCCAGCTGGAGGCACAGACAAAGCAAACAGCTCTGCTGTCCCGAAGCCTGGGGACGGCCATGAGAAGTCAGCCCTTCAGCAAGTTGGGAGGAAAAAAAAAAAAAAAATAAAGAGCAGAATGGATTCATGCATTTCCTCCACAATGCGTCCATGTAGGGGCCAACCACATTCTGGCCATAAATTCTCTGGCACAGGAGCATTATACCAAGTGAAAGGAATGTCTTTCCATCTGTGTATTTCCCCTAAGGCGCTCACTTGATAATGAAACCAGTTAAGGTCTTTGGGTTCACAATGTTATTATAGTCGGATAATATTTTGTTTGCAGCAGAGCCTGAAGAACTCCTAAGTAGCATATTACAGGCACTATACACCTGTTAAGTCATGGTGTTTCTTCTGTAAGTGGACAAATCTGTTTTAGCCATCTCCAGAGATTTTCCGCTCACAGTTAATTACGAAGCGCTGACTGTACTCATTTCCTGATCTTACAGGGAATCTATAACAAATTTATGCCACAGGTGAAGCCTGGTCCCTCTGTCCCTCAGAAACGCTAGCAATACTTCGAAGGGCCCTGGCTGCCCTCCTTCCCCCAGCTCTCCCGGCGGCTGGGCTCCAACGCAAACCAGGCACAGACAATAACGAGCTATCAGGAAGAAAGCACACGCTTCTCGCGGGCTGACCGAGCCTAACATTTCAGAAAATTAGTTATTACAAACACGTCTGAACACACGCACACACACACACACAAAGTGGCGCGGGTGGCCAGTCAAAGGGCCTCCTGACGAGGCCTGTGGTGAACTTCAAGATGGCGGGGCCTGGTTCACCCCTGCCCCAGCGGCTCCCTACCAGTGATGCCCGCGTGCAGAAGCAGCAGGCGCTGCAGGAAGGGTTTTGTTTGCCCTCTGTGCAGGCACCCACTGCTGCACAGGTGACTACATGCCCCCAAGCAACACCAGGAATCGTTTTGCGTATGAAGAGACTCACGGGGTCAGGAAGAAGTTTGCCCTTTGTTTAATTCTCAACCTGGGGGAGCCACTTTCACCCTTTGATACGTATCCCAGTGCACAATTCTGATCAAAAACCTAACGGTGTCTTGTACAGTACAAGATAATCTGAGACCAGGTCAGATAAGATAAGCATTCTGGGGAAAAAGATAAGGAAAAGCAGTCCATCCTAAGAAAAAGGGCTACTTTGTTCTGACTAACTGTTCTTCACGCTTCTTCTAACAGGCTCGTGTCTGATCCCAGGCACAAGTCCTTGGCAGTAAGTCTCCCTGACGTTAGAGGCATACGTTAGGTCAGTGGTTCCCAACTTTCCGGACCAACAGACAACGATCAACATTTTTCTCAAACCGTCACACACGCTTACTGTCAGCCTGCTGATCGGAAACGCGGTGAAGGTGACGTGACTCAGCAGAGTGGCTCTGACTTCTTCTCTGTTACTCCTGGGGATGACCTGTGCTCTGCGGACCGCAGATGAAGAACCCCACCTCAACTGGTGTCACCTCAGCGAACCCCTGAAAACAAGTGCTTTCACCAGCTCCCGCATTCACAAGCTCCTTTATACCAAATATTCAGGCGACACCTACCTCCTGTGTCACCATCCAGGTCCAACCTCCCTTCCCAGACTGACCTTCTCCCCTTCTGGCTACCAAGAACGAGCCCAGACTTCCTAAAAAATGCTTCTGCATCCCCCTCACTGCAGAGATAGCACCTTACCGAAGGTACGACCCTTATGCAGGGAGGATAAACGCAAAGCAGTGTTTCTACTAAGGAAAGAGGAAGAAGAAATATTTTCTGTAATTATATACATATGTTTGCTTTTGTATGGAAGGGAAGCACTGAAACAAAGCAGATATCACTTTAAAGAGAGACAACCAGACAACTTGTGGTAAGATTTAAAGGAAAAGACTAATTGAAGAGCTCTTGGGTAAAGGCAGCTGGAGTGGGACAGGTGGACTTACACCTGCAACTACAAATAAAATACAGCCTTTGGATGCTGAATTCCTTGTGTAATTGTACATTGTTCCATAGCTTTGTCCACTCCAAACAAGAGACCTGACCCTAAAGTACATTTTTCTTCCAGAAAGAAAAAAAAAAGAAAGCTAGACCCCAAAACGTGTTCAGTGAATCCAGCCAGGAAGGAGAGACATTAACAGCAGGGAGTCACTGCAGAGCTTCAGTAGAGCAGTTTTAACAACTTTATTCAGACCTTCTGAAACATTATTTTCCAAAAGAAGTCTGCCTAATAGGGCCACGCATTTCTTATCATTTCATTGCTTTCATGCCAGGACTGTAACTGTGGAGATTTCTAGGCAGTGTAAGACTTTTCACAGTCCAGAAGTGACTAAAAAAAGTGGATTATCAAGCAACATCTAGGGAGAAAAAAATGCACCTCTCTTGCTCTGTATTTTAGTGATAACGCTCTTCCTGTGTACAGTTCATGATGTTTACAAATTCTGCGTTATCCAGTGTATATTTTCAGCACTGTTAGAAAGGCAACAACACATACATTAAGAATGCCTTACAATTTTGACAGAAGTTTGGCAGAAACCCATTTTAAACTGCCCCCAGTAGTGACTTTTCCTATATGTGCACACTGTTGATGGACTGCCTCATTGAGGTTTTTACCTTTGTTACGGAACACTTTAGCTATGTCTTGGCCGACAAGTTAAAATTCTTTGGTTATTGGGAAAAAAAAAAAAAAGTGAAATGGGGAGTATTTCCCATATAATACTCCGGTACTTATGGATTTGAACAAATTTGAGCATTTTCCTTGACTTGTGCTATTGCTGTATGTTTTAATTTACTTTCCCAAATACCTTATAGCAACAATTCACAATTTTTACTGCAAGTAAATACCATTACCTATTCTTAAAATCAAAGATATTGCAATATGTTTTCACCAAGTTCGTCCAAGTCACTACATATTAAAATGGCAAATATCCCTTCAAATAACATCCTGGCAGAGCTTGCTCCTTCTGCAAGTAATAAAAGCGGATGAGAGCAAATCGTGCTCCAAGATGTTTGGCTGTAGTGGTATGAGACAGTTGATGTGTTCCAAATGTCTGTCAGATTACTTAGCAAAACCAACCACTGTTAATCAATAGTGAAATCTTTTTCTTTGTGGTTTAGCTACATTTCTGTTTTTGTTAAACAGAAGAAAATTGCCAATTAGGTGGACTCTGCTGGACCATGCAGCTCAGGGAAACAGACTGTCAAACTGACTGGCTTAGTTAAGAGTTAAGAGGACGCAGTTCAATTGAAGTTCAATTACGATACTTAATCGATCACTGCCTGCACATGCAGGTTTGGTGAACTGAGCTGCAGCATCTTACCCTTGTTTTTTTACAATAATCACGTCAGCCTCCACAGTCTGTCCCATTTTTAAGCATTCAGATTTTTTCCGTTTAAAGCACCACGACAAGATTTGCATTCGAGGATGTGAGCATTTCTTCACCTCAAACGTTTGGCTCAGAAGTCACGTCCCTTTTCTCTTGCTCTCCATACGTCTGTCTTTTTTTGATTCTGAACTACTTGGAACAGAGATCGTATCTCCCTCTTTGTTTGGAAATTCTCTAGCAGTTTGTGTATTGCAGCAGTGTAATAAATAAAAAGCAATAAAAATGTTAGGAAAGTCCTTAGAAAAGTCCATGTTATTTTTACAATTACTCATACTGTCGCTATTTTGGAAACAATGCCAGGAAGATCTAGAAGGGGACTTATAACAGTTTCTGTAAGAATATGCAATCGAAGTGATGATGTTACCAAAAGCAAAATGTTTTGCAAGGTGTACAGCTTCTCATGCTGCTTTTTCAAGTGCTTCTAACAGATGTTCAATTTCAAGTGGTCTGCAGATACCAATAGGCTTATAGTTCTGCATGAATCGGAGCAGCAGATGTGCCCTGCATTATGTTTTGCTATTCCCTTTATGAATTGATATGTCACCCCGTGGGTTTATAGCTAGTTAATTTCGCAATGACATCACTATTTCTATATTTTTAATGATTCTCGCAGGATTTAATTTCTCAAATAACAGAACTCTTGATCCTGGAATTGCAATGTGAAAGCAATATATAATAAACAGATTTGTTTACATGATACAGTCCTATTTCCCACCACATGCCTTCGCTGATAGCTTGTAGGTAATGCTGGTATGCAGGTGAATTCTTCCAAAGACTGCAGATTTACAACATGGCCTCGTTTCAGGACTCCAGACTTAACGACCATGCATCTCTCTACAGGATCGTTACACGCAAACAAGTCCCGCTCACTGCTTGGAAGGAAGGAGGATAAGAAGGGAATGAGAACAGAAATAATGGGGATTTCCACTGGTTCTGCTGTAGCCCCTAGGTATTGCCCTTGCCAGAAACCTTGCTCCACGGTGAGGCGAGTTTACTAAGTACAGGGTACCCAAATAAAATCCCAATGGAACCTGCACTGTATTTTCCACTGACTGTGACAGGGCAGCACTTTGTCTTTTGGCTTGGACAGTCTCAATGTTTAAAGGAAGCCAAGTCTTTTCTCCTTCAAATTCAGATGCAGAGGTTCATAAAGCAGTGCCTGCCCTTGTGGGGAACCTCTGGTAACTCCTGCGGGCTGTGCAGACCAGGCGGCAGGACATCACCTTCCTCCCCTGGAGAATTCAGTATCGTTGAAGGACATCCTTCTTTCTGTTTCTAAAAACAGGGTGGAAAATGTGATGCTACTAGAGCTATTTTTAAAGGATCTCTAGCATTTCCTTCATAAAGTAGATTTTGTAGGGATTTGAAAATTGACTGGAAAAAAACATTATGAGTTGGAAAAGGTTCTAGTGGGGTACTTTACATTAGGAAGCCTTGGAATATACCTGGACTCTTAACTTTGAGAGGTGAAAACTGCACAGGCATATTCTTTTTCTCCCCATGATACCTCAAATTATATTCCCAGATTACTGCAAATATAAAAATACATCTTCAGTAAAAGCCAGATTTCTCAAAGCATTTCAGACTTAAATCTACAGAACAGACATTATATGCTCTTACTTGCCCTTCCTGATCTAGCTGAAAGATCAAGCCTTTCATTTCTGAGGAGCAACGAGGTAATTTTTGCACGGGTAAGGAACGGGGTGATCTCCAGCTGGACCTCGGGCGGTCCCCACAGCCCTCACAGGAGCTGCGCACCCACGCTGGGCTCTGAATCCACCCCTGTGAAGGGAAGAAATGAGGGAAGTATTTCTGTGAGATTTGCACAGCATTTCTCCTCTATTTGAAGAAATGTTCTGCGTCTTTATTGCTTGCGGTTCAGATTTCTTTCAAAGAGTAAGTATGAATGTTAGTGCAAGCCTCAGGCCAAATTTAAACATACCAAGCTCAGGAAAGCTCGTGCTGAGGTCAAATCTGAATTTGACTGGCCTTCAGCACTGAGAAATGTCAAAGAACAAGCTCCGCTTGGAGGTCCACACCTATCGTTTGCATATGTCATTAGCTCTCCATCTGAACCTAAGCTGTAAGCAAACATGTTGTGTAGCAGGCCACACGGAGTCCGTAAACATCTCCAACTACTTCCGAGCTCTGGAGCATATTTCTCAAAGCCATGGCATCCGTAAGTGGTCCAGAGCCACCTTCCCTTCCTCCACTGCCCCAAAACAAACCCTTCTTCCATGCATCATTCCATCACCTGAACTCAGCTTTTTTCCCCCAAAAGCTCCCAGCCTGGACTTTCAGCTCCCTCTCCCAGGTGCCTCGAACTAGGGGATGAACATCACACTCAACATCTTCGCTCCTCCAGCGTACCTGCACCACGTAGGCTGGTGGAGCTCACTTGTGCAGGCAGTTGGACTTCCTGGGTGGCTCTCCTGAGAAGCAAGAGCCACCACAAGCCTGCCAGCGTAAGCCACGGGTGAATTTCTTGGGCCCAGCCTTCTCTGGCACGAAGGAACAGAAAGACCGATGCTGACAGAGCAAGAATGCCAGGACCATGGCGCTTCCCTCCTTCACACCCTGGGCAGGTGGGAGACGTGTTGCTCAGGGCACCGTGCCCAGGTGCTCCGACACGACAAGGGTGAGCTCCGCGCACTAAGCCAGAGGAGATGCGGAGAGACTGAGACCAGCCGCCGAAAATATCTGGCCCGTTATATTCACGGTGCGGCCACTTTCTAAAAATGCATTATCTAGACAAAACAGCTGAGTATCTCAGGGATGCAGGTTTGGGTTTTCTGACTATTTCTGATATTTACTCTGACATTTCCTCTGAACGTACGTGGTGTTTTGAAAGGAAAGGAGATTTCTGATACTTAAGGCCTGTCCTTCCTGTTTGTTGGTCTACCCCAAGCCTAAGTCTGCACGTGAATAAAACTGTTGCTTTACGTCTGATTTCAAACATGTGGTAAAGGGGCATCTAACAATTTTATGAGATAGAGTTACCTTTGTAGAGGGTGAGCTTGCCTTCGGGAATTTGCTCTGACTAGATTTATCACAAGTTTTTTGAACCAGATAATTTTGTTTGATAGCACATCTGGCAGCATCATAAAATCTTGACGTCCCAAGCTATTACACAGGAATTACTTTTGTAAATCATTTATGAATATTACTGATGCAGGCCTATTCTGGGCAGTAAGAAAGGAAACGGAGTGCTGAAGGACAAAGGAAGGGAAAAAGGATTCCCTACCCTTTTGGGACTGAGCAGATAGGGTGGGTGTTTATCATTTTAAATGGGAAACGTGCTGTCATTGACACAGCTGAAAAGCCCACATAATACAAGTTGTTCCCAATATTCCCTAGACAAGCAAAAGGGAAAGAAACTCTAGAGGAAGAAAACAGTAAGTCTGTCCCTCATGATGGAAAACCGCCCTCTCCAAATCTTAAATAAATCTTCCCAATTAAATGCCACATACTGCTGAAAGCATAATAAACACAAAATAGTAACCCAAAAATGAGTAAAGGAGGAACATCTGTATCACGGCCAGCACTGGGGGGGCCAGGAGAAGGGGGGGATTTACAAAGCCTCCCCAACGACACGTCTTCTGGGCACAGCAATGTGACCGAATGGAAACTCTCCACGTAATTAGAATAACATGATTAGGTTTTCTTAATCTCTCGTTGCTAAACGTGTACCTCCAAATGGAAACCTGGCAAAACGCGAGCTGATGTTCGCTGTTAACATCACGAACTATCGCCCGATTAGCGATTTCAGAGGACTGCACCTCTTGATGTGGACTGGAAACACAACACTCGCTCTGTAGGCTTCCAGCACCGCTACCCTGCCAAACTCCACGTCTGGCATTATATTCCTTCTGAAAGGTCGACTGCGTTATTTCACGTGCAATGTATGAATCCACACCGCACACACGGTCACGGGGTGGAGGGTGTAAATCTCAAGAAGAAAGGGATGGGGGCTGTAAAGCCCGCAGGGCATCAGCGTGGTCCCGCAGTACAAGCCAGCGTGGGGACTGGAAGCAGCCCTCCACTGCTCCTCGCCAGCTCCCCAGCGCTGGGAGTGCCGGCCCGTTATTTGTGTTGGGCCACAGAAGAGGAAAAAGGTCGTTAGCAATACTACACTGAAACATATTTCCAGCCTTAGGTAAGGCGGCGTTTTGTTGGGGAATTTCCTTGCTCCGGGGCCCATAATGAGGGAAGGAGCAATTCTCTGACAGGCCTTATTCAACTTCCAAGCGCTAGGCTCTTCCAGACCATAGCAAAGCTAGGAGAGAGGCACAGAGCAATTACAGCGCGCATGCCAGAATGACACGATCCACTCCCCGTGCGAGCGCAGGGAGGTAGGCGATCTCCACACTCGGCTTCCTCCCAGGAAGCAAATTCCTGCCTTTACACACCCAGAGCTGATTTCTTTCAGATGAGCAAGCTGCCTGCTCCGGCCCGAAGAGCAGCGCATCCACACGATGCTGAGGATTCACCTCCAGCGCGAGGAACCTGCTGCGTTCGGCGCAGAGGTGCTCCCGTTCACTTCAGAAAGTGGCAGTGCTGACGTAAGTTCCAACACACCTGAACACTGTGTTTGAATTGTTGACAGCTTCTGATTAATTGCAACCAGAAAATGATAATGTGATACAACTTGATTAATCAAAGAAGTACGGACGCTTTCGAGCTACAGAAAGAAGCCAACCAGGAGAAAAAGGAAAATAAAATAGTAGCAATGAAAATAATAAAAAGGCAACAGAAGAACTGAAAAGCAACAGTGGTTTCTAAGGTCATGAGTGATAACTGCAGGGGATCATCTGGACGTTTCTCCTCAGACTTGCCAGCATGAGGCAACGCTGGCTGCAGCTAAGAAACCCAATGTTCATATTGTGTTCATCCCCTGCTCTCTGAATGCAAACACATGTTCTCTTTTCAGTAAAGATGTGCAACACGTGCACTGGACCGGTAGAGAAACCTTAAAAGCTAACCTGTTGATTGCAGATGCGTAAGTGACCATGGAGCAAGCCTTCCTAAGGCAACAGGACTGGAAGGGCGGGAGGACATGGGACAAATAAATTTTAAAAGAACTAGAAGGGCATGAAGCAGCTCAGTGCAATCAAGTAAGCGAAGTTCTTTACAAGGGTAATTCATGTATTTTTTTCTAATTCAACTATTATTTTAGACTATTCCAGAGTTTCAAAGAGTGATGAGGGTTGGTTAGTTGTTGTTTAATTTTATTTTTTTAAACTCCAATACAGACAGCATTGCCTCTGTAACTATGCCAAATGAAGAAAATCCATCACGTATTAACCATACTCCAACCTCCAACAGAAATATTCCCCATCTTGTGAAGTAAAGTGAGATGTGGGAGTCCTTGACCTTCCAAGTAATTAAGGGAAACAGAGACATTCTTGTTTTTATTAGAGAGACACTAAATTATTTGAAAATAATTTGAATAGCTGGAGAATTAGTGTATTTGCCTGTTCATGAGTAGTGCAGATAGTTTAGAGTTCTCTTGGGGGCAACACATCGTAATGAATATCTGCTATTCATATTTAATGCAATCTGCCAAAGAGTGCTTTTGGGAGGACTTTTGTGTCAATATAATGATTAACAACAGAACTGGAAAAGCAAATGAATTCCTACAACGGGTGGGGCTGGCAAAAATATCTTGCAGCACTCCACCACGAACACTGGATTTGACTGTACTTTTAACGATACCAGTGGAAAATCCATTTCCCAAGGAGAAAAAAAAAAAGCAAGCAATCTTTAAGTTGAAGTTCAAGTGGTAAATAACCAGCAGTAATGGAAGGCAAAACAATTCCAGCAGAAAACAATGCTTAAAACCACAATCTGCCTAGCCTGAGTATGTCTGAAAAGCCTCAGATGCAAAACAGGCTATTAAATATAAAAAATAATATTTACATAGCAGCACAGCACTGTCCAAAAAGTAATGTCATAGCAAGTTCTTTGTCTACCTTTTCCAGATTCTCAGGTGATTTTACTTTCCATATGTTTTCTCTAACCTAAAAGACTTACATAAAAAAAAGAACAGAAAGTCCTTTATTCTTTCTTTACAATGCACTTTTAAAACACCCCAGACTGAAAAGCATGGAAAAGCTTGGCCAAAACACAAGTGCCTTTAGTACTGACTTTTCTCCCTGATATCCCAACAGCCCTCTAAATAACACATTCAGATTTTTTTGCTGTGTTTATTTTTTAATACTACCCGGATGAAGCAATCCTGTTAAGTTTATGTAAGTTCTAGAACATCCCTGTACCATGCTCACCACTGTCCCCTTTACCAAGCTACTCCTGCTCCTTGCCCGTCGCAAGCGAGGAAGGCAGAACACGAGGACCCGAAGGCTCAACGGGGACAGCCTACGGACCAGGAGGTGTCTGGGACCAGAGGCAGAACACCGGCCTGCTCCCACTGCATGCCACGGGCTGCGTGCATCGCTCAATGCGAGCAGGACGCTCAGTTCAAGCAGAAGGAGAACAATGGCCAAAGTGTTTTATTATTTAGTGGCTCCCACAGTGCCTGCTGCCCAGGACTTGCTTTAATTTCATCCTGGACACACTTGGGAATTATGTAAATCACAGCATTAGCTCGGATTAATTTTTTCCCTCTCCATGCCAAGCTCTCCCAGCTCACACCAACTGTCTTTTAAAGAGGCTGAGTGCAGGCTGGTGGCGTTCAACTTGCACTGGGACAGGCGTCTGAGTGACAGCAACTCATTTCCTCCCAACTCCAGTCCTCCCTGTAGCTCCAGGACTGCCCTGGCCTGTGGTTGTCTTCAACTGTGTTAAACTAGTACAGCCTGACCATTTTGGCAAAGAAATATTACAGGACTGGATTTTACAAGATGCTTTACCAATGGAGCAAGTGGATCCATCTGTGCTGAGGTTCGCCTGTAGAACTGCAACACTGCTGCTTGCTTTGTGGCTCCATCAGCTGTGCTATAAACACAGCATCTTCCTCCCTGGCTTTCAAACGAGCAGATATACCCCAATGATCTGCATGGCTTTTACATACCTTTCTCAAATTTCAGGTGGTTCTTCACTTGCTTAGAATCTTTTTTTTCAGTTTTTTGTTGTTGATGTTGATGCTTTTTTTTGGTTTTTGTTTGTTTTTGTTTTGTTTTGTTTTTGTTGGTTTTTTTAAACTAATCTTTATAGTCTTTTTCTAGAGATTAAAAGCATTAGTTACAACCATAACTGGCATTTTATAAAGAAGGTAGCTCTTTCTTAGCTGGTATTCTCATATTTTAAACAGTCTCCTTACTGGTCTCTGGCAACATCAGTATCAGTGCCAGGTCTCGTGCTGGCAGGATGGGATGCTTCTTCCAGGAAAGATGTCAAGAATTGCCCGTGTTAATATGATCTCTACTCACCTGAATTTCACTTAAGCAGCTTCTGCTTTAACAAGATGTTGTGTTACAATCTTTACCACAATTCATTTACTCCCCCTCCTCCAAGCATTTCACTAATGTTTAGTGATCTTGCTGCAGACGTGTAAGGCCCAAGGCTTGCAGGACCTGTTAAATGCGCTGTTCCCAAAGTCCTACAGTGAGACCTGTTGGTCTGAGCTAGGCTGTGGCATCACCCAAAAAGCACGGGAGGGCCTTGACTTCAGCTTCCCTCCCTGCCAGACATGAACCCTGCTCCAGAGAGAGTTTTCCAGAAAGCGTGTAGAGGTTTCTAAAGGATTCAGGTGTGAGAATTACAGTCCAAACACTGAAGCACAAAATACCATTTCTAGATGAGCTAAGCAGTAATCTCCAGAGACAATCTTTGCTATTTTTTTTCAGCATAGAAGTGATTTCTCATTATCAACACAACCGCAGAAGCCTGCACGCCACCTGATCTCAAGAGTGGAAACGCCAGCCTGGTGCTGTATGGGACAAGCACAGTGCCAGGTAAATCAATCGGAGCTACAGAAGTAACGATCTTCTTGACCGTGGTCCCTTCTACTTATTCAGTGCTAATGTAGAGGTCACGTATGCATAAAAGTAATATTTTTTTCATCTTCTGACCTCTTTAGCACTGTGACCAACCCTCTAATTATTAAGTATTTTGCACTATGTATCTCAGCATAAAAACAGAAGTCAAGTCACAGGGCACGGAGGTAACACCATTATTAACATCAATGAAACTAAATCACTCTGCCTCAAACTCCTGCTCTGAGTTCTCTGTGCTCACATAATTAATGCATCTAATATGCTGTTGCCTGTTGAATAGAACTGGAGATACCTACTTCGACTGTAGGTTACGATAACCTTGTATCATGTTGCGTTATGCTACCTGGCGTAATGGAAAGTTAAAAATAAAGACAGTAAAATATGACAGAGCAATAATATGTAAGCTTAAATGATTGTAACTTTGGGAAAAAAAGCTGTTGAGCTGCATTGTTAAAAAAAAAATAAAGATTTTTATAGCACTCCTATAACGTAAAATCATTTCTGTAGGATTTTGCATGAATGGAAAGAATGTGAAAGATAAAAAACACAATAGCCTAAAGCATATATGGTGCACATGTTTGGCCAAATTTCGATTTCTTCAGGTCTTTGCAAGCGAGATCTATATTTTTCAACTATCCATATAAGCTCTGAGGTTAGCAGAAGGCAATCATACTGACCTTTGCCCATTGGGTGGCTTTATTGTTAAAGGACAAAAAAAACCCACATCCTCATAATGCCCACAATGAAAAAGAACAACCTAATCCAAAGCTCAGCCTGCTTGCTTCCAAGAGCTGGTCTCTATAACTCTAGTGATATTAACCCTAAACGTAAGAATCAGAAGTCTACAGACTTGGAAACAAAAGAGATTGTTGCTACCAAAGGTAAGCAAACATAGTAACAAAGACCAGAAGAGTCCTCCTGCAGGGAGCTGTGTCTGAGAAAAAGTTCTCATCCCAGTCACCTTCCTCAGTATCTCGTAATTTTAGCTCGTATTTTCAAACACTATTGCCTTGAGTTATGAACAACAGCTGCCAGACTGCCGTGCTCAGTCAGCAGATGCAGACCCAAAAATGCAGTATTAGCTTCTTATTTTGTGTTTCTACCAAAATTCACACTTAGCACTACTTCCCCTCTCTTCCCCCCCACCCCCAGTCTGAACAGTAACTGATTTATTCATCATTAATAACTCATCTGCCACTCAGTCTTAATTCTGCATGAACAACGTGTAGATTA
The DNA here is from genome assembly GCA_011075105.1 of Heteronetta atricapilla. Classification (NCBI taxonomy): domain Eukaryota; kingdom Metazoa; phylum Chordata; class Aves; order Anseriformes; family Anatidae; genus Heteronetta; species Heteronetta atricapilla. The sequence continues at coordinate 40,879,319 of CM021732.1, read as the reverse complement.
AGAGCCACATACTAACCATTTATGTTTGGTATTTACCAACGTACATTTCAAAAAAAAAAGTTCCCATTAACTCATAATACTATTTCTGCAAAAGGTGAGTGTTCGTGCAGCATCAGGGGATACATTCAGTATGGTATTCTGAAAGGTAGCTAAGAATTTCTGAAAGGATTGGAAAGCCGAAGTTACTTGTAGACCTAGCTTAAGCCATTTTGTTTTTCCATCTCCAGTAAAAATACTTGGCACAACAAAACAGGGCAAACACAGGCCTGACCTGATACTCTCGCATGTGAATGCATGAAAATTGTCTGCGCTAGCTGGAGAAAGCAAAAACAAACACACCCACCCACAAACACACCTTCAAGACTGCCCAGTCTTCAACTATATATATGTGAGACACAAAGCCAGAATTAGTATTTAGGCAGCACAAAACCCACAGCTTTACTCTTGACGAGCTCTGAACTTCACATGCTTTCTATTGCCTACTGCTTTAACAATCTCCTTCCCCTTCAGTAGGGAGCACAGTTCTGCAAGTTCACCGTTCAGCCAAGATTTTTCATACTGAACAATCACAGTAATGCATTTAGACAAACAACTTCACAACTGACCTGCAAAGCTGTGTACACTCTGGTTTTCCTCACACGAGTCATACATTTCTGGAGATCTTCGCGGCGGATGTTGTCTACGAGTCTATGACTACTTACAGAGTTTACATACTTGGTACGCCAATTAAGCACATATAAAACTAAGTCCAAGCGAGAAATGAGTGTGCGAAGTGATGAAAACAAACATGCCTAGCTGATACACTCAGCGGTGCTGAAAATGGGAGATGGCTGCATGTGAAACGCAACCACAAACTCAGGTTCTGCAGCCATGGGCAGCTGCTAGCTGTCCACTGGGCTGCCACAGAACTGAGCTCTTCAGAAGCTACCCAGGAAGAAAGCAGTTACTAACTAAACAAAACAAAAGCAGTAGTAATTATAGTGCAACTTAAGGGAATTCTGTATGAGGAATCATTACCGTTAATAAAAAACACAATGGCTAATTTTGTGAAGTTTCTTTAAACACAGCATGAGCTTCTGCAGATAACACAGCAATGCAGGATATGGCAAAATCCACTGCAGGTTTTATCACCCTTGGTTTCCACAGCTTTGGTATGTCATACAGTTGCATGTTTATTTTCACAAAAACAGGATTAAGTGAAAATGGTATTTTCAAAACAAATGCATGCTCTTTGCCCAAGAAAAATAAATCACAGATGGGCAACTGCAATTACTCTTAGACCAGTTTCAGAATGAACAAGATCAGCCATTTGTTAAAGGAAAACAGAGGTTAATAGGAGCTGTTAATAGCAAGCACTTACTCGCAGGTGATGGGGTGCTGCATCCGCTGGTTGGTGGGTGGCTCTGGAGTCCATGAAGGGAAGGTAGCGACAGCCCACCGATGACCGGAGGAAAAAGTAACGGGTATGGCGCTGCTGGGTAGTGAGTCATATGTCCATTCACTGCCGGTACCGGACATGTGCGGCTGCTGGTTGTCATGTTAGTACCTCACAGTGTGTAAATATTATGTTGCATCACTCCAGGCCAGCAAACAGATACTTGAACTTGTGAACAGAGAGCCTGCAGGTACGGCTTGAGCTGGACGGCTTGATGGTGAAAAGGTACCTCACTAGATCAGGCCCGTCCTGTATTTCATTGCTGCTTCCTGCTGCTCTTATTTCCAGGACATCCTTGCTCTGAAGACTCTGCACAGGAAGTCTTCTTACTCTGAGTCCGCAGTTTGGCTGCTAATGCAAGTGATTTTCTGGGTGGACAGTTGCTCTCTACAGATGCATACTGAAACAGCCTGTGAGAAAAGAAAACAATGTATTGATTATAATATGCACTCTGTACATATATATGCACAGAGAACTCTTTTACCCCCCTCCGCTTCTTTTGTTAAGTGATTACCTATTTACTAATGTCCTACAAGATCATCTCGATGCTTACTGGGGGGTAAAATTCTCATTATGCTGAAGCTAGCAGCAGAACACCCGTCCTTGCCCAATGTTTTACAGCAGAACAATTTCTGGTCAGATGCAATCTTGTTTTGGAAACTGCCAGTTTTAAAGCTTATGCATCAATAAATACCTGAAATATTGACATTGGAGGAGAAAAAAACAACGTCTAAAAAATTTCCCACATACTTGAAAGCTTTCAGCTTCCCCGTAAAAATTACAAAACTAATTACAGCAAGGAAGCTCTGTGCTCTGCTTCAATGTCACGTCTCAGTTGTGACATTAGGAACTGCTTTTGAAGGTGATTTGCTATTAGGTTGTTAAAATACTAATTGGTTTACCAATGATTGATCTCGCAAAGGTTAGTTAGTTTATCTTATTATCACTGAAGAGATCTCACTGGTCACTCTCTCTGTTTCGCGGTGGATAGCTGCCTCTATCACCAAATAAATAAATAAAATTGGTTCTCCAGCAACGTCCCCTTTTCTCTTCTCAATGCTTCTCATGGCCCCTTTGTGGCCTCACTTCCCCGTCCCACTTGTCAAAGGTTCTGTCCTTTACTTCTGCCAAAGCCTGAATCAAGTGTTCAAAAGCTCCATCGCCTGATCAGTGCTGGTGGGCCACGAAGCTATTTGTACCATCCTCCCATTTATTTCAGCGCTTTTCTTCTACAGGTTATGTTTACAAGGCAAAACCAATACCCTTGTGTTTCACACTCCTCTTTTCTCACAAATCAGGGTACTGGGGAAAACACACAAGTTCAGAAAGTTGGTTAGCTGCCTCTCACCCGAGGGAAACACGCAAAAAACTGCCAAAACATCTACCGGTGCACGATCCGGCCGCTGGCTTTTTTTTCATTTTTATTTTTCCAGGTTGTGCTCTGGAAGAAAACCCCAAAACACGCGTTATAAGCAGAGCGAGTGAGTGACCCGCCAGCAATCCACTGCTCCTTGCATTGCTCCTCTTGCACCCACAAACACCACCTTCAAAGTCATCCTGCGCTACAGTACCTTCTTGGGGCTTCATCCGAATGGCCAGACCCTGCTGAGGGGTCCTCATTTTCTCAGTCACTCCAACGAGAACCTCAAGCTGAGAGCAGGGTGCTTCTTGAGCTATTTCAAACAGCTAAATTTGCTCCACTACACCTGATTGGTTTTGCATACAGCTAATGGCTGGTCTTTTCACTAACCATCAGTCCTGCTGGTGGCCTGAACGCTACTGGAAACGCCGCCACACCACCGTATTGTGACCACTGCTCCTTGGCTTCTTTGTGCAATGCCCCAGTCAAAACTCAGCAAGCGGTGCTTTTGGCTCGTGAGCGTTCCCCTGCGTCACGGCAGGAGTCACCAGGTTCTCCCAGCTCTCACTGTTGGGCAAGGACAGCAGAAGCCACACAGCAAAGCTTAACTACCCCAAACCAAGGCAGTCCAGAGCTGCCGAAAGGCCGCTTTCCGAGAGAACGTGTTACGTCCTTACACCTGCTACGGTGAGCAAACAGGAGCAAAATCCAACTCTGAAATGGTATTTTATTCATGGTTCTCAGAAATTAAAGCCTAAAACAAAAGGCGAGATGACTTGGGAGTGTTAAAGTAAAGGGACAAAAGTGAAATGACTCGTCAAGGTCACAGAGCAAAGTCAATTCCAGAGGAGGGGGACTGCGGCAACTGCGCTTACTATCCCTGCTACTGCTCAGCCTACCAGTTGTCAGTACGAATTCAAATGAGCAAGTTTAAAAAAAAAGAAAAGAGGGGAAAACACGGATGCATATGTTTGCCTGTCACAGAAGAGTGGAGTGTTTCTGCTCTGTGAGGAATACCAGCAAAGGTTACCAGCTGTGCATGTTTTCAGACAGCAATTTGCGCTGAGTACAGCCTGCTTGGGGATAACAGAAATGTGGTTGTAAGTATTTGATAACTGTGTAAATTATGCACAAAATACCTTTAATGTTAACGGAGAGAGATGTAGGCAGAGATGAGACGTGATGGTGCACATCGAGCCACCGCACGGCTGCCAGGGAGGAGCGAGCGGCTGCGTGCCGCCGCGGTCTCAAGGAGCATCGCGCCTGGAGGTGGCTGAAATCAGACCTGCTGGGGAAGCCTCGACAGCCACAACACGGCCACTTGCTAACAACACAAACGGGGGTGCGTCACCACTGGCAGCTCTCCGTGTCACCTAGCTCAAGCTCCGTGAAACTTCAGAGACAGGGAAAGCGAAGTATTGTGAAGGAACATGCAAAGAACGGGTGTCTTCTAACAGCTGGCAAAAATAGGACACTTCCACGGATCTGCAAAAACACCAAGGGGGGAAGGACGCAGATCAAAGCCAGCCCCAAAGTCTGGGCACTAAATTAATCACAGATCAACGTCACCTATTTTTAAATTACGTAGGCCTTCAGAACTGAAAGGCATTTCACAAAACCATCTACTACCCCCAATTACGTCTCCATTAGCCGCACGAATGCAGAGCTCAGCATAAATTGCCCAAACGCATCCGACGCTGCGCTTCGGGGCCTTCTGACGTTTAAGCGCTCAGCATGCACAGCGGAAGCAACTCCTCCAGGACGGGGAGGAACAAGGGCACTGAGGAAACCATCCTGTCACTTCCTCACAGCTGGAGGAACATGTTCTGGGATGGAGCTGGTGATCAAAAAACGCAGCAGCACTACAGCTGCTCTACGCAAGTCCGTATGAACACATCATGGCATCCAAGTGGGTTATAATCGTGTCGGTTGCAGTAAGTGTGCGGAACATAAACCCACGGACCTTGTTCCTTCGCTTTTCTCTCACAATGAAGACAGAGGGAACACGGTGCAAGAGGTGCGGTACTCTAGGCAGCGTATCGTCAGACTCCCAGCAGTGCTCCTCAAAGGCAGCAGGATATTGGAAACGCTCACGTGGCCAAACACCTACACGATGGCCAAAGTTGAAACCACAGACAGACAGAAGCCTGCGTTCTAGTAACGCACCTCATCCTAACAAGCAGCTGTTCTCTGCTTTCCGAGGGACGTGAAGTCACCGCCTCTGCTAACAGAGGTGACAGACCCATCATCACCGCTGCACAGCGGAGGACACCAGAAAGTCGCAACTGCCGAAACATCGCAAACCCACAGAGCAGCTGCACCCATCTGTGCAGTTCTGTGGCAACGAAGAAAACGCTGAAGAACCTAAGGCAAGACTTTGTTCGTGTCCCTGGATTCATACGCTCACTCCTCCTGGCTTGCTGGTGAAGGTCCTAGCATTTGACACCAGCCATCCACCTGCGCTGCAGAGGGTTCCAGGGTGAGAACATCTCTTACCCTGAGCTAAACCTGTGCCACAGCGCAGAACACTGTAAGAGCTGGAGAATCTACCCAGTACGTGAAAAAGCCTCTTCCACCAAGCCTTGTCCTAAGTGACTGCTCGTGAGCACAGGGGTTACGCAGTCAGCCCCCCGTACGAACGGTACGTGGAAAAGGATCACACGGAAAAGTTTCTTTGAAGGCAAACCAAAAATGATCGCGTTGTACGCCATGCCACACTGAATAGCCGCCAGTGACTCTTCTTTGACAGAACATATGCCTCCTTTTGGGTTTTTACAGGCCTTTTATTGACTTGACTTCAGTGATAAAGCAGATGGCCACAGGGGAAGGAGGCTACAGTAGCTCCAGCGCAGAACAGACAGCAGATTTATCAGCTACAGTTAATGCAGCAGGTGTACCTGTCTCTTCCACATTTCTTCTCGGTGTTTGTGTAGTTGAGCAGTTTAAAACCACAAATTTTCACTTACAAGCTCCAGATTTCACAAGAGATGCAGTGGTTCAACTTTTATTTTCCTCTTAATTTCCCATGCATTTTGCACCAGCTTTACTGGAGCAGAGTTTTGCTTTCCACACATCTGCCACTTCTCCTAAAATACATCAAACGAATCAATCCCCACTCACTGTACCACCATTTAGCAATAATACTCAGTGTCGTTATTCTCACATACCTCATCGTTCCAAATTTTGCACCTACCAGAGATTTGACTTTAATTCGTGGAGTCCTTTTCCTGTTACAGGTGACTTTGATGCTATCAGCAGCTGGACAGACAAGAGGCCAAGCCAGGGGGCTTGCTGACAGTCATGAGCCACTCGGAAGGTCATGCTCTGTCCTTCATCTGCCAACACCAGCCCACCTCCACGTCCATCTTCCACCAGCCTCATTGTCCACAGCAGGGAATTAAGCTGTATTACACGTAAAGCAGGATTTTTGCATTTTTCCCCCCTTTCCTTCCAAATGGGGTCAGCTCAAAGTTCTGCCCTACCTGCGGCAACGTTTCAAAATCTGCAGTCACTTTGAGCACCCTGCAATCCTTAAGCTAAACCCACCACCCTGACACCCTTCTGACCGAGGGAACCAGTGCTGCTCCTCCTTTACGGCTGCAGGACCAAGGCACAAACACACTGGGGGCACGTCACGGGCACTGGGACAGGCAATGCACGGAGCCTGCGTGCTGCAGGCAGCCCAGCCAGCCGCAGCACGGAGCTCAGCACCGGGCAATTTGCTGCTCTACGCCCGGCCGTCTGTGGCGTAGATGTCCCTGAAGTTTCTAGGGTCACGGAGGAAGTCTCTAAGTTCACTTCCCATTTTCTTGCCAGCGCCAAAATCCACCCCCCTCTTAAATCTTCGGCAAAGTCCTAAAACAGGAACCGCGGGCTGCGAGGGCAGGCCGGCCGGTACGCAGGGCGAGGCGAGCTGCTCCTCTCCCAGCAGCAACAACAACTCCAGAGAAACTTCGCCTGAAAAACCCCTCAGTGATATTTGGCATCTTTTCCCAAGAGACAGAGTTGACCGAGTCCGTATTTATTCCTCAGTTCTGAGACACATCCTGGTGGTGTTTGCACAACAAGTCAAGAACTGACAGCTCCAAGACCCCTTACCGCAGGTAACGCACGGCTGGTAGTTTGCACTGCGGTCCCCGATTACGCACGTGCTTCCTATCATGCTAGCTGATGGCACTGCAGCGAGTAATTCAGCAGATTTAGCGAGAGCCGAGTGCAAATCAGTCAGATACGGTACGCCGGTGGCCGTGCTGCCTTTCAGCTATCAAAAAACGCGTGGGAGCTTTCCTCGGCAGAGCAGCGCGTTGCCTGCCACAGGTCGCCGCCAGCCGCGCGACGCGGCGTTTTGCCTTCTTGGCTCTCCGAAGAGATTTAATTAAACAATAAACTAGTTCCAGTGGCAGAAGTAAAAAAGCCTTTGGAGTGTTATGTTTCCTTTATTAGCATAGTGATGTGAAACTAAACAGAAAAAGCAATCTAATAACAAACATTCCTTTGAGAACTGCTCCGGGAGCAAAAGGACATCCACTTATTGTTCAGCCCGTCCCATTGGTCCATATAGGGCCATAAAGGTACAATAGGAGGAAACAGGAAACAGACTGGCACATCTGCATTATCTTATTAGGGGCTAATGGATATCTGAGAGGAACATGCATCTGATTCTGAATAGTCTGTACCAATCTCCGAAGCAATTACTCTTAATTAGTGGATTCTGTTTATAGATGGAACTTAGTGTACCCTTCTGTATCAAAGAGATGCAGGCATCTGGAGAGAGATATGGTTTTCTTAAAGGGAAAGCTCTGCGGCACGGCGCGAGGGGCTCGGGGGCTTGTTTTGTTTGGGTTTTGGCAAATAAAAGCGCTCTGAAGCATAACATATTCTACTGTATTATTAATCAAAAGAGCATGCCAGGTTTTTTTTTTTTCTAAAAAAAAAAGACCATACTGTTAATCTCAAACTCTGAAAGTAAACACAGAAAGCTAATACTTGCATATGAATTATATGACAAAAACCACTTTGATGATAAGCAAATAAACAACCGAGCCCTAAAATTTTCGACCGATGGCCAAAAAGTTTAAAATAGCAGCTTAAGTCAGAAGAACAACATCTGCATTTTGTATCTGCCAAGTCTGCAGCCAAAAAAAGTAAACCACTCTATATGACCAGATGCATGAATAAAAAAGAAAACGCATGAAACAACTTCAAAGTCAGTGTCCTGAGCAGCAGAGCCGCGGCTCCTACAGCCCCGGTTCTCAGATATTTCCAGCTATAGGTGCAGGACCTGTGGGGGAGGGAAGGTAAATCTCAGCAAAAGGAGAAGGCTATTATTAGGCCACTTTTCCTGCATCTTGCTGTGGAAGAGAGCTGTCTGCTGGGCAACTGCGAATTCCTTCTTGTCATAAAACTGACACTTGCAAAATGGGTTTCTGCTTTATCTGTTTTCTCCTGACTGCGACTGTAAGGAGATAAATAACATAATTAATGCAATTGTTGTTTATTTGAAAATCCTATGGGGGAAGCATAAGAAGAAGGGAAGAAAAAAAAAAAAGCTGCTTTTTCCCTAAGCAGCTCTGCTTCGTATTGCCTGCACTGCAGACACACACTGATGTAGACCCTGAAAAAAAGGGAATCTAAATCTGAAAGGGGGGGAAAAAAGTAAGAGACACAATGACACCCATTTATTTACACACCACACAACAGTACCCTGCTGTGCCAGCTATTGATTTTAGTGGAACTGAGAGTCCATGCCGGGGAGCAGCAGCTGTGAGCGCATAGCCCGACTCCTCGTACGGGAACAATGCTCTATAAGCAGGATGAGCTCTCTCAGCCAACCTTCACGTACAACACACAGCAGTAAAAACACACACAGCTTACATTCTGAGATCTGGAAGGCGCTGTGGTTATTTTTTCACAAAGGTCCGGGGGAATTATTAATTTATTTGCGCTAGCACAATGCTAGCATAATGAAGAGATGTGAAGGATTGGAAATCCAGGCTTCTCATGTCTGGTACTCTACAGAGATGTTAATTCCCTTCTACGCTAACCATATTTAAGACCCACCCACTGCATCATGCAATTTCTCTCTCATTTTCTCCTGTTGTTCGCTGTTTTAAAGGGCTGTTTGTAACCGAGGGTGTTTTTTTTTCCAGAGCTATCTGCATTCCATGTTTCTTTCATTACTCAGCAGTTGCCAAAACTATACTGAGAAGTAAAGATAAATGGTAAGGTCAGGTGCTGGGGTTAACAATTTACTGTGTGTACTGCCCTGAGAGCCAGATATAGTAGAATTGGCTCATGTTTATGTACAGGATGAGAAGTTGATTTCCTGTGCAGTGACTTTCAATCACCTCTATAAGGGACTCTCTTGCAGCATTCCTCTGAGAATTCAAGGAGCTTTGAATACATTTTGTGCTGGCATATAGGCTACTCTGCTTTGTAACTAAATGCTTTCCTTACTTACTCTGCCACGTTCAAAAATCCCAATGGACTGTCGAGAGGAGTTCTCTTTTATTTATGGAAACCAGAAGGAGGGTAACTGAGCTTCCCTGAGTTAAAGTGAACTTCCATACTGATTTCCCTCCTCAACATTAGAAGTTATTTCTCAGCATTTACAAATGCTCATTCAGTGCAATCAAAACTTCTGTTTTTGCGTTGTCATCTCTGCTAGTCCTTATTATGGTTTTTAAGGATGTAAAATGGTAATTGCATATTGAGAATACGCTAAGTAGGACTCTACCCATGGGATACAGTGGTTTAGGAGACTGAAGACTTTCCAGACCAAATCCGTGTTGTTCTTTTTTCTTCTTTTCTCTCTAGACTGAACCACGCTGACCTGTTTCTGTTCATTCCAGAACTTTAAGGGAAAACAAAACAAAGGAAAAACAAACAAACAAAAAGTACAAACACATCACTTCTTTCAAACACGTATTCAGATGTTCCACAATTTAAGCAGCACAGCATAAGCTGGTCATTCACGTCACATATAAGCAGGAAGTCCCATATGAAACATTTACCCACCGAGGTGCTGTGTCCACTGCTTTAGCCTTGTTCTTTGAACACACTTCTCCAGGAGGTTTCCTTTGTTTCTGCACAGTTTCTCCCTGCACTTCTGAAAACCTAGACTGGACTTTCTGACCAAAATCATCCTTCACTAACCCACCCAGCCAACCAGGTTGTTTGGTTGTTTTGATCCTACCCGGTTCTATATAAGGCGGCAATCAATGAAGAAGAAAATTATCATTAGTGGGACCTACACCCTTGGGCTTTCCTTTATCCGTCAGTCAAGGCAAAGAAGAAGAACCACTGGTGAGAAAGGTGAGCTGCAACCAGTGCCAGCCTGCTAAGATATGGGGGGAACTAGACACCAGCTTAAACCAGCAGCACACTTGACTATCTATAAAAGAAAGGTCTCTCAGCTCCGAACAGGACACATTTCGTCTCCAAAAAGAAGGTCTTCCACTGAAGGTCTTCCCCTTAACAGGCAACTCTGGCTGCAAGGCACCTCAGGATGGCAATGCATTGATTCCCAGTCAAAGCAAGGTTTTGTAAGAAGGGCTCTTGGAAAGAGATGGGAGATGAGGGGAAGACAGACCGAGTAAGCAACAAATGAGGAATACTGAGTAAACAAGGAAAAAAACATCCTGGTGACTATGTTCAGTAATGTCATCCAGTACTATGGGACACAGATGTTTACAAGTATGTCAGTCTCCTCCCAGATGGTGTTAGAGCCAGGAGGACGCGGGGAACGTCTCTGAAGGCTCCCAATCACGCTTTCACAATGTTCATCCTGAACTTAGAAGCTGATGGGAAACATGTCACGACGACCACTGGCAGAAACAGCACTTAGCATCACTGCAACTGCTAGAAAGGCCTTATACTGACTGTTTACAACCTTTAAGAGGCCTCTGAGATCAGTAAGAGGGGTCAAGTGATGTTATTGTTTTGGTGACAGAATGAAGATCCCTCGTAAATGATGGTGGCCTGGGAATCATTAAAAGAATGGAGTACTTCATCTGCTTACAAGCTAAAGAGGAAAGCAACTTTGGAGGGCAGCTCCTTGACAGAGAAGTACATCTCTTTGGAAGGCTCTGTGGTCACGATGACCACTGCAGGTGAACCACTGAAAGGACACAGGGCTGCGAGATACTTCATTACAGAAGGGCATAAAGGCAGGCAAGACTTTGGGTGACAAGCTGGTGACAGTAAGTGGGGGCTCTGGGAGTGGCAGATGCTAAAAACAGTGGTGTTGATGGTATTATGCTACACTTTGTCCATACATCATGCAGGTGATGTGAAGTCACTGTACGTTAATATTAAGGATCAGGGCAATTTAGATTTCTAACATCTGCTGTTAGTTGTTGCTGGGTAAGTCTTTGCTAGAGAAGTCTGACCTAGCGCAGAAACAAAGTCTATGCACAGCACAGCACATGCACAGCACAGAATTCTGCTACCTCGAGCAATTCAATCTATTGTTACAAAAAGTACACGGATTCACTCTGAGAAACATGAAGGAGGATTATGTTAGGAACTTGCCCAAATTATGAGCTAGGCTTCTCAATCCCCCCAGCGGAGTTAGGAGGCAAAACACTATATTCAGGAGGAAGGTTCGATCTGTTGGCAGATGAATATATATATATATATTTTGCACTAGAAAGCTGGAATTCCTACTTCCTCAGAGCCAGAGGAGTTCAGATCATTGCTACACACCTTTGTCAAGTGAGGATGGTGACCCAAATGGAACAAGGAAAAACCAGGGGATTACTGCTTCAAGCACTGGTTGCGAACTTCATCTGTTGGACTAGAAGTGCATCTATCATCTCAGTATCACAGAGGTGCGGACGCCGTGCTAACACAAAACAACCTCACACACATAATTTATCGTCTTTTGTTATATATGGCAAGCCTAACAATATATGCCTCCTGAAAGGTCCTGTAATTCCTCTGAGTTATTAGAGTCTTCAGTCCTACTTTACCCAGAAAACGACATTTCTGCTGTCTGCTTCAAGCTCCTGAACCCTCACTTAGTACATGTGGCAAATTCCAATATATTCCCAGTAAGACTCCCCCAGGGTCAGCAGAATATGCCAGAGGGCTGGTGGAGATTATGAACATTTATTTTAAAGCCTCCGTTCTCTGTAGCTCCCTGTCACAGCAACAATAGAGAGGCAAAATTAGGAACAAGCACAGCCATTAGCTAGGAAGGGACCAAGCCACAGACTGGATTGCAGGGCAAAAATAGCATTTTTATTGACAATATTGTGCTTAACGGGGAGCCAATAAGGCAATTGCAAAATGCTAATAATACATCGAGGTAACACAACACGTGTAAGCACCTTTGGAGTCGTAACCTGAATCATTTGAAAATGCTGCAAAGCTGTATCAGTCAGGTCATAAAGACAGGGGTGCAATAATCAGTCGCGGTAGCCACAGAACCAGCACATCTTTTCCACACCCTAACACGTTCAGAAGACCCGTGTCCTGCAACTATTCTGAGAGGTGCTGGACAGGTGGGTAACGTTACCAGAAGACTGAAGTGAACTATGACCGTACATTGCACTTCCAAAAGGAACCTAACGGGAGCCTAAGCACCAACAGAACTCGAGCAGACTTGGGTCACGATGCCTCTGGCAGCCTGCAAAGCAGCACTTCAGATACAACACCAAGGTTTTCTTGCTGAATAAGCAAGTGCGTGAACTAATACACAGTAACTGCTCCCACTGAGCCCCCTTCTGAAAGCATCTTGCCACTGATCAACGCAAGACAGCTTTCCCCATTTCCACAAGCAAACTAGCCCGAATTTTGTCACATCTACTGCATAGGAAAAAGTCACATGCACGCTCCTAGGAAAGGAGGCAGGCAACGTGCCACCACGTGGAATTCAAACCTACGGTCATTCTGAAGCCATTTCGCCACAATCAGTTTAACCTCAACCCAGACCAAACTCTCAACAGGGCAGCACGTACCCGCTGAACACACTTTGATCATTATTTAGCCAGAGAAGCCGAAAGATTAATGCATTAAAATGATTAATTTTGAAAGCACTCAAGAAAGTAAGAGAGCAACTTCACAATTATGCCATGAGATATCACAGCTGAGGTAAGAAATAGGCCCAAATTTCACTGCATGTCTTAGCCACCAAAAGATGACTTGGATGTTAGGTCTGAAGGACAGAAGCAGACCTGACCCTGCCAGTCCCCACTCCTGGCTTGCTTCCCCAGGGGCCCAGCAGGCAGCCAGGTTTCTCACCTCAAGTTTAAGGGAACTTAAATTCTGGCCCTTACTCTCTCCCTGAACAGAAATGCTGGTCCGCACCAGTAGGTCTAGGCAGGAGGAAATATATCTCCCAGAACACCCAGACCTGAAACAGGGGCTCTTTCTCCTATGAGCCTCTTGCGTGGTGCTTCAGTGCCCAAACCCCAAGGACTCTTACAGCAGCGTCACCGTGGGACCCAGCCACAGTCCAGAAGGCCCCACCACAGCAGGCACTGCACAAAACTCAACTACTGCACCACTACAACAAGGCATGGAAATGTCAATGTCAGTGGAATCTCTCTGCTGCTGAGAGGGACCGCAGCTCTAGCGGTTTGACTGGTAATTATAAAGCACCCGTGCTTCAGCTCAGTAAAAGGGAGAAATGGCTGGGCTGTCTTCCCCACTTCTGCTGCGTTCAGGTTGGAAAACCAGGTGATCCTCCTGAAAAGGAGGTAGAGAGCATCCTCCCTCCAGCTGGGATGAACAAAGGCAGCTGTGTGAAGGTAAGCTGTGGCATTCAGAGAACTGGGAAGCAGTTAGCAAGTAAGAGCAGTTTTACACTGCTAGTCAGTGAGATAGTCCCCACGGAGATCCAGCTCCCGCTGAAAGCACCAAGCAAGCCTGACAAGTTTAAATCATTCAGTCCTTTGCATTCTGCTCTATAAATTCACTGGGAATAAAATGGTGCAGAGTTGCACACCTTGAATTGCTGTCAGAGTTAAACTCTATCACTGATAGCATCACCTCTGCTGCAGCAGCCCATCTCTCCGATGTGCTTACTGCACCTCGAGGTCTGAGCCTGCCCCTACTGCACAGTGCTGACTTTTACCCTCCTGACTTTTACCACCCAGAGCCACCCACCAGGACAGGCACGCTTTCCATACCACCTTTGCAACCTGCCTGGCCATCACCCTCCTCCACTGCAGCAGCCTTCTGCCAGAACGACCTCATCAAGGCTCTCCTGGGAAGATTTTGAGGACAGCAGCACTTCGCAAGTCCGGATCTAGCAGCCCAACACGCTGCAAAGGACGCAGAAGGGTCTGAGGAGCTGGATGCCGGGAAGCCTAGCTGGGTGCCCAAGGCTGATAAGGCCATCAGATAACCTCGCAAATGCCAGTGGCCAAGCAGAGCCTATCCGGTAACTGGGAACGTCAAAGCAGACACGTCCCAACGGGGAGCGCTCTCCTACCAGCACCTGAGGTTCCTACAACAGCCGCATACACTGAGCGAGCAAATAAATTACTCCCTAACCACAGAAAACTACTCCTTGCAAGTAAGACAAAGCCTTTCAAAATCCACTTGTAACTTTTGTGATTATAACAAATCACTAGGCACTGCTGCCCAGCCCGAAATGGTGGCTGAGGGTAGATATTGGTTCAAGCACACCCCTCACTATGTCCCCTACTGTGCTGACTGCATCCTCTTCCCAGCTAGCACCACCTGTGCCAACTGCACCTCAGTTGTCCATTGCATGTGGTCTTGCACAATACCATATGCCAACGTAAATCAGAAGCAAGCAGAAAAAATGTGTCCTCAAAAAGATCCATGAGCAATGGCACGCAATAAAGAGGCCAACTAAAGGAAATAACCTCTCAAGGTAAGTGAGGTCTGTAAGGGGACCCGCTCCCTTTGTAACCTGTGGTTCTTGAAGATATTTTGCCCGTATGGATCCAACGATGAGGTTTTCCGTTTTCCAGCTTGGAGTCTGTGACTGTGGGGATTGTAAACTGGCAAAAACGGGGGTTGCTCTGCAACACGTACCCAAGTTTGTGAGGGAGAAGGGAAGGGAGCAGAAGTGCGAGGAAGAACGACAAGTACTGGCTACAGTCCCCGTTGTTTAATCTGATGACCGATATGAAGACTCGCCCTTCATGAATGTGCTATCATGAACGTGCTCGTGTGCTACCAAAGACTCACAGTGACAGCAGTCTAGTTAAAATAATTACTTAAAATGAAGAGCAACTGAACTGTCCGGAATACTAAGAAATTCAAGGAGGTATTCCAAGCAACATACCGGACCGAATGGCACATGAAAGGAGTGTTCCAAGAAACATGATGTAGAGCTCTGATATACCAAGAGACAGAAGAGAGGCTGAGGAAGGTTGAGAAACAGCACCCTCTACATCATTCCTTTGTAGGAACTGCCACGCTTATGAAGTGGGCTACGTCTCGCATTCACATAACCACTCTGACCCTTTTTTTTGCCAAAGGCACGTGCTTTAACTTTTAACATATATTAACCAAAAGAAGAGAGATGCTCCTAAAATAATAATTGGAGGCTACGTGCTAAAGAAAACCATAGGATCTCCTCCTTTTAACACATTTTATGGCTACAGTAATATGGCTACGATACCATGTGTGAGCTAAGATCATTTCTTTTTCTGCACGTGTTTGCGCAGCAATGATGGGCCTTAGAAGTATTGTCTTCATTACCAGAGCATAAGGGTTTTGCAATGAAGAAGTATTTATTTTCTGTACAAAGAGGAAATAAAAAATACGGCCTCTTAATGTCAGATCTAAGCATCAAAGACCAAATGGCCTAAAAGTAGAATAACAAGAAAATTTGAGAAACGCTACAGCGAGAGCTTAAATTCCAGCCTAGCATTTGATTTAGTGATAATCCTCCAAAAACAGCTCTGCATCTGATAAACACAGGTTCAGGATTCAGTTGTTGACACATGGTAAGGAAATGAAACACATTCTCCCTATATGAAGTTCACATTTTTCTGGGTGAAACAAAGAACACTTGTAATCCCGTGTCTCTAATGTAGCTCTTAAAGCAGTAAAGAGAACTGAAAGGTATCTGCATGAAGCAAGATTGTCTGACGTGCTAAAAAGATCTGAATTAAAGAGCCTGACTGCCTCATCCACTGCTAAGCCTTAGAAAAAATAAGGAAGTCCAATTTAGGATTTACACAGCAACTCCAAGCACACAATTCATTGACGTTACAACTCCACTTGACATACCTCACTGCAAAGGTAAGCTACTTGCTCTCTGGGTCAAGCAAAACAGAAAACCCTCTATTAGAAATGCATGAAGGTAGAGTTGGGTTCACTCGAACACAGCCAGCACCGAACAACGAAAACATACCCCCCTTTAAGAGATTCTCTCCTCTTTTAAAGAAACAACAGAACTGCTGGAAGGTCTGGCAAGTGGTGATGAAGGCGCCCAGTTAGCTCCCGTCTGAAGAGAGCTCTTCACCATTCAGTCTTGCACCACCCCACCAAGATTATGAGAATGACATGGTTTGAACAACCGAGGGACAAAGTAATTACGTTACTCAACGGTCCTGAATATTACTGAATAGCAAAACCCTTAAACAGGAAACTAAATTTTATAATTTAAAACATGCATACGCATAAAAGGGGAAAAATAATCAAGGATAGCCTTTTTCAAAACAACATGCAAAATTACATAGCAACAGCATAAAAGCTTCTGGACAATTTCCTTTCCCTAGCCTCCAATGGAGGGTTTATTCCAGAGAGACAACCCTCAGCAGACAAAGCCCACTTGTAAACATAGGAACACAGGAATTGCTGTACTAGGTCAGATTAATAGTCCATTTAGTTCAGTAACCTCTCATTTGACAGCAGCCAGCATCAGATACTTCGGGGAAAGGATGAAGAAATCTCTAGGAGAGCAATTACAGAACAACTTTCCCATAAAACTTCTTTCCAACTCCCATCATCTACTGGATGGCTTATGCCCTGTAACAAGAGATTTTTTCCCTGGGCTTTTTGTTTGTTTTTGCTAGACCCAATAATATAAATAATACTCAAGCATTGTGGATATCTTCTGTATCTACATTCCATATGTTTTTAATCTTTAAAATTGTTAGCCCTAGCAGAATTCAGAGGCGCTGAGTTTCAACATCACCAACACAGTGCTTAAGATAATATTCCTACTGTGTTTTTAAATAATTCCCATTTCCCCTGGATGATTCTTTGTATCTACAGTGTCTAGGGTGGCACAGTAAAAGAGAAGTTTAAGGTATAGAATTCGTTTTCTCCAGAAGTCTCTGGTTCTTGGTTTTTCCTCAATGCAGTATTCTGCAGTCACTCTTCAGAAGCAAGAGAGAGGCTTAGAGAAGGCAGAAGTGCATCCAAATTCCCTCTCCCCTCCCTCTCCCCCAAACGTGTCAGGTTTCCTTCAGGACAAATATTAGTTTCTTCGCCAAATTTACTTGTCTATTTTAATTGCTAGGATACACTTCTTCAAACGTTACCCATCTATTTAACAACTTCCTTACATTTCAGGGCAAATACTTTTCAGGACAGGAAAAAAAAAAATCAATTCTTAAATAACAAGTCAAGAGTAGCAAGTCATTTCTCTAATTAAGGTATTGACTTCCTTCTGCGATTGCAGTAGAATTTTCTGTCTGGTCACTTCCATGCTAAAACCCTAGGTAAATATTGGCGAAGCAACAATTGCATCAATTAATAACAGTAACTGACAGATAAACACTATGAAGAGAATTCCATTAGCTCCCCAGACAAACACCGTGCCAGTTTACAAATGAAGGCACAAGAGGAATAGCGCGGACCTAATCTACCCCAAAACTATCCACATCTGCATGCAAACACTTGTGCTCTGTAAACACCAAGCCATTACCAGTCTGCTTGCCATCCTCTCCTGGTCCGCAGGAAGCCACTAACGGGGCAGCTCCAGGCGGGCAGGCAGCCTGCCCCCTCGTCTGACCTCTGCTTGGCTTTCTGCTCCCTCGTGATTCACCCACGCTGGCTGAAGCCTGTGGGCTGCCTCCCTGATTTTGGAGAAAGCTGAAAGTTTGCAATTTTTGTTAATTTATTCACGCATTTTATGTCCATATGTCTTGATTTGCAAGTCAACTCAAGCATGGAAATGAGAAGAGCATAGGCAAGGATTAGGCTAAATTATCTCAGCAATCACATTGCTTTTGGTAAAGTGCCTTTTTTCAAAGCAAAGCATTTGAAAGTCAAAATAGAAACTCCAAATTTCAAAACTTTTCTGAGAAGTGTACCAATTCATATATTGGATGATGGCAATCCTCCAAACATTATTCCTGCAAATAAGACTAGTGTGAGCAAATCACCCTTCTGAAATCAATTGCGACAGAACATTCGAGGAATTTGAAGAGGACGGTGTGAATATCAGACTTCAAGTTTCCCCAGTCTCATTTAATGTTACATTCTTCCATTTGGTTTCATTTATAGAGAGTCAAAAGGCACAGCAGAAACTGTAAGAATCTGATCGTTGCTTGAGATTTGAGTTGAAGGAGGAATTACAACAGAAATAATTGATAAAGAACCTGGAAGCCACCTTCTGCTCTTCTCCTACTGCAATTCCTTCCAAATGAATTCAGCACAAAGATTACATTGCACAGGCAGACAAGAACTGGAACCAGGTCTATATCCAAGGACCAGCTCTCATTCGTATGTGATCTGCCCCGCACCAGTATCAAAGAGGTAACCACAGAGCTGAAAGCATCCGACAAAACCCTGTGTAAGGAACCCTCAGCCCAGGTCTCCTGGTGCTTTCCAGGACTGATGGCTCAGATAAGCATTGGTGACAATCACCTCTCAGAAGGTGACTTTCTTCACCTCCCAGGTGAAGAAAGATCTCAAAACCCTTGTTAGGCAGGCAGTGTGATCTTGTCTTACGTACTAGGCAAGAGGGAGCAAACCGCATATTGTTCAGGTTTTTACAAATGTCACCATCATCATCTTTTTCTTTATTATTCACAGAGTTTAGGAGACGTTTATGCCAGCATCAATAGAGTCAAAGCGTATAGCATTCTATTGGCAAAGGAAACATGTGAAACATCAAGTATAAATCAATGCACTACCCTGACTTAAGAAGGGACAACCTGTAAGAAGCAAGTTCAAAAATGCCAGAAACACCTTCCACTTCAGAGTAACAGCAAGCCAACTGAAATCTTAAGAGTACGAAAAAATGAAAAGTGTTGTGACAAGTAATCTAAACAAATGTTAAAAGTGAAGCTTGACAAAGATAAAATATCTGCCAAGCATCCAAAACCTAAATGAAACTGCCATTTGGCAATGGCCAAGTAAAACAAGATGTAGTCAGGCAGTTTCTGACAGAACAGTAAGCACATTGTTGAGTTTTCTTATAGACCTCCTTTCTTCATGAGGAAAAAAAAGGCACATCAGTATGTAGAAAAGTGCCTCTCAATTTCAGTACACACCTCAGACTTTCAGTATTGACCTGCCAGAGAAGGGAAACAGGTTTTTTTTCCTCCTAGGTTTGTGCAGAGCACTGCGGCGCTGCACAGCCTGGATGGCTCTGAGGGCCCGAGCACCAGGAGGCAGAAGGAGGTGACAGGGAAAGTAAAATGGGAAGTCGTCAAATGGGCTTTGGGGAAGTTGTAAACTCATCCAAAACTTCGGGAAGATTTCTGTTTTGATTAAAGCCTACTCCATTTCAAAGGCTAATTAGCATTTTAAACAAAGGGCCTCTTCGTTAAACATTAACCAGCTCATCCTTCTACCAACTGTGCTGAAATCAGAGCTTGCAACGTGAGCAGACATAAGGTCTTCCAATGAACAAGAAAGTAACTTTTCCCATAAATTTTCTTATAGTGGAGCAAAATACTTTGTACTTAAGTATGAAATCAAAAACAATTAAAAAAAAAAAACTGTGTAGGTTTTCTGAACAGTAACTTTCCAGCAGCTAACTAACAGTAAGACCAGCATATTCCCCACTACAAGCTTCATTTTAGGATCAAAAGAATAGAGAAATACACACATTAAATTAGCAGAGGGGATGCAAAAGCTCCTTAATGGAAACCAATACCAAAAATTACACTTTAAATGTTACGGAGAGACAGCGATGTGTGCTCCTACGTTCATGGCAACAGTTCAGGAAGAGTAACTTCTGAAAGTTGTGTATTTACTTTAAAGACACTCACCCTTCCGTGACCGTTTAACACGATCTCCTCTATTAATAGCAACTCTTTTACAACAATTAGCATAAAGATATTAAAACAAACAGGCAGTCACAGAACCACGGCAGTGGCTGACAACCAAACGTAGCTGTGACTGCATAACAACCACGGCACATCCTTCTGCTCGTGATTTAGGCAGCTCCCAGATTTCGCTTGGCAGAATTAGGCTAATACGGAGCAGGGAAGCCCGGTAGAAATGCTGCAGCTGATGGCTGTGGCTGAGCAGGGGTGTGAGCCCCAGCACGATCCACGCTCAGAACAGCGGCCCACGGTCACGGGGAGCAGCCATGTCGGGCCTAGCCCAGCAAGGCCTGCAGGGCGGCGAGGGCCGCTCCTGGCGGTGACCCCAGCCCAGCCTTCAGAGCAGGCTCCTGCTGACAAAAGGCTCTCGGGATACGTTTCCCTCCCCTCCCGCGCTCTAAAGCGCCCAAGTGGCTTGCAGGAACTTTCGAGAAGTGTATCTGTCATTGCCACTGCCCTGCCATGTGGTAGGAACCATGAGCAATTTGCTGCTGGAGTACTCGTACAGCACACAGTGACACACAGCGCTTGCCCGCAGGGCTCAACGGCCCTGAGGAGTGGGGACTGCTCTCCCCCAGCAGCAGAAACATGGGCAGACCTCTGAAAACCCATCTGCAGCCATACCATAGGTCCCACGGTAGGCACAGCCGAAAATCCATCCTGGATAAGGCTCAACAGATGTGCAACAATTTCACCCGGCTCCACGTTACTTCACTGGTGCCTCCACCAAGCCCCTTTGGGTACGTGGCAATACCGCCTGTGGAACCCACCTTCGGGGGGAACCTCTGCGGTGGGCTGGCCGCTTGCCTACAGGGGGTGCAGCAGGTCCCGGGGCTCCGGCAGGGCAGTTATCCCACTCGTCAGCCCCACCTCACCCGCGTGAGAGCGCAGAGCTAACCCGCGCCTCCCGGCTGCGGTAAGCGCTGCTGCTCGCGGCTGAGAAACAGCACCCAGTCTTCCAAGATGTATCTGAATGAACTTAAATACGTCCTCAAAAGACACGCTGTGTTGCAAGAGAGAGTTCACTTCCTCGGATATGAAGAATCCATCATTTCAGCCTCGGCTTAAATCACAGCCATTTGCTCACAAGTGTCCCAAGTGCTCCTTTACAGACTAGTCACAGTTGCATTGCATTTTAATTAATTGTACACATGAGAACTGAATTTTATACAAATCCACTTAAGCAGTTTTCAGCCAGGAACAGCCTTTAGTCAGACTTTAGAAGAAGCCTGGCGTATTTCTATTATAAATACAGGTCACAACTACTTGAAGAAAGTCTGAATGTTTTATGATTTGTTTACAGGATGGAAATACTTTACATTTCGCTGTGACGAACATGGTTACGGGTTAAAAAAAAAGTATTTATTTTAAAATGCAATTGTTGATTTAACATTTATTTTAAACCTACCAACCAACAAAACTTTATTTGAATCCATTAATTACGCAGTTAACATTTCGAGCCCTAATACAGCCGCTATCCATGGTTTTATTGCTTTTAAAAGGTGAGTGTGTCTGGAGTGCTGTGCTGGGGGCAGGAGGGAGGGACGAGGAAGGGACGGCCGGTGCTGACCCACCCGCTCCTGCTGGAGCCTCCCTTCTGGTACCAAGCAGCTGGTATGAGCCAGGGCTGTAAACACCAAGTGAAGTAATCCCTGCAACTGCAGCCTCCATTATGAGAGTTCATGAAAGGAATCCTAAGAAAAACTGAAATAAAAATTATATACGCAATTCGCAACCATAAATTTTCCACACTTAGAGACCAGTTCTTACTGGATTGCTATGCTCCACTTGCACCTAATAGCTTCCAGGATTCGGGGGAGAAAAATCCCAGCTATTGACCGTGCAATCCTTCAGGCAGCTCCTTTCTTACCCTCGTAAAATGTCATCTAATAGAGGCATGCATGGAAGTTGGAAATAAGCCTCACCGAGCAGCATGGCACAGAAAAATTGGAGCATTTGAAAGTGGAGACACCAAGCACAATGAGAACATAACTCATTGGGTTATACAGCAGGAAAAACTGACTTACAGAGACAGAAGTAGGAGGGTCACAAGCTATGGGTTCTCTAAATAGGAACGACAACACATTTCAGAACGACCAGTGAAAAGCTCTGTGTTTCTTAGGTGTTAGTGAGGAAGATGGTGACTACGCCTACGACACAAGGGGAAACTAATCCTGTATCTTGCCTCAATGGGACTTGAAAAGAAACACCGGCAAGCTAATAAACTCCAAGGCTTTTATTCCCACTGAAATGTAAGGACTACCTGAGGGAGGTGTTTCCAACTGGGGTTAGGCAGACACACAGCTCATAACATCATAAAGTTGGGCCTGATTTCCTTCCATCTCAGATAAAAGGAAGAAGCTCAAAGGTCAAGAAAAGAAGGTGCATATATACTTTTCTGTTCTGCAATTTCAGCTCATTGCTTATAAATGACTACATGGGAAAAATAAATCCAGAGACCATATTGCCTGTTTTGTATTTTAATTAAGTAAGTGCCTAGAAATAAGTAATAGGTTTTTTCCACTGCCTTCTCTTGCTAGCTACCCAAACAACGGCCTTTCTATACCCATGTCGTGAATAAGACATTCATTAAAAACAAACAAAAACCTCACTGGAACATAAAGTAATTAAATGTGTCTCTACCAATTTCACCTTTACTCATCTTCTTAGAAATGAGTACTTCCTCATTCAACACAAAACCCAGCACTCTGTAATCCTAATTTCTGCCCAACCACCCATAGTTCTTTTGCCATTACAGTACATGGCATTTCAGAGGGACCCTAACGTTGCCATTTTCTTATTCAACCCCCAGAAACTCCTAGAGTGTCTGGCAATTTGTTAACATCCAATTTATCCAGTGCTCTCTGCATCATTTCAGTATTAGGAGTGGCTCTTGTTAGCCTGCTGCTCTTAGCTCCTTAGAACATTTTTTTTAAATACTCTGACGAAGTAAAATACTTTTTCAACTCCTCTAGAGCTGCAGCCCCTCTTTCAGTTGCTGGACCAAAAGCAACATGGGGGACACTTGCAGTTATGGCATTTGTCTTCCCAAGCAACTGCCACATGCGCCGAGGCCCTGCTTTCCAGAAAGCAGCTGTGTACCTGCCTGCACATGGGAAAATGCGAATGAATTTCTTTTTGCTTGGCTAGCATGGACAGCTTTTGCTTTCCCTGTTGAACTATGATTACTTCAATCCATCAGACTTCTTGCCTTCCTTCCCTTTTTTTCCCTGTCTCACTTTTCTGAGGAGACAGGAGAGGGGAGTGAGCGAGCAGCTGGGTGGGCATTCAGCTGTTTGACCAGGCTAACCCACCACAGCTGCAGTTCAGTTTTCCTTCTTGGTGCATTATTGTTCATAAAATCTTCCTTCTCCAGCTAGTAAGACTGCACAAATGCTGTTGCTGTTGTTACGACTGCCAAAATTTTCATCTTGACCTTTCCTCAACTCTAATTATCTTCTGTTTAATTAATCTAATTAATCTGTATTTATTTATCAGATCAAAAAGCCTACCTCATAATACTCATTCTGTTAGCATCACTGCATGCCCGGAATCACAACAGGTTGAGGTCAAGTCACTGGCTGAAGCTGGGTGTCCTGCCTAGGCTAGCCTCACGCTCTCCAACCCATAGCATAAACGTCATGTTGTAGCTTGCAAGAATTCTTTAAGGGAATCCTTAGGAGAACAGAAGACAACGATGGTGCAGATGTGACCCTACCTTATATGCTGAATATGTACCCGACCTGGTTCTTAGCCACTTCTGCCCATGATGACAGAAGTGGCAAAAGAACCAGAAGACCCCCGATGGATCAGGGTGGCAGTACCACAATCAAGGTTTTCGATGACGTATAAAGTTGTAAAGCTGTTTGCCTCTTAGTGAAATGAGCATAAAAGCATTAATAAACCAAAATGACTTACACAGTGCAGAGGGGTACATAGGGCATGGGGAGAGGGCTGCTGGACTCTATCTTCACATCTGACAGTGATTTGCTGGTGACTTCGGGAAAGTCATTTGAACTCCATATGACTCAATTTTTCCATTTGTGAAATGGAGATCAACGTGCACTTCCATTTGAAGATAAGTGAAAAACTGAAGGCTGGCAACATCATTAACTAATATCTATTAGTATTTGGTCTATGTGATTGCCCCTTCAAGCAGTTTTCCTGGGGGTATTGGGAAACATGACTTACAGTTTAGTACAGATAACAACTTCATTTCAATAGCCATTCAGAAAAGGGCAATGTACATGCTCCTAAATGAATTCCACACCCCAAATCAATTCAGCGCCTAAGAAAAAAAAAAAAATCCACGGAAAAATAAGACAACATATTCTGAGAGGGCTGTTTTATCTATCTGATATGCTTCCTGCATCTCATGGTGATTTACAGTAATAGGTAATAACTAGTGTACATTATATCTAGTTTTTAATAACCACACTTCCATTATATTTCATTTCCCAAAGGGACTATTTGTGTTTTTTCCTATCTTTAACTGTAAAACTGTAAAGTGCTATAATCAAGCATTGCTTTCTCTTGTATTCTGGACATCCTCAGTTGATTATAATCGCTGCCCGCTGAACTTATCTTCAAAATGTTAATCATGAAATGAAATAAAAATTGATATTATTACATTACCTACTGCTCCATTCATTCCCTCTTCCCTCCTTAACCCAGGAGATCCAGAATACCAAGTATTTTAAAAGAAAAAAAAAAAAAGGAACAAAAAAGACGACAAATGCCAGAATAGGCAAAATTGTCTTTGAAGGTGCCAGAGTGGAGAAGACAGCTGAAAAAAGTCAAAGCACGGGTTATTCTCCCTGTGGTCTGGGGAAGAGATGATGGCTCTGGAAGTATGCTTTGAGATAATTGCACAACACTCACTGTAATGCTGTATAAAATAAATCACATTCAAATTTAACATAACTGGTGAGTGTGTACATGCTACCTTGCTTTCTTGGGAACTTGGGACCTGCTCCCACAGTCGCTTACCAGCAGAAGAACTACGTGAGGGGAATACATTTTAGTACGTGCCAATAAAAATGAGCACAGGAATGTGCAAATCAAGCTGCACAGTCAGCTGACTTCTCAAACTGAGAGCACATTTAGGGGAACTAGTAGGTTAAAGAGGATGCCACTACTGAAGAGTAGCTCAGAGGTTCACGGGAGGAGGTGTTCTACCTGATGAAATCTACAATAGCATTTTCTGCAGCCTCTTATTCAGTGTTTCAGAAATTCCAAGTTTCCAGGAACAAAATAATGCCATCTAGGGAAGACCTCAAATCCTTGGTGTAGTTTACACCCATCACACAGGGCACTCATATGGATGCACGTGAGGTGTTAATTTTCTCTCGTTTAATATGGAAAGCTAATACTAAACAAACAAAAAATATGACAAGCTAATAAAAACAAAACAAAACAAAGAAACATAAAAACCCTGCATCCGAAAGAGCAAGACACAACCACAGACTACTTAAGAATGAAGATCTCCTTAGGAAATAGGAAGAGTTCTAATGGAACGGATAGAACTTAACTCTCAAAAATCTCTCCGTCCTCTAATGGGACGCTGTCATGAGAGGTAATTAAAATTTCTTAGCTGACTCTCAGAAAAAGAAAGGAACAAATGAGCATCCACAAGTAAGGCTTAGGAAAACTGCACAAAGTTGGCCAGCTCAAATTCAGCCAGATGGAAAATAAAATCAATGAACTAAAAGCATTATTAATTGAGACAACTGAATATGGACAGAGGCAAAACTACTGGCAGAGCAAAGGAGATAAAGCAGACAAAACATTATCGCTAGCAGTAAATAACACTGAATCAAACAGATATGATCAAACACAAAGTAGCATGTACGTAAGTACCAGTGATATTACTTTTGAATTTGATTTATTTTATCTTAAGTTACAGTGTATATCATTTAAGCAGGCCAATTCCTTCCAGGTATCTTGCTAATATCCCTTTAACAAGAACAGGACTGGAAGCCCAGACAGTAACAGATTAATGAAAAGGCAAGGAGACCCCAGCTAGATAGAAGGGCACTAAACACAGGATAGCCAACATTTCCTATGCACAGTAGAGCAGAAGGCCGCTACAGTCATGGAATTTGGTGTACCATAAAAACGAGCATGTATTTTTTTCCCAGAACTGGATTAATTCTGTTCTTTACATATATAAATTTAATGACTCATGTGACGGCAAGCTCCTCACCTCTCCCATTAAACTCTGTTCCCTTTCCTCTCCCGCTTTTGGTTCCCCTCTGCCTACCTAAGGAGCAGCTGTAAGACCCCATGCCCCTGAGCAGAGCCTGCTTGCACAGCAGTGCTGCCATCCTCCTGGTCTGATGTATCTGATACAGCTGGTTTAGATCCATGCTTCAAAAAGACAGGTCCGTGAGGAGATTTTACCAATGGAAATAGTGCTATCAATGACACAGCACGTCGCACTCGAACTAAGTACTGATCCAAAGAGGTATCAGGCAGGACAGCGGTCCTGACTTCGGGATACCATGAGCTCCTAACAACTTGTGAGGACTAATACTCAGTACTATTTAGTATCTCAAAACATGGATCATCCCCAGGGCTTTAACCAAATTTCTCATCTGGCAGTAACAGCCTCCGAATTCCCCGTGCAGCTGCAGCTGCACGTCCTACTTACATCTGCTTTCACATCCCAGTCTGCTCTCTCCTTAGATAACTGTCTCCTGCCCTAAAGGACGGGCTGTGTGTGGGTGAAGAAATCCCGAACTCCAGCTGAAGCGATTACTGCCAGGCTTACTGCTCTGTGCCTTGAGATCCTCAGACAGTAACTATGTAAAGTGTATACAGACCTGGTGAGGAGAGTATACATTACAAGAAAAAAACACACATAGCAAATGTTCTTCCGAGCATGAAACAGAAAACGCACAAAAACGTACCGACTGGCCACTTAATTGCAACTGATCTAATCACAGCTGAGCCTACCTCAGCCTTCATGGACTGCACCCGCAGTTATTCAGCGTTCAGTAGTTGTCATGGAAAAAAATAACACGTCTCAAGAAAGAGCAATATATTCTAGGCTGGTCGGCATCAGTTAGTATCTAATACTCCAGAGAGCGCGCCCGCCTAATACGCCTAGGTTATCACCGAATTACAAAGTCAGCTCTGGCACTTCTACTGAACTGAGCTAAGAACATTCAGTGTTTCACCAGTGTAACACATTTAAGTGAGGGCACCGAAAGAAGCTCAGTCCCTGCCATCTTAATTGCTTCGAGTAATCTATGTGACAAGTGGCACCGTGCTTCCCACCTGGGAGGCGTATGCAGTCTACTGGAATGTAAGAGTTTGCCTTTCATTTCTCTGATTATGGTTGTTAAAACCCTCAACGCAAAAAAGGAGGGGAAATTCCCAATTGAATATCCTATTAGAAGCAAACGCACTTACAACAAACTTATTCGACGTATTTACCTCTTTTTAATTTTACTACTCAATAACGTTTTCACGGAAATTATAATGGATACTCGTTCCTGTCATATATACCTGAACAATTCATAAAACATACGGTAGACCACTAACGTTTCTGTAAGTCTGAGACCACAACTGGTGAAATCGGTCCTGGTTTTGTGGCTTTCCTAACCAAAAGAAGACCATTAAAAAATGAGTGCTGTGAACTTCATAACTATGCTGTGTTTCTTGTCATGCTGGGATTAGTAATAGCACTGCTATCAAATATTACTGTGCAATAAAACCTGTGGTTTGCATTTAGATTACATTTGATTTCTTCATGTGGAAAATGCATGCTCTAATTTTCTTCTTACAGTAAAATTGATAACACACAGAATCCAACATCACAGCAGATGACACAGTCTACAAGGTAGGCATGACTTGTTTTATAGGCATAAAGCTTGTACTTCTGGCTGTGATTTTATGAGCCAGGCATACAAAAAGAGTACAAAAATAGATATTTATAAATAAAGGCATACAACAGTAAATAGGAAAGGAGACCGAGTTACAGAACAGATTGAACTGGATATAATCAGAACCAAACACCTCTCACAAAAAGTGCACACTTAGCACTTGGGTACCTCACCAGGCAATAACGCGGGTACATCAGCCTTCTTTAACAAAAGAAAGCAATTTTAGGCAGGAAGAAGAATGTAAATAGGACAGCTGGCATCCTCACCAGGCAGAAAACATGTATATCTTTGAATATATGCTGCTAAACCTCACGATACCATAAATATCCCTCATCCCTTCCCCTTCTTCCATGAACTAACAATCACCTATCGCTATTTTTTTACGCTAGTTAATCTAGCGAAGCATTCATTCCAGTGGTATCTTTCACAATACATCTCAGAGAAGCTTCTAAAAACACCTAGGATCCTATTAGCTAAAAAAAAATAAAGGAAGGGGAGGTGCACTGAGCACACGGTCTCCATGGGGACCTTCCACATGGTAGAAGCTGTGAACTGAGCGCTTCCATCAAAGAAAGGCAATAGGGAAGAATTATACAATAAGGAACTGAGCGGAGAGCTCATTACCATGTAAAAACCATAGCCTATACATACTGTTATATTTCTGTATGTCGTCACATTAACAAATTGCTGTTTATTAACCGTGATTTACTGGATCAAGCGCGGCAGAACTGGGCACGAGCTGAAGCAAAGCAGCTGGATGTAAAGCTAACGCGAGCCGCTAAGAGGAAAGTGATGTCTTAACCGCGCCTCTGCATGGCCCGAGCCACCAGCCAGCAGATGAACTGATTACACACGACGACAAAAATTTCACCTTTTGTTACACCGCAATAATTCCTGAATAAATACAAAACATGGTCAAGCTTGACAAACTGATTTGCAAAGAGTTGCAAAGCGATCCCTCGCTTCCACTGCGGCCAGCGCCGCCAGCGATAAAAGAAAGGACCGCCTCACGCTGCAGCAGGGTTCTACGTTCGGGCCAACCATGAAAAATCACAAAGTGCAAATGTATTCATTTTTTTAAACTGTTTACATCTGCTTCCAAGCGCTCATTTTTCGTCCTGCTACCACAATGCTGTCACCACACTATCTTACTCATCGGAGCTCACATTTCTTTCCGCTGCAGTCGCACAGCGGACGCATGCCTATGTCCAAAGAAACAAAATCTGGGCCGCACAAAGCCAACGATAACACTCTGCTCGAAGTCCAGAATTGCAGCAGAAGGGTAAATTCCCAGCAGAGGCCGTTACCATTTAGTATCCCCATAATCCTGAAGCTCAAACTCACGCCCATTTGCTTGCATGGGCTTTGTGTCTGGCTTAAGAAGAGCACTGACACCAGGAGAAAGGCACTTCAACTATGGATCATAAACAGCATGCATTAGTGGCTCCAGCACTTCTTCGTATATATTGCTCAGGAAGAAAAAAATAAAAAGAATTTTGAAGCCTTGGGCTTCTCTTTTTTTTTTCTGGAGGAGAAAAAAAAAAAAAAAAAAAAACAAGCAAAAATTGTGCGAAATGCAGCAGTTCCCATAGCCAGTGGCAGATGCAGATCCTTCGTTTTAGTATAGCCCTATGTGCTAAATTGGATGTTCACATTAACCAAAATTAAAATGCTCTTTCAATCACCAAGTTTCATGTGTTTTCTCATAGGCCTAATGCAAAACTTACTTTGGCACAAGACAGAAGTGCATTATTAATCAGCACAGGTTTGTTTGAAAAGCAGGCTCTATTTATTCAGAGGTAGAAACTACTCCAGCTCCAAGCTTTCTTTTCCACATGGAACACAAGCGTATCAGATTTGGTATTTGATTTTTCAGCTCAGCTGTGGGGGATGAAATGAACTTTGGAAAAGAACAGAGGCAGATTCTACATGGCAACTGAAAAGAAACCATGATTTTTTTTTCTGGTTTCAGGTATCGAAGTGGAAATGTCCCATCTCTCTAACCACACCCGTCAGAGCAAAATCTCAGACCAGCTAAAGACAATGAAGCTTTGCTATTGGCATTAAACAAATCCACTCTCACCCATCAATGACCAAAAAGACAGCATCATTTCAAAATCACCGTCACTTGTCTCCAGACTTTGCAAGTATTTTCAGTTCATACTTAAGGATCTGCTAATGCAGTCTACTGCTGTTACTCCTCACATCTGAAGAGACATTGGTCTGAAGTCTCTCACAGTAATGCAAGGAGATGCCCTTGGGAGACAGCAAAAAGCCAAATGCAAGTCTCAGTTTTAGGGATTTCATCACCGATAAAACCACCAAAGTCTCCACAGTTACACTAATGAACGTGTGAAGTCAGAACCTAACTGTCCAACGCTGATGGAAAACGACGATGGGAACATATCAAGATTTTTACAGCCTAAGTCTCCTCCAAAAACTTGCGCATGTAACACAAAGATGTACGCACTTCTCTGAAATTCCATATGAGAAATCACAGTGATTTCATGTGAGACAAGTGGTAACCTTTCAGTGGTCACAATAGGTACAGTGGTTGCAAAGACCAGAAGGAAAGAAAAGGCATTCACGCTGGAGTGATTCTGTAGAGCAACTTGCCCGCACCTAACACAATGGAAAAACTACTCAAGAAGAGCTAATCTGTGTGAAACTATGACCCCACTAATGCTGCTAGAAGCAGTGAAAACTGTGAACATCTACTGAATTAAGTGTTGACTGAGTAAGTTAAAGCTTCAGGTAGGCATCTCTCAACCCATCCATCCACCCACATACCTTGGGGTGGTATCCATGTGATAAATTGCATTTAACACACACCTGCACTCTGCCTACTAATCCGTCCTCACCTTGGCTACTTCTAACATTACAAATCTCCGAGGCACTTCAAACAACTACCTTCTGTGAGGAAGAATTTCTCCTCGAGAGCGCACTGGCGAGAAGCCAGGCAAGATTTAAGATGAAGTATATTACAGTTCAACCTGGTTAGAAATAGGATCTTCCAATTCTTAGAAAACTAGGTTTCTAAGGATTGCCAGGATTGTTATTACTTCCAGGAGACAGAAGTGCAGGTTTTCTAGCAGTAAAAGCCACTTTAAGTGGTAAGCAGCTCGTAGGCTCGTGCACGTGCCTGCAGCTGAGGATGGGGTGAAGTGGTGAAGCCCTGCAGATACCGATGGAGACACCACACGCGCACCTAGCCCTGGGTCACCTACAGGCAGGACTATCATTTCCCCCAGCAGAACTGACCCGTCAGGGGCCTGCCCTGCTGGAGGCCGATGCTATGTGGAAGGCAGCTTGCCAGCAGCCAGCTGGAGGCAAGATCGAGGCCTCGGCACGGGGAACAGACCCCTCGGTTGCCGAGTATCGAGCAAACCCCGAGTGAGCAGTGCTGCCATCGCTGCAGCAAGGAGCACCACGCCGTCTGTTTTTCACTGTGTGCCTTGATATGTACGTCCAATTCACACCTCTCCACTGTAATAATAAAGTAATAGCAATTTGTAACCATAAAACTCCATTTTATTACAAGTATGAAGAAGGCAAGCCACACAACCAATGTGAATTCCTACTCAAATTAAAGGTGCAAGAACTTTACAGAGGAAGTGCTGGCATTTTCCTCAAAATACTCTGCTTTGTAACACCACCAGTCAGAGAGAAGCTGATGCCTGATTCCTGCCTCCCAGCTGCCCGCCGGCTGGCAGCGTGCAGGGGCGCTGTGAGCAGCACCCCGGGCGTGCTGCGACCTCCCTCCATGCCCAGGGAGGAACATTTTTTTTTTTACTTCCAGATGAGAGAAACAGAGAGATCTCGTGCCAAGGCCAGTTTATTATTATTTGAACTCCGACAGGGCGCCCGGACTGGACCCTGAATAAATTATGCCAGGATATATGCTCAAAGTTAGCTTCCCTAGCAGCTCTGCACAAACAGAAATCAGCAGGAGTCCAGCATGTAGAGCAGCTTCCGAATCGGGTCATTAATCTGTACAAGCAGAAAAACCTACCCAACAAACACATTAGCAGTCATCACACTCCAGGTTACAAGGCTGAACTATCATGTAAATTGATACGCATCCCATGCCTCCTCCAGCCTCGCAGGAAGGCACAAGCAACCTACAGGGGAGCGCAGAAAGAGCCGGGGGATGTGCGTGCCTGGGAAGGAACAATGAACAGGACAGATTTATTTGGCCATTGCGACGACAACTTGGTGTAATTTCTTCTGTGACCGCAAGCAACGTCCTGAGAGATGGTCAAAGCCTAAAATGACTTGGCTCTAAAAACATGGCTGTTGCCACAAAAAGCTTTTCCAGCTTGAAACTATGGCCACAACACTGCAAGGGCAAAAGATCTGACACCTGAAGTACGCAAACACAGATGTTAGCCACAAGCCTCTGCTTTCCATACACTTATTTGATGATTTATCAACAAACGAAGCAATCTCTGCCGTCTATTCACTAGCTGATTACCTGGATGCTTCCCTCCAGGTCTCTGGGAGGACAGAGGCTTGACACTTCATTTGGAGGACAGAGCGTCCCGAGTTGTACTGGGTGTGTTTGTTCGCACTTTGGGCTCAGACCAGAGACAATCGGAGGGGTTCTTTTTAACTGCTGCACCAGCATCTGTCCGCCTTTGATAGCTCTGTGATGGCAGCACTGTGGAAATGAACAGACTGCATTTTTTTAGTCCTACGTAAAACCTAATGCCCTCTTTGGAGGGATCACAAACGGGACAGACCCAAGCGGGACAGAAAGATGCATTTCCCAAACGATGCTTGTATCACGAAAATGGCCAGTATTTACAGCAATGCATAGCAGAAAGAGAACCACATGAGAAGTACGTTACAAAAGCCAGAACAGCTCTACATTACTCATCTAAATGCATGACTATACAGCCAACAAGCACAATCTGAGTTACTGCTGCCTGCCAGCTCCTCAGGATGATGCAGGAGATACTGGGGAGCAAGAAGAGCCGAGGTGAGGGAAGAAGGGCTGGCTGAGCGACGCACCTCCTCACCTGCTTCCCTTTGCCACGCTGCCTGGAGAGATTTATACAGGAACAACTCTAAGGACGCACTTAAGCTTATGCTCTCCTACGCTGGCACGACTCCAGAGAGCTTCTGGTGGATATAAAATAACACACAACTGATTACAGAAGTATTTTTGTGCTGCCGGCTGGTATAAAAGGGCCCCTGTACAGGAACCTGACTTTCTAACTCTAGCTTTTGGAATCACTCAGCTGTGGGGTTTGTTTTCCCCATGTATGACAAAAACAAAATCAAAAGGCTCGGTGGAGAGTGGAAGTAAAAACAAAAGAAAACAAAACCAAAAAAAAACAAAACCCGCTGCTATATATATGCATATCAAAATATACAAATATAAATATAAAAACACAAATACATTATATAAATGCATTTATATATATATATATATAAAATCACTTCTTTAGAACACAAATTGTCAGGCGTGTGTACTTGGGCAAGTCTTGTTCTCTCCAGAATCCTGGAAACAATTCTCTAAATAATGGCAGCGTTTACGTTTTGCTTCTCACTGGAGAACAGCGAGTGAACAAAAGTTTGAATCGTTTCAAGCGAGCCCGAGAGATGCTTATTCACCAGAGTTTGCATCTGTTGCAAACGGCTCATTTAATTCAACCTCAGAGGCATTTGCTCTCCACTTTTCAACCTTAGAAAGCAATAGCCTAGCTAAGGAGGTTAGAGACAGCATCATCGGTTCCGATCAAAAAGATGCCAATGAACAGCTGAGACTGAAATTTACACCTAGCATGCTTACGCAGACATGAAAACAAATACCAGGTGCCATCAATTTCAGTTACACTACACATTTTTGCTTGTTTTTAAAGAATTTCTGGAAGACAAATATTAAACTGAAATTAAAATCAAGCAGGGAAAAATTAATCTAACTGCCAAGAGGAATAGATTCAGGTTCCATGACAAACACAGATACATATTCAATATTAATTTTAAAAATGCTTCTAAATTCAAGCAACACGCTATAAAATGACAAATGTGTGTATTATACGCACCAATTATAAAACATTGCAGTGAGGATTAACTACATGCGCAGATCTTACGAGCACCCTGGGAGCAGGATTGTGAACTAAATAAAGTAAAGCCATTTTGAAATCCACAGACATTACATTTTCCCTGCATTAGAAGTGGTTGGGGGGTGATGTTCAGGGCTTTTTAGATTATTTTTTTTTCTGAATGAGGGAGGAAACAGAAAACAAAAACCAAGACAGCTTCTTGGATTATCGGTGGGTTCAGTCTAGATGCAGTATATTCACTGGAAAATTAAACCTACCTAAGTCCTGCAAAATCTGTTTTTATCAGAGACTCACCTATTTCCAGAAAGACGGTAACCGCTCACAAATCCATTTTCAAAAGAAAATTGTAAAAATCCTTTGGATGTGCAGCGCTCAGCATTCAATATTTGCCACCAGCAGACACTGTTCTTAAATAAAACGGGAGGCAGCCTCAGAAAACATCCAGAGAGAAAAGAGAATCTTAGCCTCCCTGTAAATCCTGCAAAAATACATCTCGTTCACTTGTGTGGATCTCTTTATTGCAGTTGACATGGGCTTGCCCAGGGGACTAACTTGTTGTTCCATAAAGATCCTTAAATAGGCACTACTGATGAAACATTTAATCCAAGCCCTTGTATCAAATGGCTGCTATTGCCAGTGACAGTGATAGAAAAATCTATTTGCCAATTAAATAACTGCATGCAAAGCTATGACTGTTTATTATGCCTTTTAACATAGTTCAGCTGCTCTGGATCATATCCAGTAAGCTTCATATTTTACAAAAACTGCATTCCATATAATTTATAAGTAACATGTTTAAGCCTTCATTTTTTAAATACACCTTTTCACTCACGTTGTTATGAAGTGTTTGCTTGGGCAAGGGAATACGTTTTACACACAAATGCCATTCTCATCATTCAACTATACATATATATTGCTTTGGACCTCTCTCTGTTGATAATGAAATTATGATTTATATGTAGAATATAAGACTGTGTTTTTAGTTGTTGAAAAAACACTTTAAAAACTCACTATGTTTACTTTAAAAGTGAAGGACGTACAAAGGCTATTCATTTTTGTAAAACTAAGGGAATACATTTTGATCCCATGAGTCTAATAAAGCCGCATAAACATAACAATAATGAAAGCTAAGATGAATAGTTAAGATGAGCACTTAAGCGTGCCTGGACTTCATTTACACTTGGACTTCCACCATGCCAGGAAAGAAGAAAACGAGTGAAGGGGCAGTAATTAAAAGGAATTTAAGATTAGAGGCAGCATTATATCCACGTATTGTGCACCATTAAAACAGCAAACAGTACTTGGTTTGACAAGGCTGTAACTTACCCAAGTACACAGGGCTCTATGTTGCAGCTCAGAGAAGCCATCGCTGCTGAGAGCAACTTAAGCATATGCTTAACTGGAAGAAATCGGATCTTAATGTGTGCTTTATGTCAAGCATGAGTATATGTCTTTGGGACATACACCATATTTTGATGTCATTTTAGTATGTGAAGAAAATGAAGTCATACTAATACTAATACGTTTAGCAGTACTGAATAAACATGGGATAAAAATACTGGAAACTGTAGAACATAGAGCTGAAATTAATGCATTTCCATTAAAACAGAGGGAAAAAAGACTTTTAAAAAATTCTTTTAATCACAAGGAAGTTTATTTTTTCTCTTAATCTTAAAAAACAAAACAAAGCACACAAACAAATGTAAGTTAGTCTCTTATTTCTTACCCTCTGTTTCCACAAATTTAGTCTAAGTTGATCCAAACTTGTACGTGATGTTTCAGAATGAACCCTGATTCTTCTGTCTCTGGTCCTGTATTAGTATTTTGTGTTAAGATTTGAGTTACTGCTTGCAATGCTATTACCAACTCTTTAACTACCTTGTCAGTACATGTTGTAGTTTTTACTGTACTGATTTCTGGAGAAAATATTTCCATCTTCATTTATCAGATTCTCTAAGCAGCAGATGCCAATTTACAGAAAGTACTATTGCCATTTGCATATCTAAGCATGAAGATTATTTACAGTTTTCAGAAGCTCTTTAAAGTGCATAGGCTGGAATTGATAGGTAGGAAGTGTCACTTAATTTTGGTGAGGTAAATTAACTGATTTAAGTATGCTGCTGTACCCCGGGTTCATGAGAAAACAAGCTGTAGCATTAACTTTTGCCTGCATAAAATTTAGCCTCTAAAGTTTAAAAAGAAAACAAAACAAAAAAACCTGTTTGTCTAGTAAATAAAGTTGATGTTGCCATGTCGTACTACACTATCTCTTTTCTTGTACTTTATGGTTATTTATATGGGAAAAGGTCCAGAATGTCAGTGCTTAAAAACTGCATTTGAGTGCCTCTTTCCTTCCTTTATTCCTCCCTGCTGGTCTGAAATTTCTAATCACAAAAATACCTCCTGTAAGTCCATCTTGAATCCAACTTAGTTATACTCAAACCCTAGTCCTATTGCTTTATTGTAAAAATATCTCCTGAGCAGTCACAACTGGAACCCATTATGATTTGCCACCGAGAAGTAGAGCCTTGCAAGAGTATGAGAACAGAACCTGCAGAAGCACTGGGACCCCGATCCTGGAGGCACGTTTGTGGGGTTCACACAAGTACCCGCGTGGGCTCCAAGGTAAGCACATGCTTCCTGCCCCAAACAGGGTCCCAGCCAGATAATAGGGTGCCAAAAAGCTTCAGGGAAATTCTATTTGCTAACTTTACTAAGGAGTTGTTGTTTTTTGAGTTCTGAATGAGATATTTTTATCATAAATATTCATCAAAATCTCATTGCACAACTTAGAACTTTTAGAACATTTCTTTCACTGGCTTGGCTCTGACACGTGTTTAAGAAATGCTTTTGGCATTTTTTTATCTGTTGCTTTTAAAAGTCTGTCTTTTGAATCAACAACAGCAGTGACCAAATCTTTCATTTACTCCTCCTAAGAATCTGATTTCTAACATTAACAATTCTACTGGTTTATTAGTGTATAAAATATCTCTAAAGGTGCCAAATCTATCAGAATAAATATGCTTCAAATAATTAGCAATGCATATTCTTTTTTTTTTTTTTTGATGTATCACAATGAATACATTGGCCTTAACATCTATTCTCTTGATAAGTCATTTTGAGGTGGTCCACTTTTGTTTTCCTTACTTTCACAAACATGCTTGCAGCCAGTAAGAGACTCTTCACTATGATTAATGGCCTCCCATTGGGTATACAGAAAATTTCCCAGCCTGGTTCCCTTGAGAATGCTCCACTACATGGATTTCTACGCAAAGCTAGATTAAAAGAGGAGGAGCAATAGCTATAGTCCACCTACCCCACAGCCATCAATTATATACAGTTATAAATCAAAGTTTTCAGCCAGAACAAAGACCAGTGTGGCAAACAAACAAGGGCGTTCACAGCAAATTGTTTTGAGGCAGAATAAAACTCTTGATAGAAACAATGGGTCTAGCAAAGCCACTGTCAATATCACTATAAAGTTCTGTTGATTTATTGGGAATTAGACACAGTGTATCCAATTACTGCTGAATTAACTTAAACAGAAAGCAGCAAGTGGAAAAATAAGCAAGGAGATAGATTTCTCATTTTAAAGAAAAAATCGGGCAATTCTATATCAAAGTTAATTGAATACAGTAATGTGAATCATAAAGTATCTGTACTTTAACTCTCTGTATTTGTGTTTCTTGGCTTTTGGTTTTAAGCTCTCTCTTTCATGAAACGCTGGTATGTCTACCTCATCCATATTTCATCTCCGGTCTGTTTGTTTTCCTGGCTATTTCTGCCTCTATGCCATAGATGATTTTGATCATTTCAGATATTTTTAAATACCCTTCACACACAATCTGCTTTCAAACAAGAAAGCAGAAGAAACACTAGGGGATCACAGAAGCAAAAGAATGTTAGCACCTCTCTTCATGCCTCCCTTTCTGGAGGACGTGAATCACCAGAAAGGGGTTGGGTCCCCTTTTGTCAGTGGTTTATATCTCCACTTCTGATATGCAGCAATTCTTGGAAAGCCAAATAATGTAGTATCAGTCAATATGCAAGTAAGCTTCATCCAAAAAATTTAACTGACATTTGCTACCGCACCCAGTCCAGAAAAAATGATGTATTTCACATAGACCCTGTTTTTCACTGAAGAAACACACTTCAACAAAGCAGACAGTTATTTGCAGGAAGACTTTAGACTTCTTGAATGTTTGTTAAATGTTAAAATCTGACAACTCTGACTAATGCTGCACAGCACAGGCGAGTGTCTTCAGGACTACTTAACCCTCCTGTGGGACAAACCTTGTCCTAGACTCTATTTTCATGGGTCCTTCCTTGTCTTCCTTGTGCTGCTGTTCCCCAGCTTGCAATGCATGTGAGCACCCAGAATTAGGAGGAAGATGCAATTCCTACGGCAGATACTGCACCTCTGACCACAGATGGTCTCACATGAAAATACACAGATGAACCTGCTTGTGGGCCAGGCCTGTGTTATGCCACGTGGTTAATAAACAACTCTCTTAAAAGGACTAAGAGCACGATGGCCAAACAGATACCACCACATCACTCGTACACACGGCTTTATTACCCCTCCAATGGTAGGAGCACTGAGAGGATCATCCACAGAGGCTGCCTTCCTACCTGGTCAGAAGGATTCCCGGGGTCTCCTGGAATTGAGCTGAAGAAAGCCAGAATTGCAGCACAATGGAAGCTGTGGAAGAGTGTTGGGGAAGCACTGCTATATACTTGCTCTATTTTTGTACTCTTTCCCAGGAATTCATTTCTGGACACTGTTGGAGACAGGATATTGGGCTAGACAGACCTCTGGCCTGATACAACATGGCTGTTCTTTCCACAGATAGCTTGAGGAAGAGACCTCATCTAAGAAATATGTCCAGACCTACGTTAATACATACACAAGCTCCTGTTTTCTCTGAAAATCTCTCTTGAAATGGGCCTGCTGTATTCAGAGTGGCTTAAAGGCACCATCCACTGTGGTTTTAAGGTCTCCTAGGGGCCGCACAGAGACAAAGACTCCAGGCCACTTAGCCCCACCGCTGACAGACAGCAAGCCATGCCAGAGCCTGTCAGCCAAGCCACTCCTTCTTCAGGGGGAAAAAAGCTTTCCAAGATATTATTCCTGAAAATCCGGAAAATCGCAGTAGTGGAATCCTTACTCTACACGTCCCCTTTGGAGAGGGCCAAGCCCAATGACTCTTGTGAAGCAGTTGTTGTACGGTACTAATGTAACACACAACGTGCCAGGGAACGCAGCACACAACATGGCGCCAGGGGTGAGACTGGGCTGCAAGAGGCTACCTTGTCCCAATCCTGACAGACATTTGTCTAATGTGTTCTTAAATACTTTTAGATGGGAAGTTCATAACATCCTACAGCAGTCTTCTCTGGTGCTTTATTTCCTGTATAGTCAGAAAGGTTTTCTAACCTTTCTGCAATTACTCTTTCTTCTGTCTTCCACAGATAGGTTCAAGTTATTCCCATCTTTGCAGTACTACTCTATAGAATATGTAACACTGGTATCTTTCTCAGAAGAAACCCAAACATTTCTGATGCACACAGAGTCATTATAATACAGCATGCAAATATCCTGCCTCTAAGGAAGGCTGTGGTGAGAAACATGGACCACCACCTCAAGAGGGGTTGAGTGATTCCCAGAAAAAAGTGCTGGACTAGTTATGCATGTTTAGTGTCTGGCAGATTTGCAACACATGTATGAATGGTATTGGATACAGAACAGCCTTTTTTTCTCCTTTTTATTCTGTACAGTGATAAATGGCAAATAAAGAAAAGTGATAATGATGTCTTGAGTTGTAACCCCAACTCTGCTGCTGGCTCTACACCACCCAATTCAGAACACTTAATACTGAAAGTCTACATCCTTCTGCAACCAAGTAAAACTGCAGATAATCTGTTTCCCAAAAAATTGCATCAATCAGTATATACTTGAATTTTTTTTGCATCTACTGAGAGTGTTTATTAAAGATAAAACTCAAGTTTTCTTAACCAAAGGTGATTTTTCTATCTACTTCATAGGGGCCTTATAGGTATGCATTGCTTAATATTTGTTAATTTCTTAGTTCCTGGTATTAAATAATGTATTTTCTCAAACAATAACTTAGGTTTAGTACTTCTAATACATAATACTCTCACACCAAACTGCACTGCATTTTCAACTTCCTTGTGGCCTTGTACAATAAACAGCACATCCAGTGTGTCACTGTTCCCATTTTCCACTTGGTGCAGCTCTTTGACGCATGTCTTAAATGGTCCTCAGAATAATGTCATTTGCTATTACATAGCCCTCAGATGTGCAGAACAGTAAGCCCCACCACGCACATGGAGTCCCCCCTCACATGGAGAGGGAACTCCACAGCTACCGTCCTCTTCGTGAAATTTGGCTGGAAAAAAATGTTCACAACATATGAAAATTCTGCAGTTTTGACTCCTCTATAACCCTCAAATGCTCTTCCCCAGAATCTACTAAAGCATCCCATGCCACTAGGCAGCACCTGAAGTTGCTCTTGCATTGGACTCACCTTGACAAGTGCCACACCTGCACCACGGGGCTGAGGTTCTCCAAGAGGGACAGCCCTGGCAGGGGCCCTGACATGGTGTTCTTTCCTCTGAGTCCATAATTTGGGTTCCCCACTGCCTCTGAGCTCTTTGGGTTGTGCAGATGGGCCTCTGGTGCCTGATGGCTCCTATGATGGGCCAGGGCAGGACATTATTTGGGCTCCCCCTCCCGTCCTTGTTTCCCTGCGCTCTCTTGTGGACGTGCAGGTCATCTTTTCATCGCATCACCTAACATTTGGTATCCAGATGCATTCTTACCCTCTCCAAGAACATACTGCCAGGAATCACTGCCCAGTGTAATTCATGTTATTTTGTTGCCCCTCTGAGCTCATCCTGCAGCTCCTCTGACAGGAGGACATCCTTTAACCTCTTAGTGCATCTAGTTAGAAGTTTAGTGCAGAAGCTCCAGGAAGAAGCCTGAAATCTAAAGCAACACTGCAACAGACTTTGGACATGATTTGGCCTAGAAAATAGAAGACCTGTGAAGGAAAATGCCAGTAACAATACTTTCCATGGAGCGCCAGGCAGAGTCCCTATTTCACACAAGTTTTATTTTCTTACCTCAGACTTTCTAGCACTGGCCATTGATTTAAACACTGTTCTTCCTGTTTCCTTGTGTGAATGCCATACCACTCACAGTTCAACCTCAGAAACTTTGCTCCCACATTTTAATGGTGGGACAACTCATTCCCTGGAAAAACAGGGAACTCAAGGTCGCCTCCTGCACGGCTACCTCTGCTCTCCTGTAGATACAGGCGATACAGATCGCTCGTGCCACCAAACCATACATCCCTTTCATCAGATAGATGCAACAGGATTTGACTTATAAGGACAGAACGTGGACAGACATGCTTAACTTCCCACTGGAAATTATATTGATATTTTGCTTATTTTATTTATAAATGAT
This sequence comes from Heteronetta atricapilla, assembly GCA_011075105.1. NCBI lineage: Eukaryota > Metazoa > Chordata > Aves > Anseriformes > Anatidae > Heteronetta > Heteronetta atricapilla. The sequence continues at coordinate 40,837,856 of CM021732.1, read as the reverse complement.
TGTGGAAAAGAAGCAAAAGCACATACCTACTTTCAACAAGCAGCCAAGGTCATGCAGAAGACTATAATCATCTTCATAAAAAATGAGGCAATATTAAATACACAGTTCTTTGTATGAACTTAGTGAACGGACAAATACATCTAAAAAGAGCAGATGGAAAGAAACCTTCTTTTCACTCACTATATGAAGTTATGCCCGAGTCACATAATTTTAAGATAAACATTTTCTGTAGCTGCAAAACGACTTTTTGAAGGGGCCACATATTCAAACACAACACCTCATCAAAACAGCAACTGAAACAGCCTAGCCTAAAAGCTTTCCAGGTTTTTTTGTTACTCATTTTTAATGTTTATTTCATACACATTTAGCACAGTTCATTTCAGCCGAACAGAACCCCCGTGTTTGTGATTTTTGCCTACAAGAATATTAAATTTCTGTGCATCTGTCTTCTCTCTAGGGGTTTCCCTAGGGAATATAATAGTCTATTTGTTTTTCTATTGATCTTGTATCTAAATACTGTTTTCTCCCTTTCAGAAAAAGAGAGCTGCCAAAGAATCAGCAGTGTCACTGTAAAACTGTTTTTCTTAGCTGGATGAAATGATGGCAGAGCAAGATTGGGAAAAATATTTTTCAAATCTGTTTTAATAAGCGTACTTCCAGATAGGGATATGCTAGATATTGGTCTAGGCATGCCCCAGGCCTATGATCCATCTTTCATCCTTTCTTTTTTTTTTTTTTTTTTTTTTTTTTACCAATTTCAGACTGACAGCTGAATTAGCTCATGGAAAAGGCTCCCGTAGGCAGTAACCAATAACCTGCCAACCAAGGTAAGTTGCAACAGCAAGAGGCACAGGAAAAAAAAAAAAATGAGATCGAAATCTGCATTTACATCAGCTGGTAAGGAAAAATTTGGGGATATGAAAAAGAATTAAATTATTTTAAAAAAAATAAACTAAACCACTTTGTAAGAAGAAATACAAATTGTGATTTAATGTTATGTTAAGCAATAGGCATAAATTGAAATCTTAAAACATGACTAGCCAGTCCTGGGGGTTCTGTATTCAGTAAATCCAGTAAATTTACAAATATACTAATGGAATACCTTCCTTTACCTTATTTAGACTCGGTACCACCTAGGTACAGAGGTATGTTCATCTCAGGAAGACAACAGTTAGTCACAAAAGGCAGAGCTATCAACAACCTTTTGAATCACAATGTTCATTTTCTTCTCAGGAAAAATAAAACCCTTAGCATGGGAGTGTTCATATTAGATTGCTAATAGTGAACACATACTTAATTATTTGAAAAATAATAAAAACATGAATGATATATTCACTAGCTCACTGACAAAACCGTTTTTTGCACCATATCTGTCTGACCAAGTAACTTGAGGTTACTGAAGTCAGTACTTAACATACATTTCTCCATGAAGCTAACTGCTTCAAACGTTTACAATAAACTGTTTCTGGAACAGGTTTAGCTATACCTGAACTCGCATTTTACGTGCATTTTCTTTCATTTTTCCATCACACACTATAATAGGTAAATTGCACTTTAAAACCAATGACTTTGATAGGGCGTTAGTGACTTTTTTCATGGTAGCCATTTGCTCTAATGGTATTTATTGTACCATGTAACATTAGCAAAGGTGTTTATGTTTCAAAATATCACGGAGTATTCTGTTAAGTACCATTATCGAATTTTCTTCTGTTTTATAGGTCCATATGATACTAGAATTTCAACAGATAATACAACAAACCCAAATATTGACATGGAAATTCATTAAAAAAAAAGAGAGACAACGACAACAACAACAACAACAAAAAAAAAACCACACACTCCTTTTTTGCTTAGCAGGATGTCATAAAACATAAGAAACCCACCTACCCATGTGCTGGTGAGATGGGTATTCTGTTGCTTACTGCAGCTGGGTATCTGCATTTGAAAAACATGCTTAAATTAAAGATGCAAAGAAATGCCTGGGGTTTCATTGCATTGCAAATGTAAAGAAAGACTGATTTTCTTCAAAGGAGGTTGATAATAACCTACAAACAGCAGGTATTTTCTGCTGCCAGCATGGAGCTGGCATGTCATGGCTAGCACATCTTTAATCATAATAATGAGTTCTGTGGTAATCATGATAAAATATGTTTTAACTGACAATGTTTTTACCTGCCATTGCTACCCTCTACTGAGAATTAGCTGACTCTTTTTCTTTCTGAGCTCCTCTAGCCTTCACAGCGCATCTCATTGAGGCAGCTGTATCACTAGCTGGTTTGCTACTTTAAAAGCTTTGGCTGTAGTCAGTCTGTAAGCCTTAAATATTGATTTAGTACTTTGAAATTCAGCTGATTTTGTCACAAGGAACACATTTACAAATAACTGAATAGCTTAGAAAAGCAAAGGAAGTATCTTCGCCAACTGCTATCTCTTTTCCTGTAACAGGCAAACAGTCCTCTGACTTCTTTCCCCAACAAATTCTTTTCTTTTTTTCTGCCACAGTTATTTCTTTCCCAAGTTCCTGTTTTCTTTTTTTTCTGCATTTTCTCTAAGGGTTTCCCCATGTAAAACTAACACGTTTCTCCTCTGACGGATAAAACCAGTCCTCCGGCAGGGCTCTCTCGTCCTTGAGCATTAACGCTGCAAAAGGGCCGGTTACCCTGTCCTCTGCAGCTCCCGGGGAGCACACCTTTCCTCTTCACCCAAACTGCCAAGAGAGCTCAACTTGCTCCATTCATAACCATGAGGTTACCATGAGATGACACCAGTTTCTAACTTCCTCTAGCAAAACTAATTCTCCTTGCAGTGCTTGACAGGTCATCTTCTTCGTCTTTTCTCTTAAGAAAAAAATTGACACACTGAAGAAACATTTTTTCTAATTTTTAATAGCTTTATCAGAGTACCATCTTCGAAACTGCACAAAAAAAATAAAAAAGGTAGAGGAAGCTGATGAGTATTAATTAAAAGATTTTTAAAACCCAAGAGAAACTGCCCAGCAAAGAGCTCTGAACTGCGGTGCACGCAGTATCAAAAGCTGTAAGCAAAACCAGTCCTGACATCTAACAAACTTCCCTCAGCTTCACGACAAACAAACAGGCAGCTACCAGTAAATACAACTTCCACAACACTCTCAGAAGATTACTTTGAAGGGAAGTTGGTACGGCTCTCCTGTGCAAATGAAAAATACATTAGAGAGCTGGGGAAGACCATAATATGGACACTGAACCTTGAGCTCCACAAAAAAAAAAGCTTATCTAATAGAGCTGCACCTTGGCCACCTCCATCCCAGATCTTTCCATGGCTGGGAACCTCACCGAGCAGCAAAGCTGGGGGGGACAGTCTGAGGCTACGGCTTAGGCTCGATGCCTACTCCATCGCCGGCACTCCTCTGAGCAGTTTCACACCTCTGCGTGCTGCCCAATGTTACCAGCGCTTCCACCCCACCGTGCTGTGATGAGCAGAACCAGGGATAACGCCGCTCGGTAGTTCGGATTCAGCGGCAGCACAGTTTTATTAAATACTTCAGATTATTCTGCAAAGTGTGAGCAATATAAATGAACGCTATCAGGTAAAGAGCTCTCCAGGAAAGAGCGTTTAAAGAATCAAATATGAAGAAATAGGGATCCTGAACTTCTTCCTGAGAGCCTATTTCAAAAGCATTTTTCTTTTCCTACTTATTGAGGTTTGCAGAAACATGCTGAAAGGATGTTTCTCTGTTACAACCTTTAACTCCAAGTTCTTAACCGTACCATAGATCATAATATTGTCATTCTTCACTGTCACCACTGCGTCAGCAGCTGTTTTTGGTCTCACAAAAAAGGATTTGACCTTTGGGATGGACAGGAAGCTGAAGGAGCAACTTTCTGAAAAAATAGCCTCCTGTTTACATTTGCCTTGTTTAGCGAACAATTATCTTGGGAGACATAAGTAATAAGCAAGCAAGTTTACATAAGCAGAAGTGTCATTTTGATAGCACTAAATATGAGTGCCTGTCAAGCTGTTGCTGAGTAACTTATACAATAAAATGCTGATCTGTATTTTAACAGTAAAAAAAAAAAAAAAAGCTACTGACCAGATCAGCACCATAATCCAGCGGAATCAGATGGCTATCCATCACCATGAAGCCCATCCCTACCAGCAGAGAAAACAGGAGCTGCCATTACTTTTCTGTGGCCCAGTTTTTATTGGCATTTGTTTACAATGGTATCTGCAATGTTGGTCAATCTAGGACATCACTTTTGCTTTCTATTCCGTATTCTCTGATCTCTCACAAGAGCAACAGCCAGCCAGAAACCATTCCCCATACATGTCCTAAACCTTCTCAAATGCTTTCATTCTTAATCAGCACTAAGTTCTCCCTCTGTATTTGTATGCTGGCAATAGATTATTTCAAATTATTTCACATTGATCATAAAAAAGGAAGGGTGAATTATACACAAGTGTAGCATCTCATAAGGGCTAAATGTATTTTCAGATAACGGATAATGGCAAAGACTAAACAACTTGGTCTTCTTTTAAAATATTGTGTCCTACTAAACTAAAAAGCTATTTAAACATATTGCAAGCACTAACACCTAATGTGTAGATAATCTGACTCTATTTTAATGAAGCATCACCTCATTTTCTGAGGATGGAAAATATGCAAAAATCAAATATGAAGTATAATCATTTTTCCAGCTTCATATTATAAACTACCTTCATGGTAAAATTTAATCTAAATATTTTTAAAGGAATGGTGCTGTTAAGGTCCAGTAGACAGTATATTATCAGAAAGTCAACTTCAAGAGCACCCGTGAGAAATTACTTTAAGAGTGTAACAGAATTTATTTGCTTGGGAAAACAAACAAACAAAAATCAGTACTGTTTGAGTCCATATATTCCCAGCTTCATACACAATCTTGAGGAAAAACTACACAAATCATGGAAAACATTTACTCCTATATAGACACATACCTCTACTAATTTTATATTTGTATGTACTTAATGTGCTTAATTTGGTAGATCACTACTACGTTGATATTTGGTTCACTACAGGATAGTAACTGTACTGACAACAAACTCTTCCCAGGAGTGTACTGAGGCAAATTCTTCTCTTAGTCACACAGTAACAGTCCTTTGAAAAAATCCCATCCTGACTCAAAGGAAAATGTAGATTATCATTTACTTACATTTCTGAAAAACAATTGGACCTAAGTCCTCCACAGATGACCAGTAGCCTATTTTGCAGGAAAATGTGACTGTACTGTTGATGGATTCTGGAGAAAACTGAAAGCAGAAGCCGCCTCACACTGCAGTATCGCATGGCCATGATGCCCAATACTACTGCCTTTTCCTGGGCAGCATGTTCTCTTCCGCTGCTTCACTAACATTACCAAACGTAAATGGAAGAAAATATCCAAAAACCTCATTGGACAATTTCATGACACCAAAATGCAGGAAGAATAATTTTTGGCTTGCCATCTAAGCTAGTGAGAAAACCTTTTCATTTTTTTCCCCAATGCACTCAAAGCACCTACAGAACATCATCGTATTTACCATTTGGGATACATGATATGACAAGAAAAGAAGGTGCATCTATTTTTAACAGCTGCTGGGAGCCTGATGACTTGAATTACAAAAAGCTATGCCTGAAGAAAGCCATGCAAGCCATCTAACCACAGCTCAACAATCCTGGTTACATGCTCTGTGATCAGCATTCTTTTGGATCCATTTATATGAGAAGGATTACGAAATATTGTTCCTACATTTAAAAGTCCACTGGGATAACTGCGATAATGCTACCTCTTTTACTGCTTAATGCAGACCATTGGTCTCCTCTGCTCGGGCTTCCTCTTGCAGTACGGATGCCAAGAATATTTCTATTGAACATTTGGCAAGCTTTTTTCACTTAAGAAAATTAAAAGCCTCCACAGAGTTAAACAATGTAAGCTTCTTTACATATAGGACTCAACTTCAACTTTCCCATCTACCTGAAGTTCATCACCAACCTGTGTGCTGAGGCAGCAAAAGACTATGGATTAACCATCAGTATGAAGAAAGCTGAGATAATGTGCCATCCTACACTTGGGAGAGGATAAAGATCTAGCATGACAATCAATGCAGATGTACTCTAATAATGGATTTCACTTACAGGGATTAGTTTTGTTTAAGCATTAGCCTTAGTGATCAGTAAATCATTATTTAAATGTAGAAAGTTGTACCTTGCATTCAGCGAAGTATCCCCCTGAATCTGAAACCAGCAAAGTATGAAATAAAACAGTGAATCCCCACTCTACTTCTATTCACAATAACGTCACCTCTGCCTTCTCTCTTCCTTCCTTTCCCCCTCGGAGCTCCAGCTCACCCCAAGCCCATGTCCCCTTCCCTCTCGTCACCCCAGTGATCACCACTGTCACTCAGGCCATGTCCTCTGCCTTCCTCACCACCTTACTGTCTCTCCCTCTGCTCCTGCTCTCTGTCCTCTCCAAACTTCTCAGCATGTGGCCCCTGGATTTCCTCCTTGTGTCAAGAAGCCATGCCTTCACACTTGCTTCTCTGAGTTTCATTTACTCTTTTTTTTTTTTTGTCTCTTTCCAGAGCAAACCTAAGTCCTCTTGTCACAGAATTGACTCCTTCCATCACAAAAGAGACCAAAAAAAAACAAAACCAAAAAAAAAAACCAGAAAGCAAAAAGTAGCCCTGGCCCTAGCAAGGCACTTCTTGCCATCAGATGTTTATTCGATCTGAACTCCTTCTCCCAAGGCATGCCTTGCCTATTGACGCTGGAAACTCTGAGCACAAAGACTACTTGCTCTGGTGTGTTTGTTCACTGCCTCGCACAAAAAGGCCCTGCTGTAATAGAGTAATTTCTGAACTAAAAAGAGTCAGTGTCAGGACATTACTATTTTTAATGCAGCTCATCCCAGGGAAACCAACATCCTCTCTTTTTTTAGGCTTTCTAAACAATATAACAAGTTTCTGTAACTGTTTGCAGGCACAGAGGTAACAACCAAGCGGGCTGCTGGATGTAAGGAGTATGTACTTATCAACAGACGAGTCAAGTACAGGCATCTTGCACCTTTCCCAACAAAGTGAAATGGACAGCCAGCTTGTGCCATAAGCTTTAGGTATCAGACATACAAGATGGTTAACTGCCAATCACAGTTTTATCTGGTGGTATGAAAATGTTAGCCCAGGTCACCCCACATGGGCGTACACGTGGGCATCCACATTTACACTTGCAAATGGCCAGCTTCTGCACCAACCCGCTCTGCCTGCCCGGCAAGGTGCAGAGCCTGCCCTTAATGGGATTTTGCCATGACTTCATTTTTGTGCCCCTCCTCACACACTGTAAAAACTGCAACCTGATTTTCACTCATGCACACTGTTGTGTTTCGTAACTTCTGGTAAATGATAACTCCTGCATTGCTTTCAACAAGCTCACGTTCATTGATGTTCATTTTCTTCATCCACATGAAGTCTAACAGAAAAGTAACCTTGTGTTTGACAAGAAGTGAGATCATCTAAGATAGGAATTTGTCCTCTTATATAAGGAAATGCCTGTACTATTCACAAAGTATATAATAAAAAAGATAATACAGATTCATAAAGCTGTGTGAAAGCAGAATTTTTAAGAGTGGTGGCCATTTGTCTGCCCAATAGAAAAACGTATAAAGTGAAGGCTTTAAAAATAAAAAGAAATAGAGCTTGAATGGCAAAGGGAGACAGATGGAAAAAAGAAAAACATCCTTGCCACTATGAAATCGGCCTCAATATCTGAAGTTGGTAAGGGACAGAATTTGTTAAGGTAAAGTGACTCTTCAGGGTGAAAACAAGTTCGAAACATACTTCAACCTAAAGCAAACAGGCTGCTTCTCAAACAAGGAAAGCAGTTTACACTCCAGTTACGAAAAACAAGTGTATTCATTTGTCTTAGGTGCCAACTGCCATAAATTGAAACCCTCAAACTTTAATCATCAGTTAATAATATTTGTGTAAAAAATATTTTTATCTCTACTTAACTGTCACCTATAGCCCTTTCTGACCGGCCCCCCTTATGAACCTGAAACAAGCACTAACCTTTTCCTGTTTGTTAAACAGACAGAAGGAGAAACAAATACTCAGAAGGTAAACCTTTTCCTTCTCAGCCTTATCACTCAGACCCACCAGAAAAGAATTCTCTTCTATGTCTGAACCCTTGGCTTAAAAGCCATTACATGTTGAATTGCACTTTTATAAAATATTGTAACTGGCTAGCTAAACAAAAAAAATCATAAAACCTTTAATACATACATACACTACATAAACTTGAGAACTGGATGACGACGGTGACAGATTTGGACCGAACAAAACTGAGCCAAGTTTTGGGCTGGGAGAATAACACTTCCAGCACCACTACTAAGTTCAAAGGGTTACAGTAAATGGACTTATACCAGACTGGTGGACAGTCACTAGCGGGGTTCCCCATGGCTCCCATTTTAGGGCCAGTTCTCTTCAATGTTTTCATAAATGATTTGGATGTAGGACTTGATGGTTTAACAAGTAGGCAAGCTAGTTTGCAGATGACTGTAAATTGGGAGGAGCTGTTAATTCTGTCAAGGGTAGAGAGGCCTCACAGAGAGATCTTGACATGTTAGAGAGCTGTGCAAACACCAGCAGTATGAAGTTTAACAGGATCAAGTGCCAGATTCTGCACCTGGGAAGGGTCAACCCTGGATATACAGACAGACAAGGGGACAAGAGGCTGGAGAGCAATCCTGTGATCTGGGGTTTTTGGTCAATAGTAAGTTGCATATGAGCCAACAGTATGCCCTGGCAGCAAAAAGGGCCAACCATACATACCCTGGGGTGCATCAGGCACAGCACTACCAACTGGTTGAAGGAAGGGATTGTCCCGCTCCGCTCTGCTCTGGTGCAGCCTCACCTCAAGTACTTTGTGCAGTTATGAGCACCACAGTATGAGAACATAAAACAGTCAGAAAGCCTCCAAAGGAGGGCTATGAAGATGGTGAAAGGTCTTTATGACAAAACACATGAGGAGCAGCTGAGGCCCCTTGGTTTGCTCAGCCCAGAGCAGAGCAGGCCGAGGGGAGGCCTCATGGCGGCCTGCAGCTCCCTCACAGGGGAGCGGAGGGGCAGGCGCTGAGCTCTGCTCTCTGGGGACAGCGACAGGACCCGAGGGAACGGCATGGAGCTGGGACAGGGGAGGGTCAGGCTGGGGGTTAGGGAAAGGGTCTGCACCCAGAGGGTGGTTGGGCATTGGGACAGGCTGCCCAGGGCAGTGGTCATGGCACTGAGCCTGGCAGAGTTCAAGAAGCCTTTGGACAATGCTCATTGTAGGGTCTGATTTTTGGTCAGTCCTGTAGAGCCAGGGTTTGGACTTCATCATTGTAACTCAGGATATCCCTTTCAGCTTGGGATATTCTATGATTTTATGACCACTGCGAAGTCATTTCATACATGATTACAAAACTGAGGGGGGATGACACTGCTCCAGAACGCCCAAGAAGCACCAACAACACTTATTTTTCCACATGCCCAACTCTGTAATGCTCTTTTTCCCATACTAATTTCAATGTAGCTATTTTTCACCATGCCGCCAAGTTGCTGCACCACACCTGTATGGAGGCAGTGATCTGAAGAGCAGACAAATGCTGCTTAGAGAATAGGTGTCACATGTGAAACAGCAGATGCATTGATGCTAAGGCTGCACTGGCCACCAGGAAACTTCAAAACAAAATGTCATGCTCTTGGCATACTGCTGAACAACTGCAGTTGTTTCTTCTTTTTTCCCTTCCATTTCCTTCTCCTCTACCTGCTTATCACTCCCAGTGCCCTCCCATGCAATCAGTAAACAGTCCCAAGCCAGAAACCTCTTGCTGTGAATCAGATGGAGCTGCTAGCAGGGGGTTCTCCCTTTGAGTCTCAACTTTGTGATTCATTGGATGCTTTGGCTACCGAACTCTTGAATTGTGAATGCTTGAAGCGTGCTGCAAGGCCAGTCTCACTTTCTACACTGAAAACTAGTAACATTTCATGCTAATCACATTGCCCCTGAACATTTGTCATGGTGAGATGGACAGTCCTTTATATTCTGTTGCTATCTGTACTATGTATTAATTACAGGAAGGGCATTCAGAACATAACTTAGGTCTCTTTAATGGCTTTTAGAAATCTAAACACATGAAAACAAACATCGGGTTTTGTTCTGTGCATAATCCTTACCAGCTGTGACTGAGCTTTATATAAACTGGGTTATTTGATCAACTTCCTTAACGAGAATTGCCTTGTAGTGTAAGTCATCTGAGGAGGTAGTACGAAAAGCAAATTTTACTCAGCTTTACTCTGTAGTGTCATCACTCAGAAAAGGAATTAGAGTAATTAATTATTTTTACTCACACACTCCATCTGAGGTACTCAACATGATCCAGTATGGGACAGGTAACTGTTAAGAGTCTGGTAATTCACAGATGTGCAGCATACTTATGAAATTCATCCAAAGACATTTAGCTTGCTAGGGGCAGGATGGGGAAGAACGCCAAAATATTTTTGTCTTCTCTGAAGAGTTGCTGTTTGCCAAACAGACCACATGCTAATGCAGGATTTCTTTAATAAAAATAGAATCTTAATACTGGAAAATTACAAGAATTGATACAGAAAGCATCAGTTACAAAAGTTGCAGCTATGCACATTAACAGCAAACCATAAATCAAGGAGCAAACACAGTGATGCCACAAAACCATCCATCTATGGGAGATGTCCAAAGAATGAAATGCAGATGCTCTCCCAGTAATATCAAAGCATTATCTACAGCATCCTGATGAAATGTCAAAACCAAACCTGGGGTGTCATACTCTAGCCATGCACAGATGTTTCATTCTCCAGTCATTAAGATTAGATTGTAACATTCACATCCCTTCACTGCCACAGTTAGGATCACAGCCTCTTTACCTAGTGGAAAGAAGTGGGTGCTTTCAGAAAGCTGTCTTCTGTCTTGAGCACTCCAGGTAAAAAAAAAACATCCATCTCCTACTTAAATTTCAGGTGTTCTGAGCTGCCTCTTAAGTGCTGTGCTGTTTAAGGAAAGGGACTGAAACCCCATCAGTTCGGGAACCAATGTTAACAACTCTACATTAGGTTGTTTATTTCTCTCCCAGAGCATCCCAGCATCATGCCACGGCCCTGTGCTTCACATTTTACATTAGTTTTTCCTGTGGGAACAGCGTCTTTTCCCATCAAGAATAAATGAACTGTTCTTTCTGGAACAGAGGAACTGAGCTGGCTAGTCACAGACCTTCCCCATTATTCCCTGTGCTGGTTCTTCAGGTGCTTTCCTTCGGAGTTAGGCTGGTGGGCTGTGATCTCACAATAGGAATGATCGTGCTTACTCCAATATGAGTTCAAGTCCAGTGTTTGATCTGTTTTTCTGGGAGAACTCTTAAGAGCCCTGTCTCAAATTAGCATCAAAACCAAGTTAAAGTGGACATGCACAATTTCAATTTACTGTAATGCTACCTACAACCTTCAACGTGAAGGAGCATGACTACACCTTCAGCCTTGTCAGGTCTGATACTGTTGGGGTTTGTGAGACCGAGCAAGCCCTGAGATGGGACAGATCTGCCACCAGTGGCAGCATGATGGGAGCACACTGAGAAAAATAAGTGTTTATAGAAGGAATAGTGCCTGAATAAGGGACAACATCACCAGTAAGGGGGGTCAGCTGGCCATTCAGGAGGTGTGAGGCTTCTACCTTCTCTTAACTCTGTCTAGCTGGGCAAAAAGACAACAAGAAAACTTTCGTACACCCTCCAGTCATAACAAGTCAGGTTAAAAAGAGCTGGTGAAAAGGAAGTAAGATCAGTTTCTAGAAAATTTAGATATGCTCAGGTAAAAAAAAAAAAAAAAAAAAAAAAAAAAGCCTCCGATAATCCTGATTAGTGAGAGTAACAGATACCTTGGAGGGCTATTTGTCTCTCTCATAGTTAGTAAACAAACAGGTGTTTTTAATGTTATGTTTTACGTGAAGATATTTAAAATACACATCCAAAATCCCAAAGCTAGAAGAAACTGTTTTACATAGCAGTGGCACCATGCAACCAACTCCTTCCTCCATTACAAATGCCAACTACAACATGGAGGGCAAAAATGGCCAAGCAGGGAAGAATAACTTCTTTTTACAACCTCCCTCCAGCTTTTTTGCATTTTCCCGTAGTACAAAGACTTGAATACACAAGACTCATTCTCAAAGTCCTTCTCAGACATGCTATGGAGGAAAAGAGGTTTTCCAGTAGGTTATTTAATCCACAGTCCACCTATAATTACTCGTGCACAGAAAAAGAAACTTCTCATTTCAGGCTTCTGAAAGCAGATTAATGAAAGTGCTTTTGTTTATGGGGAAAGAGGGAACAGGGTGACTTGCTTAAAACGATACATTTTTGCCATATGTAGGTAGAAAATAAACCCATCCATCAAGGATGTATTAATAATGGATGAAAACTGGCTCCAGACACAAGATTACTTGGTGAAAATGCCAGAATAATGGATACAGAATTTTTATTCGATCAACTGCAAAGAACGGAGGAGATTAGTTTATGCAAACTCTCCAGAACAAGGCTTTATTTCAGAAAGTAATCCTTCCGTTTAGCCAAGGTTTTGCTTGCTTGGAGATACCACAAAACAAAATAAAAAAAATGTATCTGGCATACAACGAGACAAGCCTCCGTACTGCACTTAAAAACAATTAAATAAGCAGTTTGCATCAGAGTAAAGCTTTTAACTATTGGAATAGGCAGAGCCAAATCTCATATTTTGTGCATACAGTTAAAACTGCCAAAGAGGGTTTATGTACCGATTAGTGGAGATTATGTAGAGTGGTACTGCCATTTTTAAAAAATACAATATTATTACAAAGAACCCCTAGAGGTTCATATGAAGATGGTCTCTATTTCATAGACAGTAAAATCACTGAGGCACATCATCACAGCAATGACTTACTACTCGTGCAGGAGCCAGGGGAGTTGAGCTAAGGACTGCTAATGCAGGCAACAGCCCTCCTCTGCAACCGAGTATGTGAAAGCCAGTTTACAACTTGTATCAAGTTTTTCCAGGACTCTGAACGAAGCATTAACGCATCTGCATCATTTGTCAGCTTCTCCGGCCTTTCTAAGAAATTAGGACAAATTAAAAACACCTAAAATATCTAGTATTTGAAAAGTTTCTGCTTCCTGTCAACTCTAATAACTCCAGTGGTGGCTTTAAATCTTCGTCAGGCTTTCGGGAAAAGTCACTTTCACAATCCCACCACGTGCATGGGAGAAGATTAAGTACTGAATCATGCCATTCAGATGTCTGAGTTGGGGTGTCTCAGGCCTGGCTAAAATGTAAGTTCAGTGTTTTAATCAGCATAAGGCTATTTATCTTCATTACAAACACAAATTCTAACATTACTTAGCAGATATAGAAATGTTTGTTTAGATCATTTTCTTTTGGGGGAAACCTGTTTATCATGATTGATGGTCACCAGCAGCACAAGAGCGGGATAACATAAACATCACTTCACTGGACTTCAGCAGTTTTTAATTGTATGCTAAAAGCAGGTAACACAACTTGCTTGGAAGAACACTGATTTGGTTTTCAGTAACAACCTTCATCTACAGTATGACTGAAACAGAGGAAATCAAGGTATTTACAGCGGACACCAGCAGAAACACAAGCATTATCCATTATTTAGTCAGACACTTGTACACTTGGATGCCTCCCAGACCAGGTCCCACCTCACGTAAAGCAGGCAGAACATTGCTATGCATACCCTAAGCATCCTTAGGGTATATATGGGTGCTATATGGGCACAGCTACTTGCACTGTACAAGCACAGGCTGTGCGCTGTATACTCATCCACACCACATTTTCTGCCACCCCTCCACGCACCCCCAGTACACCTTCCCTATCACAGCACCACCCTGCTCTCCTGCTTCTCACACCATCTTGCCAACATCCACAAACTGCCCAGGCAAACCTGCGGCAGAGGCAACACCAAGCAGTATTTTATGAAAATATACACTGGTTTCCCATCACCATTTCCTATCTCCCTCTGGGTGCAACCTCTGCAGGTTCCCAAGTGATCCTGCTCACACACACACAACAGAGCGCCTCAGCTCAGTGCATGCAGAATCAGGCCCCTGGTGCATGAACTCCTTAGTGCAGCAGGTGAAAGTAAGCCTTTCAGTCATCACAACAGCTTGGCTACACCAACCAGGGTTAAGCTATCTTTACACAGGTCCAAAACCTACCTGTGTCTCTATGCTCTACCTCAAAGCTGAAGGGAAAGAAAGGGAAGTTTACTATCAAGGAACGTCCACGTGATTTATGCAGTTGGTGGCACACTGCACGCCAGGATCTTCACATGCCTTACTGAGGCAAGCATCCCCTTTCTGAATCTGACCAAGAGTTTGTGGGGCTTGCAAATTAAAAACACAACTGGAGTTCTACCATTTCCCCTTCCTATCACCAAAACAAGAGAGAGAAAATATTTGGTTGGGAGGGATACAACACGCCCACAATAGGAGTCTAGCCCTCAGAATCAGGAGACCACTGATGGACTTGGAGAGACTTCTGTAGCTGACCATGGAGTGATGATGAAGTCTCCTGGAGCAGACCAGCCCTGGGAAAAAGTGCATCCCCTGGCAAAGAGGCGACAGGCTGGAATGAAGCATGCAACAAACCAACAACAAAGTAGAAAAAAGTGTGTTTGCCACTTGCTACCTTTTCTAACTTTTTTTTAGGGCTGGCTGAAAGGGAAATGGCTCAAGCCAACCACGCTGTCCTGAAGAGACCTGTTTCCCTGCCTATGTAATGAAAATTATAACAAAATTTTCCAGTAACTCCCTGATTCTTTGGTGCATCCAAGGCAAGGGCTACAGCAAAATGTTCTTTTTGTTTTGTCCTTTCTTCTTCACTAGAACAGCAATAGCCACGTGTACGTCTTAGCAGTTCTGCACCCTGAAGACAAGGGCTGCTCCTGCTCTGAGAAGAGAAATGCTGGAGGAGAAAGGAAGAGGGGAAGACCTGGGACAGAGCCCTTGTACTTTGGGTTTGTTGCTCTGGGGCCCTCCGGCAGCTCGGGAAGTGTCTGGTGCCACGCAGGGAGCTACATCTCCTCCAGGCAGACCCACTGCCTCACAGACCCACACCTGATGCCCTCACCGGCAAAAGCAGCACCTGCCAGCCTCACTTCCCCCGCTGCCAGGCAAGGGGTCAATGGGACCACCGGGGGCGGGGGGGGGTCTGCTCGAGCACTCTGCCTGCTCCAGGCAGGTGCCTGCTTTCTAGATAAATCTCAGCAAGAGAGCTTGGGATTTCTGCTCACGCTCTTTTGCAGATCCAGGTTCACTTTTCCAAAGGCGTTCAGAGTCCTTGACACATGAAGAACAGGCTCCTCATGACAGATATTCCTTGCTACACAGCTACCTTTATGAGACCGACTTAGGAATTTAAGTACCATTAGTATTATTCTAATGAAAAATATCTGAAGTCACTCACTATCAAAGAGAAAAATTCAATTATCTCCATCATTCTAGTGCTAGGAAAATATTGTGCTGAAAAAAATAAAACACTTGTAAAATTGCTCTGCAGATAAGCCCAGGTTTAAGCTTTGCTGCCCCAGAGCAGACAAGCAGGAGCCCTGGAGAGCGGCTGTTGCCCTCCCTCTCCCAGGCAGCAGCACCTGGGGCCACCCAAGAAAGCCAGCCCTCCTTTAGGCACAAAAGCTCAAGACGTGGAGAGACTTTCAATGGAGATTCTGACTCAATTTTAGAAAAACAATACCCGAATCTGAAGCAACTCTCCCTTTTAAGCACACCTTTAGCTCTGTACTGTTCCTATAATAATGAGTTCAGTGAGAATTGAAGTGCAAGCAACATAACAGAAGGGACACTGGAGTACTTCAGACAGTGGAAAATGAAGAAAAATAGACATCACACAACAGAAACTACTGGGCTCTGCGTTGTTCTATAGCATAAGGCAATGAAAAGAAAAGCTGACAAACTACAAGGGAAAAACACATCAGGCAGGTAATACTTCTATTTATAGAAAAATTCCATTTATAGCGATGCTAGTATGAAGGGGAGAAAGAGCCTAAAACAAACAGTCCATTATTGGTCTGATGAAAAGCACGCTCAAGTCAATGTCAGTCTTTAAATTGACTCTAAAAGACTTTGTGTCAGGCCCTATTTAAGACTCCACCGTACGAGGGACAAGGAGAGAGGGGCGTATCCCAATTCGCTTGAAATAAGCCAGAATTTTCTCTCTGGTTATAGCAGCACCAAGCTTTACCCAGTCCTTGCATATGGCACACAGGTAGAACGATCCCAAAGTTAAGTTAAATGAAAAAAAAAAAAATATGTGATATACTGCCCAGAAAACTTACAGGAAAGATACCAGGGTAACGCAACAGATGAGTAACAAATTTCCATATAAGTGGCTAGAATAAAGAGTAAACAGGAGATGGCTCAGTTTCGAATTTCCAGGAGCTATTCACGTTTGTTTAAAAAAGGTCTAGAAAATAAAATGAAAATGTTATTGTATGTATTATTAGAGAATTCTTAGAAGATTTAATTTAAATCCCTCATAAGCAAAAGTGAAGCAATTTATTGTCATTAAAAGGAAAGTAAGATAGGAAGGGCAGTTATGACAGGCATTACAACTCCTTAGCCTCTTATCCTGTGAAATTTCTGAAATATTACTTACCATCATGTCACTGACCTACGGAAATACCAGAAGGAAGAAAAAAACTGCAATGTGTTATACTGTAATTCTGAATGTGGATGATGAAATTCCAGACAAGTGAGACACCTTTTAAAAGTGAATTATATAGATTTATGACTATTTCACTAGCATCTTCATAAGAACTTTAAAACAGTTCATCTCCTACTGATTTTCTTCTTAGATGCAGAAACAAACTTCTCCTTTACAGTCTGATTCCCAGTTATGACATCTGCTTCTCACATCAAGGTCAGTATTTCAGTGAAGAATTTTCCTTACAAACTTGCTATGCTTAAAACAGCGGTGGGACAAGTCCAGATTTCCTTCTGAGCAAAATTGTTTAACAGGAATGTTACCCTGAAACCATTACAAATTACAGTGAAAAGTCTATAGAAAAGTGTGTATTAACATTCACATGAATATGAAATGAGATCAGCATTGTGAAAAGAGACCACAGTAAATACCAGGGGAATCAACGAATTCTAAGCAATTACTGCAGAGCGCTTCAGCACTGGACTGTTTCAAAGCCCACGGAAGTTGCTAGAAAGACACAGGTGTAGCAGGTCCTGGGGTCATAGCTGCCAACAGGCAGCATCAATACTCAGAATCACAGAATGGTTTGGGTTGGAAGGGACCTTGAAGATGACCTCGTTCCAGCCCCCTGCCATGGGCAGGGTCACCTCCCACCAGACCAGGTTGCACAAAGCCCCATCCAGCCTGGCCTTGAGCACCTCCAGGGATGGGGCATCCACAGCTTCTCTGGGCAGCCTGTGACAGGGCCTCACCACCCTCTCAGTGAAGAATTTCTTCCAAATATCTAATTTAAACTAAAAGAGGGTAGATTTAAAGCCGTGACCCCTTGTCCTATCACCACATCCCCTGACAAAGAGTCCCTCCCCAGATTTCCTGTAGCCCCCTTTAGGCGCTGGCAGGCCGCTGTAAGGCCTCCCCAGAGCCTTCTCTTCTCCAGAGAAACAAACCCAGCTCCCTCGGCCTGTCTCCATACAAGAAGAGCTCCAGCCTTCTGATCACCTTTGTGGCCCTCCTCTGGACTTGTTCTTACTGGAGTGAAGAATGCTTCCTAGTAACTTACACATAAAAAGGCAAATAAACAACAGCCACAAAGACCCTTAGGGTAACAAAGGCACAGCCACCAATGTGGCACTGTAGACGGAGCCATCCAGACAGCAGAAGGGATGCGAAGCTGAACTCCTCAGAAAAATGAACCCGAGGACAATTTACTACCAAGCTTATATACACGATATACAGCCTTCTACATACAGCCCAAAGACAGCAGGCAGACACTTGTCTGGACAACACACAGGTCGCTAAAAATAAGCCACCATCACCACCACCTCTCTGGATGTCAGTAATTTAACAGCAGATCTACCTCCTGCCAATCTTATTTATTTATTTATTAGGGGGGGGAGGGAGAATCCCCCTAAAACTCCACCACAGAGCTGCTTTGTGCCATGCCACAGCATGAGCAGCACACACTGATAAACTAATTCTGCTGACACTACTGCTGAAATAGGACAGCCGGGCAACACAAGACACAGAGAGCTACAAAATACTTAATACTCTGCTGCAAAGGGTGGAAAAAAAAAAAAAAAAAAGAGGGGGTTGGGGAAAATTAGATGAAAATCGACACTGTGAGCTGTTGAAAAACAACATTTCCATCAGCCCCCAGCAGCGTACTCACAAGTCACCTAGATCTCACCAAGGCTGAAGATTTGCAGTGCTATGACCCATCATCCCATAGTTCACTGAGGAACCAAGTAGCTGGGTCATGCAATAGCAGATGCACACGGGATAGAAAACCTCTTGCTGAGACTGCTGCTCCAGCTCCCGGACTCCCCTCTGTGACCAATGAAGCAACCAACTCCTCTGCCCCCAGCTTCTGCGGATGGGGACATGGGGACAGGGTTAAACCTGGATTCATAACCTTGTTATGATGGATACCTGACGCATTGAGAAAGTCGGGGTGGAAAAGCTTCTTTCTTCAAATAAAAACATTTTAAATATTAAACATACACAAACACGACACACAGACAATGCCGAGAAAAAAAAAATCACATTCCTTTTCATTTCAGAGTAAGAGAGTCTTCTAGCTTGTTTTCTTAAAATCGTGCTCTAATTTGATAGATGTGGAAACTGACTTCCACTGTCCCGTAAAAAGAAATTAATACTAATAATCCAGAGGATTAGGGATCAGAGGTTAGTGCACAACCTTTTAATGAGCAAGGTATTTAAAGACTGATGACACAGTATATTTTTATTCTTCAGTAATTTAGTACAGAAGTTCACATTGATTGCTTAAAAGGCCATTCGATTTTATTTCCCATATTTAATTGTTCTTAGTGCCCAATAAATGGTTGACGGGAGAAAGTAAAAGATTATTTTATTCTTTTTGTGTCGTTAAAAATACTGTCGGCCCAATTCACTCATTCACACGGCCTCTACATGCCCTTCATGTTTTCACAAAACTGGGCAGATTATCTGTTTTTCATTTCCACAAAACCTGAAACCCCCACAGCACTCAGGCTGTCTAACCTGAACTAAACCTCTCACAGGTACACGAACAAAAAGGAGGTATTTTACCATTCCCAAGGAGAACTTTATAAATACAACAAAGAAAAAACATGGACTTGCACAGGAAAATTTTGTTTTACCTTAAAACTTACTTCTTCAAAAAAGGGCTGCCTGCTAAGTCCTTATGCCTTCTTATGGCTTGGATCTCTTCAGATCCTGCTCACTGAACAAGGGCTGCAGGCCCACAGATCAGGTGAACGTGCAATTAAACACATGGCATAGTCATATGCTTAAAGTTCAGCACGTGCTTAAACTAGCTCATCATCTGTTCCTCTTACTGCTCAGCATACAGAACAAATGTGAAAAACATACAAAAGGTGCTGTCACCTAGCAAGTATTTACTGTATTTACACTAAATATTTGAATTATGTCCTTCAGTGAACATCGTGACAATTTCCCAGGTAGACAGTTACGTCTTTATTTTCCAAGAATTATCTAGTTATCTGGATGACGTACGATTTCTAGGTTGTTATTTGTACAACATCCAGATAATGCGACAGCAGGTATTTGTTGAATCCACCTACATGCTTGCATGATTTTGAACTCACTAGAACCTGGAAAATAAAAAAAATTAAAAGCTGGCTTTTTTTTTTTAATCTCTTTTCAGACTTCCTGTGATGTAAGAAATTAACATCTCCATTTTACATCCAAGAAGCTGAAGCTGAAGAAATATGGTTTGGATTTGCAAAAGGTTCTAAGGAAGTTTAATGCCCTGATTGCCTTAATTCCTAACATGTTACCCTTACTTTCAACAAAACTCCTAAGGTGAAATTGCTAATGCCATTGAACTCACCAGGATATTTTACAATGATTTCAACAGTATCAGGATTTCATCTTCTAACGTCAGTGGGATTTTTATCTAAATAAAATCTGGGACTTCTCCTTCATAGCAATTCACAGTATTTTATCACATACCACTGAATTACTGAAAAAATAAATTGTTCCACTACTGCATTTAAAGTGAATCTTATTCAGAAGAAAATATATAGATTCTTAACAAAAAATAAATAGATGCTTGACAAGAAGTTTAATACATGTGTATGAAAGGCAACTTTTAAAATTAATTTTCCTGTAACATTTGATACTGATGATCTCAAAGATCATCGCTGCAGAAAGGAATAGAGATACATTAACAAAAAGAGGAAATAGCATAAAATTTCTTTTGAAAGATAACACAGAGTTTTTGAAATGCAATCACAGTTGAACCAGTACAAAATCTTAGATCTGTAATCTACTTAAGTATTTATTGATTGACACCCATGACAAAATAACTGTTGCCCTAATAGGATTCACATCTAGCATTTAAGTTTCACAAATAGTTCACACGGTACACTTACATATAAATCAATTAATATTGACTGATTGATCAATATACGCACAATATGAAAAACAGTTTTGGCGGCTTTATGTTCTCCGCAGAGCAGCTTTACCTACTGATGATTAATTTTAATTTACTTTAAAGGATTCCATTGCACTGAAACTTTAATTAAAAACGAAATGAGAAAGTCTATAAAGTCTGCATAGCATCAATTACCTCGACTTGATATCCTGCACTTCGCCTACCCTCTGTACATATGGTTTCTGTTAAAATAATTGGAAAGCACTTCTGAACAATGTCACCCACACATCCATTCTAAGAGTGAGAGGATATATTACCATTAAATGTCACTAATATTAATAAAGAAACAATTAATTCTTCATTACCTATTTCTAAAATACACCATCAAGCTCCTTCAGTTCAAACACAAATAAAACATTACACATGCCTGTCAGTGAAATGGGTAATCATCATCATCGTCGTAATTTATATCGCTTTCTGTTATAAGTCTAATGCCTCATCTATTTATAAAGCTTTTTGGCTGACATTATAAACAGCCTCTTTGAAATATTAAAAAAAAAATCTAGCTGTTATAAAGCAAATTCCCATACCCCTTGTCAACTATTTCCTTATAAAATGTTGCTTCTAATTTGCATTAAAGTTTCTTTTGGTTCACAGACAAAATCTACATTTATAAATGTTACTGTTTCAGTTAAACACACTAAATAATACTTTCTGTTGACTTACGCATGCATAAAAACATGTATTCAGCAGACTAATTTGAATCCCAAAGAAAATCACTGTGAGGAACACGCAGACAGAAAACCGTTCAGACGCTGCTGGTGAGTTTACACGAGGAATAAGTTGGCTCAGCAGCCATAAAGTGTCTGATTTAAAGATCAGAGTCGGTGACAAGACTCCTACGCACTACCAACACTGGTTTGGATGAGGTACAAGAGCAGTTCAGCGTTTTAATTATTGAAAGAGCCTGGAATTGTCACAGTCCCCGTCCACTCCAAGCAGTCTCAGGTTACAAGCCTCGGAGGTGTCTCTGGCATGCTGCCTGGGCTATTTAGCGCTATTTGTAAATTAGACACTTGTGTAAGAATGTCCATTTTAAATATCTTTGTTTAAATGAGACTGATAAGAGATGACCAGATACACATTTTATGAGACTGCTAAATAATTACGTGACACAAAAACGGCTTGTGAATGTTACCGGACAGTTGATAACGTCACATTAAGGTAGCTCGTGCATTCACCATTAAAAAGTAAAGCTATCAGGAACAATAAAAAGTATATGCTCCAAAACTTTAGAAACAAAACAAAACAAAAAAAAGTCGGCTACAATCCATACTGAGAACAATCTCTGAGCTTTCTACATATGAGAGTAATGGAGCCTAAGGTGCCTCTATCAATCCTGCTAATACAGCTCCAGCAATTATTTTCTGTATTCTACACCAGTAAGTTAAAATATGTTTCCAAGACCTAACGCAGCAGTCATTAAAGTTTCCCCTGCCTCAATCAGCATAACTAATGATGCCATATAATAACAGAATGCAATCTCTAATGAAAAGACTAACAAAGTCTCACCGCAACAATGCTGCTCGTGATTTAGTATTCTGAACTTGTCCATCCTCCATATTTTATTCTGTGGATATTATCACCACTCAGAAAATTACATTTCAATGAACTTGTCAGGAAATAAGTAATAAATTAATCAGGCAGCATAAACCAATTACAGTCATTTTCTGTGTGTTTTCTTTTAGGGCTGGGGCATGAATCTAGTGCTTGCTGCATGGTTTGTTCCTGCAGGCGGTTTGAAAGCGCTGCGGGTAGAAGCGGTAACGCTGCGTGGAGGAGGAAGAAAAACCATCTCTGCTCCACTGAATCCTTCACAAGTGCTATCTTTCATGCTTCCAGGGTCCCACCACAACAATTAGGAGGTCAGGGCCCTTAATTTCTGTATGTAGTTTCCAGATGACACCATGATGAAGGTACGTACGCTTTGTGCCAATCACACGCTCCTCAGCAAACATGCCCAGCCATGGGCATGGGGGTCGGCCTCTGCTCACAGGTAACTGGTGACAGGACTAGAGGGAATGGCCTCAAGTTGTGCCAGGGGAGGTTCAGGTTGGAAATGAGGAGACATTTCTTCTCAGAAAGAGCAGTCAGGCATTGGGACGGGTTGCCCAGGGAGGTGGTGGAGTCACCATCCCTGGGGGTGTTTAAGGAGAGGTTGGACGTGGTGCTTGGGGACATGGTTTAGTGGGTGACCCTGGTGGTAGGGGGATGGTTGGACCAGATGATCTTGGGAGGTTTTTTCCAACCTTAATGATTCTCTGATTCTCATGAATAAACACACATTTTTCCTATGAGCGCTTTCTGCCTTTGACCAAAATGACTGGATCTCTCCCAGAGGGGAGGAAGAAAAGAAGTATTTCTTTACTGCTGCATCCACGGCACCAATACAACCCATTACTGTGAGATGACAGGGCTCTCCTTCCTTCCTCTCTGTCCAACAAGTGCTGGTACATGCCGGCCTACCTTCTCTCTACAGCACAGCTGCAAAGTATAAACCTGAAAAGTCATCGCTCACATGTACCTGATAAAAACCTCTAATCCTGATGATGTTTATACTGAATACATGCAACGAGCAGCAGCACCATCTGAACTACCAGTCGAGAGCTTCCACATGAACAGGGACAGAGCAGTTCAAATCGAATGCCTCCTGCTCCGGGCTGTGTGAAAAGCCAGGAAGAACAGCTCACTGGTTTAGCACCTCTGGCTTCAAGCATTGTGCTCGTCTTCACAAGTAAGTGAGCCAGAAAGACTTTTTTTTTTTTTTTTTAAACAAATAAAGTTCAGATTCTGAAGCGCAAGGCACACTGTCACAGCACAGAGCTTCTCAGCGAATTATTCAGACGCAAAATCTCAAACCATATAGGCTTCTGCTCCTATACATAAAAGCGAGCCAGGGTAATGCACAAAATGGTACAGAAACTCCTTCCTTAGCAACAAAAGCAGAAAGGAAATAAAGTCTACCTGCTTAGTTGTCTTGAAAAGCAGACGGATTCTTGCATTTCAAAATAATAACTTTTCTATGCACTGCTTTTCTCAATACATAACAAAAATGCAAACACACGCTCTTTATATACATGCGATATTTCGATGAACTCTTAAGCTCAGCCCTGCAAGGGTAATTATGCCAGTATCACACACCTGCCAGGCTACAGACCCTCCTGCAGCACCGGAATCCTTTTCATTAATTTTGTCTGTGTCCTGTCTTGGCTGGGAAGTAATCCAAGTGGGTTAAGCTCCAGGAGCTCATTTTCATTGCCACATTTTGAAGGCTGAATATTGTTTAACCTTTACCCCGCAGTCTGCATAAAATTCCTAGAGGGCAGGTTCAAGCCTCATATGGTCTAATTAAAAGTGGGATTTATTAAGACTGGAATAAAATAAAGTAAAATAAAATAAAATTTGTCATAATACATATAGCCCTGTATTTGGCATGAGGTAGGCCAGACGTGTAGTAAAAAATTAAGTTACGGCATTTAAAAAAAAATTATCTACCAAGCACTTTTGTCACCGAGCAGGCTGCCAAAGCAATATCCCACCTTCGCGACTTTTACCATAGGTCTCTTCTCTTGATTTATCCTCATGCCAGACAGCTCCTACCAAGAAGTCATGTGGTCTCATACTCTTCTCCTATATTCATCTAAAACTGTATTTAATCTCAGTGGCTTCAGACGCTATTTTCTCGCTTCCCCTTTTAATCATCCTACATACTTCTTTGAAGGTAGAATCAAAGCAGCTGCTCATCCTTGATCAGTGGTACAAAAATATATCAGAGGTTGATTGATTCAGACAGTGTACTGTCTCCTTCACATCCAAGAGCAAGGAAATAAGGTCTAAAGAACTGTTAGCTATGCAATATCTAAAGCAACCAGAGGGAGGACATGCCTCCAGGACAAGTTTAGTTGAGCCAGCTCAGGTACTCATAGCAATGTAAGGGAGCTCAATGGGCCTCGGTTTGCCTGCAGGTGGGTGATCTTATGCTGAGGTCTATGCCACTACGCTTTCACAGCATCTCAGATTAAAATACACAAGCTGAAGTTCATACTTTGTACACTTGTGTGGAAACCACACCTCTGTCTGCAGTACAGGTATATTTTTAGACAACATATCTGACATTAGCATTGCACTGCCAAAAACAAAAAACAAAACAACACACACACTATACCCACAACAAAAACACCAAGTCAAGAAATGGAACAATTGGTCCTATTATTTCAATAAAAGTGAAAATGGATCAACAGCATCCACACATTCAGCACAGCGAAAGGGAGAACTCCCCTAAAGAACAAAGGCATAGGAGGCTAACTTCCCCAGCTGACCCCAGCACTCCATGGTGGCAGTGATCAGCATCACAGCTTCCAGCTTTTGCTCCTGCTCAGTAGGCTTTTGCCAATAACACATCCTACCAACAGCCAGCCCTCCAACAGCAGTGTTTTTAAACCCCGTGCAACTTTAATCCACTTCACCATGATCACAACCAGGAAAGCTTTGGTGAGCAAGCAGGTCTATTGCAGAGACAGAGTTAGAAATTTAGCTAACAAATGGAGACACCTTGTAGCACAAGTTCACTTATTATCCCGAGTTTCTATGTATTTTTATATACTTCATAAACAGCTAGCTGGTTATTGTGCCCCATCATTTCAGTCACCATGAGCAGATATTTAAGTTCTTTTAAATTTGTTCTCCTAAGTCAGTGCTTCCAGCCCTCGGGTTTGCTTAGCTCGCTGGCTTTCAGTGTGCAGGCTTCCTGGTGTCAAATGCCTAATCTTACCTTCCAAAGGACCACTAACACTCACTTTGTTTTTCTATTCTGGGAAACAAAACAAAACAAACAAAAACAAACAAATGCGCCATTTTCCCCAGTTGCCCTTCATTTGACTTCACTATGGTCTACATTAAGAGAAACAGCAGCTAAACTGTCTTTGAAACTTTATTCACCATAGCCAGAAAAAAAAAGAAAGAAAGAAAAAAAAAGACTGGTGAAATGCCTTTAAAACATGCTTTAATCTAGCTGGAATGTCATAAATTGCTTCCAGATGTGCTCCATACAAAAGTCAATCATAGCTATTTATACTGACACTCTGCAGTCCAAACAATCTGAATCCAAATGCCATGTCTCTGCTACAATAAAGCTATAAATGTCAGTTTTGTTGAATTTGGAGAGGTGTTGAAGAGTTCATGCTAGTTTGCTTTCTGGGCTATTTGTTAGCCAGCAATTATTTAAGAAAGAAAAAAGAAGAAACTTTCAAAATAGGTCCTTTCCTTGCCGAGCTATTCTTAAAGCACACCTGACACCTTCCAATCATGACCTTGAAAGTGCCACAGGTTACAAGTTGAAATTCATTTCATAAGTTAGAAAAATGTAGTGCTTAGGCTATGAGCCAAGAATAACTGAAGGGCTTGGCAAGGCTCCCATGCCCTCCCTTAGACTGAACACACACGTAGTACACCTGGGACTAAATGAACTGAAGTACAGTAAAATGACACACTGACTGCAATAATACCTCTATTCAATAATCTTCCAGGGCACTGGGAAAAAAAATATTCTCACTATAGGAAGAAAAATAAAAAGAAATTTGGAAACTGTATCTTAATCAATTGTTTGGCATGCGACACATGGCCATCGGAATCAAAGCGTTCTTCACGTGGGAACACTGAATAACCAGCATTTAGATGAAGAGATGACCTGCGTAGCCATCTTACACTATTTCAGGAAAATGTATCATTTTTGTGTAGTCTCCACAGATTTTTCTGGTTGATTTTTATAGGCTTCATTAAGATTTTTTTTTTTTTTACCCTGCAAAAGTGCACCTGCAGTTCAATTTATGTATAAATGTTCATAGTTATAATTCTGGCTTTTTGTCAGTAGAAGACAAGGGAATTCTCTTATCGCTGCTTGCAGTTTTGGGAATTAAAATGTTTCAGAAAATCATAATATGTAATGAATGTTTTCTCCAACTTTCCTGGCTTTTTATTTCCCTTGATGTTTCCTTCCCACTCCAAAGACTTCCCCTGCCTTCCCTCAGTTCTTTGCCTTCTCCAAAGCTCAGAAAAGCATCCTACAAACATTCCTTCCTCTCTGGCTAAGCCATAATACTGAATGTCATCTGTCACCACGCAGTTGAGAAAAAATGGCCATAAAATTTACTTTTTCAAGTTCTTTTCTATATTTTCAGGGAAAGGATACAAACTGCACAAAACGTGGTAGTTTAAAATTCA
This sequence comes from Heteronetta atricapilla, assembly GCA_011075105.1. Classification (NCBI taxonomy): domain Eukaryota; kingdom Metazoa; phylum Chordata; class Aves; order Anseriformes; family Anatidae; genus Heteronetta; species Heteronetta atricapilla. The sequence goes on along the minus strand of CM021732.1, from coordinate 40,810,909 downwards.
AATTGTATATGCAAGCAGAAGAAATGAGAGACTTTACAAACAAGATCTGTACTCTCACTTCAACTTACTGGAAACTTATTTTTTCATAAATCTCTGCAGTCAGAGATTACACGAAGCAGCAAACAATGCCTGTATTTAAGAATGGGGGAGGAACCTATCCAGTGAACTACCGAGCCACCAGCCTGGCCCAAATATTATGCAAGGTTTTATAACCTATTTTGAAGGAATGTAATTTCTGTGTAATTGCAGGGGGTTGGAGGAGAGATAAGCAACACAGAAGCAGAGAAGCTATTCAAGTTAAAAGACAATTTTGGCACGAGAACAAATGATTAAGAATTGGCTACGAATACATTTCGACTGGAATTTACAGGCACATTTCTAACCCTCAGAAGGGTGAGGGCTACAGCAGCTGTCCTGTGGGACTAGGAGAGAGGAAAATCATTTCACAATGGGGGCTGAGAAATTTATACAATTTCAGTGTCCTGAAACAGTAGGGATGCAAGCTGGTGATGCACAAACTGCTCTCCAATCTATGTTCGTGTGTCTCTATTTCAAGCTCCTGTCAACCAGCAAGAGTTTTTCACTACTAATGTATTTCTTCGACCCAGGTGATGACAGTAAACTTCATAAACCTTCTTCCCCCATGAATCTGACTACACCTCGATCCACGTTATCTCATATCCTCAGCCTACCAGAACACACACGGAAGGTCCCTGCCACATGCAACCTAGCAGCAAAGACCTGCTATGCTGCCAGTATTTAACATTTTAGGATGTGTGTGTACAAGTTAATTACTTTAGGTAAGTAACTGCTCTATGCTCTGTGCATAATCCTTGCTATCTTCTCTCCACCAAAGTTCTTCCTCTGGCATCACACTCTCCCCTCACCTGTGCATCGAGCTTAGCACTTCGCTCCCAAACTTCTCAAGTCCAGGACTTACAGTCTTCCGAGGAGGTATCAGCCATGCTCTGGGACACAGCATAACCCAAATAATTTTGGCAACAACAATAACCAACACTAACCACTGTCACAGGCCCCAAACGCTATGAATCTGTTCTGCGTTTGCAGCTGGGCTGTGATTCTTCTGAAGCACCAAAGGCCTGCCAGCAGCCTACATATTACATTATTAATTCAACCCGTCCTCCCCATCCAACAAAAAGTACCGTATCTCCAGATCTGCATAGCTTCTGCATTTGTGATGGCTGACCCCCAAAAAGAGATAGAAGGAGAACAAAAGTCAGTAAAGTTACCAAAATATACAAGTCCCTTACAGCTACTGTTTCAAGCAAACAGGTTCGGAGCCAATATAATAATTTTTACCAATACCACACAATGTTTTATTTGCTTTAGATTTGTCATCATTTATTGGAAACAATAATCCTTTAAAAAAAAGAAAAGAAAAAAACAATCCCATATGTTTAAAATTATTTACTACAGCTTTAAAAGTAACAAATGAAGCAGTTGAGTCTCAGATGTGTAACCAGTAGGGAGTTGGCTCGATGCATCAGTTTTTACACCTCTTGCAGTTAAATCAGAGATCCAAATGCAAAATCTAGCACTCAGTGGTGAACTTATAACACTCCCTGGAGGAGTGTGTCCATAAACCATTCAGTGGATTACACTCATCCATACAATACTTTATTTTATATATCCCATCCCCAGAAAAAAAAAAAAAAAAAAAAAAAAAAAAAAAAAAAAAAAAGCTTAACTAAGGTGAAATTAAGGTTGCGTAAACTATGTATCATTTTTGTCATCATATTTCTAAGTTTTTGCTTTCCTTTTTGAGACTTCATTAGAACAATTTTCCATTCTCTTTATCTCAAATGGATTTGTTTTTCCCAATTTGATTCTCGGCCAGAAAAGGACTCCAGAAACACCCAGTGACATATGTGGCATAGCCGTGCGTGGCTCAGGAGCATTCTCAGGGCTTCGCGAGCACACTCAGCATAGCTGAGCATAGCTTTCGAAAACTGCTGCATTGGCTTTTCTGCACAATATCCTTAATGGCAGTATTGGGGGAGTCTCATGTTACTCCTCATGTACTTGGGAGTCTTGCAGACACCAAGTCTTTGTCAATATACTTCTATTTACATACATACATATATATGAGCGTGTGCCTGTGCTCACACCCACGTACACATGCAGACACAGACAGATAGACGTGCACACACACAGCTTAGGGCCAAATCTGCAATGGGTAAATTTCACTGAATTCAGTGGAAGCTACACCAGATAAGAAAACCTAAGGACAGAGAACCTGCTTTACGGTGTAGTGACTCTTTCCAAGTTCACAGAACATAATAAATGTGAATATTTCTAAGGTCCTTCAGATATTTTTTTAAAAATTGAAAAAGCACATGACCTCATCACAAGAACAGAGCTTTTTTTTTTTTGTCCCAGTGAATACTACTCTCCAGTGCAGGGAAAAAGCACTCTTGTGATGCAAACCTCCTGGAAAAATCACGACACTGTAGTGCCAATGCCAAGTTCCTCCTAGGCCAACTCATCTCTGACTTCACTTGGATGGGGTCTGTCCTCCTGACTTTGGGAGCCAAACACCAGCATTTTCCAACCAAGGACATTCCACAGCATTCACAGCTAGGTGGAGGCACTCACCCAAGAGAACCTGCATCAGCAAAGCCTCCCTGCTAATCATACCAAATAGTCCCGGGATGAGAAGCCGTAAGCCTCGTTTTTGAGCTGTATGAAGCTCAGGAACCACAAGCCACCTGCCTTACCTTGAGTGCTCTGCAATTCCTGCTAAAAGGTGCCAAATAAAAGACAAAGCTTACATCCAAGATGAGAGCGGGGCAAGATCCCTAACATTAAAACTAGTGGAAATACACCCTGTGGTAGGAAAAGCAGGATGTCAGAAACTAAAACAGAGATCCAAGATTTCAGCATCTGACATTGTCCATCAGCCATTACATCCCCTCTTTTGCTACCAGACTGTATCAGTGCCTAAGCAGGGTTTAATCTACTTCTTCCCTTGGCTTCTTTTCTTTTCAAAGCGGAAATGTATTTTAAAATTTCTTCTTAAAAGGCTGTTTACTCAAAAGGAAAGATATGATTAGCCAGGGGAGGAAAAAATATAAAATTCACAATTGATTTAAACTTCATAGTCATTTGCAGTACGTTTTCCAACCACAGAGGACATTTATCTATTCAACCTAGCATTTGTTGTTCTTCTCTATGTTTTTTGTTTTTCAAAGAGAAACCTTTCAATGGGAATGAAAGCATTGCATAGAAAGCATTGCCTTCAGAAAAGTGGCATTAAATGTCAAAAGCATGAGAAAATGTGGAAAATTGAAGTCTGAAGAAATACTCTGTTTATCGTATAACAATAATTACCAGCTTTCCTATGGGGCCAAACCCCTTCCCACCCTAACCCCAAAGCCCCCACCAGGCAAGCCAAAAAGGCCCTTTGCCCATGGAGAGGGTGATGATGATGCTTCCTGTGACAGACAGCTGAACTGACCAGGCAGCACTTGGCTCTGGCTCTCACTATGAGCTTACTTCTACACCTCCTGGTTATTAAAATTTTGGAGTAAGTGGCTCCTGAACAGTAGTGTTTGATTAGACAGGCACCACTGACTGTAATTTATTAATCTTTTGAAATATACCAGTTATCCAGATGTCTACATTTATAATCATTTCTCAATTATGCCTGCATCAATTTATTAAGTCCCAGAAAAACTTCCACCGATTCTGTATTGGTTTCCTATGACAGTACTATTTAGGAAACTCTGTTCTAATAATGTGCTTTAATTCTTAAAGATTTTTTTTTGTAGTTGATATCTGAAGTGATACTACTGAAAACCTATTTCTTGCCATAATACTATCCCACTCCCCCAAAACAACAACAAAACCAGAACAAGTCTTCCTCATTGTAAAACAGACGTTCTGTCTGTGGGGATTAAGTTCTTGGCAACATAGTAATCAAAAAATAAATAAATAAGCAAGCAAGCAAACAAACAAATCACATTCCACTGTGTGTTCATGAGACTTGGATCAGCGCCGAGATTGCTTCTCATACTATTACCTGAGCACACAGTTTTACCTTGCTTGCAGCCGTAAGGATACATCCTTAAAATATGCTGCCTTTACCATTGAGAATTTCTAGCTACAGGAAATCTCCAGCCACCATAAATCAGTTTCATGCTCCATAGGCACTACTGGAATGGGAACAGCAGCAATGGCAGCTCATCTGCAGCCTTCTCCTTCCCCTCAAACTACGACAAACTGGAAGCAGAACGGGTCAGGCTAACAGTAATATCAGCGACACATCGATCCATTGTATGACCCCATACTAAGGAAAAATGTGCACTGAGAATATGCAGAAGTGGCTACCAACTCAATTAGTGGGCTGAAGTAATTATGCCCTCAGGTGTTAGGAAACTGAAAGGCCATTTTGGCTATAAAATATACAAGGAACCTTAATGTTATGGCCAGTAAGACAACAGCACACACATTACGCATGCCGCAATTTATCTAGTCCTTGAATGCAGCTCTCAGAGCTCCTGATGTAAGATTTTCATTAGGCATTATGTGGCCAAATGTGAAAGCCAAGCCAGAGAACCAAACACACTCAAGCACACAGCCAAATTAAGAACTTGACATGGAATATAAAATACGACAGTGGACCTCTCATATGAGTCACAAAACAGTAAGTTTTGAAGCACACTAGCCAGTAAAGAATAACCACCCCCTCCTCAAAAAATTAAGAGGAATTTAGTGAGCAATAATAGGTAATGGTTTGTTCATCTATTCATCAGCCCAGCTCCAGAGACTAATCTCCTCCAATTATATAGCTCTCTCTCGTCATGCCATACTTCAGTGGCCACGTCTCTTTGTCAATGTTTTTTAATTCTTCTGTCTCCCCTCATCTTCTGCTTTAAAATGCTGTCCTAACTCTTTGCTTGTATCACTCTGCTGAATTTCCATTATCTTGAAAAAAATATCCACTGCTGATCATTTTTTTCTGTGTATTTTGTGTTGTGGGTTTTTTTTTTTAAATCAACTAATAAAATCGCATCAGAATGCTTCTTAGTGCAGCCTAAGCAAATGCTGCAGTCTAAGTACACGGAGATAGAGTACAATATGCAAGAGAACTCAGAGACTGAAATGAGAATACAATTTCCCATGAGAGAGTTCTATGTTCAAGCCATTTAACTTTAAAACTAGTTCAATATTTGAACAAGACACTATTTTATTCCCATTCAAAGTTTAAACACAGATCACTTCGAAATCAATCATAAATTTAAACCTCTTTAGAAACTGTTTCAATATTTAAATGCTTTTTTTCTTTAACGTAACAGCAGCTGAAGGCTGCAGAAGCAAAACTGACTTTAAGGTCTTTAAGAGCAATGCTATTTTCTTGCCAATACATACAAAAGGCAGTTCTAGGAAAAAGAAAAAGAAAAAAAACACAAAGGCAAGACTGTGCTTTGCTTCTGAGCTTAAGAACAAAGTTTGGACAAAGAACACACAGCCCAGTCTTCAGCCCAAACTAAAGTAAACGAATCTGGTACAGGTGCTTTTCAGAGCTCAAGACCATAACTCCACATTACTCCATCGCTTTTGTCCTCACCTGGGTGCAAGGGAAAAAACAGAGGGCCAGTAGGATTTACAGAGAAAGACCAACCCTCCTTTAGGGATAGGATTCATAACAGAGTAACAGATCTGTAATTCAGAGCCCATTTGCCAACCACCCCGAATCCAGTCCTCTTCCTCACCCACGGTTGCTGTAGCACCTCAGAAGACTCACACACTGGCTAGCATTGCAGAAACTCACAATGCTATCTCTGTCACACAGATTAAATAATTCCTCTTGGTGAAGGAGCAACATTTCACATTTCATTTTCATATAAAGATCTCATAGTTGAGTGCGTGATCTTTCAGTTTGTTTTCAACCCAAAGTTCTCCTTAAAAGTCATTTCCAAGATGGGCAACTTACCACAGTGAGTCAGTGATGGAGAGGGGAACCCATGAGTCCTCAACTGCACCAGCATCCTGCTCTTTGGCACGCACCACTCTAATCCAACTACTTTCAAACACAACTGGTTTCTAAAAGTTACCTTTTGTGCTTTTGAACTCTGTAAAACATTCAAAAATCACAGAAGGCATTGACAAAAGGCATTGACAAAGGCCAACAACATACAACTAAGTGCAAGTGTTACACTGCAGAACGGTGTGTACTGAGTAAAGACAAACCAACTCAAGATTATTAACCTCAGTGCTGCCCTATTCTGGTTTCTGGTCAACTTCTATCTGTTAAGACACCTTAACATGGATTAAGTGTCTGTGTTATCAGGAAGTGACAGTAAAACTGCAAGAATTAGGCTTTGTCTTTGCAATAACAATGCATTTACCTACCTACAGCTTTGCACGAACCCAGGAAATATTTGGCTGTACGTGGCAGGCTTTACACACAACACAATAAACCCATCTCCATGGGTACAAGTTGTGCTGTTCACCCAGCAGATGCACTAAGAGGCTCGCATCTGAGACCGCCACCTCCTCAGGAAAGGGCAGCTGCCATTCATAACCCTCTTCCTTTAATCAAACAAGGAGGGGACTGTATTGCCAGAATGCAATAGGCCACTAGCATCACGCAATAAAGGAACTCTATTTCCTCCCCTCCCCTTTTTACATACCCCCAAACAAAATATTCAGTTGTAATTGGCACAGTATTAACATGTCTTCTAATATTTCACATATAACATGTCATTGAAAGCTCGGTATTGAGCAGGAAGGTATTTGATGAATCAAGTAGATGAAGCCAAGATGTAGTTATTAGATGCATTACATCTTTAGCACATCATCTGTAAAAACGTCCAGAGTAAACTAATGCTCCAGGGGAAACCTGACCTTTAAGAGGCTCCCTAATACTACATCTAAATTAATGTCAGTGACAGGCACTTCAATCTGAAATAGCAGGGTTCTTTCCTTCCATCTACACTACCTATTCATCCGTTTATTTGTGTGTAAATGTGCGTGTGCATAAATGAATTTGTGTCACTCTGGCACTAGGGGAGCTAGTGGGAAACAAAAGGAACTCCTAGGTTTTTGGATTACTATTCCGTACCACTGCTATGCATGTTATTTTGGACTATTCATTCACAATCTCTCAAGAGTAAGGTAAAAAACCAGGATTTTTTCTATAGTAACTAAACATACTTCTCCAAAGTATCAACTTTACACTGCAAAATAAACATGCTTGAACTAAAGCAGGATGAAACTCTTACAGCAATCAATACAGCAAGCTATGCTGAATTTGCTTTAAAGAGCTGGGCTCTGACATGACTGGTGGCCAAGATAAAAATCATAAGTGAGAGCAGTTTTGCCATTTCAAAACAAAACATTGCAAATAAATTTGCAATGCAGAAGACATTTCTGCCTTGGGGAAAAAGAAACAAATAAACAATCCACTGCGAAAGTCTGATAATGGAATAAAGTCATGGCTGTTAGTCAAATTGGCACTATGGTGGCCAAACCTTCACTTCTCTTACTTTCCGTTCTCTTTCAGAGGTTGTACGATCAAGTGCACGAGCAACTGCAGAGCATCCGCTCTGTCGTCCTTCCAGGCTCCTTAGGGCGCTCCTCCTCCCTTGCCCATACCCCAGGCATGGCCAAGCCTAGGAAAACCTGCACTCCTTCTGCAGGGGGAATGCTATGGCCCTCCTGCTCCTCCCAAACAGCCACGCGCTTCTATTACCAAGAGATACGTCTTCATGAAATAGAAACGGAAGCTTGTACCTTGATGCAAAGGGTTTGTGCCTTGCTCTGAAATGAGGACAGCCACACTAGCCAAATCCTAGTGAATTCAAATTGCTAGGTCCTTTCACATTTTGTTGATCAAGATCTTTCTTATTGGAAATGTTTTTTTCCTTTTTTCAAACCCCAGGTGGGCCATAAACTATGCTGTAATCGGTGTCTATGGAATGAAGAGCTGCCTTGCATTTTAGCTTTTTTATGCATAGCTTTTTCTTACAAAGACACAACTGAGCAGGAATTATCATAATCCCATATTGAGATGCAGTCCTAGAAACAGAGCGCATAAAACATTAATGTCACTAATACAGACATGACAAGTTTCAACTCTCAGCTAAACAATCCACCTCCTTCATACTAACGTCATCCTTCGGCCCATGGGCTATATAAACATCATCAAACCTGGTTTCAATAGAGAGAGCACATTAACATTCCCACTAACACGCATTTCCCAGTAACCACCCTATTAGATTGCTTAGTTCCAGTTCTATGACATATCCCACAACCTAGCAGATAGTTCAGATTCATAAGCTCAGAAGATACAGACATTGTTAGCTTCCTACGTAGGTATTCAAATAAAAAACAAAACAAACAAAAAACCACAATATGTGTATATGTGTACATTCAATAAACCCCACTAGTACAAAAACTCCCATGAGACTCCTAAGAAAATATGCTTGTGCAAAAAACAGCCCTTCTCTATTTGTTTTAAGTGATGGTCTTTAACTTATTACTTCACACAGCCTAAGTTAATGGGAATTAAAAATAAGAGATGCTATTCAGAGGGAATAATCCTTTCCATGACCTCAGAGAGTATACCTAAGACCAATGGATCCAGAGACAACCCGTAATGTTTCCCAAAAGCATGTCAATAAGCGGCTACTAAGCTTAACGTAAAAGACATAGAAATTCCCTGACTTTGTCCACTACAGACCCTCCGTAATAAAGTGAGATCCTACTCCAGACACATGAACTTTGCCTCTGGCCTGGTACTTGGCAACAGTGCAGCTGTATCAGTATCTAGGATAAATGGATGCAGCTGCACGTGCTAAAACACGGCACCGCAAGTTAATCTCATGTGAGCCTCTTTAGCGAGTCTATGGTCCCACAAAGTACAGCACACAGACTGTACAAGCAATGTGCTACAGGCATTACCGTGCTCTCCCTTGTCTGCCTGGATTATAGGGTGGTTTACTATGGGTTGGGGACCTATATACTAGGAGCTCACACTTTCAATTTTCAAGTTCAGCAGCTGGAAAGGCAAATATCCTCAGACAAAGTTCATTAGCCTGGAGATTCATGGCCAAGCTTCTGCAATATTGCAGAAAGATGCAATTTTACATTTGGGTTATGATATTTTGAAGTACTTGATGTAGCTGGAAGCCAACAAATCTCAACTAACCTTTCCACTGTGCCTGATGGTGTGTTGTGCAAAATATAGATGTTTTGAAATAAAATGATTTTGAAATGATTTATGTTGAATGCACTGAAATTAAACACACAGAGCCAGACACTCTATCTTCCACATTATTGAGTAACACTTAATACCTTAAAGAAGTGAGAAACAGGAAAGAGATTTAGGGATTTAGAGGTCAGCAGGGAATTACTATCAAGCCATCTGATTTCTTAGAAGAAAAAAAAAAAAAAAAGAGTTGAAAGCAAAATTGAATTAATCCCAGAAATATGTAATGAATGCCCCCTACTAATCAGACTATGGGGAGCACTCAACATAGATAAAGGTCCAATCAACCTTTAAAGAAACAATGCCCTCTCCAAAGTCTTCTGACTCTTGCAAGTTCACTACATTTGACCCAAAATACATACATCTGGAGAGTCACTGATCTCATACGGTAGATCCTCAGAATGTGTAATCAGAGCAACTCTACTGACTTGAGAAAGTCTGCTCACGTTCACCTCTTGCCAGCTCAGCCTCTGCCTCCATGTTTCTGTGTGCAGTCATGAAATCCTGATTACTGTATATTTTAAGACAGCTAAAAGAGTAGCCCAGGCTAAAGAAACTGTTGCAGTTGTTAAGTAAAAAATAAAAATAATTAAGATCTTAATTATAACTAATAGCTGAAAATATCCTATATATTCTGATTAGCACTTGAGACTTATCCCTTACATTTATGTTCAAAGTAATTTTGCTTTGGGCTACAAACTCACTTTTAACTTTGGCCAGCTTCTGCTATCAATTTTCCAGGATAAACTTTAATAAGGTTTACTCATAAGACTTAAGTTGTTAATGTATACTGCACACTTTCATGTACAGGATGCCTGCTGAAATGCAGGTCTTCAAAGGCAACAATCTGAGTATCGTGTTATATCAGTCAGAAGAAGGTCTGCCCAAACATCCCAGTCAGAGCTATTTCAACCATTCAGCAGTCCAATTACTTATACTGCACTAGACCTTCCAACTCTATGAATGTAAACTGTTTACACTCAGGCAGCCAGCATTGTACTGATAGGGTTGTACATCGTGAACAATTTTGTCAAAATACGGTGTTTCAAATATAAGTGCCAGAAGAGATGTAACATGTAGGCTTGCAGCCTCAAGTGCAATTGTCTGGCACATATAACGCATGCAGCTCACTCTAGTATGCGTAATTCCATTTAAAAGCAATGTAGGAAAATAATTTGGACTGAGTATTATCCCCCTCATACACAGGGCTCTCTAAAATTGGAAGTAATCTGGAATAAATTAACACAGCCTACATTCACTTGTTTCATTTAGCATACAAATGATTTCTGAAGATGCTACTATTAGCTGGTCTTTATAACTTAATTTGGAAGATGACAGCAACTACTTTTTCTTTCACTCCCAGATCAGATAAACGAGTTACATCCTGCAAGGAGGGGTGGTTCTAACAGGCCGTCCAAATACACCTGGAAAATGTTTATTCTATCAGATCCTCAGAAACAGTATTACAAGATCCTTACTGTGGTTCTGCTATTATTGGAGAGTTTGGGGAAGAGAACACCAGTTTGAAGAACTGGGAGAAGCAAGTGTCCTGCCTCCAAATTCTTCCGTCTCTACACAAGCAACCTTTCAGTTGCTTTCTGCCTCCTAGCTCTATCAGTGAAGAGGGAGTTCAGCTTTGCCATCAACAACTATCTTTCTGAAATTTTGGTTCAATTCAACTTACATCATCCCCTCCTGTCCATCTGAGAATTTTAGCAGCATCCCGTGATAAAAATTAGAGAAGAATGATAGGCACAAAGCCTACCAACAGAACGACAGAGCTTGACTCTGATGGATCACGCCGAGTTCTCACATAATCACCTCTGAAGACCTGGTTCTACCGCAAACCGCCTGCACAGCAAACTGGAGAGGCCTCACACCAGTACGAACTTTGATGGAAAGCAGCAGCAAAGTGCTGGATGCACTATTTTTGTTTGACAAAGTCAGAAAATCAGCCTTACACCATCATCTTTTTCTCCTGCATATCTCCACACCTTTCTCGGTGGGATACAGAGATGAAAAGTTGGTTAGAAAGGGAAGTCTTGCTTAAAACATGTCGTGCCACCCAACAATGATCTGATTCTTTCTGGATTCTCCAGAAACTGGAAGATTTAAGTATATGCAAATATGAGGAACCATAAGCCCTGCTACCAAGTTGGGACCCACTAATAACTATTGCCTTATTTCTTATTACTGCACTGGAGACCCTTCCCATGAAAAGCAATTTATTAAGCTCAGTTCAATAGCCACTTCTTAAAAGACACTTTCGGTGACCCTGTATTCAGCCATTTAAGCCCAACAGTGGGGTTTCCCTTAATACACATGCGCTGTCCTAAGAAGCATCACACAATCCCCTTCTGCCACACCGCTTGGAGGCTTGGAGGATCCACAGGCCGGAGCAACCTCCGTTACCTAACTGATAGTGCAATTGATTCCATTTGGGTGGTTGGCAGAAGGCTCGCTTTCAATTTCCATCACGATTTTGCTTCACCCGTTTTCTTTCCTGCCAAAACGCCACTCCTGAGGTGCCACCAGCGATGCCTGTGTTGAGTCACAGAGACCACCGTGCTCGAACGGAGCGCTCCCCGGTGCTGCGCAGACATGCCTGTTGGCATAGATCATGGACTCGGAGAGGCAAAACTAACCATAGGCTGCTGAGCCACTTCCCTGTGAATCATTTTTATTTCTGCAGCTTGACTCCTAAGTTTCCTTTCCCTCTCCTCTCAAATTGATGGCGTAATATGGTCACACTGCAGAAATCTGTATCACGGTAGGTACAATATCCCACAGAGCCGTATCGCCCTCTGATATTTAGGAGATTGCTCCTGATTCATCAAGGCTTCCTTGATGACTTACAATGGCTTGGTCAGGTCACAGGCTACAGGCTGCAATTTCCTTTGCCTTTTTATTTGTATTAATCAGGAGTTGGGGACTGTATATCTTCCTGTTTCCTCACAGGCTCCAAGCATCACTGCATTATAGCGGCACCTGGTGGGATGGGTCAGGGCTGAAAAACACCCAGGAGCAAACGAGACCGCCCGAACCGCGTGGGTCTTCCTCTCGGGGAAAGCCAACACGTCCTGAACGAAACAAAGTGAGCATCGTTTTGTTCCTGCATGTCTTTATAACATCTGTTGACGTGAAAAGTTCAAAATTAGTGCCATTGGACCCCACCCTAGCATTCACTGAAGACATGCAAAATGCTGTAAGGAGAACGGCAAGCCACATCTTGGAAGCAGACTGCAACCTGAGGGACCTAGGAGATGCACCACAAAACACCAAAGAAAAAAAAACAACTGATAAATAACAACTCAAAGGCCTCTCAACTTTTCATTCATTAGCTATCATTAAAAATTTATAAAAGTGTATTAGAAACAAAGCTTGGATCAACCAGCCACGTGTACTCTAGCAAGAGACTTACACACCAAGCCCTTTTCTTTTGATTACTGACTTCAATCTCATCATTTTTATTTTATGGGACGCAAAGCATCAAATTCAGCTTCAGAAATACAATGTTCAAAATATAGTGGCCAATAAATGTTTCATCTTTTTCACAAACTAGACCTTAAAGAGCTTCAGTTATTTATTTTTATAGCAGCAGCATACATATGTGTATGACACAGTAAAGGATACTGATCTCTGAAGACCTCAGATTATCTTAAACTCCAGAAAATCAATATTGAATCCTGTGTTTATGGTTGTTTTCATTATTTATTTTAGAGTCTAAGACAGTGGACAGTGGAGCCTGCCAGTTTTGTAGGCAAAGAACCCAGCAAAGTTGCAGTCAGATTTATAGGTCTAATTTTACATTACAAAATAAACCATCTACTCCCAACAGATGAATTCATTGTGGTTCATCAAAAAATAAACATTTTTGTTAAAATTCTGCATACAGCTGCTTACTCATCCAATTGCTTTAGGCCTTACGCTACAGCCGATGCTGAATGTGGGCAATGAATTTAAGGGCCCCACACAGGCGGGACTGCATTCAAGGGGCACTAGTATCACCTACCAGACTAAAGCCATATGAGAAGGTGTTGCTGCTATCTCCAGACGATGAATGGCATTTCAGCACACATGCAAATGAATACCAAGAATACCAGCTCTTGATTAATTAAAAAAAAAAAAAGCTCATAACAAATTAAAAGAGGCATAAAAGTTTAGAGACCATTATACACTAAAAAACTTTGGATGGAGGTCACATCAAAAGACCCAAAGCACAGATTCGTGTCTCTTACTAAAGCACACCTTTTGAATTAATGGTGCTGAGCTAACTGAAGAAGCAAACTACCGAGTTAGGTTTACTTTAAGCATAGTTTTCAATTCCATATGAACTTAACTGAGTTGACTAAGACAAGGAAGAAATAATGCCTGAAGTTAGGAAGCGCACCAATTAAACTACAGAAGTACTAGCTTAAAAGGAAAATAGGCCATTAAAATGAAAGGAACTCTCGCTAATGCTGTGTAGGCTTTGACATACATTTAGGAACCAATCCCTCTCTACAGTAATAGTTCTAGCACCATTTTCAGGCATTTGCAATCAAACAGTAATAAAATTATTCTGACTGTAAACAACTCTCTTCCCCTGAATTCCTCATATCAATATTGAAGTGTTATAGAAAAAGTACTGCTACTATATAAAATGACTGCATACCCTTTATATGAACTATTGTGATCTGTTCTTGTAACATAAGCAAGGTATAGACGAAGAATTGCTAGAAACATCATGGGCACAGGAAGAATCCTGCAGGGTAGAAACTGGAAACACCGATGGGAATCCTTTTAGTTTAAAGACGATACATCTACTAGAAGGCATCTTTGAGGCTTGCAAAACAAGACAAGATACATTAGATATTCCTACTTATAACATATAATTAATTTGTGGAATTCACTGCTACCACACCACACTGACATCAAAAGCACAGCAGGATTCAGATAAGGTTTAGACAGATAACACGAAAATCAAGTGTTACATCAGAGGGGATTTAAAAAACACGAGGGATTTAAGTCCTTTTGCTAAACAGCACACACCAAAGTCTAGTTGACAGAATTAAGAAGATACCATAATATGAAAGACATTAAGTTTACTGTAGGGTTTTCTACACTTTTGTCTGAAGTATTCATCTCCAGCCTGTCTTAAGAGAAAGGACAGTGACTTAGATGGACCACTGGTTTGATCTGGTCTGGCAGCTCCTATATTCTTACGTTCCTATCAGATGGCAACTAGAGTGACAATGGATGTGTACCCAGTCTAGGAAACAAAAAATTGTATCATTCTACTTCTCAGTGCACTGAACTGAATTATGTTGAGTGTTGTCACACTGAATAATGTCAGGCTATATCACGTATCTAAAGACACAACTCAGTATAACGTGTAGGACAGTGCACTAAAGTTTGCTATAGATCTGAACTGAGGGTGAGAAAAAAAAATAAACATGAAGCCCAGTGAAACCTATGGCACCTACAATAATAGTAAAAACTATGTTAGAATATTTTAATTTAAAATGCTCTCATATGCCAGAAATAGAAATTGCTCAAAGATATAAAATACCTGCCTCTTCTCTTGCTGTCTCTCCTCGCCCTATCTAACCTCATATAATCACAAACTGTATTAAATGTCAAAGAAATTCAAGAGCATCTCTCATAAAAGCAGCTGTGAGGGTATCAAAAAGGCAGAGACCCCTTACTTTCTTAGAAAAAATAATCATGAATGGTAACTGTTAAAAATTTCTGACACTGAATTAAAGCACATCAAGATTTTTGTCCACAAGAAGTGAGAAGCAGCTTAAGGTCGGTTTGCCTTACTTGGCTCTCTTCAGTAGAGAAAAGGCTCAGTCTGCCTCTGCATTTGAAAAAAAAAAAAAAAGTAAAGGCTGTTTTGCAAAACAAGCACGGTTACCTTTGCAGGGCTTACACGTTAGTTTTAAGTATGACAACATCTATGGCAAAAATAAAGGGAGGGAAAAGAGATGGGGTTAACAAAGCATTGAGTAAAAGAGAAGAGTCACAGCAACAGGATAATACAAGATCTTAAAATAGAGGTAAGCATACGCATATTTCTACAACTAATTGAAGTATGTTTTAAACAATTTTAATTCATATCATATATTAAACAAAAGGAGTGGTACGTAAATGGAAAGAAGACAGTGAGCCAGAAGAGGACTGTTATAATTATCATGGCTATAGTGACCTTGCACAACAATGCTCTGCACCCATCCCAAGAAGTCATGACTTCAGTTCCTTACCATCAACTGTTTCATAGGTACCTGCACCTTCCGTTCACGTAAAACTAAACAGAACGTAAGCAGGGAGTGTGCCTGAAGTCACAAGCACCACTGTGTGGTCTGGGAGCTACAGGAAAAGGCTGAAGCACCTCTGTAGAGAAAGGCAGCCTTTCCTTAAGCCATGTCCTCATGTAGGAAAATCAACAAAAGCTCCCCACTGCTTGCAGGTCCCCTCGCTCCTCCAGGCAGGCTGTCGAACCAAGCATTTCCTAGCATTTAGCTATTTCTGCACAACGTGGCAGTATTACGACATCCCTGATTCACCTACGGTACTGTGCAGCATAACTCCTGTGTCCAAAGAGCAAGGTTATCAATGAAAAAGAAATTCTGCAATCCTGAAAAAAAAAAAATAAAACAACAACAAAAAAAACTCCCACTTCAATAGTGTAATAGGAACCTGCAAAAAAAAAAAAGTGTGTGAACTTTTGGGGCTACTAATACTTGTTAAGTTCCCTGGGTCTAATAATGTGTACATAGCTACTCACATGTTTGCAAAATTGAAACTGTGTCTGTATTTCAGTTTTAAGTTTTGTTTTTAATTACAAAAATTAAACAGAAATTAGGTGACTTCATAAAATAAAATATATATATATTTTTTATTTTGGCTAGCCCCCACAGCTCCACAGTTATCAAGACCCAGAAGTCAGGGCCTTCTAAGTTGGCCTTTCATCCATTTATAGAGAGATTCTTTGAAAGTGTCTGGAGATTTGGTGACCGACAGCTCCACATGCTTCAAGAATTCCTACATCATGCACAGTAGGGTTTGATTTTAAAATAATAGTTCCGTATTATTGCACAATTCTGAACAATTTATTATAGAACTAACAATGTTTATACAGCTCTTTCATTACCCTCTAAGACAAGCAGGTTAACACTAATTTATTCCTGGCGCTCGCAGTATTATATTTTAAGAGGTAATGTGGCAGCCTCTGCTCTGAAGAAGCCACGACTTTCCATTTTCTTCCACGGCGATGCTGCCATTTTGAACAGCCACACACTGCCTTCGCTCTGCAGCGCTGCAAACAGCGAAACGTTGCTGGCAGCATCTGCCACCTGGAAACCTGCCAGTCAGCCTCAAAACCACAGAGAAGCTTGTGCTGGGATTAACTCCATTTCCATCCTTTTGGAGGTTCAGCTTTTACTGCTGTCCTCAGTAGCCCTCCTAGCAGCTGTACGATAGAGCTTTGATCCTTTTACAGAAGGAAAAAAAACAAAAAAAAAACACCCCTCCAATTACTAACAATTACCATCATATTTATAGAGATCCTCTCACCTGCACATCTGCATCACCAGGTCTGCAATGAACCTAAGTCACAGAAGAGCATTTTGCCCTCAGCAGTTATAGTTAACATGAACCTAGGTGAAAGCAAGTACTTCATAAAAAAGAAAAGTATAAAAAAAAGTATTTTGCCAGTTGCTGAAATACGATGAGTTTGAGAAGAGCACAGCAGATCTGAAACACTCAGCAACTCTCATCATCATTTCAGAGAGGAGGAAGAAGCTATGCAAGTTTCTTAATGGACATATGGGAAACCTGCGAGGATGATGTCTCAAAATTTAGTCCAGACATTAGAGATAATAAAATTCCTTATGAAAATGTTTAAGGATCTCTCTGACCACGTATCAGACATCTCAATATTTGGTTTAAAAAAAAGTGGGGGAGGGAGGCAGTCATTATAAGGCTACAAGGAAAGAAAGTCTTCCATAAATCCTGCGCCAAGATTGCTAACATCTGTCTGCAGTGCTTTTTATTGATTTATCATAATCAGTAATAACTGTTTTATGGTATCATGAATGCACATTTCACATCTTTTATACTTATCTGCAATTAATGCACTCCAAGTATCATCTTCTGTCTTATATTTTTTTATATACCATAGCTTATTTTTTGTGTTTGTTTGTTTTACTACACTTGGTATCACATTGCTAAAGCTGCTGTGAGGCTGTTTGCTGTAGCTCTTGGCTGCCTATGCACAGTGGCAGCAGGCACTGGCTTCAGTGCTGTGACATATCTACTTAATTAACACAGCTGTTGTATCTACAGTGTGAAGTACCTAGCAATGATGCCATCCTGGAAAGCAGGACTTGAAAAAATAAAAATAAAAAATTACAGTATGACTTTGAACTGCTTTTAAAAAATACAGAAAAGAACATTCCTGTATGTCTTGACAAGTTTCCTCTATTTAATTATGTACCATAGAATATTGTAGAACACTTTAGGAAGTATAGTTTCATATTTTAAATTCACCTCCTTTGTCTTAAATGAAATTGGCACTTCACCTGCATACGAACAAAACCAGAGCATCTATCTGAAACAAAAATCAAAAAATGCAACTGCAATTGCTCCCTTGTGGCAGTGTGCTTTTCCCTCTCCTTCTACAGCGTCCATTCTTAGAAGTGATTCTGCTCATCTTGAAGTAAGACATAACACAGCAACATCTCCCAACACATGCAGATATTGCCTTTTTCCTGAAAGCTCATAATACACCTCCCCCTCCCGCCCCCCCCACAAAAAAAAAGGTTTTTTCAAGGTTTTATTTTTCAGCATTCAGGAAGACAAAAAAATGATTCACTCAAGATGAAGACTACATACTCATTACACATTAACACTACATTAAACGTAATTTTTTAAATGTCTTCTGCAGATCATATGAGCTGGGCCACGTTATGAGTCAGTTGTACCATTGAAAAGAAGATAAAAAAAGCCAACAGCAACATACCCAGTTTCCTTAAGATCTACTGTCCATGCAGATGACATGGTTGGCAAATATGGGTGAAAATCAGTTAATTACTTTGGAAGAGCACCATCCACTGGGACTATTATCCATATTCAAGGAGCCTTCATGATCACCACAGATGGGACAAATGGTACACAGCAGCTTCGACACCTCTCCACTTCTTCACTGACACACTGAACCCTCTGCTTATACTCCAGGTACAAATTAACTCCGTTACATAAAGTAAGCAATCACTCTTTCTAAGTGTCTGTTAGATTTCATTTACACTTTGCACAGAGAACTCAGAGGGTTTTCAGCAGTTCCTGGACTGAGGACATTTGAGCTACTGGTGTCCAGGTACTCAGCACGTGCCACCCAGGGTTTTCTCCACACCATCAGTGAGGAATGGAGAGTCTTGCTGTAATGATGAGCCTCCCTTATGAAGTTACCACCAAGACCATTCCTGTTCTTGAGGCTCTTGTGGCCATAGGGTATCCGAGCACTAGAAGAGAACTCTTCTCTCCTGACTGTGAAGCAGACACAGCTTTGCTCATCGTATAGTTATTCCAAGATCACTGGTGCGTAGCTGAATCACTGAATCACTGAAGCCTGTGATTACCACAGTAAGGAACTACAAAAATAAGGGAGATTCCTCCACTTGTTTGCATAGAACTTGCAAACACCAGCTGTAACCCTTCTGAAGAAGGCAGTTGTGGTATTCCTCACCCTGCAGCTCAGAGCACACACTGAAAAGCATTTCCGCACCAACTGCTCATGAATGCTTTATTTTCCTAGGCATAAATGCACCAAGTGTGCACCACTGTGCCACTGGATGAAACCTGGAAATTTCATTTCAAAAGCTCATCTAGCCACTGTGCCAGGGTGAGCCTGTACAAAAATAATAATAAAAAAAACACCCCCCCAAATGCTCTAGAATATAGTTAGTACAAAAATCTACATGTACAGTAATAAAGTCTGAATACAATTTATAAAACCATTATTAAATATTACGTAATATAAATATATATTCCATCTAGCTTCATATATTCTCTCACATACATTGATAGCTATACAGACAAACAGATGTAAGGTAACTTGCCTACAGAGTTAAAGTGGGACCGGAATGGAAAATTGCTACCTGCCACACTATCTTGTTTCATCTGTCACAGTCAAGATCCAGGTGAAGAAGTTCTGCACTAGTATTTTATTCTCAGAAATCTGGAGTTTCTTGCCGTACTTCACCTAGCATATACATCCAGAACTCTGTAAATCTCTGTAAAAAGAGATGATCCTTTACCTATTTCTGGTGTAAGATGGAAGGAACACTAACCTGGAAGCCAATTAAGTGCAAAGAAAAACATTTTGATTGAAGCCGATTTTCAAGGCACTCATGAGACTGCATCCAGTCCAAGTAAGAGCAGAGGGAATGACACAAACAGAAAAAAAAAAAAAAAATCTATTTTAAGACCATTCCTACAAATGCAGACCTAGAAATGCACTGACCTTTCCTGTGACCCTTTTAGAAGAGTGAAGTTTGTGAAGTCTTCGGTTTTGTAAGCACGAGATTGTAGTACCTTTCCCAAAACAACAATATGCTTTGTCATAGCTCTTCCCCAAAACAAACCAATCTAGACAAGTATTTGAAGACTTTTCTTCATTCTCATAGTTTGAATTCACTACAGTACACCTATATCAGAAGACACCGAAAGGAAAGTTCTCACATCTCAATCAGCTTTTTCAGGCTTCCTGCTGCGTAACACAGAAGCCCATCAAAATCTCCAGCTGAGGACATTTACAACCCTTATTTTAACCAAACGGATTGACTAGGGTTCTGTAAAAAGGGGGTAAACTCTCACCCAGCTATTCAAATTGGCACATTTACCAACAACAGATCTCCCAACTGTTCAATCCCCAAGCTACGCTTTCAATTTGATCCAATGGGGAAAATATTTCCCACTAGGATCACGTTCAACAATAGCACTAACTGGTCTCATTATTCTTACTAGTTTGTAGCAGGATACGATAATGACTGTAAAAAGAGAAGCACGGAAAGTACCAGCTCCTCCAAGACTTTTCCTTTGTCTCCATGGACTCATTGACTATTGTTCTCCATTCTCTGCCACTCGAGGACTCTCTCTTCTCTCCAGCTAAAATACTACCTCACCAAAGAAACCAACTTAGCTGCAAGTGACTAATCAGCATCAAGGAACTGGAATGCTTGATTTATCCCAGCACCCAAAATCTGAAAAAATCTTCAGTCAAACTAAACCTGTGATTTGTGTCTGCAATATTTGGTTGTCAGTACTGGGCTGGGGAAAGAAAATAAAAGAAAAAAAAAAAGAAGGGAAATCATGTAGAAGTAAGATGGTTACAGATTTCATAGAGGACAGTGTTATACATACTTCAGCACGAATCACGAAGAGCAAAGATGAACACAAAAATGGAAGCCAAGTTAATGAAATATTCATCATTTTGATCACAGTTACTAAAATGTTTTAACCACTACTTGCTTCTTCTAAATCAGTTCACCCAATTTAGTTAAAACTGGTAGAAATAAAGAAAAAATAATGCTGTAAATGCCAGTAAAAATGGATAAAGAAAATATTTAAAAGGAAATATGTATGAAAAGGAATAATGAAGATTCTTGCATACATTCAGAAAAGACTAAGGAGAAAAACAAACAAACAAACAAAAAAACATTAAACTGCTCTGTCCTGAATTAAGTATCCTTATCAGGATGGCAACTGCTACTTAGTTCAAGACAAGAAGCAACACAAATGCTGAGTTAATTCCACCTTAATTTAAGACTTTCATCTTACTGTTTTATTGCTTCGATATTGCCAAGATTTCCTTTCTGCAGAACTGCAAAGAGGTGTCCTTTCCCATTCTCATTATTGGCGTATTTGTCCTAATTAGCTGAGAAGTAAGCATTTTAGGCTCAACCCTAGAACAAACCCATGTTACTGTCAAATGCCCGGCCCAACACAAGTTGCTTCTACAGAAGCATCCTTAATTTCCCTGCTGATGTCAGGTTCTGCCAGTGAAGAGTCAGGCACTGTAATGTCTCATCCTCTCCTCATCCCCTCCATATTTCACTACTTTGGCAGAATCAATACCGAAATGGGGAAATTACCAGAGGAATATCCTCCTGTATACTCTTTTCCAGTATTTCTTAAAATAGCACACGGATAATCTAGCCTATCACTCACAGTAATTCCTAAGTAGGTCACTGCATTTTAGAAGCGAGCATGGCTCTGCAAAACAAAACGTCTTTGCATTCATTACTGGTAGGGAAATGGCACCTTCCTAAATCCGAGGACGGTCTGACTGGTTCATCCTGTTATTGCTGTATTGTCATTCAATAACCTGTCCCCGTTTTACTAGGGCCTTATAAATCAGGCCCCACATTCACAGAGGCTGTAAAACTGTCAATTGCGGATAGCCTGCGTCAAGCTAAGATCTAGTGAGAAGGATCTGAAAACTAACAGCAGGAAACTTTACCACTATCATCTGCTACAGATGAGGAGCACGCCAACATTTCGAATATAAAAGGCTGACATCTACTGCACACATCCGAGGAAGCACAGGTGTAACCTTTCCACTTCAAAGGCCTCTCGATGTTCACTTTTATCAGCCCCGGTGCAATATTTTCAAAACCTCCCTCTGGGTGATGTCCTTCAAGCCTTTTCTAGGTACCCAGCCCCAAATTTGATTTTCCTCCTTTTATTCTCTTGATTCCTCAAAGATCATTCCAGAAACTTGATTTGATTAGAAGTCTCTTTTAACGTAAGCAATTCATCCTCACACACGCGGAGCTGTTGATTCACCTTTTCTTTAATTTCATTTAGCCCGGCTTTCATTTGAGCTATCTCAATTTTAACCTCTGTAAAAGCTCCATCTACCTTGTTTACTGTTTCTTTGATTTGAAAGATCTCCTCCATTAAGTCCTTAAGCGACAACTCTGTGGCCATTTTTGGCTCCAGCTGTTTGTCAGGAGAGGTCAGCCACTGCCTCAGTCTTTTATTTGTCTGGAGCAACATTCAAATTGTTTTCAGAGCAATTGTTTTGTTCCTATTTCCTGCCATCGCTGCTCGAAAATAATAACAAATCGCCTCATTTCTAGGGAGGGTTTTATCTCTTTACTTCATTATCAAGGCTAGGGAGCATGACAGTTTCAGACATAGGTGCCCTGCACAGATTTCCTTGAGTCTTCCTTGAGGATTAATAGTGCAGTAACAGTTAAAAGTTATTTTCTACACGCATACAGCATCCTACATGAGAGCATCTGAAGCCGGCAGGAAAATTAATTCACTTAAGATCCTGCTAGACATGTAAGTATTGATCTCACAAACAAGAAAACTAGTAACAAAAATACTGCATTACAAACTTACACATGAAAACAACTTTTTTTCCTTTTTAATTTACTTTTTTAAAAAACGACAGATCAGGTCAGCAGGATCAGTTCCTCGGTCGTACAGGAAGCCTGTGGCAGAGCTGGAAATAGAAGGAAGGTTTCCTGCCTTGATATGCAAGTCTATCTTTTCTCCTCCAAATGCACAAGGCATGCTCAAAGGAAACCAGCTAACTCACAGAACTGATGAAAGAGTAGTTTTAAGATCAGGAAAGGGCCATTCTCAAACAAACCTTTACGCTTTGGTCTGTTATTTCATGTATCAGTTGATAAGGAAAATAGACTTAAGACTCAGCTGTACAAAACCCGTGTAAAGACTGGCATATTCTAGAAAGATTTCATTTTAAAAATCTAGATTTTTTAAAATTATAAACTCACTGTGCCTCCCGTATCAAGATCAGCTAAGATTTATTCACTGCCATACATCAAAAAAAAAAGAGCACTGGCTATTGAGGCTCTTACCACTTGGGATGGGAATCATCCAAATAGCACCAACTAACTACAACTTAGTGAAGAAATTTAGGCTCCCATCCCAGCCAGCACAGCCAGTCTGCCTTCCAACAGGAAATGTATCCCACCTTCCACAGCCACTTTTCTTGAGATGAGATGACTTCTCTGAGGGCCCCGTTCCCTTCAATGACTGCACTCTAGAAGATTGGGCAACCAGCTTGTGTGCGACGTCTAATGTTTAGACAGCTAATTCGAGGTGAAATAAATCCAACTCTTACACGGTTTTTCCAAATGGGTTCATTTGTAGCTATAACATTTAACGCCTGTTACCTCAAGAGGTAGAGTTGTGGGGGGGGTTTTGAGGCCATTTTTCTAACACTATAAATCTTTACCACATTGAAAAATTGTTTCAGTATTACCTACACATTACTTTAACTAAAAATATACTAATAATACACTTCCAACCTGTGTGACTTTAGAAGAACAGAAATCCAAAGTTAGATTGCTAACCAACTAAAGGACATCCAACTATACAGTTTTAAAAATACTTTTTTTTTTTTTAAAAAAAAAAAAAAGGAAAAAAAAAAAAAGCTCCACTTAAAAGGACTTACAAAGCTCCACAGAAACACCCAGACAGTCATTTTAGATTTTTCACCTTTGACTTACTGGAGGCAAATATCTGCAGAGAGAAGTCGGGCTATCAAGTTGTTTTGTATATAAATTCATTTCAGCTTCTTTGTAGGAATGCTAAAGAAAACCTGTCTTTTCTTTTTTTTTTTTTCCCCATCGTAAATTAGTACTTTAACAATGAAAGTTCTTACCAGAAAGAAGATCTTGATGTAAAGACCTAACATATACCCTTAGTCTCCCAACCATAAATACTTCCAATAGTATCAATAAATCTCTAAACTGGGGAGTGAAAAAAAGAACAAATACATGTAAAAAGACTCACTTTTTAAAAAGAGATTTGAACTATAAATAGAGAAATAATCAATCCAGTTATAATACATTCTTCTTACATTAAAAAAATCCATCCTGGTGCAATCTATTTGGTAAGTCATAAAAAATAAGACAAGACAGCTGGGGCTTGAGTCTCATTCTCAGTGAGGCCCCATTTCATTGCCAGAACAGTGTAAAGCAGCCTCTGTGTAAAAGAAACGAAGCCCAGATGAATGTGCAGCAGAGCACAGCAATCCTATACTCATAGCTATTAGGAGAAATCCAGAACAGGATGTAGGAAAATCATACAAGCTGTATCTAAAGAGACAGAGGCCACATCTGGATATAAGATTAAATGTAAGTGTGCTATGCATGTACAGCACAGAAAAATAGAATTACTTGGACCTAAACTGAGACATATCGCAGTGATGACACAAAGAATAAACAGTGGTACTGTGAGCTATGTTTGCTTACCAAGCAAGAAATGAAGCTTTATGAAAAATTACTTTAAAATGCTCATAATGCTAGAATGCAAAAACAGTGCTTTTAGTGACTGGTATTTCTAATCTTTACTTACTCTCTGCAGTAGTGACTGTATAAAATAAAACAGTAAAAATTCCTAGCCAAGCAAAATGCCTGATAATACAACTTCCTGGCTTGGCTTCCAAAGACTCATGCAAAGTTTAGTAGCCGCATGGCCAAATAAATCTTTTTACTAGAGCTTTTTTTGTGTGTGCGTGAAAATGGTAAATACAGTATTTTCTGTATTATATACCAGGACTGCAGTCACAACCCAAGAATGCAGATCTTTCACCCGTTCATTACCGAAAATATTGCTTGAGGGAAACTGCTTTAAACTGATTTATGTGGTAGACACAGAAAGACAACCCAGTCAAATTGGACAATGTGGCAGATGGTAATGGATTTATGCATATTTATGTAGCATGTATTTACTTGTCGACTTTGTTATCCATCTTTTGCCCCTTCCAAAAGTAGATGGCAATTTATAACAACTATGATGCTGTGGCTGGCTGACACTCCCTTCACAGCCCTTTCCTTTGGACAGGCTAAAAAGCAGCATGCTTTGTGCAGCTATTTTAATTGTTTTACAGTTTTATTACAAAACATCCTGTCTGTTACACTTGCTTCCTGAGGCTATCATAACAATGTTAGTTGCTCCTGCTTAAATCTGCCTCGGGGTATCTGCTTTTACAGTTACAATTAAAGCCAGTAAGTAGTTCACCAACATGTTAACATTAATTTGTCTTTTAATTTATTTGACCTTTTAAACTAAGCAAGTAACTCACTGAGGTAAGGGATGCACAGAGAGCAAAGTTCAATCATTATCAAACATTTTTACAGTAACATGCTTTCTGGTTATTTTCCACCGTAACACTGAACCGTTCGGCTGCAAGTGCTTCTATTTATTCTGAATTATTTCCGAAGAGGCATAATGCATTCACATTGCATTGAACATGCGCAGGCTTTACGTACCACTAATGCAGATACCACCAGGACAGTCTGTAAGGCTCGTAGCAGACTAACTGAAGAATCTGAAAGCAGTTTCTACAAAACGTCATGAAGACCTAAGCAAACTGCTTCAGTTTTGACACCATTTTCTTATGCAGAAAATATGGTAAATGTGAAGAGGGTGTTGCCAGAAACTTCTGCCACCCTTGTTTCCCATTTCAAACCACAGTCCCGTACCTGCTGTATGCTTTACAATAACCAACAGGAACTGCTGTGAAACTACCTAGACAAGCTTATTTCAATATCTAGGATAACGAACAGATACGGGTTTGTACTGATTACATGTCAATTTAAAGTATATTTAAATAAACATGCAAATAAGCCTCCCAAACCCAGACGGGGTTTTAGCACTACATCAACCAACTTGCTGCTAGGCTGACTCCAAGCTCAGCTGGCTCTGTTTATTCCAGCTCCCCTCTTTTTTCCATACGCCTACCCTTTGTCTACGACTGTACAACAGCCAGCACAAGTCCACCTAAAAACCCCTGAGACGAGAGGGCTGCCACCCACCTCCAGAGTGCTCCCTGGTAAATTAGGCAAGGGGGGATGGCAGGGAAACACTCATCAATTGGTCCTTTACTGGTAGTGCCGTCCAGCCCCACGTGAGCAGCAACGGAGAGGAGGGAGGGAGGGAAGAGTGGGGGGAAAACGCTAGAAAGTGGAAAAGATGAAATGAAAACAGGGAAACAGCCACTACTGCCTAATAAAAAATAAATCCTCATAAAAAAAAGTGTTCATTCACTCCCTCCTGGGTGATTAGAACATTTGACTCCTTCTTGCAAACCTCCCCTACGGTGAATGAAGCTTTAAACTATTACTGCCATCTTCCTTGCAAGTTCCCCAACCTCTCTCAGCAATAAAAGCCCTTACTCAGCCGTGCTCCCAAGACTCTGTAACCTCCAGCCTTAATCCAGTTAATGCTACAAAAATAAATAAATAAATTAAATAAATCCAAAACTTATTTCTGGATAAAGAGAAAAAAAATATATAAAATATTTGGGATTTTCAACAAATTTAGTATCAGCGTTGGAAATAAAAATCAAGTTTACAACTATTCTGCTCAATAGTGACATCTGGTAATGCACACTATCCCTTTTGATACACAACGCAATTAAAGACCAAAAACAAGCACCCGAAACAGTTGCATATCCATCTTCCTGTTTACCCTGCGCTGCCAGCAGCCTGTCCGCGCTGCCAGGGGATTTAGTGCAGCGAGCTGTGGAAATAAGAAATCAGACGGCGCCTCACCTTCGCACTGAGGCCACACAATATGAAGAAAAATGCTGCGGCTGGAAGTGGTCGTCGGTCAATTACTCACCCTTTAAAATCCTATTATCTTCCAATTCTGCCAAGGGAAAAAAAAAAAAAGGCACCGCTGAACGTAGGGAGGCAGAACAAACGCTATCTTTTTAACCAAATGTGTCCAAAAGAGGTTGTCTCTCCATATGCTGCCAGTCACCCAGCTGAAAGGCTCGGTTCTGACTGGGTGGCTCGCAGCACCGAGCCAAGTTAATGGCATTTTTAGAGGTGTATGGGGCAATATCTGACTTCAGGCTGTTTAGAGCATCATGGCTACGGAATAAGCAACAAAGAGTTCTAGATAAAGCAGATAAAAGGAATGCAAAACCCAGCCAAGAGAAAGACTAATGCCTGCCAGGTAAAATGCAAAACAACGTGTCAAGAAGCATATTCTGTAATGAGGCGGCAAGATGGATTCAAAATACGTTTCTAGCAGCGCCTAAGATCAGTCCTCTTGTCATTAAAGAAATCTGCTTGAGCGCACCCATGTTCA
Source organism: Heteronetta atricapilla (assembly GCA_011075105.1). NCBI lineage: Eukaryota > Metazoa > Chordata > Aves > Anseriformes > Anatidae > Heteronetta > Heteronetta atricapilla. The sequence continues at coordinate 40,783,551 of CM021732.1, read as the reverse complement.
TAAACACCTTCCACAGGGCTAAGGACACAAATTATAGCAGCGCGAGGATTTATCAGATGCCACAGCAGGAGGAAAAGAAAAAAGCTTTGCTCTGGTGTAACATCAGACGGACCTCTTGGTAAGTCAGCCCCCAAGGATGTATTTATCCTATAAGGCAGACTCCAAAGATCTTGGAAACATCCCTCCCTTCCACCTCGCCCCCCCATTTAAATCTCTGCAAATAAAAAAGAAAAAAAAGTATTTGAAAAGGCATATGAACATCGTTACAAGTGGAACCCTACAGACTGACTGCATTTTTCCCTACCCTAAAGACATTTTCCCCTACCCTGCATCACAGATAACCTATATAAGATGAGCACGGGTGGCTATGAGCTCCTGCACCACCCCAGAGAACTGGGCAGGCTGCAGGACCACAAGAGACGGACAATGAGTGCAGAAGCGTGCTCGGTTAAAGCTCTCTGCTCTCGCACTAAGGGATTATTTCCCAGGGACAGAAGCCCTCTGCTGGTCAAGACTTTCCAGAAGATGATTTACAGCAACTACATACGTACAGGTTTTAATTTATCAGTGGTCATATATCAAAATAAAGTCGCGAATGAGATATGCAAGAACACATTTCATATGAGGAAAGGCAAGCTCAATAGATCAGGGTAAATTCATCTTTTTTATTCTGAGAAGCTGGGTAACCTCTGCTTTGTTATTTCAAAAAGCGCTGTCCACCCCACAGTTAGATACGTAATTGCTTTTAAAAAAATGTCTGACTTAAACAGTTCTGACCTTACATACACACTCGACACCTCTTCCACTGTTCATACAAGAGTGACAAGAACCATTCAAATAAATCATTTTACTGCAATAAGCAGCCAACACTGCAAGTCTGCTCCCCAGCGCAGGTTTTTAATATTCAAATGCATTAATTCTTTCAATTTGTTTCATATTTAATATTGCTATCGGACAATGTAATTCCATGCAGGATTCCAAAATGAAGTTTAGGCATAAAATGATGCAACACCTCCGCTTCCCAAGAAGCTAGAACATTTGGCCTTTAGAGGAAGCCAAACTAAATCTGGTTTAGGCTGAGAACGTAAGCAGGCTTGGAAGCTGTGGTACTGAGATCAGATCATTGGTTTTTGGAGTGCCCAAAAAAAACAAACCGTTATTTTGCTACCTGTTCATAAGTGGAATTATTTTCCTTCAAGATGTGCAAATAATCATCTTTTTAAAGCCCCACAAAGGGCTGGGTTAATTTCGGATTTCTGCAAGAAATCGAAGTCTTGTTCTAGCTCCCTTCCCCCCCAAAAAAGAGACTCAGCGGACAAGTCAATCTTTGGATACACAGACTTTATCATGCACACACACACAAACACACATGTTCCCATCTCTAACCTCCCCCCCCCCAGCTGTTATTATTTATTTATTGTTGTTACTGAGATGCTGGGGGACTTCAGTCAAGAATCTGACTTTACAGTCCAGTGCTTCACCATTTTCACTGCAAATTCAGCATCTAGGTTATAACAAACCCCTGGAAAAAAATCACCTTCTTCACACACCACTTAGTTCAGAGCTCTGCAGCTCTGTGCATTTATGCTTGGCATCTTTAAATCTACTCAGAATAAAGAAAATCAATGAAAATATATAAATAAAAGATATCCAATCAGGTACAGTTCTACATATGGGAATTCTGCTGTGTGGTGGAAGTAGCGTATTTTTAAATCCATACCAACAACTGAACAGTAAATCAATGGAATACAGCAGGTCTATGAAAAAATCCTGCCATTAAGATATTCCTAAAAAATATTTTAAAACCCAGTAAGGCAGAATCCTTAAAAATTAAAGCTGATGTCATTATAAATTGATTGCAGACAACAAAAAACCTGGCAGGTATAGCAGGGTACACCACTTCTTAACTCTAAGCAGCCGGTGAATACCACAGAAGCCACTGCCTGGCCATCTACGTGTGTTTTATGTGCCAAGTCTAGAAACCACATTTATCAGGCAGCCGTCATCACGACAGAATGTCCATCAATCCCGCTCCTAATTTCAGCCTCACAGGTACCAAACTTTGCTAGGATATCTGAGTGCTGCCAGCCTTTCCCATTGATGAAATACTTGGGTGTAAACAAGATATGGATCTACTTGAGAAGCTGAAGTGAGCAAAATACACTGAATATTCTGAGTAAACTACGATGAAACTCCCAGTCCTTTGGTCATTTGAACTACTTATTAGCTATTACAGCAACAACCAATAATCCTGCTCGATTGCACCAAAATCATATTGCTAATACCTTAAATCTGTTATTTTCTTATTTCTTAGCATTTGGCTTTATAGTCTCAGGCAACAGTACCCTTCTGATGCTGTAGCTTCTGCATGATTTTCTAGTTAATTTCTTTTAATGACAAACAGGATTTCTATTAAATTATGTCACACTTAACTACCTGAGTCAATAGCTGTGCTGTCTCTCTAGTTTTAATGCAGAGCCTCCTGATAAGTGATCACGGTGGCAGTGACTACCCCACTGTCATCCTCTGGACCACAGCCAGGTGAGGAGATGCTTCCCAGGAAGGCCGTGCATACAAACTCCTCCCAGGCAGAAGTAATATTTATGGGTTCTCAGAGAGGAACTGGCTCCAGCAGGCACAAACTCTTCCTGCTCGTTCTGTCCTGGGCTCCCACTCCTCCTCTCCTCTGCCTAGCTGCAGTTGTTCCCTGTGTTCTACAGAAGGAGACGAGAGTAAATGCCATCACAGCCACGCAAGAGGATCGGGCTCCGTGTGGTTTTACAGGAAAGGGCAGTCTTAACCCATCTGTAAGACAACATTTTAAAGCACCAGTCTGAAGAGAAAAAGCATGTGACAAAGCTGTGGAAACAGCCTTGCCCTGTCCTATGTTGTCTCAAGAATACATAGTTAACAAAGGAGCTTAAACTGTAATTGCAATTACTACAACATGTTAATACTCAAAAGTCATACTTTTAGCATGGCTCATCACTTGACATTTCTGGCGAAGCACTTTCCGGATGAATTACAAATGACTTGTACCGGCTTTTAAAAGCAAAGCACCATCTCAACGATTCAAGTTCTGTGAAAACCCCCAGTTAAAATTAATGCTTAGTCTTGGAGACCTAAGACAAGACTGATGTTCCAACTCACACGAGACATACATTAAAGACGACCCTAAGGAGAGCAAAAATGTAGGTCTTGAAGCTTGCAGAACACTTAGTGGCAGTGAGTCGAGAGCTTTGCAGGACAGGTACCAAGGGTGGAAGTTATTTTTAAGTAAACTGCAACAACTCTTAGTCCCCGATGTACTGTGATGCCAACGCCCAGCATTTAGCTCATCCTACGCAGAAAGCAAGCTTTTGGGAAACCGACAGCACGTGCACAAAGGCACCTATCTTTGGACATACTGTGTTTTATACCCGAAAGCCCTACAGAGAACTGAGGAGGAGCAGGGCTCACCCCGTGGCAGAAGAGGGAAGCCCCGCAGATGGAGACAAGCGGGGGCCCAGGACTGGGCACAGCTTCAGCCAGGTCCCCGCATGGGGTGGCATATCCGACCCAACCCAAGGCAGCGCGTCTCCTCTCCGAATAAAAATCATCCTTGCATCCACAAGAGAAGCAGAGAAAAGAAGAAAAGGAACTGGGATGGAGCAGAGCGGGTCAGACCTTGCTCTGGGCTGCCCACAAAACAGCGCCTGACCCAAGTCTGCGCACTGGCTCTGATCCCACCCACCCGAGGGCCTCAGCTGCATGCTTCTACGGTTCAAGTTACAATTGCACCTATTTAAAAGCTCATTTATGCTGCCAAGGAATATAAAGAATCTTTACATTAAACAGGAATCACAGCCACAAATATTTATAAGGCTAGCAGGACTTCCAGCACTGAGGCAACACAGATTTCATATCATTCCAGCAGTCATCGAGGAGTGGGAATTTCTGATCACTTTAAGGCTCCCTTGTATCTGATAGAGCATTACACAAGGTGAGTATCTTTAAACATGTAGTAAGGCATCTGAAAGTAATTGGAAGGAAAGTCATGTGGATTAAAAAAAAAAAAAAAAAACTGGGATTTTAGAATTAACAAATGAGACATGAAAAATCTTGCTCGTACCTCAAATACAACACTGGGAAAGTGTGTTTTTATTTGTACCAAACCTAATGACAAATAAACATGAACACCTAAGATCTTTTGCTGTCTCTTATTCTGAGCCATTGTTTGGCAGCGTTCTGCCCAGTATTTATTCCTCTGGAGTCCAGCTCCAGTGCCTACAACGTTTTGTTTAGCTCAGGTGACAAAGGCTGATGCTTCCACGTGCCAATGTTTCAAAACCTGACAGCCATTCAGCAGGCATGGTGAAAAGGTTTAAAAACAGCGCCATAAGAATGGTGTGCAGCAACCCAGTTATGGGGCTATCAGGCACTAGGTTTCTCTAGGCATACGCTCTTTTCCCATCCAGGTATTTCACTCAGGTACAGAAAGGAGTGCTCTATTGAGGCTCTGATGATGCTTTCACCTAGCGTAAAGCCGAAAGATGGTAATGAAAAAAATGAACACATGTGAGTATCTCCTTGGTAACCTAAGTAAATGTACATAAGGCAGTCAACATAAAGATGTTAAGTCACCTCTGAGCTGCAGTGCTCAGCCCTTTCACGATCTCATTCTGGTAAACTGTTTTTCTGGTATAGGTGGTGGGATAGGAGAGGAGGAAAAAAGACAAGGAAAGAAAAGATAAGCAGACCAGAGCAGTATGTCTGGGTTCATGGCTTGCCAGTTTGCAGCTCATTTTGTTCTGTAATCTGACAGTTCTCCCTTTTTTCTTTCCTTCCATCTTTAAGATCATGTGAAATGTTTCCTCCCCTTTCTCAACTTCTTTGCCTGAATTTCCACCACCATCTCTTTTACTTCCCATCTTGGATTACTCCCCCATTCCCTCCTCTGTGAATCTTAAAAAAACAAGACATTAATTTATAAGTGCTAGTCCAAGTTAACAAAATCCTCATTTCATGGCTGCTCTCTCCCCCCCAAAAAGCAGAACACATTTAATAAATGGCTGTACTAAAACCAGTATCTCCCTCCTGCAAAAATAAGCTTTGGGGGCACTAGCAGTCTTGCTAGAAAAAGGATGGCAGCATTAGATCACAGCTAATTAAGTACCTTTTCCTTCAAATTCCATACGGACTCAGTTTTCATCATGCTTCTTAAATAAGACTCATCACTGCAGTTATCTCCTGGACTATGAACAATACCAAAGTATAGCACATAATATTTATATAAAAGCACGTTACAAATTGATCCTGAGGGCGGGAGCAGTAATTTTGCTGTCTACACAAACTATCTTTAAGTGCAGTTAAGAAATCATTTCACAGGCTCAAAGTATATAATAAAATAAAGGTAATAAGCATGACTGAGACACAGAGGGAACAGATTATCTTCTGGCAATATACCCTACAATTGTGACTGGAGAAAAAAACCTGTTAGTCTGCAGCTGAACAGAAAATGTATAATCTGAAGGGATTTCTTCATTTAAAATGAAAACAATCTGCTACCCTTTGATAAAACAGTAAGAACTTACAGTATTACACAAATTACAGAAAACAGCACAAGAGAACATAAGTCTAATGGGGGAAAAAAAGTCTTTTGGTATCTCCAGCATTGAAAAGTTGCTTTAGTTGACTAGATAATATAAACTAACAGAACAGCAGGTATCTCAAAGCTTGATTCCACGTCTGCTCACTCCCATCTTTATGCTGATACACAAATCCAAAGCTTTTTCTCTATTGCTCCCTCTTGCCTTACTGGTACAAATGATCAAAGCTTTTAAATTGAACTCAAGTAAAACCAGAAACAGATTTCCTATGCAAGTTTCTCAAACTCCACTTACAAGCTCTGTGTGCTTTTCCATCTGAAATTAAATGATACTCATCTTTCACAGACAAAGCATCTCAGAATTAACTATGCGGAGTAATTTTTCAGCAAGATTATTACTAATCGCTTCTTGTGATTCCATTTGCAAAACATGTTCTGACAAGAAAGAAATAAACTGGTCTAGGTCAGGTCTTAGAAGTGGAAGCCAAAAGTACAATTATAATTAATTATGAAACAATTCAATACATTAAGGAAGTACCTTCCTATGCTTGTTTAAGTAGATAAGCAATATAAAAACCTACTGTGTTGAAGACTATGGCTGTATGCAAGAGAAAAATGCAGTATAATCCTGTTTCCAGCATAGAAAAGCACTGAAACTATAAATTCACCCATCTACAACCCCACGAAGAACCCCTGCACAGAAACACCCCTCTAACGCAGAGTGGATTTTTTGGTTTTCCCCTAGATTAAATTGACCTGCTGCTTGAAACCGTGGACATCACACTTCAGAGGCAAAGCACAAGCATCAAGCTGGGCTGCTGCAGAATTCAGGCTCTGACTTCAGTGGAAGACAGCCACATCTTGCTGTGGGGAAAACAGGCCAGGAAATTAAATATACATCAGCATTAAAACTAGATGTACAGAAATAGCTTACACCAGACATAATTTTTGGCTTACCAGCCCTGCATGCATAGCCTGCATACATATTTCATTTTTAACTATGAAGGCAGAACTTTTGAGCAATCTACTTTCTGTGACACTACGTTTACCGTCTTATGCATCATAGCTTGGGAGAAAAAATAATATAACAGCATTAGCATGTGCTAGATTTTTATATTTTGAACAAGATTCTAGTTAAAAGGAAAAATTAAATTCATGGATAATACCCAGCACACTGTCCCATTCCTGTTAATGAAAACCACCTTATAAAATCATTTCCTTGGTGCTTTCAGTTTATAGCTCTCACCTTCCAACTATTTCTTGTCCCCACCACCTTTTTCTTCCATGGTTAATTCCTTTATTAGCTGACCCAAACTAAATTGTATGTGAGACACCCCACCTCAGATCAACATCCACAGTGCAAAGAAGTGCAGAAACGCTCATTTACAGCCCCACGTTTAATGTTTACTTGTAACAGCACCATGAGGCTACCAGCATTCAGTATTTCATACGGTTTAACATAAGATGAATCTCTGGCATATCCATAGGTGCAAAAAGGAAGTAATTTTTTTCCTGCACTGTGGCAGCTTAAAGAAACCTGACAAAACCTGCAAAGTGTCAGCAACTTCTTAAAAAGACAATGGATACCCATGCCAAGCGACTAGCATCCACTCAAAGCCTGCAGTTCCTTTCTTCTTCCAGCACTTACCCAAGCTAGCATTCATTTGTGTAATTCTTTAAAGTACTGAACATTTAAGCATGTCACCATTCTATGATGTCTCATTTATATAATTAGCACTAACATATGGCCCACAATCAGTGTGGGAAATCTAAAATATTCTTTGGAAAGCTGTCAAACCTAAAGGGATATGATTTTCAATAAGTGAAAGGAATTAAGTATGCAAATCTTGCTTACAATAAGGATAGCAAGGAAGTGGAGATGTAGCCTAGAAGGTGTGCATGCTTGCTTACTATCCCAAAAGCAGGGTTATACTGTTCTTTATCTGTCAGTGCCAGTACCAACCAGAAGAGTTCTCATACAACAACATGCAGAGAAGTCCTGTGGCTACCACCTTGGCTGAATTTTAGCAGTGCAGTGAAGGTCTGTGCAGTAGATAAAACCAAAACCCACTGCCAACATGCCAGCTACAGTTAATACACAGGCCTGAACACAGCTTCATAGTGGATTGCATTAATTCATGTTCTTCCCATGGGGAATGTCTAACCCTAGCAGGTAGCAGAGGGAAACCAGGAGAGCATCAGAGCCCCTGCCTACATGTCAGCAATAGGTTATCTCACTCCTGGAAATAAGCCTTCAGGATCAACAGTTGTGCCTGTTACTTATTAATGAATCCATAATTAATCAGTCGTACAGATCTAGGTGAAATGCTATAGGAAACATACAGCAGATCCTCCAGTGATAATGACGAGCTGAACACCAGCAGTACAGCTGCCGTGGCATTGCAAGAGCTCTCAGCTTCCCCAGGAAGCCTGTCTGGCTTCCACACAGATCAAGAGAAACCTGCACAGGCTGGCACGTGTGTAGCAGCAAAAACTGTTTGCAAAGTATATAGCCTATACTTACAGCCAACAACTTTACTCTTCACTACAGCATTATTTAGGGAGGAGAAAGAAAAATCTGAAGCCCCTGATGAGCATACACTAAGGAAATATGCTCCAAAGCGATGTGATCACCGTAACGTTTCAGAATAACCACTGAAAAATGCAACCAGCTATATAGATTTCTCACAGCAGTTTTAGTAGTTGTTAGTTGTTCCAGAAAAACCCTTTCTTACATGCAACTTCACCAACATAAAAGCTCACTGATTTATTTTTTTCTAAACAAACTCCTGCACCCCGTGATTAAGAATCTAAGCAAGTCAAATAAACAAAATAAAACAAATTGGCATTTGACACATCACTTTTAAGAGCGAGCTGTGACAACTCTCTAATGATTTCAGCCAAAGAAGCGAACAGTGTGACATAAAAGGTACAAAAGCAAGGAATCCGGAGATACGGATGAAACACTGAGCTGGGACAAACAGGTAAAACCATTTTCATGAAACACCACTGCTCAGACCAGCTCTGAACCTGTCCCTTTTGACATTCCGCACCTTTTATTGTTAGGTGTATCCATCCTTAAAAAACTGTAAGCTGTTCTAAACGTGTGAACAGCAGTATGTTGACATAAAAATTTATTTTGAATCTTAGACCGAGCCCCAAATGTGCAACATTTGCCTACAGTGAAAGCTTCACAAAGCCGGAAAACTGAGAGTTGTGAAATGAATCCAATGTGTTAACAGGTATTGAAGAGAAATGGAGCTATTGCATTCCACATATGTTAAAAAAGGCACACCGAGGCCTCGAGCGTGTGGGAAGAAAGAGTAGAGGGAGGATCCGCTGGCCTGAGCTGGCAGCTGCAGAGGGACTGTAAGTTTGCAATGCCATCATCAATGAGTTTCATAACAGGCACGTAAGAAAGGGCACCAAGGCCACTGGAAAGAAAAAAAACACAACAACCAGAAACAACAACAAAAAAAACCAACCAACAAACAAAAAAAACAGAAGAAGTGAGAAACAAAACAGCTAGAGATGAAGAAAAAAGAAATCTGCAGACCTTTCTTCCTTAGAGCAACGAAGTATATGGGCCTTCCTTACTCTCTTAGCTACATTCAAGTTACTCGTTTATTTTATTCAAATCCTCCGTGCAGCTTGTTGGCTGCTGAAACCTCCGTCTGATCTGTCTCTCACAAGTTTCAAAGGTGGAAGGCAGAATGTGTTAAGATGATGTCTTAACTTGTCCAGACAACTCAAATTTTTCTAAAATGACTACCACTGTTCTATCCAAGGGCTGTACAACAGCTGAATATGAAAGCTGGTTTGCTGTGACAAGAAATGGAACAGACCCAAGATGTTCAACTCATACTTAATAATTACTCATTACTGACTAAATGAGAGCAATTGTGTGGTAAGGAGATATAACCTGACTGTACTTTCAATCCTGCATCTTGGCGCATGCAAAGGTTTGTTCTTCCTCCTCTCCTCAGCCCTTCCCTATTTTCAGGTCTTGACTTTCACCTCTTAGGCTGCATGGTATTAAAATTATTAAAAGAAATGACAGAACAGGAGAGAAACATACAATTTAGCATAATTCTGAAACCCCACTCAGTTCTATCTAACCCTTCCTAGGATCTATACAGCAAACACTGCCTCTGCTCAAGGATGAGAGTTAATGGACAACTGGGAAGGCGTGTTGAACTGAGGTCACAGAATTAAATATTATTTAGGAGCACAATATGCAGTGATACAAATGACATTTTTGCTGAGAAACAGCAACATTAGCCTCACAGTAAATGAATGATGCACATCCTTCCTACAGTTAAACTGTTCTTTAATAGAGACAAATCATGAAAAAGGATGCAAAGACTTTTAAACACAAAGGAGACTACAACCTAAAACCTTAAGCCAAATTTTCACTTTTATTAAGAAGGTTATTTTACATCACTGAAGTAGAAGAAAGGACTTGTTAAGACCTTTACACTGTCAAGATACCAAGAGTAGAACAAAACACCTTCAATACAACTGAGAGAACTAGACCTAAGCAAGGTGTCTAATCTAGGGTAAAATATATATAATTTATTACTGTATTATCTATTTCTATTTAATATCTTATAATGTTATACATATTTCATTCATCCATATATCTGAAGACATATTTATTCACCCATATATATTTGTGTGTGTGTGTGTGTGTGTTATGTTTTACATATGGATGAATAACATACTCAGAGCAGGGCACTCAGGGTGCAGATAGCCAATAACTGTCGTAGTCTCTCTCCTAAAACATGAAGAAGTAACGTTTTTTGAGATTTCACTCTGAAATCTAAAGAGGACCGAAATGTCGAGTAACCATGAATGTCGATGCTTTAAGTAATCTAAGATAAACACATGAAATTGTATTCTTATGTTTTCTAACACAGCACTAAAGATAAAGGAGCTTGTTTAGCTCAGTTTACTTCCTTCTTCCAAACATAACAGCCTTTTAATTAATCATTTCCCATTATTAAAGAGCTTTCACATATTTGACATGCAAATCACTAGACATTTTGGCATGGCCCAGTCCACATGACAATCATTACTTAATTAGCTATGTTACTGCTTATTTCAGAATATACAAGGTCACTCCTCTGAGTACATAAATCATTACTTAAATTCATTCCATTCAGATAACCACAAACCACCTCACAACATCTTAAATATTTAACTAAAAACACAAAGTTTTAAAGAAATCAGTAGTCAGATTATGATAATTCAAAAGATGCCTGTCAGTGAAATGGGAAAGTAATTTTAATATTCACAACAGCACCAACAAAAGGGGTTTTTCCAACAAACATTAATGTTGAAATTCTCAGGAAACTCAGGGCACTCTCTGTTGCTGAAAATAATCTTGAATGCTCATTTACAGAAATTAACTAACTTCACCCCTACCGTGTCACAGAGCTCCACAAACCTGATTTTGCGCTGGTGACTTCGGGTACCAGGACAAGTAGAGCCAACTGAACACGTGCATGAAAATAACTGAATGGTTTTCCAGGCCAAAAAAAAAATAAAAATAAATCAAATGACTTTCTAGTAATGTTTTTCATTTTCAGTAATGGAAGTTTTATTACTAACAAGCAAGAAGCAACTATATGTACTTTATGCAACCCAAAGTTTCAGTGAGCAGAAGCACATCCCAGAAATATTGGCAGTAAAATGACGTGCAACAAAAAAATCCAGGGGCTCCTCAGCAGCCTGAAGATTTCAAATCACATTGCGCTGTCTCGTTACCTACCCTGACAGCACATGCAAAAAGTAAGGAAAGCACAACAGTGCTTCACAGATGTAATGCGCCCTATCAAAGGAAGTGAGGTGGCACAGGACACACAGGCACAATCTTTGAGAGCATCCTCACATCAGGGTTTGCTTCAAAAAGCAGTTCAGTCCCTTTCCAGAGCTCACAAACACTACCTGAAAGCACACAGACTGTATTATGATCATCTGACATAGAACTGTGTTTTACGATCACAAATGACACAACATTTCCTAGAGGAATTCAGGCAGCAGTGAGCTGACAGATCTGTAGAGGAAACAAAAGCTCATTGGGAAACACCACCACCTTTATTTCCCTTCCTGCCTTACCTCTTTTGGTGAGTCTGGCATCTCACCTGCCTCAACTGAGAATTTCTAAAGCTTTCCCAACCAAGACTCACATCCCAAGAAGGTTCTGCTACTTCTCAGCCTGTTAAAAAAAAAAAAAAAACTGCCTCCCCCCGATTTTATTATTAAGAAAAATTTAAGTTGTTGGTGGGGAAATTCTCAGTGATATGCCTGAGTTTCTTTAACATACTGTTGCAAGCTATTAAACAAGTTACGCAAGATGGATTTGTCTATTCATGAAGAACAGTGTTTTCAAAAAGCATTAAGTAACTTTTAGTTTTGTTTTTATTTTTGCAGCGTTGTACTAAAAGGCTTATTACCGTTCAAAGACAAAATAGGACCTCAGACATGCTACAGCCCCTTCAGTCAACACGGAGTAAGCAGAAGCAATGTTATGCCTTAAATACACCCTGTAAGATGAGACGGGATTTACTGCACTTACCAGGAAGATCTGTCAGATGCGTATTTCCCAGTGCACTTCCACTCCCTCCGAAGCACAGCCCTCACTACTCTTCCTGCTCCACAGCCGGAGGGGCTGGTCAGCAGTGACGTGCCATGGAAAGCTATCCAACTAAACCATCCGAGGTCTGAGCCAGCAGAAAACCAGCACAGCACGCTGCCTTTTGCAATGCTACTGGCCCACCTCATCGAGCAGAGCTGGATTTCGCAAGTCTCAATAAACGCAACAGCATAAACAATATCCCCTGGTAATACAGTGACTGCAGAAGTAACATCATTTACCACTTTGCTTTGCAAAGGGAACTGCTTTGGAGCAGCAGGAGGCTTTTTTCCTATACATATATATTTTAAAAATCTTCCTTGATTGGCTCTTTGATCGTAATGAAAGGCTCTATTCTATCCTCAGTGTGAGAACAGCTTCCCTTAACGCCAAAAGAAGTTACACATGCACAAGGGAGAGCGTTCACCATAATCTCTTGCAGTGGTATCCTTCAATTTTTACAGCTTTCTACCTATAGTCACCTTCTGAGGAGAAAATCACCCCTACGTGTTTAAAAGGGGAAGGAAGACCGTGTATCTAAAGGATGTCACTTCACAAAGCATGCTGCTACGCTGATCAACCCCAGGGTCTAGGTCTAGCCACATCATCTCAGCAGCAAGTCACATTCAGCAAGTATTTATGAACACATGGATGGGAAACAGAAGCTTACAACTAGAGTCAGACCCGGCTTTCAAAACCCAGCTCTCACACTGAGTAAGCAGGAAAATTATGCATCACCTAACTTCCCCTTATTTTCAAGATGGAAATGGTGAGTGTGTTTAAGGCAGTACCACCCTGTGTGAACTTAAAATCCTCCAACACACAAACAGCTACAACCCCAAGGCAATGACGGAAAGCTATGAAGGAATATTGGGGAACTTTGCATTAAGGACAGACACTCCTCAACTTCCAACCTCAACAAATTTCCATATAGCTTTGGTGCAATCACTTGTTTGTGACTCCACTGGTTTTTCCCCACGAAAAGAAAATCAGATTCTTCTCTATGAGCATTGCATTTTCCAAATAAAGGGAGTTGTGGCTGAAATGCTGATTACCCAGAAGAAACCGTAACAAAAGCAAATGCAATAAACTGTAACTACACACTACACAATATATGCAGTTTCACTGCAAATGCAGCCCGAGCCACGAGAACAGGAATGTCTTTTGAGTCCCATTACATATAGGAAGAACAAGGATATTTATGAATGAGCAGCAGCTGCTTGTGCTCACTGCCCTGGGAGAAGCATATATATTCGTAACAGCTACTGGACTTGAATAAGTTCCACACACCTACCTGGTTTCAGGATACACAAGCTACAATAGTCTGGGATTTAAGACTGATCCGAATCAGTGCCATTTTTTTTGTGGGAAGAAACAAAATCCAAACTCAGCTAACACGTGCATACATTTGAGTACATGCTCCGTTCCACAATATACTTTTGACAACTGTGCAGTAAATCCTTGACTGACTTTGCTACTCAGTATGACTCTGAATCTCATTTCCTTGAGGACATTTCCATGAATATTCTCTCATTTAGATAAATGCATATCAGCAGATATTTATCAGACATCATTTATTCAGATTTTTTTTTTGAGTGCTTACTCACAGGAGAGGAATTGCCCTTTTTTTTGGCCATTTCTTCTCTTAAATTACTAGTATCTTGAGACTTCAGTATTCATAAAAGAATCGCATACTTTCTTGTGCTGGAGATGCATAAAGATGTAGGAATCCTGGAAAAAACAACACCGATCAAAACGGACAGTCAGACTAAGGAGATCTGTGGTCTGTCTAATCTAACCTCTGGCCCTAACAGGGACTCATACCACAGGGGAGAAAGATTTATATACACAAGTACACAATGACATGCCCATTGTAAATTTGTGATTTTTTTCCTATCTATGCCTTGAATGGGGGGATATACAGGGTGTTAGCACAACTCATGCTAATGTTTAAGTTCCAAATACACATGTAAATGTCTTTCTTTTTTAATTTATGCATTTAGACTAAGATACCTAATTTTGCCACAAATTCCTGAATTACGTATCATAAATATTGAAGAAGTGTTTCAGTCTGTTATCTCCGTGTATTACCTTTCAATGCAGTTTTTCGTTCTCGCTGTAAGTTAAAACATGATTTACTTACACACAAACCTCCCCCTGACTGCTCATCCTCTCGCCTATGCTAGCTCTCACTTGTCATGGAGAATTCCTTCAGATGCCACCAATTGTTTCTGTTCATCCTGCAATCCTTAGTTTTTTACTGAATTTTCCTAAGTGTCGCAGAACAGGTGTGGCATTCCTGTTATACAGGATCATGATGTGAGACTGTGGTAACCACTATCTAGGGATCGTGGCTCTTTTAATCTTTAAAATTATTTTTTTTTTATATATAAAAAAGACAGAAATTACCATTTTACCAAACCCATACAAAAGCCTAACTTTTTTCTGCAGCAAATGTAGTTAATTTAATATTCAGCAACATGCAATTAGATCAAATTATGTACTTGGAAGATTTTACTTCCATTTGTCAGCTGCAAAATTCCACCTACCATCACAGTACCTATTGTCCCAGCTTTGCTGGACACTCCTGGAGTTCCTCAGCCTTCCTCCAACTCGTTTTCTATTACGCGTAAGTTCTTTCATCTCCTTAGCCACTTCTAGGACAAAATAATAGTCTGGTTTAACTATTCCATCAGATCTAGGGGTATCACAGAACTGAGGGGTTTGAAGGGGCCTCAAGAGATCATTGGGTCCAACCCCCTGCCAAAGCAAGTTCCCTAGAGCAGGCTGCCCAGGTAGGTGTCCAGATGGGGACAGTATACTCATAAGAGAAAATCTACTACACTCTATCACCTTGTTTACCCTTGCCTCTTTTTCTGAGGAAGGTGCCTCTTCTTCCACGGCCAACCTATGATTCAACAAAACCTTTCTATTGCAAGAGATTTCATACAAAACAGAGTGGAATATTACAAGAGTCAGCAATATAACCCAGAAAGAAAAGGAGAGATGATGCTTGATGTAAATCATCAAATTCTCAAATACTTCCCTAAGCCTGCCTGGCTGCTGTTACCACAAACAACTGATGCATCTGCTTTCTTCACAGTCCTTAGTGGGGCAATAATCCAGCTTGAAGTATTACATACTAGTGAAACTCACTCCCATTGAAAAAAAATGTTTGCCCCAAAAGGCAGTCATATAAACTCAAAATCCTGAAAACAACAATGTTTCTAAGAGCTCACAAGTGCCCCCCACAAAACCCATATCCATCTAAATGTCAGCTCACAAATGTACCTGAGATGTATAAAGAAAGCGCTTCCATTTCTGTGATTTTAAGAGTTCTTTGGTACACTAGGTTGCAGTCAGCCTTCAGTAAGAAATTGCTCCAATGGGTCAGACACAATTTTATAGCAGATAGCACTAAATTTAGATTCATTTCTCAATTTTTTTTTAAACTTCCACATTTTTAGCAGCTTGTCCTTGCTTACTTCAGCTATTGTGCCTCCATCTAAAATCATTCGAATCAGTGATTCAGAAATACTCCTATGAGAATATTTTCTTTCTAAAAGCACAGTATCAGATGGTCATCTCTAACTTAAGAAATAGCTTTCCAAGCAAAAACAGTATTGATCTCTTTTGTTATAAAGACGGCATCTGAACAGATCCAAGGAGGGAATACATTGCACCTCCCTAATACTTACCATCACCTCTAAAGTATCAGGGCAGTAACAAGCAATAAACCGCAAATGTTACTGGACCTAGGTAAGCAAAGCAGTCCAGTAACTTAAAATGTAGACCCCACCAAAGAATATTTAAGAGAAGCAATTTTGAATTGAGTATCTTAAAGGAGGAATAGTAAGTTACTTGTTTTCTAGAGTGATAAAAGGCTAGATGTAAAAGTGAAATGGAGAGCAAGAACGTAGCTTCCTTTCTCCACTGGATTACCACCTCACAATCGTAACTTATTCCTTCATGTAACAAATTGCCAATTCCATGACATTTTCATAGTCCCCAGTTTTTGCTGTACTACTATCACGACTTACCCACCTCAACTTTCATTTAAAAATTCAAGTTTCTCAGCCACATGACTGTGACGTAAAAAACATGAAAATGCGTGAACCTGATCAACCCAAAAAAAAAAAAGTCTTTTAATTTCAACTCTTTTTTTTTTTTTTTGGTAACCAAGAGAACTTTAATTGTCTGGACAGTGAAAAGATGAAGAGTAGGTAGCTGAGAATATGGTTGTCTTTGTGCATTTAACCCCTCAACATCATTGCTAAGCCCTTCTGTAGAAAAATGATGGCTCCTTTTTCCTGTTATCTACCAAATACAGTATGTGAATTATCTAAGTACACATGAAGCTTTTGGTTAAGGTCTGTCTTTCACAAGATTTCTTAAGTCTGCTTAGTAACAGTAGGCAATTAATCACTCAGCCAGCTTTGGGTCAGGCTTTCTGGCTGCCCTCCCAGCAAGCAGTCCTGATATGGGTCCGATGAGGTTCAGGACAAAGGCACCTGCTCTTTACAGCTTCTGTTTTGTAAAGACCTGATATAACATGTTTCCAATCAGATGCAGATGAGCAAACAGTTCACTTTTCTTCATCACTAACACAGTTTAAAAAATTGTCCTCAAGTCCTCTGCTGAGTATGCCATCCAGCATTGAACAGACCATTTTGTTCTTCATTACTCAAAGGCATTTCGATATGAATTCATTCCTATTCATGGAAGACCTTAAATAAATGCGTATTCAATCCCACTGTCATCAGCCTCGGTCTTTTGGTCGTCAAGCACCTCCCAAAGAATATGTACTTTCTCAATGGGCTTCAGTCACTTTGCATGCAGGAGACGCAGAGCACTTGCTGAAAACAGAAGAATACGTGGGGCTATATGAACGATGAGGTAATGAAGATGCTGAAACTTCACAGAGATACCACAAGCACAGTTTATGTCCCAACTGTGCAGAAGCAACTGACAGTGTGCTAGTGCAGGTTGTCCTACATGCAGTCAGGGACACAGGCTTTTGGGCAACCTCCAGGTAAAACCACTTTCTGTATCACCAAACTCTTCGTCTGGTAGAAGTCTCACTCCCATGCAACCATAGGGAAAAAAAGAACTGGCAATAAATTGGATGGATTAAATTGATTGAATTTTCAACCATCCTGGCCACAATTCCCCAGGTAACAAAACCAGCCATCTAATAGCATGGGTTTTCTTTTTCACATTTAAAAACTAAAACACTCCCCCTCTCTCCCCAACAGACACCCCAATTACCTGTTTTCAGCTGAACCCTAACAGTACGCATGAACCTCCTACCATAAGGAAACATCCTGCCAGCATACTGCAGGTTCTTGTAACAAAAGAAAGAAATAAGTGACAACAACAACAACAAAAAAGGATGTTTCCAAATAACTTTTACATTAAAAAAAAAAAAGAGACTGATTCCACCTGCATGGAATCAATTACATTAATGCTAAATAAACAAATGACTACAACACAACAAAATCCATAGTCCTGCAGATCAGGTTAAGAAAGAACGGCAAAGTAACAGAGAAATGAAGAACGTGCTTATAACAAATACAATGTGGAGCATTCTTCCATCAAAAGTCAGAATAAAAAGAAGAGGAAGTATTTCTTACATTTGCAATTTTTATTCCAAAGTAATAAGCAACTTTTAAAACATCTAATGTGATTGAAAACTTGAGTTTTGTCTTTAACTTAGGTTTTATAAAATTAACCCTACTTTTACTTGTCTCTTATCTCTGGACCTGAGCAACAGTACATGACCAGAACAGGTCTGTTGTTCAAGGCGATTTTCACACTTTAGGACACTTGACTTTGGCCCAATCAAAAGGGAACACTGTTTTCAGACATGATGAATTATCTTTATGACATAACAGACAGGGCTTTTGCTTTGCTCTGAGCTCAATCTTTATTTCATGGTCATTTCTATCAAGTCAGTGCTGGTGGTGATACATCATATGCTTAGAATTTCAATTAAATTGTCCCTTACAAAGATTTTCAAACTTGTACAAGTTTTCGGCATTTGACGTATTTTGCTTGTGTTTTTTAGTCTCAGTGTCTTTCCATAAGGTTTTGCCAACACCCCTGGGTGGTTTCCAGCACAGCTCAGTCTTCTTGGCAGTTCTGTGACTAGGGCAAGTTTGGAGCAAGAAAGGGCCTGTCCAACATTTCCTGCTCTTAAGATTTCATTAATGTTAACAAAGTGAACTCTGTGCTTGTATGCTGATTGTGGGTGCAATCCAGGTTGCTCTGTATTTGTGAGTATGGCCCAATGGGAGGCTTTGCTTTTTGCAGCAAGTTGAAAAGGTGAACAGGCAGTTCACAGCTATAGGTTAATAATAAGACTAAATACACGTGTATATATATGCAGTTTAAATATATATATAGCTTATAGATTATAATTTATATATAAACTGTATATTTATATAAAAATGCAAAAATTTTATGCAGTGCTATATGTTCTACATACATAGAACATATAACACAATAATTAACAGTATTCACTTATTTTACATTTAATCACAATAGCCAAAAGACACTAATAAAAAGAATCACGTTTCAGGTATTTATTCGATCCTATAAAAACTGCATTTTTAAATTATGGTAGCTCCACTCATTCTCTACGTAACTTTATACATTTTTCTTCTTAAAGAACCCATCCATCTTTCACATAACATTACAGTGCGTTCAGTTTCAATATCTGGTAACAGAGCACTGGCTTTGTAGGACTACCTTCCCCATAGCTCATCTCTTTTGCACATACATACTCTTTTGTAAAGAAATAAAGCCAGATGATGTAAACCAGTTTTGTAAAGCTACCATTTCAGAAAAACCATGATCAACTAAGAAAAATATGGCTGCATAATTTTTAACAAAACAATATGGTATCTGATGTGATGCATTAACGGTCCATAATGTTATTGAACAAGACTACAACAGAGACACTTTACTTGCACTTCCTTGTCAGACAATTACTCTTTGCTACCGTAATACTTCATGTGCATACTTCCAAGGAAGACTCATGAATGCACAGGTTCATTAAGGGAATGAGAGAATCGATTGTAAAATGGAAAAGGCCGAGTGAGGTCATATTTCAAAGAGATGAATATGGTACACTCCATTATGTTGTAATCAGCCTCCCTCTTTCATCCTAAGAACTGTAATAGTCTATCCTAATTTTCAAAAAAAAAAATAAAAAAAAATTCACTGCCTGCATCCTACCTTCATCCCAAATACAGTGAGGAATTCAAATGTGCTGCAGGCAGTTTCCATTTACCATGGTCTTTGGAGCAGACGGTATTGATGTTGCTGACCATTTTTCTCCTTAATAAGAAAAACATTCAAATGCTACTAATATTGCTGCCTTGGCAAACCACATTTAATAGATGGGACTTGCCCTGTACATGACACACAGAACATCAATCAAGGCTGAATTTTATTTCAATTTATTATGGTTGCTGTCTAAATGAAAAAATGCTTATATCGTTAAAATGTCTTACAATATAAATGTGCAAATGATGCAATCACCCATTTTGTGAGAAATTTCTGATTTTGATTAAAAATATCTACAGTTGAACTTCTAAATATTTAATAAATGTAAAAACAAAAAAACACAAGCACATTAAGAAGCCACAGTAATTGGTATCCGATGCAATACCAAGGTTTTGTGCTTGATAGCTTTTATCTTTAGGAGATGAGTTTATTACGCATTCTTCTTTTAAAATAATAAAAGCTGCCTTTTTGTTCAAGTCATCTAGAAAAAATTACTTTAATCTTGACTTCATTCAGTACTCACATGTTTGTTGTATTTTTTTGTTGTTGGCTTTCTTTTGGTTTTGTTTTGAAGTTATCATTTATCACCGGTCTTGGCTTGCTGCATCCCGCTATCTCAACTCTGCACCAAGTGGCCTGCAAAAGCCCTCTAAGCTTAAGGAACTCCAGACACCACACCATTACCAAGGGGTAGAAAACAACACCTTGTAAGAGAATAGATGATATTCCATTTTATAATTGAGTAGGGCAGCCAAACCTGCCCCAGAACTGGGGGCAGAATTGAAGGCTTTTAGCCTTGGCACAGTTCTGCAGGTACACACACGCAACAGGTGATTTCACCAGGTCTTCACTGCCATGACTGCTCTCCTTGCTGCTCCACCCAGAACTGCACAAAATAACACACGTAAGCTAACAAACAGTCTTGCTGTAGGAGAACACTACAGACTGCCATAAAAGCCAGCTAAACCCAAAGGTATTTAAACCTCATTAAACTGTCATATAGTGTCTCTATATATTTCCTTCCACGTTACTGCTCGTTATCATGCAACTGTTACATAAATACAAACCTCCCCCATGATAAACAGGTGGCTCTTTCTGCTGTATTCATTTGGAAACGCTCAGGAGTCTAGAGCCTAAATGCAGTTATACAGAGAAGGCCAAACGTTACAAAATGGCATAAGCATGCAGCAGGCCAGAAAAAAACAATAATTAGTTTTACTAGAAAATTAGAGTTTAGCATGGGTATGCAGGCAACTTTCTAATATTTTCTTACTTGGGCAGAAGTATCCAGAATGGACTTTGGACACTACAAGCAAAAGACTGAACTGAAGAAATGGTCTCTCAAACCATACAGCAAGCCATGACAAGATGTGATGTACTTGAGTAAAGGACATTGTGGTTACATAGGGCATCATGTAGTTCTGCAGTTTGTAAGGTAACCACCACTCATGCTGAAGCCCAAAAATATTTGATGAGTGAAGAAGGCACACCAAATTTTTGCCTTGCATTGCATTTTATCACAGCCAAGAACTGAAGAGCACTTTGAGCTTGGCCTTTTAAAAAACAACAGATAAATAACTGGAAATGAAGGAAGTGTGGGAAAGCTACATGACAGATAAATGGGACTTTTATAACATTGCATATCGTAAAGGTTGCCAGAATGTGTTGAAAGAAGAAGAGCCAGTTAAATCACATCCTGCTGCAGCTGTCCAATTTTATAGCTAAAATGTCCATATTAATTTTTTTAAACAATTAAAGAAGGAAATCCAAAATATTATTACAAGTACGTTGGCTTGACACTGTCTCTTTTGCAGATTTAATAACAGATACAGTATTCTAAACTTCAAAGTGTGACAAATGTATACAAATTGTGGGAATTCACAACCTCAGGGCCATAAAGTCATTGTCATACGGAAACTCTACAAATTCGACACTACGCTGTATGTTTCTGACAGATATTTTAGAAGAGAAAGGAAGGATATTCCAGTAGTTATGGAGCTGGCTTGACGTTTAGGGGATCTCAATTTAATTTCCTTGTCTGACAGATAGTCCTTTCTAATCCCAGACAAAGTAAATACCTTAGTTTCCCCATCTTTAAAATGGAGACCATTTAAGTACCTGAACTGAGTAAGTATTAAACAGAAATATATATAAAAATATATGTATATATGTATGTATATATGCCTTTCTTCTATATTTTTCTCAGATGGGAACATAGCTGAAAGCTCCATCTCCCAAAGGCTTTGACTATATGCTTTTAAATACCTTGAAATCAACCAAATACACAGTAAGTAACACAATGTGCATCTTGCAGGTCTTAATGTCACTGGATAGACTTCCATTTCAAAACTAGTGCTCTGTGATAGAAGAGATATAGAAGAATGAGCACTGGTGAAGTTAATAAACAAAATGCATTCATGGCCCATTACTTCAAATAACTTTACTATATAAGTAGTCCACTCATAAAATAATGGCCTCAATTAACATTTAATTCTCACACAGTGCATTCATAATGTATTGCAAGGATTAAAAGTTCTGCATGAATATCACCAGTCTAGAAGTGCCACAACTTACAGAAGAAGTACTGGCATAATTTCCACTTGATTAAAAGTAGTTTTCAGTCTTTATTTTTCCCCTGTTAGGCCTCCTTATCCTGTAATGATTACAAGAAAAGATACTCCCCTGCGTATTAGAGCTCCCAGTCTCCCAGGTGATTCTCAGCTTTGCTCTGGAAATTGATAAGCACTCTAGCACAGCACTACTGCAGAGGAGAAGGTTAAGAAGTCCCACCACTCTGTGGTCCTGCAATTTTGTTCATGAAGAAAACGATGAGAATTTACTGGTAGAGTGCATGCTTCAATCCTTTTTACAAGGTAGAATGCTGCAAATTTTCTGAGACCCACGTCAGCTAAAAAGAAAAAGTGCCAGGACTGCCACTGCTGGGAACATACAATTGAGGGCAAGACCAAGGCAAGACTGGAAGAGTCTTTCTGACATTATCTGGACATTTTAATGGCAGCATGCGATACCAGGGCAGCTGCAGTGCTTGTAACTTGATAGATCTAAATGCCATGTGAAAGACCTCCCCTCACTCAGCAGTCTTTGGGTCTTCCAAGCTAAACCGACCGCCTAATGAATTCTCCTTTAGCACAGAAAATTAAGAAGTTAACTGGAAAAGAGAGTATCTTTGTAATATGCGGTTCCTTTTATCCTGCAACACAATGCCTGAGCATTGATGAGATGATAACTCAGTCAATTAATCAAGCACCAACAAAACACATTCTAACAATGACTGCTGCTTTCATGGTGTCATTTTAAGAACTGACTCCAGTACACATGGATATTTTTTGTCCCATGGCTTTGACCTGAATCCTAATGAAACTAACTACTACAAGAAACCAGGGCAGTACAAGCTACCAGCATTCAGGACATGCTGCAAAACACACTCAAAAAGCCATCAGATGCTTCTCTGTAAACCTGAAAGGAGGATGACCAGAAAGCTCCTGGAAATTTAAAACAAACCTCACTCTGTCAACCTACCTTATCTGAACAGTGCTTTCATGGTCAAGTGATGGATTGAAAAAAATATTAAGAGCCAGACAGATCTCAATTTAAAATCCAGCCAATGCCAATTATTTTAAAACATATTTAGGGCTAAGCTAAGACTTCTATGAGTTAGTCTAGAGGTATGAAAACAACAAAAAACACACACAATACGAAAAACCTGATTCAAGGAAAATGAAACATAAAAATACTGCTGCTTTCCTTCTATTATTTTCAAGTATTGTCTTATTTTAAATTTATTGTTAATATAGCATGCTAGTAGTTGTCCCTAATAAGCACTGTATACATCCAAGAAAACTGCATACACTGACAAAGACGCTTCTAGTTTTGCACAACACATGGCTTTTTTATATGATATGTTCTCTCTTGAAAACTACTCCCTCACAAAATGAAAATTCAGCAGAATCTCTAATAGCTTTCATATTTCAGCCTAATAGGTAGCACGGCATTGCACTGCCACCCACCTTTGCTACAATATTGCACAGCACATTTAACAGACATTTGCTTCCTTCACACAGTCCTTATGCGCAGCTTCTGCAGGACCTCAGTATTAACATTTAACAGAGTCTATGAGCATAAAGCACATTTATGAACACCTGCTAGAACATTTTATTTGCCTTAAGAGTTTTATTATAACTGCTAAGTTTTCTTGCTATGCTTTATGGGCCAAATCCTGGTCCAGTTTTAGCCTAAACTCCCATTGACTTCAACAGGAAGTTGATTGGATCGTATGTGGTTTTCCATACAAATTCAGTACAGCTTCAACAAAACTGGATTGGCGGTAAGCACAGAAAAACGCCAGCACCCAGCAGCAAACAAAACCGCTGAACCCAGTCTTCTGGTAGAGTTAAAAAAATAACCCCATACCCACAAATATGTAACATTTACATTGCATTGCAAAAACTCACTGATGCTGCTGAGGCTGAAAGCCACACAGGCATCCCATGCGCAAGCACCTACAGCCTCCCGTGCCTTGATGGGACGTTCTACCACCTAGTTACTCTCTCACAGATTTTGCAGAGGAAATCATGCCAGCAGTCTGACTGTTACAAAGATGTCATCTACAACGGTTTCTGTTTGACAGAGTTTTACCATCATTACTGGAGATGTCAGAAATACCCCTGTGAAACCGCACGAGGCTACAGGCAAGCGAGCAACACAACTCCTCACTGCTCAGAGAGATGATAATGGAGGATTCCACAAAGTCTGCTTGGCACCCCTCTAAGAAAATAGAACCTCATGTAGTAATACATAAACATTACTTCGACCATCACTACCGAAAGACCTAAAGCAATAATGACAGCCAGCGAGTAAACAGCAGACAATACAGCAAAGCCACTTCTGTTTCACATGAGCTTGACAGTAAGTGCTTGATTCAATGCATACTATTAAGCAAAAAAAAAAAAAAAAACAATTATAAAATGAAATTATAGGCACAATGATGAATGGCGACAGATGAAATGTTAACAGATCTAGCACCATACACAAAAATCATTGATTTTCTCTGATTACTACTTAGGTGATCAGAGTGTATTACGTACTAGTTGCCTGCTTGCTCCAGATTTTATTAATGCTTCAATATCAGGCACCCAATTTGGAAATCAATGCTTACTTCATCATTTTTCTCTGAAGGATTCTATTATTCACAATTGATTTAACAGAAATGAAAGGCTTACCATTAACAAGAGCCAGCTGCTGACACTTCTTAGATGAATTATTGAACTTCCAAAAGTGAATTAACTTAACCATCACCAAGACTTATCGTCTGATGTTTCTCATACCAAAGTCAGTGTATTTATAATTACAGAACCAAGTAGTAGAAAGTAGCTTCTCTGCCACCTCCCTAAACACCCACCGTATACACCAAGTAAAAATTAAGGAGATTTGCAATGATACAAATAGGATTTATGCTCCAAATACAGACAGTGGGAGCTTAGTGTCTAGATGTCTTTTATGCCCTTAATCTACATCATCTTTCTAAAACTGTAAAGGTAGGGTCATTTTAGGCTTC
Organism: Heteronetta atricapilla; assembly: GCA_011075105.1. Taxonomy (NCBI): domain Eukaryota; kingdom Metazoa; phylum Chordata; class Aves; order Anseriformes; family Anatidae; genus Heteronetta; species Heteronetta atricapilla. The sequence continues at coordinate 40,758,462 of CM021732.1, read as the reverse complement.
AGAAAGAGGAAATACAGTTTATGGAAAATTATGTCTTTTACCTACTGTCAAGTTTCCTAGAGCAGACCATGCCCTCCCAAGAGCCTACAGAAGGAGGCTATTAACTCCTTTTAAGTACGAGGTGAAGATCCATCTTACGAATTGAGACAAAAGGAGCAAACAGGCAATCGCAAGTAGAGGTAGTACTACAACTCCATCCCCAAAAACAGTGTAAATGTAAAAAGCAGGAGGCCTATCCATAAAACTTACCATCCAGGCTAACAGGCTATCTCCTCAGCACATAAATTCCCTATTCCCCTTTTCCAATTGAGAAGAACTAAGCACTGCCCAAGGTGAATTCAGTTCCTCATGTAAGAGCTTTTGTTCTGCAGATTACAATGTCGGCTACAGAGCTGTGGCTCCTGACCAACAGCTTTCCATAGAGGTTCAGAAGGGCAGTCCATCAGACCAGTGTCTGTGCAGCAATCCTAGGAATGAACAACTTCATCCTCAAATCCTATGCGCTACCTAGCAGGAGCACTGCTAATAACGCTGTTCATGAATCATTGCTGGAAGTACTGATAAAAACCTACACATCAAGAGTGTAAGAGCAACCAGTTGTACTTATCTACAAACAACTTACCTTCAAACACACAAGGAACTGGGCTAAGGCAACATGCTACCCTTTAGCCATGGGTTACCAAGACCACAGCTGCCTGGTGGCATATCAAGCTATCAAAACTAGGAAGTATTTCAGGGCTCACCAGACTTTTTGCCATTCTATGGCTGAATATGCTTCTAAAATGCTGTAACGGCAGCTACTGTCTCCTGCATGTATGATGAATGGATGCTAAAGAACTTCGTTTAATTATAGTTATGCCTGCCACTGCTCTGAAGAGTTCAGCTTGAGGCCAAGTTGAGACTCCAGGTGAGATCCACTCAGGTAGTCTTCTGGATTAATAATGCAAATCCCTGCCTTCCACTCACAGTGCAGTGATGACACAGCATACCTGTTCTATCCTTGTCACAAACTGCAAGTCAGCTACTGCCTGAAGTCACTAGGGCCTCTTCTCAAAGTCCTCACCGGATCCAACTGTTTATACGCTGCTGGTGGCAAAGCATCAGGACCTTTTTTTATGAGGGTTAGTATCTGAAGAAGATACTCTTAGAGCAAACCTATCTTTTATTGAGTACTGTATTTCCCATTCCCACATCCCTCACCTATTTTATCTCCTAGGTTGCTGTAACTAACTTTTTAAAATTTTGCTTGCTTACATTGGACAAAAAGTTTAATAATCAGTAAAGATGGGAAGGGAAGAACCCTGACAGAGATCCTCCACGCTCATAAGACTTACTTTCTTAAGAAAACGGGCCAAAGTTTTAAAATAAAATTATGATTAAGTTAAGAATATTTAGACTCCCAAATTTTTCAATCTATCTATGCTCCGTAGAATAAAACTTTTTAAATGCGGGCTGACTGGCCTTAACTGACGTCTCATTAAATCTGATATCCGCATAAAACACATCTCAGCAAGTAGTTTATAACAACTCATTTTAAAGGACATAGACATTGGCAGATTCCTTTCCTTTCTTGCACTCATTTTTTCCAGTATTTCCCATATTTTGAACCTCATAATGCTATAAAGAGGGAGCAGATTGCACAAGCGGTCCTACTGGTTCCTTCCAATGGGAATAACATGGTCAGAATCTGGCAAAGTTTCCATTTCTACATAGGTTTCATTTATTTTTCAGTTTAAAAATAAAACCATATTACTTTGGCACGTAGCTAGAGCTGCTCCTACAATGCAGAAGAAATAACACTGCTGGCAAGCCCCAAAGCTGTTCCAAGACAAAACTGTATTGGCAGAACTCTGAAAAAACTTCTACTTGACTAGAGGCAGAATTCAGCACTAGCACAAACGGCCAAAACTTCACTGCAATCAATCACATGACACACGCTCACTTATTGCACATCTGAATCTCCGTTAGGTTTACCTAATGTAAATATATTTAGCTGAAGTGGAACCTGAGTTCTGCTGAACCAATTCTACTTATCCCCTACATAAATATTACTTTAACACTGACCATGATCAGCCTTCTATGAACACTGTTTTTTCCTCAGGAATGAATACCAACATGCTATTTGCTACATACCACGACCACATCACTTGTTTGTTGTTTTTTTAATAGTTATCCCATTCAGGTGCCCAATGGTTAAGATACGGTGAAATTACAATCGCAAAATCTCTCAGCTTCCTGCATCAATTATAGACACTGAAGAAAAAACCATACATCTGATATTTTCCAGCTTCTGAAGGTTTGACTTTGCAACCTACTTTTTAGAATACGTCTTTTTTGCATGTCATACCCCAGGTTTTCTTAGAGCATGAATCACCTAAACAGTGTGCAATAGCGTTCTTTCAACACAGGAATCAAACCTTGCTGTGATCCAACTTCACTACCACACAGACAACCATGGAAATAATCAGCCACCTGAACACTGGTGCTTGTGCCCTTGAATATCCAAGGCAGTGGGCTGATGTGCGCAACACAGGTCTTTACAAAGAGACACGTGCCCTTCTGGAGCATCTGTTGAAAGCAGCTGAACTGAGTCCTTTTTGCCAGAGAGAGAGAAAGCTATGCGATAGCTTAGGCTATATGGTACGAGGCTGCTGAGCTAAGCTCAAGGATTTGAGGAAGGGGTCAGGAGCCCTCTTTGTTATCTCATTCCTCAACTCCTGCCTGGAAAACGTAATTGTTCTTACTAACTGACAGCAGAGTGGGCAACAGGAGCATTATATTAGCCCCTGAAGGCAAGCTTCAGAGATGAAGAAGCACGGTACCCACCAAACTAGCATTTTCCAAAGTGTACTGTTCCTCCCCTTTTTTAGCGGCTGTGTGATCCCAACTTTGGGAATGCGCATCATTTTGGCAAGGTGACAATTTCTTTTTCTAGGGAAGTCCAACTAGAGGAGAGAAATTGATTTTCAAAATTCCGTACCTTATCAGATCTCAACAAAATTTCACTGGTTTAGTGAAGAGAAAGACAGTTGAATTGTCTGAGAAGTACTATCTTACCAAATACCGAGATCTGCTGTAAACAAAGCAGGTGTCTAAAAAAATAAATAAATATGTAACTTAAATACATAAGTATTTATTTCTAAAAGTACTGATATTTCTAAATCCAAGCTCTAAGCACAAGTTACTTACCCTAGGGTTGACCTTAAATGCAGTTGTTGATGTAATAAACTGAAAAGCCTCATTGTTGGTGAGTTTTTTTTTACGGTTGGTGGATTGTTTTTTTGTTGTTGTTTTTGTTTTTTAACAACTATTATATTGTTGCTAGAGATAAAAATGGCAAAGGAAGGTATACTGCATGTATTCACCTTTGGATTCTTAAGAACTTGTATCCAGCGTACCACAACTCCTGAACTGCTTCAAATAATTCATCTAAGCGCATTTGCAACACTTGATTGTAAAATTCAGGCTGCCCACATATAATCAGGTATCTTTCAAATAAAATGTGACATTTATTTTAGATGTTTATTGACATAAAGCAATTCAACAAATACAAAGACATATATGAGGTGATGATTATGTTCAGAACCCTACTTTTTACTTAATACTTTGACAATATACATACAGAAAGAGCTTCAAATAAAATTAATATGCAGCCACTGCAGGAGTGAAGCTCCTCCCACTGCTCCTAGTGAAAATATATTACACTCCCCTCCAGTGCAGTATGCCTAAGAATTTAGTGTCACAAAAATCATAGCAATAAGAGTACAACAAGACATGATAATCATCTTTTTATTTCCACTGTGGAAATAACATACTAGAGGTGTTTCAGAAGGACTTTGATTTTTGAAAACAAGCAGTCTCTTTCCATATGTTACCAACTCTAACAGAGGCGCATTTTTATTTAGGCTAAATCATGCCTTATGGGACACACTGATGGGGAAGAAAGGAGGACATGCAACTGGCATTTGAGACATACTGCCAATGCAAAGCTGCCAAAAGCACACAGCAGGGAGCATGTTTTGGCTATCATGAGCAGAATAAGCATGCACTCCTTAACCACTGCCAGCTGGCGCCTGTTTCCAAATACAGAATACTCACTAGGCAGCTCAGAGACTGGACATACTCCTACCCTTAAACTATGCTCCCATAAAAATGTGCTGCTGAGATACCTCATTAACCATGACTGTCTCCTAGCTTACCGCCAAACAAGAAAGATTGAATGACACAAAAAAATCATGCATTTCCCCCATGCACAAAAAGGTACGTAAGGTGTATCTTAATGTACTCTAGTGCTTATGGCAAGAGGAAAATTTTTAAAGGGTTGGAAGAAGCTTCTGCCCACATCTCTAGAAGCAGAAACACTGTCACTACTCCAGTGCACATGGACAGACAAAGTGAAATCCGGAGACCCAGAGTACCAAGAAAACACAGCAATGAACAGCAAAAGTGGCTGGCACTGTGATTATAAAATATACTATCATGTTTAACACAACTGCTAGCAATTCTCATAACAGAGATGCTCCCTGCTTTATGTGTTGGGGCAGGCTTGCGGGTAGAAGATTAATGTTTCCCTCCATCTGCTAATGACTATATAGGTCCCCCGGGCTTTGCACCAAGGGTACTTTGCCCTTAGGATGAAACAGGAAATGGGAATTTGTGTTCATTTTTACATGGTCCTACTATTTCCAGCAACACTCCCAATTGCTAAGTGTGTATTATTTCAACTTTATCTACCAAAACCATATTTTATCACTGTAGTTCAACTGTGATTCCAATTAGATTTTTCAAAGAGAACAGTTAAAAGGAGAACAAACCAACAGGGGGGCACTTTTCACTTTTCAAGTGCTTACCTGATACAGTCTGCATTGGTATTTTCCCTGTAAGTGCTCCATTCATTAACTTTTTACTACATTTTCAAAGTGACTCCCCTCCTTTAGATTTTTCCTTCTCTATCACTGATAGCCTGCTGTCATGGACCACGCAACTCTGAAGGAAGAAACGTACCAGCGAGTGCCATGTAAAGGAAAGGGCACTAACTAAAATCTTCATTTCTTTCAGTGCATGGATTTTTAACTTACCCGCTTAACTCTACCTTTGCTCCTCAGGACTGGAAGCAAGTCAGAGGGAACTTGACACCGGGGTAGTTTTCAAGGACCTAAGCCAGCTTGACACGCTGAAAGAAAATGGGAAAGAGCAATCAAAAAGTATAGTTTTGAAAGAAAAAGGCAGACACACTCATTGGTAACAACGACTGATACTCAAGGCAAAAATAGGAAAGATCTAATGCTATCACCAATATGGACAAGCCAGAAATCAAAAACCAGTGCTGTTTCATTGTAGTCTTTGGAAACGGAACTCGGGTTACTCTTCCCGATGAATACCCCTACCAGTTCCAACACAGACCTTGTCCTCAATTCCCACCCAAGGAAGAAGGCGGCATTCATGACAAAATTCCCCATTCAGAGCTGGTCAAAAGTGCACTAACACTGAGCACATGCAATATGCAATTAACTTCCCCCAGTATACTCAACTAAACTTCAGAGAAATAATGAAAAAAATAGCTGAAATAGTTTGCAGCTGAACCATCAGCACAACAAAACCCTTTCCCTTTTTTAACAATGGAAATGTAATTTCAATAATGTGGTCTCTACCCATACTTCAGATCCAGGAAGGCACCACTCCTGTTGACCTGCTCCTGCCCAACAGAAAAGCAGGACAAGAGAAAGTCAAGAGGGGGAAGGAAAAAAAAATCTTCAGCAAAGAATGGTAAAGTCTGAGACCAGGCAAAAATGCAGAAAATATAGCCACAAAAGACAATTCAATACTTCTCTTACACAGCAGCGGCACTGTAAAACAATGAGTGTTGAACTAACAAAGTGCTCTCCCCGTCTAGCCCCTAAGTCTCATAACATTACTTTGAAAATACTTTCTACTGCTTTCCTCAATCAGGAAATACTCTAAATCAAAGATATATATTCTACAATATTGACCAGTTAGCTGGCTCATAAAATCCAAACCAAAAGAACAGACTGATTTTTTATTAAAAATAACAGCTCTATCAGCAAGGCAATTTCCATATTATAACCTTATTAGAAACGACAACACTGCTCCCATATTTCTAATCTAGGTTCAGTGATTTTCAACCTTTTTCTTAGGCTTCCATCAACAACTCTCATATTTTAGCCTTTATTTCAAAAGAGAGGAAAATGCCTTTCCCTTTTAAATGCGTACAATGCTGGAAAACACATCCCAAGTACAATCCAAATACACAGAGCAACTAAAGGGGAATTAAAACTGCTTACTACTTCCCAATTACTAAGTTGCTCTCTTGCAGCTGAAAAGCTTTCACTTCCATGCTAGAAAATGTGTTTCGGTAAGGATTTTGAAGAGAAAAGCAGGTCTCTAGATAACGGCCAGAACAGAAAGCTGCTGCTCTCTTCCTTCTTGGGAGTACAAGATTGCATTTCTCCTCCCCCAAATCCACACTCTGGCCTCCTGAGCAAGAGCCTGCCCTCCTCTCCGTGCCATTCCCACCCACAGGGAGGTATGCCCACGGAGGGAGAAGCTTCTGAAGCCCCTGTGTCCTGCAGAGTGCCGATGGTGACCATGACAGCTCTCACACAAGCCCTCCTGTACCTCTGCAGAAAGGCCACGCTCAGTCCGGCCCACAGCAGCCGAGATGGATGGCACCTAGTTATGCTGCTGCAGATTACTCACTCCGTCTCCAGTAGCCTTTCTGAAAAGCCAAACCAGACCCTTAACTTCTAAGCCCGAGTTCAATATGCTAGCTGTGATTCAAATACCAGAAAAAGCATTTAATGCCTGTAATGAAAAACAAACAAAGTTGGTTTGGGAAGAATGGAATTGTTTTGGACCATGGACATGCTCCTCCTTCCTTCTGCCACCCGTAAGCATGTCTGCACAGGAACTCAGGGCAACAAGTTAATTTGCTCTCCACTCCTCAAGTTTCTCATTTGAACACGTAAGCACCAATATATAGAGCTCATGTTATTTTACATTCATTGACTGAGATACTGATAGAAAGACTAACGTAGATTATTTGGTCACCAGTAACTTGAGGAAAAAAGGCAATCTTAAGGCCAAACCTTTGGGCATTTCCAGTGAGGTCAGTATGACCTCTGAGGAAACGACACTTCCAGGAAAACAGCATATCTTAGACTTGAGCATAGGTATTACCTAATGCAAGCGGTCAGATGCAATGCCACAACTAACAAGGGTGAGCCACTCCACAGAAGAGTGAGAGTACTCCCGTCACATCAGGCCTGAATCAGATCTTCATCAGACACTCAGAAAAGAACTTTCTTACTACGCCAGACCGTAACACTCCGAATTTAGCTTGTGTGTTTCACACCTCCCCGGATTTGTGAAGAACTCACCTACACAAGCTAAGCCAAGGCCAGCAGAGACCAGTGCCCAAAGCGCCCCGAGCCACCCTGACGGCAGCACGGCTGCGACTACTCGCTGTGCAGAGGCACCCACCTGCCCCGCAGAACACGGCTGAACCTGTTCCCTCCTCATGTGGTCTTCAAAAAACTGTTTTCAGTCTAAACTATGTTGGATGCAACTGCTAAACAAAAGGCTCCTATGACCCCGCAAATGGATGGCTCTTCCCAAAAACACACTCAGAAAAAACACACCCAAAAACACGCAATAGCCATTAGGACACGGAAGGCTGCGATCTGCCTTCCCAGTCTGTTCCCCAGGCTGGGTGACCCGGGACCTCAGCTTCTTGTGTGCCACTTGCTCCTGCCCCAACCACCTGGGCAGCCCTCTCGGCTCTCCCCAGTTTGTCCCCACCTCTCGTACTGGGGCCCGGGCCTGGATGCAGCAATATTCCAGGAAAGGCCACAAGGAATGGTTGCTCCCTTCAGCTGGGGGACCACGCTCCTGCTGGTGCAGCTCGCCACACCACTGGTCTCCATCACAAGAGCACGCTGATGAATCCTGCTCAACACCACGTTTTGTCACAATATTCTCTTATTCCTATGCTTCCTTTCCCAAAACAAGGGGTTACAAGATAAAGAAATGATGTGGAAAACAGCAAACAGCCCTCAGGCACCACTATAACATAAAAACAAGAAGCTAATGCTGTAGCTGATATTCTTCGTGAAAAAAATACAAAGAAAACAAGTGGGGCATGATCTTATAGCCGCTGACGTCAGCCAAGACTTTGCACGAGAAAGAATAGCAAGACCCCATATTAAGAAGTAATAAACCCGCAAATTATTACAGTAAACATGGAAAGAAATCCATTTCTTTCTCCAACAAGTTTTTAAAAGGGAAATATTTTGGTTAAAATCTTAACGTTACTGACAGCTGACAGTGGCTGCTCCGAGACTCTTTATTTATGAAAATGCCACGAAGCCTTTCACATAGTTCACCCTGACCAGGCAGCATTGCTCTGCAGGTCACCGGACACACCGAAGAGCATCAGCTACCTTACCGCCTCCTCTCAAAGCGCCTTCTTCTGAGATCCACCCCTGAGGAGCAACACAAAGCAGTCAACAGGAGAAAGCGCTGCTTCAGGAGCAGCATCTCAGATCACCTAAGCACAAATCACTCTGGAATAGCTTTTTTTTTTTTTTTTTTTTTTACAGTGACTGAACAAAGAAATAGCTGCACTTAAAGAAAATTGAATGTGGTTTAGAATGTATACAACTTCCTGCAGTTGACCCCAGAAAAAATAAAAGACATATGATCTGTAACTTCCTTTGACTTTTCTTTGAACTCTAGATGGAAAGCTTTAAAAAGCAGCATTTTCTTATTAGTTACTTCCAAGATTTTTGTTAAATTAAATTTCTCAATAGTAAGTAATGCTAAAATACTTATGTGTACCAATACCGTGGGCCAAGCCACCCCCTCTAACACAAGGATTTTTTTTAATCATTGCTGTGAGATGGGATGTACTGAATTACGTTGATGAAACGAGCAGTACACACCACCTACTTGACAGCACTGATTCCAAAGCATGTGCAGAGAGGGTAGACATAGGTCAAAGCGGCTTCAAGAGCGAGAAGATGTGAGAAAAGGAAGATGATGTTACCTGTCCTGGGCTACCGAGAGCCATTTTTCATGCCCAGCACCGCAAAGCACGCCCTCGCAGGGGGTGAATCAGGTTTCATTCGGAGACCCAAGGAAGGCAGCTTTCTGTACAGCTTCAGAGGATGCTCCCCATATGCAAGAATGGGTTTAATAAAGATTCAATTTATCATTTATTTAAAGGTTGTCTTCTATTACTTTGGTACATATTGCTGCCGCAGGGAGCAGCTTTTTCATATCTACCCAGATAAGAGCTAAAACCTCCAGAATCACGACCGCCAAGCATTCAAGCCCCAGACCTCCAGATTACATTGTGCAAGTTCAAAACCTGCCTCCTCAGCAGCTGCACAAGTTCCATCCAATAGCACGAAAAATATTTTAACACAGAGAAATAGATATATGAAAATATTTATACACACACATAAGCGCCTACATTCACTTGTGTACGTTGCCCAGGAATTCCGCGTGCTGCAGGCACAGCCAAAGTAAATAAGCTTTCAGCAACTTACAACAGTAACAGGCATCGGTGCCTGCACCGTTCGGCATCGCTAAGGGCCGCAGCAAACCCACCAGAGCCGGCGGACGGCGGTAGCATGGCACCTCTCCTCCCAGCCTGCTGGGAACGCACGTGCTCCCAGCCCCGTAGTGCAGCTTATCAGCTCACCAGGCTCCCAGCCCAGAGACAAGCCGTAGCTCTGTGCTGGAAGCCAGAGAGAAACCAGAGCCTCCAGCACGAGGGGCACCAGAAGCCCTGCCCCGAAGCGCACCTCGGCAGACATTTCACACGCCACCTGGGAAGGTGCTGTCATCACTTGAGCAATGAGAAGGACAAAACCCACTCTGTGCGCAAAGCTTCTGAACACCTCCGAGATTGGCACTTTTACTTCTCTGGGTTCTTTTTTTTTTTTTTTCCCCTTCCACCCTACCCTGTTACGGAGGGTAGCTTACAGAGACCACCTTCGGAGTGCCATGCTAATTAGCAACAGCTTGCACTCTATATTGAAAACAAAAAGTGGAAAGGGAAACCAAGCGAGCTCATATGCTCGCATGCATTTCATAGAATCATTTCATCTGTAACTTCATTAATATTGGCATATTATAAATTGTATCTGATTTATTTTAATTCTGATCTGAGAAGGTCAGTCGACTTGCCGTAACTGCTACAAAATAAAGTCATAAATTAGAGATGTGATGTGGTAGGACCTATTGCCCTATGCATTTGCTATGAAGCTCTCCAAAAACCTGCACGGCTAATCAAAGATGACAACAGGGAGCTCACCATTTCAGGATACAAGAAAGATGCAAACATTAGAGAAAATTTAGGCTGGTGTAGAAGATAAATCCAAATTCTCTAAAGTATTACTTTAACATACTAAATAAATATTTCATAAAAATGAAGTTCTTTCTGCCTTTACTTCATAAGTAACTTGCTTTTACTACACAAGCAACTCCTCAAAAAATACTGCTTAAAGGTGAACGTCTGTTCTACAAATTCTTTACACTTTCCTGTGTTTCATGTTCCTTTCACTTTTTCCCCCATGGGCCTCATTCTGGTTTTCTATGTCTGTAATGCCTTCATGTCCAGCACTCTCCCCACCTATCTACCTTGAAAAAAGAAAGCAACTGAAGATTACAGAGAATAAAAAGTTACGAGTTAAACTCTCCAAGATTTCCCACACTGTGGCAAATGGCATACTGCACATTGCTTTGAAGGAGGGAAGTGTGATTTAACTGACATTTCAGCAGTACCTTGGGACACAAAGGCTAGCTCCTATAGTAATGAATATTTAATTAGAACACAACCTACAAAGGAGGAAAACTTGACACAGTTTTTCTTCCCAAGTTTTGCCCAAGCTTTAACACTAGTTTGTGCTTGAGATATGCATTGTAATAAGTTCCATTGTAATAATTAAGATCAGCTAGGCTACATTTGGGTATTTCAATAAGTACTGTCTCCTAAGCAAGGAAGGGTACCAACGACACTGAAAGAGAGAGTTAATGAAGACAACTTACAGAATTCAACGCTACAAGCTACTAGTGAATCAACAGGTTATTAAGCAGGCACAAAGACACTAACGTTTCACGCAAATAACTGCGAGCTGAGTAGGGTTAGAAGAAACTTCCACTGTGACAAAAGCACCTCGTAACTGCTCACAAGAGCTGGGTGAACCAGAGCTGGCCTGACTTGCAGCGCATCCAACTGAGAAGCAGCAGCTTTTTAAACGCTGTAGGTAACGTGCTTTAAGGGAATCGCGTCCTGGGGTGCAAAGTAGTGGACCTTATCTTTGTCTTGAAAACACTGGTATCACACATGAGAAATGTAAGTTTTAGCACACGTCTGATTGAATCGACTTGCAACTCTGGTTTTACACGTGTAAATCCATCAAAGACAGTGGGGAACTCTCCCACCATATCCACGTAGATTGAAGCGTGAAAATGGATGATCCCCTTCAGGCACACCTTACTCAAACTCCTGCTGTGCACACCTACCTATGAACTTGCTAGAGTTTTCTATTTCATTCCACAAAAACGTGGAGATGCGAGAAGATGCCGCGTCCTCTACGCCTCAGCCACACCACAGACCCACCGCCCCCAACCAGGCTAGCGTTCTTGCAACCGTAAAACCCTTTTACTACCGATACAGACAAAGCCACTTCGGCAGAACGCTGAGAAGGCATCATGGCAACGCAGCCCCTGGTGTCTCTCCTTCTGCCGCTGGAGAAGCAGACCCTCCGGCGTGAGGGAGATGCTTTCACATGCTGCCGGTGGGATGAATTAGCCCGAGATCAGACCGCAGGACCGCTCAGCTCTGCAAGAAGGCGCAGAAGAGAAGCAGACGAGACTCAAGGCACCCCAAAACACAGCCATCTGCCTTGGAGCTGGCTTCTGTGCTCTTCACGAGCACGCTCAGGTACTGAATAATGACAGCCAGGGTTGAGGCAGATCCTATACCGGATGATTGCTCTTATTTGCTAACATTACAACACTATTATACACGCACCTACCCTGCAAGCTTTCATCTAGCAAAATCTGTTTCTCCAGTAGCTTACCTACACAAAAAGCAGACTATCAGCCCTCTCTGATCGTTAAACCAGATGCAGACCGACGCTGACACACCAAGCTCTTCCCCAGGGCTTTATTCATAAAAGAAAGATTTAAATAACGCTTTAAATCAAAACCAGCTTCCTCGCGACGGAATAAAAGCCCTTGAAAGCAACTTCTCGTTTTTCCTTCCAACTTTTCCCCAACCAAAACCTTTGGCGAGCGGTGCCCACGCAGAAACTTCCACCGCCGTGCCGCCGCGGGCAGGGAGGCACAACAAGTTTTGGGGTGCTGTGCCTTGGGGGAGCCTGAGAGTCCTGCTGGGAGCTCTGGGGACGGCTGCTGGGGTCACGTTTGCCCTCACAGGGGTCCCTCCTGCCCACACAGGGGTCCCGTTTGCCCTCCAAGCGCCGAGGGAAAGCGCCTGCAGCACGGTCGCGCCCTGCCCGCCCCTCGCCTTACCCCTCGGGCGCTGCTAGGCGCTCCCCGACCCCACGCAGTGGGAATAAAGCCGAGATCCCAGCTCACAACTCCGCCGCCGCGCCCCGGGAGCCTTCCCGCAGACGAGGCGCACTTTTCGTCCTTGCTGCCGTGAACGCCGGCATTTCGCACGGCCCCGGTCCCCCTCGTACACACACACACACACACACACCCGCACCTGCGGAGCACGGACCGCCCGTAGCGGCCCCGGCAGGGTCCCGGGCGCGGCGCCCGGCCGCCCTTTTGTCTGCGGGGAGCAGCCCCGCCGCACCGGGGACGCAGCCCGGGAGCTCCCGCAGCCAACTTGTGC
>CM021732.1:40677263-40744073 GCA_011075105.1 Heteronetta atricapilla | reverse complement strand
AAAAAAAAAAAAAAAAAAAAAAAAAAAAAAAAAAAAAAAACAGCCATAAAGGATACCATATTTAAATGCTACCAAATGTGAGCGAAACACTGAAGAGAAGTTTTAAAATATCTATGACTGTGTCTTCATGTGTTCTCTGGGTCTGTTTCATATGATGTGACAGCTTCAGCTCACAAGTCGTTACTGCAGTGGCTTTTGGAACAGTATGCCTTTTTTTTTGCATATCCTCACCCGATACACGCACATGCTCACAAAAATATACATCTATATATGTGCATATGCACAGGCAGAGACAAATACAGAGTGACTCAGCTCTGTGTTCTACTTGCTTAATCAGTTTTCAAAGCTCCAGTACTGTTCTCTTTTCTTATTTAAAATGCCTAAAGCCATCTTTCCCACGTTTCTTTTTTCACTGCAAGGGTGCCAAGCCTTTGACAAAGCTAGGCAAGCTAAGCTGCCTGGGATGGGCTCCTCCTCCTTGGATCACGCTCTCCTGAATGTCTTTCTGAAGGTCAGGAGGTCAGCTCGTCCATTAATCACAAGGCAGCTTGGACTTCAACGCTGACCCTGCACACCAGTCTCAGGGAATCCTCGAAGACCTTCCGGATGGGCAGTAAGAGCTAAGGAAGGAGACTGAGCTCAGCAGGCCGAGGTCCCTTGAGCCCAAGTTGCCATCAGGTGGTGTCAGGAACGCTGCGGGGTGACAGCCGTCACCCGTGGGCAGCACTCGGCACAGCCTGCCTGCTTTCACTTTGGTCTCTGCCAGGCTACGGACTGATACTACCTGTTGCAGCTGTGGTGGTGGAGACAAGCTGGGCACGTATGGCGGTAACGCCTAGCTCAGCACCTCTGAGTTTGACTCTCTCGCTTAGCGTGCCCAAGGAAAGCACTCGTTTTGGTTTTCCCATTCCGTTCTCTCTCCCTCCCATTAAGAAGTAAGGTGTAGAGATCAAAGGAGACTAAGTAAATGCTGTTGTTTGGGCTCATGGCAGAAGTTTGCTCTCCGGTTCTTTTTTTTTTTTTTTTTTTCAGAAGTTTCCTTTCCCTTAAAGCTTAGAGAAACTTCTGGAACATTTTATTGATTTCTTCGCAGCTCACCACGGGAACTCCTCGTAATTCCTGGTCTCCTAAGGCTCACCAGGTACTTCTTCTTTCTTCTTTCTCTCTGTCCTCCAGTTCAAGTGGCAGAAAGGCTAACCACCCTGTTAAGTAGGGCAGACTTTCTTAAATCACCGAAAGAACTCTGGATAATCCTCTCGTACCTGCCTCCCATCTTCAAGTGAAATGACTATGCCTGTTAAGTCCTCACAGGAGAGGATTGAATGCTTCGTATAAATTCCATTCAAGATTCTCCTGTTTTCCCTACAGTTCGTGAAAGATCAGTCAGACTCTTCCTTTAAAGAAGAAAGAAAATAGGGCGAGGTGAGAGTGTCGAAAGCGGATTTTCTGGTCAAATCCTATTTATCGGTTTTTCTACCATTAGCCAATTTCCAAGCATACAGCTCAGATTTATTTTTAGAAAAGTCACCTGGGACTAAAAAAAAAAAAATAATAGTCAAGACAAAGCATTTCAAAATGCTCTGGGCCAAAGAAATGTTTCTGACGCAGCAACAAGGACTGCGCTGAGTCCTGTGATCAGATGCAGCTTTGAAAACATTTGTGTAGTCTTTTGGTATAGGAAGGAGTACATTCTTGTACACATTCTTGTGTACATTAAGGAGGCTATCTTCAACTTCCCTATTTTTTTTTTGCTCAGGACATTCTCTGACAACTTGTGCAACAAATCTGAATCTGACAATAAAGAGGTAACTATGCAAACAATGAGCAAATCCTTTATGAAAAAGCCACTTGATGAGCAATTTAATACAGAGAATTTTGCAATCTGCTGGCGAAGGTCAATAACGTGACAAATTAAGTCTACAATTGATTTATTTATATATTTACAATTGTGAAAGCAGAAATTGGGGTCTTTTAAAAGTGGCGGCTGTTAATTGCCAGCCTCACATACAGACATACGCTTGGAGAGACTGCTAATGAACTGAATAAAACCTAAATGAGTTTCAGGTCCAAGTTATTTGCCACAGCCCTAAGAGTTCAGGTGAGAGACGCTGATTTCCACGAGGATCCCAACTGGGTAATGTTCACTAGCTATATGGAGGCAACAGTTTCTATCTGAAACAGAATTGCCTACGCAAAAGGAAGCTTTACCAGGGAAAATATGTGCTGATCCACTCGGGCCAGCATCAACAGCTATTAAAAAAAATATATGACATAAAGAGCCTCCTGGTTATCTATTATTGTATGGTTTGGAGACATCAGCTCATATAAAACTGCAAAATGCTTGAGACTCAGAATCAGAAATGACTTTCCATAATGAAAAGCATTGTGTGCTAAAAAAAAAAATAATAAAAAAAAATGTCCTGCATGATTTGAAACATCAGACAGCAGACAAGAAATCCAGAATCCTACAGTGCTTGGGGGGATTTCTGCACACCTAAATGAACATTTGTTGCAACAGCCAGCCCTCACCTAGGGACATGATACAAATCCCAAGGCATTAATAATACAAACTCAATCCCTAGCAATATTCATATGTTCATTATTTTTTTTTCCTACAAGATACTGGTAAGAGAGAATGTGGAGTCTGTGGACAGACTGTAGAGCAGGAATTTTGTGCCTGCCATGCTTACTAGGTAACAGATGATATTTCACTTTGGAGATGAGAAATAAAGCTGTGGTGCAATCAGACCATCATGCAATAATAAGTGATGGTGGCAGCTGAGATTATAGGAGTGTCTACAGCTACAAATACTCAGCTGGGACTCCTTCAGGTTTCTGCATGTCATATGGTCTTCTACTATCTCTCTGGGAATTGAACTAAGCAACATATGGGTGCCATGACTTCTGAATGCAAGCTAAAGGAAGTAAAAAATAAAGATAATGAAAAATCCCACCACTATAATTGGTATTTTAAAACCTCCTGTACTGCACTGGGTAATGGTTTAACAAGGGCATGCATAAGAGACAAAGAAAGGAGGAGTTAGAACAACTAGCCCAGTTGTTACCTGAGAGTTTCCTTCAATGATAATGAGAAGATTGGGAGAGATAATTAGGCACAGTGTGTTTAAAGAACTGCTCCACCAGGCAGTCCCCATGATGGATTGGCAGGGAGTTATCAGATAGCAAGTGTAATGATAAGACAATATGAAGAGCACAGGAGGACCCTCTGGTGGGAGTAAAAAAGGTTGTAAAGGACCTTAAGAAGCTAGGATGTAAAACTGTAGAAAGCAATGCCAATTTGTAAGGAATCACGTCACCTTGATATATAATCAGTGATAACGAGTTGGAAACTTAATGTAAAGGGCAGAAAAGTTCTTACAAAGGTGGAAGTAAATAAAGAGATCTGGCTAAAGTACTACAGACGTAGCTAATACGGAGATGTTTGATTTGGATGGAGAACAAACAAAAATGTAAGGTAGGCCTAAATCAAGCTGTATTTACATTTCTGGGTTTGTCCCACACATCTCTTGAAGGAATTGATGCACCCAGAGGCACAGATCAGTGTTATTTGGGGGTCACAAACTAAACAATGGAGAACCCAAGTATTGGACTATAAAAGTGGAGGATTTCACTCTTGTAGAGGTCCTTAATGCTGGTTGTGGAAGGTCTGGAATTCACAGAGTACGTGGATTACAGCGCCTACTGCTTGAGAAAGGCCTACCAGAAAGATGTTACCAGAAATGAGCAGAAGTACGTTTTGCTGGTGGTATGCAACAGCACAGTTGCACGTACGTAGATGAAGCACTGCAGTTTGGCCCCACAAGCTGTGTGTTCTGGCAGAGGAATCTGGACGGCTTGTTGTAAGTCAAAGCTTTAGACATCTGCAGACAAGTATGAACTAGTGTCTATCCGGCAAGTAGTGGAAGGGATGTACTGCGTAAATCACATCAGTGATCCATGCTTAAGAGTTCTGATCAGAGAACAACAAATCTGTGTTACAAAGGAGCGTGTGTCATCTTTTCATATAATGCCATTCAGCCCTCAACAGTCTAATACCGTTCCGATAAAATTATGTTTGGATTCATGCCTTCTGGGAAACTTTCATATTTATCAGAAACTGGCAAGGACTTTTACACCTGCACAGCGCCAGATGCAAAAGACTTTTATGTCAGTGACTCAGGACAATATTTCAGAACATGGACCAATATACAAGCCAGATCACAGCGTGCCAAACGAAAAAAGGAAGGTGCAACTATGCAACTGTAAATAATGAATGACTTATCCTAGAGGAGGAGTTACAATTTTAGAAGTTTTCAGTACAGTTTGCACCCAACTGATGGGCCTGGCCTCTAGGTTATGGACTCCATATTCCTCTGTAATTTTAGAGCATTTAAAAGCAGATTCCTGGGAATGACTACACCGTTCAAAATCTTTGTAGATGGTGAACATCTACACCATCTGGATTTCTAGGAGTTTTTACAGTATTGAAACTCATGTCACTGGTTAGAATTCTTGGAAAACTAAACAGAGAAATATCCATAAAGATCAGTGCAAGCAGCCATAGGGATATACGTCTTTATGAACATGTCTTATTTCTGAATGTACGCCTATTTCAAACATATATGTATAATACAGAAAAGTTAAGTCTTGCCAGCATGTGCAGAAGTTCTAATCTGCAGTGTTTCAGCATGCTTCTCCCCGGTTCTTCTGCCTGTAGGGCAGATACTCAGTCCTGCAATCACATTTTAAATGACATTTCCATAAGCTAACTCCTCAACTGAAGCATGGAGTACGACATGGAAGGATATTTTAGGTGACGCGTGTTAACAGATACTTATTACAGTCTTTTACCAGTTGCTTGCTGCATGGATGCCTATGGTGCACCTACCTTACCCCAGACCTTATGGATCAGCAATAAGTATTTCTTGTAATACAGAATCAGGGGTGCCTCTGCTCTCTTGTTCTGCAGCATATCCTCGGATAAGCTGTATGTGGGTGGCATTGGCTGGAGAAAAGATTAGGTAGATGCCTGGCTGATAAACACGCCATAAGCTCCACTGCTGCTGCAAATTACTGTTTCACCAGAGGATTGGCTCCATGTTTGTAAGCAGCCCTAGAGACGCTGCTGAATGAAGGGCATGATTCACGGGCTGAACACACAGGTTTCTGGTCCCTGGAGCGGTATTTGGTGATTTGGCAAGAGACCCCAGGGCAGCTCCCGCGGCAATCAACGCCTGTGTCACGGCCGCTGATTCAAGCCTTTAATGTCTCTAACTTGGAGTCCAACCTGCGCTGAGCAACTAAATGCATTCTGAGCATCTTTTCAGAGGATCGTGCTGGATGTTGACTATGTAATTCTTTTATGCTTGTTTGGAAATAATTATCTCCCGAGCAATACAAACAAGTAATCCGACAAACAAGAAGACCACCAAGGCTTCTGTAATTGAGTCCTTAGGCATGGTTGTTTGTCTGTGGAGGATAAAACACAGCCATTTATCTGTGTTAACCTCTGACTACTTTCTTGGTCACGTGGAACAGCTTATTAAAGAAAGAAAGGGTGATGTGGAGGGATAAGAGTTACTTGGATGAAGTTTGCAAAATCAGGTTGTCAACTGCTTCCTTCAATCCAAAGAGGTCGTTTGGAGTCTTGTAATTAAAGTCAGTGTTTTATATCAAACGTTCTTGATTGTCGTAAATACAGCTGATACGTGTTATTTATTTACGCTGTACTTTTCCAGGGGTTGTGTTAGGGGGTTGTTGAAACATGGGAAGAAACAGACTTGCAGCTATGAGGATAAAACGTGCCTTCCTAACTCAAGAAGCTACCCTGACAGCTAGACCCGGCAAGCATTACGGCGTCTCATCCATTGCTCCAGTCTGACCGCAGCGTGCTGCGGAGCGTTCTGCCATTGCTTTCTGTCCGGAATAATACCAAAACTGTATTGTAAATCGGGAGCCAAGGCGGGGGGTGTGCGCCTCGCCCCCAGCCCCAGCTCAGCTCTCCCCGCGGGCCGGGGCTGCTGCAGTGAGAGCTCCCTCTCCTGTTCCACGCAGCCTGCGTCAGCCTCCTGCTCGCCTCCAACCCCAGCAGCTGCTTCCCTGCGAGGTTCAGTCGGTGCCCCGTTTAACGCACGTTTCCACGTTCGACGAGCGGTGTTCAGCTGTTTTCTTTTACTGCTTGTTATTGTTCTGTGCTGTGGCTTCCCATTGATTAAGATAGAAATCAATACCTCTTCTGCAGAAGGAAATCTGAATAAGCTGAATGCAAATAACACAGTCATCAAGGCACCACTGAAATTAAAGGGAGAAAAAAAAAAAAGGGGGGGGATGCACAACATCCTAGGACCAACCTTCTCTCTTTATGGCCAGTTGCAACGTCGATCATTGGCATTTTTATGATCCGAGTGAATTTTTGTTTAAGTTGTCATCAATTTTTGTAAGCATGGAAAATACTTACTGGAATGAACACATGAGATTATTTTTAATTAATTAATTAATTTACTTATTGCATTTCAATATGCTCACAAGGTGAGCCTGAATTGTGTTTGCCTGACACGGTCCAAGCACAAGCATGAACTTGCAGCGCTTGGCTTTCAATGCACTGAAGAATACTTCTGATAAGAAATATTTCTGCTGGGAGTTGTGTTACTATTTCTCATTAATCTGCCTCCTTCTGTGGTAATATGTCCTTCTCCTTTTCCCCAAACTGAATGGTTCATCTACTTAAATCCTCCTCTTTGGGGAAAGAACAGTCATCTGCTAAATGCTTTTACAGCCCGCAGTGCAGGAAGACCTGACTGGTCTTTGGCCTTAGAATATTTTCTAGGAATTTTTTATTTACTATTCCAGGGCATAATATATCACGGACAATTTCCATTGCTCTCATGTTTTATCAAAGGTTATTTTTTATGCCACTTAAACATGACTTTGTTGCCCTCGGAGTATCAAGTTCACAGTACAGCAGTAACATCTTGAAGACTTGCAGTGGCAGCGCCAGCGACACACCACGATGACATTTTCCCCTTGTTTGGACACTGCTGGGTAGCAAACACCTGAAACAAAAATCCTGTTTACCCACAGATGGTTTCGGTGCTATTGGCAGCGCACGCTTCTCTGAGCCTGCCTTTGTTCAAGCCTGGCCAAGGCTGAGTGAGCACCATCCTAAACATGAAGGCACCTCAATTTTCACGCTTATTCAATCCTGGGCCTCTGCTGAGACTATGCTAGTAAAAATGCCATGTATAAAAATGGCTTTATGATATGCATTTGTCCTCAAAAGTCCAACTGCAACAGTAACCGATGTGTCTGCATAAAGCGTATTTGTGTGAGAGATAGACAGAGCGTATCTATTTGCCAGGAGATTCAAACACGATACTGTGTACAGACAAGTTATTTGAATATTTATCCCCTTATGTTTGAAAGTTCTGGACTGTGCAACTGGCAATTTGTCTGCCTTCCCACAGTGTTTTAGTTTGAACAGCCACAAAATGCTCTGAACACTCAGCCTCCTAAATCTTCAGAACCGTGAGGGCTCAAGGCAACTCTACCGTCATACATTTTTACATCTACAAATTAATGGAAAGTGCTATCTTTTTCATTCAGTGCTATTGTCTTCTCCATTTGGATTTATTCTATTATACTACGCTGGAGAAACTGTAAGAAAAATGTAAGATTTGAGAAGTTTATGCCCTACATTGCCAGGCAGGAAGGCAGGCAATAAAGCGGTCATGAATCTTCTGGGGAACAGATCTTGACCACACTGGATATTTAAGTTTGCACTGAATCTTAAAGAAATAAAGAAAAAAAAAGAAAAAAAGAAAAAAAAAAAAAAAAAAAAAAAAAAAGAAGAAAAAAAAAAAAAAACACTCCTCCTCCTTTTCAAGTTTCACATCTTAATGCACAGCTGTCAAGGTCACTTTTAGCCCACTTTTCTCCACGTATGAACCTAACATAGCAGCTGTCCTTTTGCCAGCCCTCCTTCTACGTTCATTTTTGAATCCACTGTCTGACTTCAGTGAAATGTCTCAGAAGTCCCAAAGATACAGGTTGTTACAAGGTTTGGGAGCTTCATGCCTAGGCTGAGGACAGAGGCCTTCCTGATGCTGCTGGGGTTAGGGAAGCCAGCCCGTGTGAGACGTGCTGTTCGGTGGCACGCGTGTCCACTGCCTGGCCAAGCAGCCAGCCAGCCCCTTGCAGACTTTTCTTCACCTGGCAGCATAAACAAAACCTAGAAGTGGGGTACAAGAGGGAGCCGATGCTCTGATACATCAGGGAGGTTTTGCCGGGGATGAGCTAAAGACAGGCAAAGAATCAGATGATGCTGTGGTTGAAGGCAGTAAGTTCAGGGAGAGGCAACTGCAGGGATGGCAACAGAAGGCTTTGTGTAAGAGGAAAACTAGCCAGAGGGGTGATTTTGGAGAAGATGTAGGACACAAGTTTATAGGAAGCAAGGCTGCCTGAGTAAAGTTGTTACAACCTGCTTACTGTAAATGTAATTGCTTGTAGACAATAGAAGGCAATAATTGTAAATTACAAAACGTAATGCATAAACTGTAGCTCATGTATAACACGAGACAATATCCTCCCTGTTAACAGGCTTGAAGTTTAACGTCTTACTAGATTATCATGCCAATAATGAAGTTTCATTATTTAAAGGAGATACATTATGGGAAAAACAATCACAGCAGCAGTATTCAAGTAGTTATCCACTCTGCAGTTTTCCCATATTTCTAAGCTGTTTGTTGCTTTAAAAGAAGCGATAATCACATTCAGTACTTCCCAGTGTTCAAAAATTGGAATTGCTTGGCTTTCCACTAGGTTATTATCCTGCAGTAAACACAGGTAAGGTGTTCAGTGCAATCACAAATAAGAACCAAAATGGTCTGGCCTACACTATCTCACTAAAATGATGACCACACAGCAGAAAAGACTGAAAAACATTTCATTTTTTTATTAACTATTGAAGAACATTAATTTGCCCATAACTCTACACCAAAGGTGTGAATTTAGGCAGTGTACCTAGTCTGTCTTTTCTCTAGCTCACGGTAAACACTTAGTCTCCTATGAACTTACTTTTACTAATGAGACAAGATCCTTATACCATTAAAATACTGGTAAGTGTAAGGAAGAAGGCACTATATTGAGACCCTGTATAGATACAGCATTTTCACCAAAGAATAGCTGACTCTCTATTTCCTACACTTCATCTTGCTTGTTGGTTTGCTTCTCTAGGATAAATCATATTTGCCAAAGGAAGAAAACAACCTCAGAGATAGGGAAACTATGGTCAAAGCAACTAAATGTTAAAACTATGGGAAATAAAAGATGCAGATCCAGAGGAAGAAAATAAAAGAAAAAAGGAAAAAAAAGAATTCCCATCTCTAGTGTAATTTCCTTGGGAATGTGCTCCAGTCAGTGCCATTTACCAGAATGTCAGGAAGAAAAGTTAGATGCTGTTGCGAGTGAGCACCTGACAAGGAGTCTCGGTATATGACAGAAAGTCCTCCCCATCAACAGGGATCCAAGAAGTTAGAACAAAACAGTCAATCACTTTCTTAGAAGACAGCGCGGAATATTTTGGGATACTCTCTCTGGATGCCAGCCCACGGACTCCTTCTGGAAACCAGCTGCTGTAAGGAAATGAGGGTATTCATAAAAATAGCTAAGGAGGGAGCAAGAAGATGAGAGCAGACAATTTCGACAACAGACAGAAAGAGAAACAAATGTCATGGAGGAATACAAAAGATCATTTTCCTCTTTTTGCAATGGTGCTAGTAAGAGAAAAAGAAGTGCACAAATAATATATGTATGACAGAGGAAAAGGCAAATGTTTATGGGAGAAAAAGCCACTACTTTAACCCTGTGCTCATTTTTTCTTCTATTGTCTTAATATGAGTGCAATAAAAATTATGTTGTGCATACAGTGCAGGCTGTATTTTCCTAGAATATATTATTGCAAAATCTGTGTTCGTAGGTGCATAACTGATCACAAAACTTTGTTTTGGCTGTGTTAAGAAAAGGCTGGTATAAATTAGGGAGCTTGCTGAAATCTCAAGACATATACTTTATGGTAAGAGAGAACTTATCATCTTGTAGAGGGACATCTCAAACTGTTCACACCACTTGGGCTCTCAGAACACAGCCCTGCACTGGGCATTCATGCTAAGGAATAAATTCCAAGCTTTTTCTCATCAACCAGATAAAGGTATATTAAATTTGGAGGTACAAATTCATGCATTGTGGTGTGAGTCTGCAGAGCCAAAGTGAGGTAGGCTTAGAGCAATATTCAGTAAAGCTTATGTTAAAAATACCTTTTTATCTGTGACCTTTCCTTTAGAATTTCTGTGATAACACTTGGGGATTTTACATTAAGTTTCTTAGTATAAAATTGAGCACTGAACAGACTTTTAGAAAGATTATGGTGCTAGAGGGATATTTAATGGTGAAATCACTTACTGTAGAACTCATTTCTGAGAGCAAAGGTCTGAAGTGAAATGAATTTGGTGATCTTAGATTAGTCCTTGGTGGGCAGAGGTCCATGTCTGAAGTCAGCTACATGTATAATTAGGTATAATTTCTACATTTGTTCAATAGAGGTTAATTGAACTATCACAATAATTGAATTCCTGGACTTCTGAGTTTTCTGGTCAACGTGTTCCTGTGAGATGCGAGCCAAGTATTCATCATCTAACACGTTTATAGGAAATTCCTGGTGCATTTGGTATTTGGTTTGTGGGTTAATACAGGGTATTGGCATTTTTCAAATGTCTGAGCACAAATACAAATCCAATCTTCCAAAATAAATCAGCAAAAGAAAGAGCCACAAGTAGACAGATTCTATACTAAGAGCTCCTGATATCTTAAAGAAACAGTCGAAAGCAGATAGGTTACCAACTGGCAAAGCAGAAAAGCTCTCATAATCTTACCCGTGTATTCTGCAAGAACTTCCCTCCTCTTGTGATGGTATTTAAGATTAAGAATGTATTATGAGTATTCAGTAAATAAAACCTTTGCATTAATTTTGAGCCTGGAATAATACAGCATTATTTTCTTTCTGCCATCACAGGTGTGCAAACATATGACAAAAGCATAAGCATGAATGCGGTGTGTACTTACTATTCTGTGTATGAAAGCCGTTACACACATTTTACAAGGCTACTGCTCACTCATTCAGAAAACTAACAGGTTTTCTTTTACCGCTTCCGTATGAGAAAAAAAAGTAGACAGGCACCATGATGAACTGCATCCATTTATGCATTCACCTGGGATCTAGCATTATTGGATTATTCTTGGCTGACTACACTTGTCAGACCCACTTTTTAATTTTTTAAGGAAACAACATTTGCTTTTCATTTATTGAGTTTAGCATTTAGAAGGAATACAGACTTTCGATAGTGAAGTCCTCTGTGCATTGAAACAGACAAGCTAGCAAATAATATTTTTTCTTTTCACAGAATAGCTAGGGAAGATATTCTCCATTCCCACATAGCCATAGGCTTTCCAGCTAGGGCTGCCAACAGCTATGTCAGAGATGGTCAGGAGGTGGAATTTCATCAGAACTCCTTTAAAAATGTAGACATCACATTAAAAATAAAAATTAAAAAGAAAAAAAGAAAAAGGAAGAAAAAAAAAAGGAAAATCTGCCACACTGTCTCAAGGGCTTTATGAGCATTAAGCTTGAGTAACCCCGAGTCAGCAAGGTGGGACTTCTCTCGTGGCACATCACTTGATATTAGTAGTGTCTTGCCTTGACATAGTATGGGAATTAAGGGAGTTACCGTCTCTCTGAGGAGTCCAGCTCATAGTACACAGTAGAGACAAGGCACAAATATATCAACATTTCTAAATTATTATTACTTTTTTATTTCTTTAATCCTCTCTAACTATTACACTTTTTGCTCATAGAGGCTTTTTTTAAACTAAAAGTGCAAGTTTCTGAAAAAAAAAAAGTTTGGTTATCAATTGATTATATTTTTAACTACAGTTTTCTGAAGAAAGTCTTATTACCAACCTACTAGAAACATGACTGGTGTTACTACCTGATTTAACACAAACCCGTAACTAGTCATCTCATAAACTCTTCGACTTCATCAGGGTGGTGGGAGCGCATTGGTTGGTGCTCCTATTTGGACAAGCCTCGTCAAAAGTATTGCAAAGTTTCAAGTGCAGAGCATGCAGGACTGATCCCTATGAACACACTTCACATTTTTCGCAACTCAATCCCATAAACCAATTTTAGTGATGCAATGAAGTTCACTGTCTGCTAAGTCATTGTGAGTCATAAAGTTCCCATTTGTGCGGTATAAATCAACATAACTATTCAACAATTAAATCTACAATGAATATATTTTTTAAATTACCAAGCATTATGTTTCATTTTACAAGCTTGCACATGCATTCTTTATAGCTTACTGTCATGTAATGCTTTATAAATGATACTTGATAAACAACAGCTGTATAATCTTAGAAATATTCATCAAGAGGCACATGTATCCATGGTAAATCACTTTTGACTTGTACAATGCTGGTGGCTGGCATATAATCTTCTAACTGCTTGCATGTGGAACATAATAGGACATGGCACTACGCTTCTGCAAGACCAAAATACATTCAGAAAACATACTTAGGTATCAATTGCAAGCAAGAATGAAAAACATTTGTCAAGTGCACAGTTCCAAAGTGTAAATCTCATAGTAGATGCTATATTTATGGTACACCACTATGCATATTTTGCATACTGTTTATTTTTAAATTGAACTTCATTGCACTCATTTTCACAGTTTATTGGCACTGAAACCTAAAGCTTAGTGAAGATGTGGTATTAGGGATTGGTTTTGCTCTCCCATAAGCTAAAACGAGCAGCAACCCCTGTACTTCTCTCAGCTGTTAGATTTCTGCTAATTCCCTAGGTTATGTCATAGTTTATTTCCTATCTGCTAAATGTGTTTCAGCTTTCAGAAAAGTTCCCGTGAGGCAGAATATGGAATAAGAGGGATCAGCTATTCTCTTAGATGCCGGTGTACAACTTCTGCAGAGCCACCTACGCTAGTCCTTATGTCACAGGGAGTTTTGGGGACGAAGAGATAAGGAATGCCACCGTGCACATGCTGAGGGCAACATAGCGTTGTTGTTGTTACATAGCTGTTGGACTAAAGAATTAAAGTGCTCTGTGATTGCTACCTTTGGGCTCTTCACTGAATTGAACTGCTTGTTACAGCAGCCTCATCTCTGTTTTATTGAGACCATGCAGTTGGTGTTCAACATTTACGCTACACGGTTACAACCACTCCTCGTAAAGCACCACTATTTATGCTTTACTTAGGATCATCTGAGAAAGCCAAGGTCTAAGGTACAGACTGTGTCGACTCTACTCACAGTAATTTCCATGACACAGGTTATGCTTTTATTTTATTATTATTATTATTATTATTTAATTGGAGTTAGGATTCACCTCACCTAATCATCTAAAACTAAGACACCTAAAGCAACCCCCATATCTAGGCTTCCCACAACACCCAGTGGAGAGAAACAGACCAGTTAATTAAAAGTCCAATTAATGCCATCCGAAATAGTATCTAAGAAAAGTGGATGAACCTCCCTGTGGAGGGCTCTGTCCCTCTCTGTAGACTCTAGAGACGGCCTAAAAGGCTTCCTTCAAGTAGAAACATAATTTTTTCAAGGTAATATGAAGTGAGATAAGTGCTGCCAGCTGTGTCCCTCTTAGTCACTGTGCAGTGCCTGCCACAGCTGCCCTCAGCTACAGAGCACATTGTTCTTTTACAGAGCACATGGCATAATTTACCCCAACTTTGCAAATCAGACATAGCCCAGGGAGGCAGCCGAGTTTACCTGGTCTGTTGTGTCAACCTCTAAAATTAAGAAATTAATCCATGACTTGGTAAATAGCTTTAATTTGATGTGCATGAAATGGTAGCAAATTTTTACTTTCAGGATAACCCTACAAGATCTGGAGCTTTTTCAGGGAGATGCTGTGAAAAGGCTTTCTACTAGTCGTTCACATCCCTGATATTCACTTAATAGAATTTGCAGTCTCTGCAGTTCTGCATTTGTGTCCGAGTTATGCCAGAACATCTCAGGTTTTTGACAGAAGTTAAGAGATTCTCTTTATATCCTCTTATCTCCAGCCTGAATAGAGGAAAAGCTGCACCATGTATTTTATTCTTGTACAGGGGAAGAACTTAAGTAGGGGCTCTGAACAAAGGAGAAGCTGCAGAGAAAAATTCCTGGCAGCCAGTTTAAGAGGGGAGCTTGGGGCTGAAGGGGAAACTACATACCTCTGTCGAAAATTAAGAACTTTTTCTCACTTAATTTGGGAATATGAGTCAACTAAGACAACAAATTTGGTAGCTTTGATTCTTGCTCATTAGAATTAATCATGACAAAGTATAGAAGATAGTTTCTTAGCCATTTTTTTCATTCCTGAGGAATTTCAGAAAACTCATTGGAACCCCCTCTCCTGTGTTGGCATCTCTGTTTGAGTGTTGTGTCCACATCTGTTGTGAACACATAAAGCTCCTGCCTGATTTATCCCTGTAACCTGTTTGGGGCATTTGTATATCCATGCAATGCGCTCTTCAACTATTTCACTTATTTTAAACATTTCTATGGCCTGTGGAAATAAGGACCATATGTGCAAATCACAATCGAAGAGTTGCTGAACCCATTTGATCCCAGAAGACATGCAGAAGAGCTCTTACCACTCAACACCTTTGCAGAAATGAGAGCAAGTAATAAAAGCAAAAACACAAAGTTAAAATGTTTCTTCAGTTTGGAACATACTAAACTTGTATATTGAAAGCACCAGAAAAAAAGACACATGTTCATTACTACAAGTCACACCTCTTTTCACTATTGTTGTCACACTGCTAATACAGGACAAAAAAGCTCTACAGTGTATAGTATCGCCAATTAATTCTTACCTATACAAGGCCAAGATCATTGCCATCTTTGCCTCTAGTTCTTCTGAAATGTTTTTGAAACAGGGTCACCAGAGCTGCTCACAGTGTTCAAGCTACTACAGATTAGTTTTATTCAGATGTTTTCTATTTTCTTCTCGGTTCCTTTTCTAAGAAGTCCTAACCCTCCAGCTGACATCTGTGACCCTCTGGCTGGTGGTCCTGCAGAATGAACCGCAGTAAGCTCAGCTCTCTGTCCAGAGTGGAAATAATTCATTCAGAGCCCATCCTTTTTATAATCAGGACTGATTTACTCCAGATGAATTATCTGCACTTACTGATGCTGAATTTCCCTTGCTACTTTATTCCACCATCCTTTCCAGTAAGCTCTAGAAGTTCTCGCCATATTAAATGCCAAGAAGCTCCTCTGCTAAGTAGTACGGAAGGATGAATAGTGCAAATCCCACTATTGGTATTTAGGGGACCTGTTGGTTGAGAAAGTTGACCACTTAGGGCTATACTTTGTCATCTGTCTTTAAGTCATTACTAATCCATGGCAACAGATTCCCATTAATTCCATGGTAATTTATTTTGTAGAAGCCTTTAATGAGGGAATGTGTCAAAAGCCTTTTAAAAATCCAAATACCTTACAGAATTAGGATCACTGTAATCCACTTGCTTGCAGACAGTTTTAGAAAAAAAGGAATACATTTCTACGGAACATCCTCACCCAGTAGAAGCTGCATGTTATGCAATATACTGTGTTTGTCCAGGTGTCTATTAATCTCTCCCTTCATTACAGTTTTA
This sequence comes from Heteronetta atricapilla, assembly GCA_011075105.1. Classification (NCBI taxonomy): domain Eukaryota; kingdom Metazoa; phylum Chordata; class Aves; order Anseriformes; family Anatidae; genus Heteronetta; species Heteronetta atricapilla. The sequence goes on along the minus strand of CM021732.1, from coordinate 40,728,351 downwards.
CCGTTTTGCCTCAACAGAAACCAGACTTACAGTCTATAGATCCAAGATCTCTCTGGAGTCCTTCATAAAGACTGGTGTCACATGTCCCACCTTCTGTTCCTCTGGCAATAGGTTAGACACCACAGTTAGCAGTTTAGCAATTTTATATTTGTTATAAATCTTCAGTGAATACCATCTGTTCCTGGAGATTTCTTACTGTTCAGTATGTCAATTTGCTCTAAAGCCTTTTCTATTGACACTTGAATTTGAGCCAGTTCCTCAGCCTTATCTCCCATAAGGAATGACTGATATCAGAACCTCATTCTCTTCTGTAATGAACACTGATGCAATAAATTAATTTAGCTTTCCTGCAATAGCCTCATCTTCCTTGAATGTTCCTTTCATACCTTGATTGTCTATTGGTCCCATCTGACTCTCTGTCAGGCTTTCTGGTAACTGTATGTCTGAAAAAAAGTTTTATTAATAGGTTACTTGTCCTTACTGTTACTCCTTCAAATCCCTTCTGGCTTGTTGTATGGTGTCTTTACATTTCGGTTGCTACTGTTTACACTCCTTTCTATTCTTCTTATTTGGATGTAACTCCCAATCTTCCCTTCCAGTAGCTTTCTCTGATCTGCTATGTAACATAGGTCAGGTGCTTTTCTTTCTAGTTTGTATTTTTAATGTTAGCATATATTTTTCTGTATCTCTAACATGAAAAGTCACTAAGCAGTCTCCCTAATAACCTGCAAATATTTTATCCCACCTATTGCTCCTTTTATTTTATTTTTTTTTGTTTCACTAGCTCATTTTATATTGTTCTTGTTTTAAAATATTTTGTTATTGTGGCAAATCTGGGGCCTTTTCCCTTCCTATAAGGATAATGAATATGGTTATTTTAGAGTATTCTGTACAGGTATTCGTTGTTCACTGGGTAGCTGCTCCATAAAAAGTCATTTCTGATACCTAAAAAGGCTGTCACAAAAAAGAATGCGTGCAGAAGTAACAATTTTAGGTAAATGAATATATTTTTAACAAGTCTACATACACTCATTTGCAATAGAAAGCGTCTATAAAAAAAGCGATAGCTAGATTTTGACTGTTGCTACCTAAAATTACAGTAACTTTATATGACATTGACTGTACTATCTGCTATGTAAGCGTTGGCATTCAAATTCTAAGCTTGATTTTATTTTCTTAACCCAGTGTAACTTTGATAAGTTCAGTGGAACTGCTTGTCTGGTTTATACTGAAGGGGAAGGAAGGTCAGAATCAGATCCTAAATCTGCTCTAAAATACACTTAAAGCAGATAGTGTATGTTGCTCTAGCTGCAGACATATGTACTGCGTAGTCACGTTCACACAGCCTTTTATTCCGGCTGCTTCCCTCCTTCATAGGTTATTTTTTTTTTAATTTATGGCTACATGATTTACTTTTCAATGAAATTAACGGCGAGAATTAAGAACTCTACAAATCTTCTGACTAGCTAACTTCCACCTTCCCAGCTAATCTGTGCGTTTATGAAGGAACAAAGCTATAAATCACCAATAGCACCGCTATCGTAGCAAAACCAAATGTCATCCATCCATTTGATTTCCGGTCTCAAACACAGTCAAAATGCCAGTGGGTGAACGGGAGATGAGTGTAAGTCCTGCACAGAGGTGCATTTAATTTTTCCATTTGTCATATCGTGTCAACTCATGCTCTTCAACTTCTTGCCATTTGAGATGTAAGCAGGAATAGCTGTCAATATAATCTTCAAGACACCTACAAACAAATTTAATCAGCTGAACACAAGGGTGACTAACAAACTCCAAAGAGAATCACGAGGCTCTGCTCTGGAAGCAGAAAAGATCTCAGTGCTTTGCTCAGGAGCTTACCCATGTCATCGCCCTGCAGCCTTGTACTAAGTGCTTTCTTCTGATGTTTTGTGCCAATGGACATAAATCTTCACTGGCATATTTTACCAGGAATCCCATTCAATCATCATAGCATCACAGTACCATATACTGCTGCACAGAAAAGGCTTTGAACGATGCGGTTATCTGAGAAATTTCCAATTAAAACGTGTTTTAAGGACTGGTTAGAATAAGCAGAGAGAAGCTGAGAATGCCAGTAACAGATCAGGGAACTTTTCTCCAGATTAAATGAATATTTAATTCAGGCATGGTCTCTGACATTTGATCACTTGTGTGATGTGAAAATGATTCTCCGATGGAGCTAAGTACAATTAGTTTATGTCTAAAAAGCTAAAAGGGGATTGCTGTGGATTTTTTGATACCAGAATTTTTCAGTCTTTTTCAGAGTCAGGAGAGTAACTGCTAAATTTCTGTGCCAAGCCAGCTCCTCTGTTTAGGCCAATCTTAAACGTTCAGGTGTAGGGAGGCAGGAAGGCAGTGTTTTTCCTGAATATTTGCTTGCAATAGAAAGAAATCTGAACTCTTCTTTCTGGTCTGTGACAGCTTCTGGCACCAAGTTCTGGCAAGCCAAAGGTGATAAAAGCCCGCTCCGCTTATGCCTGTTTCTTGCCATCAAGTGTTGTGTGCTTCTTGTCATTCTAAGTAAATCCATGCAACTCATGAATCATAATCTGTCCAAGGTTGCTTTTATCTTTCAGGTTCCAGTGGTATCCATTCTGTTCCTCTGCTTTCTGGTCTTACACCTAGTATAAACCTTATGTTGAGTTACTGCTGAACAATTTAACTGCTTGCTTGGTTTTTTTGTTTGTTTTTTAACATGTGTAATTAAATTTAAATGTCTATGAAATTAAAATGTCCCTGAAATTTCATTTAATGTGCATACAGAGGTGTTAATTACTGTGTTATCTCTCCCAAAAGTTTCGCTCAGTGTTTGGACAAGCTGTGACTACTTCGGCTTTTTGCTTAATGAGTGTACAAAGCTTGGACTGGATCGTAGTGCCTTTTTTTTTTTTTTTCTAATGAAGAAGGGTTTATTGTTCAGCTTAGATCAGTGCTGGTGTAATGTAGCCCTGACAGCTAGCAGAATTAGAGAAAAAGAAAAAGAAAAAAGAAAAAAAGAAAAGAAAAAAGAAAAAAAAAAGATAAAAATATCATATGCCCCCCTTTCTTTTTTTAAATCATCTATACCTCCTATTACTGCTGTTTCTCTGCTGTTTCTCTTTTCAAGAGAAAGGACTTGAAGACTTTGGCCTATCCATTTGTTCATGCTCCTTCCTATTGAGAAGAACTGTGTTTTTTTTTCTGAGTGCAACACCCCTGCTTCATGGGTGTCATCTCTGTATGCTATTGAGAAGAAATTCTGGAATTTTATACTTTCATTACAGCTCTCCTTCCCTTACCACTCCGAGTAACACAGTTTATCTCTAGTGCTGCATTTTTCTTTAGTTCCGAAGTCTTGGTTTTGTGCACAGCAGTTTTAAGAATATGTACAAGCATTATGACTATTGTATTTTATCAGTCAGAGGTAGGGACATTATGTGAGGAAGGGGCTGCTTGTAAAAGAAATTATAGTGCTTTCTGCTTTGGCTCTATATCCTGCAGGTAAACTGACTGATATTTTAATTTCCTTGGACTCTTTTGAAAGCTCTCTAAATGAAGGTTCTGAAGAAAATATATAACTTTGGTTATCATACTTTATGGTTATTACTGTGTACACATTAAATGTGAATTAATGCAATAAAACAGTACATTTCACATAAAAAATACTGTGAATTTCACTGCTGTTGCTGACATGGCACATGCATCAATGTAATTATGGGTTACAAATCCTTGGTAAGAGAGGCAATGTTGGAGTTTTTGAAATTCCCCCATTATGTGAATTCAGAAAGAATGCCGCAGCTTGTATTTAATTTATCTCGTCTGGTAGGCCTTTCAGAAAAGCAATATCGACGCTGGATTCATCTTTAGTTTGATGACAGTCAGAGTAAGTAGGCATGTGGAGGTACTGGTGCCAATGAAAATGCTGGGGCTCGCTCCTCCCTGGATTAGTTTGATGGTATGAAACCGTCGCAGACAACTGAGCAGAAGAGCTCTGAGGCATTCTGCCTCTCCAGGGCAGTTACAGGCCCAAGCCGTCAGGCAGCTCTCTGGTTAGTACTCATTGCATTTGATTCCACTCCACCTATTTTTCTCAGGATGCCTGAAGTAGGTAGCTTTTTAAAAATCATTGATCAAAATTGTTCCTTTTCTTATGCCCAAGAACAGCGAGGCTGCAAAGCCCCATGCTCTGCAGATAGCAAGCAGCAGAATTAGGCGTGCCCATACCTGTGCATCTTAGGACGTGGACAGACAACTGAGTTATGATGACAAAGAATTGCTGAGTATGTGACCATAAGCATATCCTTACCCCACTGAAAATCTCTAACAGAGGTCTAAAAAGGGTTGAACCTATTAGCACACTCTACTTCATGCTTCCCATGAGTGAAAAGTATGCACATTGTCAGTTACCATGGTTCAGCTGAGATATAATATATCAACCAGCTGGGGTAATTCAGCTGTGCATCTGAGCCTGTGAAAAAGCTATTTATTATATTAGCATACAATTTGTTCTAGCGTGTCCTTCATTCACTGCCAGTAGGGAATGAATATGGTCTTATTACCTTTGTACTTCACAGTTATCCTGTCTAAATACAACTTTTGCAGTCTCTTCCAGCATTCATAATTATACTTTATTTCTCCTGCTGATCCATTTAATGTGGAATTTCCTTCCAGTTCTGATCCTCTGATCATTCAAATCCCTCCTTCAATGTCAAGTCTTCCAGAAACCTTACCTATTACTGAGATAAGAAATTTTGTTTTAGATTCGTAGACTGTCTTGAGTTGGAAGGGACCTTAAATATCACCTAATTCCAACCCCGTGTCATGGGGAAGGACACTGCATCAAACAAGTTTGCCTTGGGCCCCATCTAACCTGGCCTTGAACACCTCCAGGGATGGGGCATCCACAGCTTCTCTGGGCAACCTGTTCCTGTGCCTCACCACCCTCTAAGTGAAGACTTTCCTCCTAACATCCAATCTAAATCTACCCTCTTTTAGTTTTAAAATATTCCCCCTTGTCTTATCATTATCTGCCCATGTAAACTGTTGCTCTCCATCTTTTTTTATAAGCCCCCTTTAGGTATTGAAAGGCTGCAATGAGGTCTCTCCAGAGCCTTCTCTTCTCCAGGTTGAACATCCCCAGGTCTCTCAGCCTTTATTCATAGAAATGCTCCAGCTCTCTCATCATCTTCATGGCCCTGCTCTGGACCTGCTCTAACAGACCCACATCCTTCTTGTGCTGGGGGCCCCAGACCTGGATGTCATGCTCCAGGTGGGTCCTCCTGAGGGCAGAGCAGAGGGGCACAATCACCTACCTCACCCTGCTGGCCAATCCCCTCTTGATGCAGCCCAGGACACGGTTGGCCTCTGGGGCTGCCAGCACGCATTGCTGGCTCATGTTGAGCTTTTCATCCATCAGAACCCCCAAGTCCTTCTCTGCAGGGCTGCTCTCAAAGAGTTCTTCTCCCAGTCTGTCCTCATGTCTGGGATTGCTCTGACCCAGGTGCAGCACCTTGCACTTGGACTTGAACCTCATTTGGTTCACATGGGCCCACTTCTCAGGCTTGTCTAGGTCCCTTTGAATGGCATTTTTTCCTTCTTTGGTATCAACTGCACCACTCAGCTTGGTGTCATCTACGAACTCTCGATCCCACTGCCTATATCATAGATAAACATACTAAATAGCACTTCTCCCAAGACGGACCCCTGAGGGACACCTCTTGTCACCAGCCTCCACCCAGACATAGAGCCATTGACCAAAATTCTCTGGCTGTGGCAATCCAGCCAATTCCTTATCCACCCAAAAGTCCATCCATCAAAGGCATCTCTGCAATTTAGAGATAAGGATGTTGTGTGGGACCATGCAAAGGCCTTACAGAATTCCAGTTGGATGACATTGGTCTGTCTTCCCTTGTTGACTGATGCAGCCACTCCATCATGGAAGACCACCAGACTGGTCAGGCATGATTAGCCCCTGGTGAAGCCATGCTGGCTGTCTCAGATCACCTTCTTGTCATGCTTGTGCCTTGACATTGCCTCGAGGAGGATCTGTTCCATGATCTTCCCAGGCACAGAGGTGAGGCACACCGGTCTGTAGTTCCCCGGGTCTTCCTTTCTACCCTTTTTAAAAATGGGAGTGATGTTTTCCTTTTTCCAGTCACTGTGGACCTTGCCTGACTGCCAGAACTTTTCAGATGTGATAGAGAGTGCCTTGGTAACTCCATCAGCCAGTTCCCTCAGGACCCTAGGATGCATATCATCAGGTCCCATAGACTTGTACCTGTTCACTTTCCACCTGTTCAGTGGTCTTGAGCCTGCTCTTCACTTACAGTGGTAGGGATTTCACTCCCCCAGCCCCTGCCTATAGGGTCAGTAACTTGAGAGGCATGGGAAGCCTGACTGCCAGTGAAGACCAAGGCATGACACTAGTGTTTAGAAAAATCCATGTATCCTATTAGATGAGGAGCAGGTCAAGAAATGTACTGGTTCCCAATAAATGAAGAGCACTTCATTAGATATGACTGTTAGAGATGAGTTACAGCACAGCAGCAACGATAATCCAGAGCCAGCAGGTGGACGGGCTGTTGAAACGTACTGGGGAAAGGATGAAGATGGGAAGGTGAGGTTATAGTGAAGGGGAGGGAACCAAAATAAGTGTATCAACCCTAAAAAAAGGGTGTTGAACCTACTAGGACTGTGGGGAGTCAGGTTTAAACTTCAGGTCTCCCATTACTGTTTATAAATCAAATCTCAGTCTCCCATTTATTAATACAGCTATCACTCTTTGGCTTGCTGTTTGTAAGAACAAATGATTATGAAGCATGCAAATTTTGTAACAATTAGGTATTATAACAATATAAGCATTTCAAAAGATTAGACATCTTCTATGAGTATATGAATAGTTTCCTTTTCAGCTTAGAGTCCCTTGTCAACACTTTCAATATCCACCAAACACACGAGATGCAGATGGTCAGCACCTGCTTTCCATCGCACAGTCCTTCGGGCATTTGGTTCGGCTATATGCAGTCCTAAGTGCACTGTCACTGCTTAACAAAAACATCATAAATAATTACTGTAATTAATAATGAAGCTACTTCCTTGGGCTAGTCATGCTTTCTTTGTCAGTTCTGCTGTATGTAATAGTGAAAATCTTTTAGACTAAATAGCTATTACATTCTTTGAGTTCTGTGAGTTGTTTCCAGCAACAAAAGAAATAAAATATAATTAGAAATTTGCCTCATGTACTTGTTTATCCTCAGAGAATAGGCATCAATTCTTGCTTGCCTGAACATATTAGGAATCAGTCAACAGGAGACTGCTCATAATCCCTCATCATAATTCCAAATTTTTCCACCCAGTACCCAGCCCTGAAAGACTGTCCCTTAGCCATGCTACCGTGATTCCTTTGCTATCCTCTGGGCTTTCCTGCTGCCTTTGTAGTGGCGTCTGAATCACAAATATTTACAAAGACATCAGAACAACACCCAGTCTCTGCATTTCTGTTCAGACCCCAGGGAAAACTCCCAGGCACGTAGTTCCGTGGATGTTTTCTCCAGAAGCAAAGTCAGTTTGAAAGCATCCTTCCACTATTTGCTTTTCACTTGTTTCTACCCGCTGCTTCAGCCCCACTTATGCTGTGCTTAGTGAATTGCCAGTGCAAATGTTTGTGGGATCACATTGCAAGCTTGATCACTGACGTGCTCTGAGCTAATCATTCCTTCTCGTGCTTTTGGAAGACCTTTTTATTAAAAAAATAAATAAAAAAAATAGCAGTACAACTGGATTGTTTCATTGTTTTGGCTTAGCCCTGCAACACAACTTGGGATAGTAAACACAAAAAAGAGCAGAAACAAACAGGAGCAAAGGGGAGCAGGAATCTCTTGCCAGCTGCAAAGCCAACCAACCAACCAAAAAAAAACCAACGATACTGAAACACACCCTCAACCCTCATAGCTTGGTGCTTATCCCAGCTTTGTGTGCTGCTTTGTGATTTCGATACAGTCTGATACTGTTCCAAAATAAAGAGGAATGTGACTGTTTCCTGATTTAGCCTGACTTGAAAGTAGCAATTACACCTACAGATTCCATAAGGTTTGTGATGGCCAAAAGATCAAAGACATTCTCTGGGAACCAGCCAACCTCCAGCGCAACAGTAAATCAGTATCTTCCTACGCTCATTGGATTACGCTTCAGTTTTCCTTTGCACCTAAAACTAGCTGCTACCAATTTGGTGTCCTGTGTTTCCTCTTAGTTGCAATGGGCAGTCTGAAAATATTATAACAGAGGCTCAAGAAATTGAAGGAGACAATTGTCTATGATGATTTGTTATCTGTTTTGTTACTTTTAAAAGTCTTTGCTGCCACACAGCCTTAGGGATGTTTTGTTATTATCACTCTTGACAGTTCTGAACACTAAAATTTACTGTATTTGATGTTAAAATCTCAATTCAAGGTTGTAATATCTATAAAGAAAATATTGCTATAGAGATTAAACTCTGAAGGGGCTGCTCATATCCATGAGCAGACAGTGGAATAAATACTGAAAATCTTATCTTTTTCTATTTATCCAAGAAGCAGGAAACAATATGAAAAACATTTATTTCTATTTGACAGAAAATGCTTTTAACAATACATAATCATTATCAGTCAATACTCTGAGAGGTTACTGTTGATAGTAGGTGTCTGGAAGATGCTTTTCATGATGACCTTTAAATGCCATAGTCCTATGTGATCATGCAGAAAGAATATTCCTTCATTTCAATATCTATTAGAAAAAAAATCAAATTGCTTTGGGAAAAGAGCATGTATGACAGTGGGACATATCTATACACTGGCGTTCTCTGCAAAGTCAGAAATGAACAGGATGGCATTCTGAATTCTAAATCATCTTTGGGCGTGGTACTTCCTATTGGAAATAATACTCAATTCATTACTTTTAAAATACTATGACAACGATTTTTTTTATCATCCATCTAATTTTTTTTCTCACTCATTCATCAGACACACTAGATATGCTTCCAAATGCAGTTGCAACATATTAGTGTTTGTTGAATTGTCAGTAGCAGGAATTTGCATGAATATGACATGCTTTTCCAACTAAGCAACTAATAAGATTATGCAGAGTCATATTAATATTTTCTCAAATTTTGAACTTCCAACTCCTGTGTTGTGTTAGATTATTCAACATATGTTGCTGAGAAGAGGTACTCAGTAATTGTTTTTTCTTTTTTTTTTTTTTTTGGTGTGTCTTCCTCTAAATCATTTCAAATGACATTGCCAATATATCATACTATGAGACACAATGAACTGAAATTTTACATAGGGTCACTAGGTTATTGTGTCACTTTTGTCATCCTTCTGCTAAGACTATCCTGTATACATTGGTTAAATCTCAGACACAGGTTGATTTCTTCCTTCAGAAATACAAATGTATTGCAGTGATTGATAAATTTGGAAGTTAAGAACAAGTGTGAACTTGCACAAATGCAATCTGCATATTTAGTCATCTTGAAGTGTTTATATTTGTTGAAATATAGTATTTCAGCAGCAGAAATACCGCTTAGGAAGCAGATAATCACTCTTTCAAATCAGATTATTTTCAGAAGATAATGCTATATTCACAAATTGCAAAGAGTGTTTCCAAACTCCCTCTGCTTGTCAAATGGATAAGAAAATATCTATAATATTTACATTGCAGAATACAGCATACAATAGGAAAAACTAGCTTTGTGAAAGTGTGTGGAACTGTCACTGTTTTATTTTTATGTCCTTTTTTTCAAGAATATCTCTGTTTAATTTAACTTCCCTTTTATGTCCCTTTATACCCAGTAATCTCCAAGCACATTAAATCATTAATGAAAGAACCACGCTGAACCAGGCTGAACCAGGCCTCCCACTGATTTTATAAAGCAGGAACATATAATTACGCTAATTTACAGAAGAAAGAGCTGATGTACAGGAAGGGTGAGTGACAAATCCGAGATCTCAAAGGCCATCCAATATGGAACCTGTTACAAAAACCTATGCCTTTTAACAACAAAACTTTTTTTTTTTTTTTTTTTTACCCAGTCTTCTACTTTTGGAGTAGTTGTACAGGAACAGGTGCTAATGTAAAATAGCATCAGCTCTTAGAAAGGCAGTTAAAGCATAAGTTAACTAAACAGTCTTCAAAGTATTTGGCTGATCATATTATGCTTTCGTCCCATGTTGCAAGTTCAGATCTGTGGGATCCAGGCTTTCAGTCCAGTTGCACAGTATCAGTGGTGGGAGATGCCTAAGTACATTTGCAAATCTAGGCCTGTTTCCCAAGAGGACAAAAAATACCCATTGCTGTAAATACCTCCTGAGGAGACAGCACTTCTAAAAAAGATTTTACTTGATAGGCATTGAGGAAAATGAAACAAACTGACCAAAGCACCACTTACATTTTTCTTTAAGTCCACTGTTAAAACAACACTCAAGAAATAAAGTGGTCTCTGTGACTCAGTAGAGGAGGTTTGTTGTCAGTCTTTTATTTAAAGCTCTGCTGACCTAACCACATAAAGGAGAATAATCTTCAGCCTATTTTTGTGCTATGATTAAGTCTGCACAAGCTCCAAAAGCAGACACGACTGACAGTACTGAAGAGGGTCCTGGGATATTTAGCTGCAATACGCTTCTTCTGTGAAGGTCATCACTTCTTTCAATCAGAGTGAATGATTGACTCAACAAGAAGTTCATATTGCACGACATACTTTCAGAAATGATTCATGTTAATGGTATATCTCGGGGGATTGATGTTGAGCAAAAGCTACATCTAAAGCTTAAAAATGATTTAGCAATGTTAAAGCCTACAAACCAGAGCTCACGTAGACACATTTGATGGTAAACATCACAGAATAAATACAACTAAAAGTCGTAAAATTGGATAGACAATAAATCTGACAGTTTAAGACCTTTTGGGGCTCAAATAATAAAAAATAAAATTACTTACGCAGCCATTCCTTGATTCAGCTGTGCATCTTTTCCTCAGATGTGAACAGAAGACATTTTCACACTTTCTGACAGGTTGAAGCCACTCAAGGAAGTAGCTATGTCAAAAAAAAAAAAAAAAAAAAAAAAAAAAAAAAAAAAACGAAGTACAATATTGAGGAAACATTCCTTCCCTCCCCAACGCTGTCATCTGTCCCCACCTTGTTTTACATGAAACGTATGCTCAGCAGAACACCACTTAAAACTTTTTTTTTGGGATTTGAAAATGCAGTAATGCCAGCCATGGCAGGGAAGGCTTCTGCCTCTCACAGGCCAAAACCAAACCAAAACAAAACAAAAAACCACAGTTTTTACTCACATAAAAACATTTATTGGTTAATGTTGAGTACCTCAAGACCCAACTATATGAGCAGCCACACTCTACACTGGAGAATTTAGAGCTTCCCTGTCAGTGCTTCTCTCTGACCTGGCTATCACCTTTGAGTAGATGCTGAGCCTGGCAGCTGGCTGCCAACTCTCTGTCAGGGTTAGGCCACCTCTCACCCATGGATTTTCCCTTAGCCCCACTACCACAGACGGACCTCACAGACATGTGGGAGATGCCCTGTCTCTCCCCCTTCCCCTCAGGAGCAGCCCTGTGTCCCACAGCCCCACAGGCCCACGATCCCTCTCAGTCTCCTGCCTCAATCTTCCCCACCAGTGTGGGCCAGTGCAGGTGCCAAGATGTCTCCCTTGGGCCTGGAGAAGAGGGAAACCAACATGGCTGTGGGCTCCTGCACCCAGCCCAAACCCACCTGCCCCCAGGGGAAGCCCATGGGTGAGTATGGGGACAGTGGGTGAAGGCATGGGGTCCCCTCCTGATGGCAGTGGTGCTTCCTGGCCCCAGCCCAGCCTGGCTGCTGCCATGGAGAGGGTGAGGGGAGAGTGGTGTGGGTGCACGTGAGGGCACACTTGTGTGCATGTGCCTGTGGGCGAGCAAGTCTGCGTGCGTGCAAAAATGAATCTAGAAAGTATAAAGTCAGAAACAAAGCACTAGATTGGCTTGACTTTTGGCTGAATTTATAGTTGAGGGGGATTTCTGCTGAAAGGAAGTGGAATTGTGTCTATGGTTACTTGTCTGTGTTTAGCTAAGCATAAGCACAAAAGTGGATTTTAAAGATTAGGTTACGTAGCTCAGTATATTTTCATTGTTATTATTGCTATGTTTTGTCATGACTAAAAATATTTTTCTGTGTCAGGCTCAGAAATGCCAAGTGACTCCTCAACATCTGTTGCCCAAACGATAGGCCTAGCACCCTGAGTTTCAGAGGAAGCTATAGAAACCTCATGGCTATCAAGTGTTATACAATAGCTATTTAACTCTTTTTTTTTTTTTTTTTTTTTTTTTTTAATCAGTAATTACGATAGGTCTATATATTGTTGTTATCTATACGATCATTTAGTCCTTTTATCTTATTGAACTCTTAGTCTCAATGATTTCCTGTGGCAGTGAATTTTGCAGCTCAAATGGACTAAAAATGTATTGAGCTTTCCACTTCTTGGTTACACTGAGTGCCTCCTTCACTTTACAAACAAGAAAAAGCTGAGGATCATTAACTACCTGATCTAGAACATACATTAATGCACAGATTTCTGTTTGTAAGGTAACAGCTTCACCATTGCACACTCCAGGAAAATTCTTGTATTTCCCCTTCAACACCCTTTTGGAGACTGGGTGCCACATACTCTCCCATCCTGCTCCACTGTTTTTATGCTGCCATTACAGTGGTCTCCACATTCTTGCTTATTCCCTCCCTTTGCACAGTCCATGTCTGATCTGCTTTTTCGACTGGAGTTGCTCATTGATCTGTATACATTGATGTCCCAAGTCTCCTTTAGATGATAACATCAGTTTAGAGCTTTCCAAGTTGAACAGATTATTTATCTTTGCAGCCCGATTTTGAATTTCTTTGATATCATGCTGACTTTTCACCTACCTTATTTAAGTTTATTTAACATTCTCTTCTGTCATCTCAGGTCCTTGTACACCTATACAGCCTCATGTCCTCAACAGATTTTGTTGCCATGCTATATCCTTTCCCCTTTCCAAATCATTAAGGAACTCATTAAGCATCATGGCACACCATAAAGAACACCTGGGGCAGTTAATCTACCACCATGATGGGATTTAGCCATTTAATCTTATTTGTGCATGTTTTTTTCTTTTCTTTTTTCTTTTTTTTTTTTTTTTTTTTAAATCTCTAATCAGGTCTAGACTGCAGCAATCTTAAATCCTCACGGTTAAAATGTTCAAACTGTGTCCTGACCTATCTATTAAATGTATATTCATTTCATATTTATAATTAATGCCCCTAGGACTGCAGATTAATTGAAAGCCAAAATTCAAAAATCTTTCTAAAATTCTAAAGCCCACTTAAAAAAAAAACCCTGCCAAGCTGCCGTGTCATTACCTAGGCAAATCTTTCGCACTGGCTTGGTAGGGAGTGTGCAAAAAATAGTTTCTGATGCTTATCATGTTCTCTTACCAGACACGTGGTATAACATTGCCTTCTCTAGCCACTGTTTTAATATCTGCAGATTTTTTAATCTCTTGATGTTTCATTTATTCTAACTAACCATAGGGAATACTTTAAATATACAGTAGAACAGAAAGGTTTATAACATGAGAACATATTAATAATTTGTGGAGCAGAGGCAGCAACCCAGGATTCCCCTATCTCAGGAGATCAACAACACCTATATCTCTTGATTAATGATCACAGGAGCAAGAAATTTATCATAATTCCCCAGTGATCTCTGCCCTGATGTTTATCTGTCATTTTCTAATGACTTTCTTCATGAGAATATGCCCAGTTCTATGAGGAAAATCTCATATGTCTAAAACTCTTATCTATAGTCAGGCTGTCTTGTATGTAATTTTTCTTACACATTTTCCCTCTAATTTTTTTTGTTGTACATTATAGGACATGAATGAAACGGAAGGTTTTGCCCACTTTGTGGACAATGGCACATCTGATAATCTATTTTTTAAAAGATAGACTGATACAATTTTTTCCAGTATGTGCAGTCAAAAGACAAAACGGTATTTTAGTGTGAATGTGTTATCTCACTAATTATTTGAACAACATGGGAAGGGATTTTGGCATGCTAACAGGTTATGAATCAAAAATAAAGAAAATAAAATGGGTGAGGAAAAATAATCTTCCTAGCAGTCTTGGAATGGCCATGTTTTATCAACAGTTCTTTGGTAGAATCCATTAAATTTTCCAATTTATTGCCAACATGAAGTTTCAGTTTTTCCTAACTTGACAACCAAAAACCCTGCTTGGCCTCTCTGAAAGCAAAGAGAGAATTTTGCTTCATCTAATAGAATCTGCTTTTTAGCAAAGAATAACACAGTAATGTCAGAGCTTAGGCTGGAGAAACCCCATTTTAGTTGGATTAATCATGTCTGCTGAGCTTCAGTAGCTCTAGCGACGTTAACTAATGTGTAAATGTAATGGGCCTGTAACAACATTCTTGTTTCTTTGAGACTTGGTGATTATTTTTCTTTGTTGAATTAGCCAAGTAATGATTAATATTGGATAAGTCTTACTTAGAAGTGAGGCATTGATATTATCTTTATAATCATAAAGCTGTCTAATGCCATGGATAGCCACAAGAGTACCGAAAAGATTAAATAATTTTGAGAGGACAACCTTTCTGACCTGAAAAAAAAGAAAAAAAATCAGGGTTATTTAATTATTTCCTCTTCTTCTAGCAGATACGTGAGCAGCAGCCAAGATTGATGTAGTTTACATTTATGCTGAGCTGCAGTGGCCCAAAGGTGTCTGCTCTGCTGCCTGAATAGTTAAAGCATGGCTTGCATCAATCTTTTTCTTCTGCGGCCATTCCGTGGTGCCCCTGCTGTAATGCTGTCCACTTCACAGACTCCAAGCAGGTGGAGCAGGGTAAATGTGTTCCAAGTAACCCACTGCACTGCAAATACTCCTTGAAGACCATTTCTGCCCCACTGTTCACCTGGGCAGCGTGAAAACAGCAGATGAACACAGCCCCTTAGATAGTCACAGTGCTTTTGGGGAATGGTTTACAAGGACAGTCACACACACATCCCATTACTGCTCGTGGCAGGGGCCTTAATCCAGTAGAAGAGTGACCCCCCTATTTCAAAATCTTGACAGGCAGCTGGTCAACCAGCCCGTGGGGATCTTCAAAAGCGCAGGTGGAGGGAAGCCTCCAATTCTGGTTGACTTTCAGTAGGACTGAGAAGCCCTCCTGCTCCTTGTGCCTCAGAACACCCCCCGTAACCAATAAAATACCAGGCTGGAAACGTTACACGGCAGTGAGGCTGACTTATGCTGAAGATAAGACTGAGTTTATTGAAGCGATTGTTTTGGGTAGTTTTATAGCTTAACCTTCAGTGTTATGAACACCATATCCTTTAAGATTACAGGGAGAAGAAATTTATCTAAAAGATAAAAAGTCTGATAAGTAATGAAAAGAAAATGCTGTTTTGTATCAAGTTTAAGATTTAGTACACACAAGCGTGAAGCGAACTGCCTTCATATGCTTGTTGTGGTGTCCGTGTTACACCGTGTTTATGGAGGAGAGCATGCAAAGCAGAGAAATTTCCCCAGAGCGTGGTGGGGGACCAGATGTGCAGTTCCCCCTTCTCCTAAGCACTGTGAAACTGCATCCAGGCTTAGTATCCTCTCATACGTCCTTAATCGCAGTATTTCAATTTATTGTACGCTAATTAGATAGACCTGTTGGTTGAAGGAGAAGAATCAACACCCAGTAATTACTTCATTGTAAAATGTAATGAGTTTTCGAACCTGACGTACTGTAAAAATTGCAGCATAATAAATAGAACGTAGTTTTCCTACTATAAACTAGCAGTGAATTCTGCTAGTGTATTTCTTCATGAAACATGTTTATGTGATAGTCTTCCAATTTTATGGCTGAAGTTTATCACCATAAGGTGCATTTCATGACAGCCAAATAACTACACTCAGTTAGACTTGTCACCATGTGCCTTCAGTATCAAGACACATGCTGATTGTATCAAATACTGTTGACTGTCTTAGTGCTGCAAATAGAAAAGATGATTACACTGTTCTCTTTAGATGTGATGTAATATTATTCACCCCACTAAGAACTGAAGGTCAAGGTTGTCTAAGAACATGGGAAAGATCATCTATTGAAAGCTTCGTAATATGATAATACACTATGAGACACAGCAGTCGTTTTACATTAATATTTCTGTGATTTCTTATGCAAGAGGCAGTGCCTATTATACAAACCAAGCAAGTGACCCACCAGTATATTTTTCCATAGGAAACAGTCCCTGGAATTCCACCACTACCAACATTTGATTTCATTTGTTCGTATCACAAAGGTCAGTAAGTACAGTTGACGCTCTGGAGTGAAATTACACCAAAGCATTAATACCTTATCAAAAATGATAATGATCAGTCATTTAAGCCAGAATTCTGTTATCATCTCCTTTGAGTGAGAAAGTACAAGTAAAAGATGTGATAGTCAGAGAACCTACTCAAGTCATTTTAAGTAAAAGGCTTGCTTCAAATCATAACCAAAACTTGCAAAGCCACTGACAATGTGATTTATGTTGCATGCAGGTAGTCAAAATGCTTGAGCTTCATCCCAGAAGAAAAGACAGAATGCTTGCATATCATGGTACACTGCTTGTGTGATCTGAATGGAGGTGGAAGACCCACAGTAGCTTTAACTATTTTTTTCCTAAGACTATTTTTTAC
Organism: Heteronetta atricapilla; assembly: GCA_011075105.1. Taxonomy (NCBI): domain Eukaryota; kingdom Metazoa; phylum Chordata; class Aves; order Anseriformes; family Anatidae; genus Heteronetta; species Heteronetta atricapilla. The sequence continues at coordinate 40,711,607 of CM021732.1, read as the reverse complement.
AGCTTTGGATTCTGCTGTGCTGCGTGGTGCATGGCCATGTGGGCTGGAGATGGGTGTGACAATTTGGGCAGTGAAGCATGTCAAGGTCTGTGTGGATCCTAAGGGGGGATTCTAGATGTCACCAGGGCAGTACAGTTTATTCATGAAAGGAACTCAGGGGGAATCATTTCTGGCAGCTGCACCTTGAGCAGGCAGTGCCCTGCTGAGCGAGGGGCGAGTGGAAGGTGCGAAGCGCAGCATCACCGTGAGATGCTGGCCCCTTCCTGGAGCCCAGTGTGCGGATCGCTCTGCTTCTCTGATTGCCATGGAAACCACCAGCGGAGATTTCCCTCTTTGCCCTCTGCTTGAGATACTTGGTTTCCTGCTGCCTTGTTGCCTGCAGCCTTGTGACAGCGAGAACCCCCACCCCACATACCTTGAGAGAGCGGAGGTTGGTGGGAGAAAGCAATCTGTGATGGTTTGCAGGCTGCTCCCTCTTGCATACGGTAACAGGAAAATGCAGGAGATAAACCCAGTTTTCAATACTGACATAATAATCATAAAGAAATTGGATGTAATTTGCTTTTAAAAGTCAATTTAATCTAATTTAGGACCACATACAGACGTATTTTGACAGCAGGCTTTGAATAGCCTTGTGCTAGCAAAGGAGGACAGAAATGAGGTTGTTTAAATGCACAGTATAGGCATTTTCACCCATGAAATACACGGGTTGTAACCCTTAACCTTAATTCCTTTCACTTAGGACCCTGAGCTCAGGGATAACGTGATGGAACTAAACCATCTTAATCTAAAACGCTGATATGTGTTCTTGCCTTCAACAGCATCTTAGCACTGAAAAACAAGGAGGAAAACATTAGTATTGAAAACATGTAGCGCCTGGAATAATGACAGATGTTGAAATGATCTTTTATCACAAAACATGCTAGTCAGGGATTAATTTTAATGAGGTTTTCATATTTATTTTTATTGTTTTAATTTTAATTTTTGCACTTTGGTTAATGAGACTTGTCCCCTTAAGAAAACATTTATGAATAAAAACAAATCAGCCTACTAAATAATTTTGATAGAATGTCACCCACGACGCTGCACAAGTTTTGGTGCCTGTTTAAAAATATCAGATAAGCCGGCAGGATCACCCCAGGTTTTTCTTTCAATAAGCAAAGGAAGATGTAAGGAGAAGTAGATCAAAAAAAAGGAAGAGAGAGAGCAGATGAGACAGAGAGCAAAGAGAAATTGGAGTAACTGGGAGAAGTGAAGTGAGCAGCAGAGGGGCTCCCAAGCCAGCCGTGAGCTAAAGCCACAAGGATGCGGACGGGGGCCGGCAGCCAGCAGCGAGTGGTGCTGCTCAGTGCCCCTCTTACCCCACCCCATGCCAGGGGATCTCCACTGGGCATCTGGTGTGCCCCCCTCAAATTCCTAGCAGGGAGGTATGCAGACAGACGTCCCTCCGTCAGATCAGCCGCCAGCCGCTGGGATCTGCACCAGGGCTCCAGTTTTCCTGGCACCGCGGTGTTGGAAATGTGAGCTTGTACAAGTGCAGCTAAGTCAGAGTGCTGCAGGTGCTCAGCTGTCCCAGCCCCTATCCCTTTCCTTTTCCATGCACCTGTCCCTGTGAGGGGAAAGGAAAAGAGATCTGGGGAGCACCAAGTGCATCGTGGCTCTTGCATCTCCTGCCTGGATGCGTTGCTGCACCTGGAGTGGGGTTTGCCAGGCATGTGGTGAGGGGCTTCTGCTGTTCCATATGGACACCGTGCCACGGCCAGGCACTTACCACATCCTCAGCATCCCTTCAGAGACATGGGAAAAAAAGCTGAGTTGCTTGTAGGTAGAGTCACACAGCAGTTCTTTAAAGGTTTAGGGGGAAGAGCTGAATTTTATTATGTGCATCAACCATTGTGTTTGGAAATTATAATCCATCTTTTTTTCCTAAAGGCAAAAGAGTTCCACTCAGGCTATGTTTGTTCCCACACAATGTGGCAGAGTTCAGATTCGTGTAGCAATATCTGTTGATCACAATATGTTTTGTCTTTCTTAACTGAAAGGAAAAGATGACTGGAAGAAAATTAAAGTAAAAAATATTATTAACCTCCAATGCTAATAACCGTATGCATAATAATCTGCATTTTGTCCTGATCGTCTCGTCGTATCATTCAATTTTCAAAGGGCCTAAGTCAGACTGTGCAGTCCTCATTACTGAACATGCGTAACGTTGTCTTCTAAATTCCCTGTAACTATTCAAAAAGACGCTCAGAAAGACAAATTGCCTATCACTCCAAAGTCTTAAAACAAAACAAAAGGCACCATATTGCCACTTTAGGGACACATTTGTTGCCTGCTGTTGCTATTATATATGTCATTTCAGTCCTGCAGTTAGCTATAAACTACATCTTTTCTTTTTCCAGAGAGAAATAAGAGATGCCTGAAGGGAAGCAAGAATGGAAAGCATCCTTAAAATGACTGATTTACAATTGGTAAGGAGATACAATATGAAAATTATAGCTTTCTTAGTGTGTCACATCACAAGCTTGCGCAATGTTCTTGCTTTAAAAGCCACCCCACAGGTTAGTGTGATGGCTTGGAGGACAGCCTGGCATAGGAGCAGACAAGCAGCAGGCTGAGGCTCCAGCTCACCCTCTCAGGACAGGCAAGAGGCTCCTCTCAGGCTGAGCTCATGGGTCACCTCTGCTGCAGATGCTCCTCCATCTAACCCCCTCCACAACAACCTTTATGCCACAACCTACCCTTCTGCAGTACATCTGAGAACAAAAACAAGAACAAAGACACCCCAAAGGCATGAATTGAGAGAAGGAAAAAGGCCCCTGTGATTCAAACCAGACAGAAACTGTTTCAGAAAGTAGGAACCCTCTTAGCATAAAATTCTACCCAAGTGCTAGTGAATAGATGAAAGCCAAAGTGTACTTTATGTGGCTGTAAAAAACAGATCGTTATTTTTAGGCTCCTAGGATTTAGGAGCCTGATGTGAGTTAATCTGCCATAGCTTCTGTGGATCCTGCTCTTTAACCTAGAGATGTTAAATACAGCCTTTAGATTGCAGTGTTACATTGTGGAGTGCCCACATTCACTTGATCTTTGAGGTATGAGAAGAATATGGGCATTTTGTGGTGTAGAAGACACATGATCTTTGCCTTTTCACAGTCTAAGATGGTAATGGGTAGGAGCACTACTGATCTGTTCACGCTTTAAGTAAAAGCAGTGTTCATCATGGCATTTTGTGTGGGGTTTTGTTCAGTTGCCAGGTAGCTGTGGCTCAAACGCTTTCAGCGATGTGGAGGCAGTCGCCTTGATTCTTGAATCAGCTCTCAGGCTGATCCAGTCTATGTCACAATCCAGTATTTCTCAGAAATCCTGCTGCTGCCTACCAGCATATGCAGCTGGGCAGTGTGTTGGACCATCACATCTAATATCCACCAAAGTGCTTACCCCCCATGAATTTAAGATATCCCTCTTTGATGCCATTTGTATTTTTGCTGTCTGTATGTTACTGTAACATGGCATTCCATATTTTACTTCAGTGCTTTGTGATCCGGATTGTCATTTGTTTTCTGTTTGTTACCTGATGATTTCATTCCGTACCTGCTAGTACTCATATTGTCAGAAACTGTGATTTATCTGCAGTTTTGTTGTCTAGTCAGTCGGGACTGCAAAACCTTTCTATAACTTTCACATTCAGGTTTAGATTTAGCCATTTAAAATAATACAGAATCACTGCAACTTTATTCATTCCAGATTTACAGTGTTTTCCAAACAATTTATGAAGAGTACAGATCCTTAGGAAGCTCCCACAGGTAGACTTTTTCCTCTGCGGATCTGCAATTTATTCCTGGTCTTTGTTAGATAGGAATATGCAAGTAGACATTAATCCATGAGAGGGCTTTCCCTCTTATCAATTAATAGACTGTAATACTCAATATATAGAAAGCGATTTCTTATATTTAAAATCTGGCATTCCTGTAGGGAACTCCTGAACTATGGAGCTAGTTACACCATTATCTCCAAGAAGAGCACTTGGCTTATTATTAGTGAGCTACTCTACAGAGCATTAGTAATAAGTGACACGGTGATTATCACTGTGGTGTTCACATTTCCCCATCACATGCTGGGATTGTTGTTTAAAAGTGCTTCTTGTGGACTTGTTTTGAAAAATAATCCTTGATGAAGTAACCTAAGAACATAAAACAGGGTGACATTTCAGTTGATGTGTCTCCAGCTTTAATTTGTATTTAATAAGCCAGTTTTGCCTATGTTTATTAAAATTGGTTGACTTTTAAAAGAGCTCCCACTGAGTTTTATGAATATGCAAATTGTATGTCTATTTGGTATAGAATGAAACTCTCAATTACAATGACAATAAAGATGTAGTTATAGTTTTATTAATCAATTAACACATAAGTATTCTGATTAGCACTTGAAATGAAGTGACTAGTTAAATATTTCTTCATGTTGGGGGTACTGGAACTGTTTGTTTTTTTTTAAAGAAGATTGAGTCTTATGCTCAAAGAAAGAGTACCTGAATGCACATCTACACATAATAAATAAAAGAAAGGGAATTTGCTCTGGTATTTGTACTTGTTGCTGTAATAAAAGATTAAGGATCTGTGTCTAAGACCCCTCCCTCTGTCAATGACCACTTAATCTGCACCAGTTAGTGGGCTGGAAATTGGGATTCAATGGTACTTCTTAAACTGTTCCCAAGTAGTTTTATTGCTTGAGCCAGATCTCATTTCCTCCAGTGGCGAAGTGAAAATAATAGCCAGGTACTACCCATAGATACTGTAAAAAGATGCTGGAAGGTTTGTAAATGGAAGATACAAAAGCAAAATGACATTAGTCTGAGAAGTAGCAGTGATTTAACAAGTCACATGGGGGACAGGAATCAAAATATCTGAACTGTTTTTTGGCCTTGTTGCTAATAGGCTGTGTTATCTTGGGCAGTGTCAGGTGGGAATCACACGAGACCCTCCCAACAGAGCATTAAGCTCCCCTGCTTTGTGTTCTAAGCATTTCTGATGGTGTATCTAAGCCTGTAGTGCTACTGGGGTGCTTATAAATGGCTCAACATTTTCAGAAGTACGTTCTCCATGTAACATTTTAAGCTAGTTTATTTTCAGTATATTGTCAAAACTAAACCTCCAATATTTTCCCATGTCTGTGTGCTCCTCATGAGCATGAATGTTTGCCTTGTTGTTTTCCCTCTAGGAAGATTGCCTTGTCTACTAATTTGAATGTTTTAGCCTCTTAATCTACATGGATTTTAATGAAAACTCTTTTGACTGTTAGTTCACAGATTTTCCTTGCATTAAAAAAGAGCCTGAGGTCTTTTTCATTGAAGTAATTGTCCTAATGCAGCGAGAAAATGCCAGCATCCAGAAGTAGTGACTTAAAAGGAATGAATTACTATTTTAATGAAAGTAATACAAGTTGCTAATTCTGACTATAAGAAAACTTCTGAAACACTAGGGCAAAAACAAACAAACAACAACAACAAAACCCTGCAAATCTAAGAAGTCACATCAATTCTTAGAGCACAGGCAGAAAGTAAGGATCAAGGGTATATATGGTGGTGATTCCAGAGCCCCAGAGGCAGCAGGAGTTCAGAGGACAAAACCTCATGGCTGGAGTTGGGAGAGCAGCAGTTTGGAAGTGGGGAGGTTGAGTTACTGGTCCTGGACAGCAGCAGCAGCCAGTGAGCAAGCATTTCTTGTAACTTCCTCTTAAGAATTTGCAGCTGACAAAGAGGATTTGACTTGCATGTGTTCTGGAGCCCCCTGTGAAACACAGGTCCTCCCAGACCTTGTGCTTGTTGGCACGTCACTGAAACCATTCTGTCCAAACAGGTCTCTGAAAGTCTTTCTGGCTCCCCACCAGTACTTGGTATTTTGCTCTGAATGTAACAATGCATGAAATACTTAGATTTAGAAAAGACTGGGCTAGCAGATATTACTAGTGGATGTCTGCATGTCTGCTTCCCCAGAAAGCGAGTAACGGACTTGGTCCTTCAAGCATTTGGACCTTTGCAAGAAAAACCTCACAGATCTCAAGCTATCTCCAACAGACTTATGGCTCTTCTTTCCCCCTGGTTGCACTTAGCAAGAACCATGTTTCCCAAAGCCTCCCGACCTGCCCATGGCCCTCTCTTTCACTGAAAGCTCTTTCCAAGTAAACAGGGATGTCGTTAATTCCTGTGGATTCACTTCAAATTTCGCATCATGCTGGCATCCTGGAACCTCTCTGCCCCACTGCTAACTCCGAGTGTTCCAGGCACAGACAGTTCATCCTACTTCACAACAAAATCTCCGCTCCCGAAGTTTAAGTATGTCCTAAGTGTTAAAACATGGAAATGTTTTAACAATGGAAATGTTAATTGTCACAATGTCACAACGGGACAATGGGACATAATGTCACAGTGGAAATGTTTTTACACATTTCAGTGATCACCACATTTCAGTGATCACCACCAGCCTGCAGCAATAACTGAGTGTGATCCACGGGTGTAAGGTACCCACAGGAAGATCCAGAATCGCAGAACCACAGCAGCACAGAATCACATAAATCACGTAATCACAGAATGGTTTGGATTTGAAGGGACCTTTACAGATCATCTAGTCCAACCCTCCTGCCATGGGCCAGGACATCTCTCACTAGATCAGGCTGCCCAAATCCCTCACTTCTTCCTTTTGTGCAAGTGAGTGAAATAAAGACAACCATGTCAAGGTTTCTGACATTTTATATCTTTTCATGTTTCCTTCTCCTTTTGTCACTTTAACTGTTCTGAAGCCCAAATGGTTCAAAACAGTATAGGGAAGATGAAAACCAAGGGAAAACACTAGAGATTTTTCTGTCTCATGTAATGGACAGAGAAGGAAGAAAAGAGGCAAAATTCTAATATTTAAGAATTCAAAGTTTCAGTTTTGAATAAAACTGCTGTTTAAATTGAGAAGGCGAAATACCCTTGTGAAAGATTTAGGTGTTGAAAGCAAACACACCATTGTAATTTGTGGGGAAAAGGCTGCAGGCATAAAATTTGAAGTGGAACCACGGAAATTCCAAATAACCATGGGTTAAAGGAAATGGTAGTTCCGTGATATACTTGTATTGCTCAACACACATGGATATTTCTTGTGCTTGTATTTAAGATTGTGGCTAAATTCTTCTCTTATAAGTCACTGAGTGCCATTACGTACAGATAATGTCCTCCAGTCTCTAAATCCTGAAACACAGAGTGGGCAAAATCATGTATGCATCCTCCCTGTGCTACAGCAGCCTGCACATTTTTGTTTCAGGAGCACCAAATACGTATAGCAGGTGCCATCTTCTGGCAATGTCATTTTTGGAAATTAGCACTGATCTTGCACAGCGTACATACAATAAAGTATGATGAACTGATTAGTTATTTTGAGCGATTGTTAACAAGGAATAAAAATTTTATGTCCTTGAATTTTAATAGAAAGCATTAACAGTTCAGAAACATTAGCTAAATACTTTGCTTTTCGCTTGAAAGTTCCTAATAGTCTTGTAGTAAAGAACTGTATGTTAAAGGTTTAAACACATAAATGCATACTACAAAATATTTCATAATGTTTGAAATGACAGAGATTGCAGGTAGGGGTTAAGTCTGTCTTGTACTAACCAGCACTGTTGGAAAAAGAGAGCCAGCTTTAGGACTCGAAAGAAAGGTTGTGAACTTACCTTCAAAGTCTTGTGTAATTACACACAGAAGAAGCAGGAGTTGCAAAATGTAATGATTCTCAAGAAAGACATGTCTTGACTAGCACCAAATTGAATGCACAAAGATGGAAAAATAGTAAAGAATGAAAGCAGGTAAATTATAAACCACTTTTATTTTATTTTGATGTATTTAGATCATTTAATTGGCTTTCATGAACAATTATTGAATTCCCATAGCATCCCTAAGTGGCAAGCAAGTATGTCTAGGCCACACGACAGGTTCAGGGGCATGGGGTCTCCAGCTTCTGGCGTGCAGCAGTCCTTTTCAGCCAGGAGATTGCCCTGTGCTGAGCAGAGCACCTTCACGAGAGCTGTGACGCGGGTTCTGTCACAAAGAGGAATCGAGCACGGCGGTGAGGATTGCTCCAGCTAACTGCAGTCTGCGTTCATTCAGGATATCCCAGTCCTTTTGGTCTCGGTGATGTTAAAATAAGGAAAAAGAGCAGACACCTCTCTGCTCAGCTGTTTGTGTCTGCCCGTAGGTGTGATGTTCGACAGCCAAATTCACACAAGACCCCCAGCCAGTAGGGTAAGGAGGTCACACACCAGCTGCAGAGTGATCTGAAGATGGCAAGGTACCTGGGGCTTCAGAAACGGAGGAAATTGGTAGTAAAAAAGATGACACTGCGCATCAGAGGAAGGATCAACATTAGTATAGTGTGGGCAAGGTGTAAACTAACAGCTACGTGCATAACAGGACAATGAATTTAATTTTGTCTGATGCTTTGCCAATGTGTTTAATGTAGCCCATCGGTGTAGTTCCTTCTGTAAAATGATCCTGTGATAAGAGAGTGGGTGATGCAAAATAGGTGATCCTAAAAGAGGATCGTAGGCCATTGGCAGCCCATGAAGTCCGTGACCTAGAAAAGGAGCTTCTTACTGTGCTCAGCTATGACAGTAGGGGCTGAGTATCGAAGCAGAAATGGTTAAAGGGTTTCCTTTAGCTGAACCTGAGAGCAGGGCATGTTTCTGGGTAGGCAAGCTGTCAGATCTGATGGGTAGGTGCTCCTGCCACACACGTGCTTCATTTCAGGACAGCAAGAAGAGCCAGTGATCTGCCCTGGGAGCAGGGTGAGTGTCTGCCTTGGGGCGAGGTGAGTGAGCCCAGCTGGCCCAAAGCACGGCGTGCAGGGCTTCAGGGAGATGGGAAGGATTTTAGCAACTGTGCCGTGGTAACACCTTCATGGCTACAGCCTTGTTAGGTGATGGCTGTAGGCATCGTGCAAGTGGCCCTCTGTAAAACAAAGCCCTGAAGTTGTGCTCAGGACAATTTTGTTCTTAAAAAAGGCACAGCACGGGAGAGTCTGAGAAGCGCTGCAGCGGATCTCTGTCTTTATATAGAGTAAACATATCTGTGCGGGGATCAACACGATGCACATACTTCTAGATCCACGTAATGCTACGTGCTTTCACGTGTGCTGCAGGCAGAAACCTGCGTCTCAGCTGCTGCAGCTGGGATTGTTTATATTACAGTTTTGTCAGAAAGCCAACAAAGTGCTGTTTGCTCAAATTACACCTTTCGCAATGGCTTTAGACATTCCCAATGTTTAGCACTGCTTTTTTTCGTGGGGCTTCCTTTTTTTGGCTTTTATGCAGTTCTGCTCAGACCTTTTGGGGCACGTTTTGCTGAGACAGCCGTAGAGGGAACCGCAGCCTTAGGCAGGGCTGGTTTTGCCATTGTTGCCCATCTGGGAGCTGCGAGCCCGTCCCTCTCGGGCATGCCAGCTTGGCTGAGCGCTCACCACCCCTCACCGAGCTTGTGATCTTCCTCCGGCACAGCCTGCTGCCACGGCCCTAATTGCTGGGTTTGCGAGGCTCCTTGTTACAAGCGTTTTTGCGCTTACTGAGGCATGTGAATGAAACTTGTCTGCGTTTGCTCCAGCCCCATAAACAGGGCTCGTTACAATGCGGGCTGTTTGCCTGATTATTCACAAGTCTGAGCATCGGGGGCTTCGCTCGAGCGCTGCTCACACGGGGCTTGTTTTGCAAAGCCCTATCACCACTTCCATTGTGGGGTCTTTGTCTGGGAGCTTGAGTGCTATGAAATTCTTTCACATCATGTTGCTTTTAGAAAAGGAGGATTAAAAAAAAAAAAAAAAAAGCCAACACGACAGAAACAGCTTCCTTGCACAGTGCAATATTGTTTTCCAGGACATGCCCCCCAAACAGACGCAGCCATGTTTTGCTCTGTGGGAACAAGGACTGTTTCCCATTTGCAATTCTCATCTCCCCAAGCCAAAGCCTCATTATAATCTCTTTTTCCCTATTTAAATAGTTATTGCCTGGTTCCTAATTCCAAAAGTAGAATAAATTAATAAAACCTGGAAATGGCTATCACTGATACAGGAAAGATATAAACCAGCCAATTTTTCTCCTGGAGGTTTTAGCTTCAAAAACTGGAGTGTAACTGTTCTGATTGTCTATAACCTTCGGTAGCTGCTGGTAATTTCCATTAATTAAGCATGCAAATATATGACATAAACAATAAATTGGCCTCAGCGCTAACAGTTTTCCTCCCGTGTTCTCCTACAGGCAGAAGTGGTACAATGGTATGGAAGAGATCTAATTCATCCTAATTTTAGTCTACCTCTGGGAGCGGAGGAAATCCAGCTGGGTTGCTATTGGTATTAGTAATTTTGACAAGTGGAAGATTATGTCCTTTCAGATAAAAATTACTTGATTTCTTTCTTTAGCAACATTTACAGAAGAAGAAAATATGACGACAATTAGAGCATTGCTGGACAATTGCATTACCTCCAGCATGCAGTGTTTCTTTTTGTCGGTGGAAACTGAGCTTATGGTTTATAGGAGGCATCAAACTAGTGCAAACTATTCCTTGGTAATGTGCACGAATGCTGGTTACATTCTTTACTGCCCCAAAAGGACCATGTTGTTGGAGCTCAGGAAATTAGTCCTTAAGGTTATTGATCTGTTTTCTCTCTGGCCATGGAAGAGAATGTGTGAGTCAGAAAATGTTGTACCAACAACACACATTTATTTCTGCAGATACTCTTGTTTTACAGCTGAACAAAATGAAGAACGCATTCATATTTATATCTCCATCTGTAGTCACCACGGTTTCCCAGAGAGCTCTACAAACCCCTGCTGTGGCCCTAGATCACACCTACCTTTACATTTAATCCAGTTTTTCCTGCTGGGTCTCACGACCTGCCCCAGCCCCAGAGCTCCTGGGTTTCTTCCCCCCAGCTGCCCCGTAGCATCCCCCAGAACACTTGTTCTGATCCTGTGTGTGGCTCCTCTTTCAATGTTCAACACTGCTCTTCTCTCCATCCCTGCACTCGTTTGCTGGATATGTCGTGGCTGTGGACCAGAGCCCATGTATTGTTGCTCATCATTTCCTCACCTGCAGATCAAGTTTTACATAGTTGGAGACAGATTTGCTTATTTTGATTAGCTGCATCATTCCTGTGGCTTTGTGTCGTCTCTTCTAAGCAGAACTTGTAGAACCCAGACACGAGTTCAAATTCTACCTTACACTGAGGTCAAAACGTTCCCCTGGGATTTGCCAGTACGTTTGCTTACTAAAGCACTGACAGAAGCCAATGGAAAGCAAACCCAGGTGAAGCATATTCAGTAGCTAAGACAAAGTGTCTCAGGTATTAGCTTGGCCCCGCTCACAGCCTTTTAACTTCACATATAAGAAGGAAAAGTCTCGTATTTTTCAAACAAACACAGCTGTATTGCACTAACTTTATTTTCCTGAATTACTTGTTGTCGTAAAATCTCCTAAACCCTTGATTATCTAACTGCTATTTTTGAGGCTCATCGTTTTTCTTACATAGTTTTCTGCTTGGAAGAAAATGCAATAAAATCATTTTGGGTATAAGCCCAAAGTAAGAACATCTCCTAAAATAATTCAAGATTTTTCTTCAAAGTTTTTGTGTTTCAGGATGTTTCAAGACAAACTCAAGTAATTTTTTTCTTTGTTTGTTTAAATATTGCTGCTTTTTTGTTGTTGTTTTTAATAGCTTGTGTATGATCTCTACAGACATTTCTGACAGAGACTGGAGTATTTAAAGATTTGATTCCTAGGAAATTTCTGTGTCACCATTACACAAAAAATGCGTTCTTAGAAACCAGCTGTGTTATAATTTACTGTCAAAGCTGCAGACGTTGTGATTGTGCTGTAATTGCACTGCAGCAAGAACTACTGGAAGAGTCAGGCGGGAAGCTGGAATTCAAGGAATTCAACTTCAGCAGAAGTCACCCTGCGTTTTCTTGCTCTCATCTACGAGTTTGAAGTGGCGATATCTGGAGAGAAAGGCCTTGACTTCTACTTACACTGAGGAAAACTCCGTGTCTGTCAAGTGGTAGTGCAGGCTTGAGGTTCTTCAGAGAGGAAAGAGGTTTCTCCAGCGGGGACGGGCAGTTTTAAGACTTGCAGGCTGCTCTGCTGCTCTTGTCTATTACTGCCTGTCGTGCGTAATGGCAGCTAAGCTCTATGAAAGTTTAAAGGAGCGTGGCCGTGGACTTTCTTCTCCCGTGTTTAGATTAGGAAAACAGCTACGCATAAACCTCGATGGCAATGTATGTACTGAGATTTATTTCCGCTTAACCTTGGAATCTCCCTGCTTGGATCACAGCTGATTTTATCACAGCCTCTTTGGAACACCTCTCTCGGCAGCGTCCATAGGGTGCGAGCTGCTGGAACGTAGTTTATTCTTGTGCAGAAGGTACCAAAAGGCAAGTTGTGGTCTGAAGCCATCTGGCCCAAATCCTTCTTCCAGATTCTGTGCTGTGATGACCCCAGATTCTTTGAGTCATCTGGTGCTCTAAAAGGGAAGCTGACTCTCTGCCCAGTGAACCACAATGACCTCTTTAATAAAATATGTGGTTGAAAACTTCATGTTGAACCGCACTGTGCACAGTGTCTTGCAGGCTTTACACCATGCCAGGCCATTTTTCTAAAACTAATAGGCTGGGTTTTTTTCTTTCTTTCTTTTGTTTGCTTGCTTTAAATGGTATGCATGTGTATTGAGAACCATCCTCACAGGAAACCTTAACAAAAAGGAGGTCACCTTGTCATGTCTTTGGATTTGAAAAAAAAAAAATGAAATATTGTGTAAGGAGATCCTGTGCTTTAATCCATTTTGGCCTGGCGGAATCTCTGAGATGGCAATGGAGTATCTGAAGTCTTTAGTAAGATGTAATGAAATCTTTGTGCTGAGGTAACTTTCTTGCTTAATAGCTTGGTGGGAGAGAATCCATTATATATTAAATCCATCTTTGTCTCTGTGGAGACATTCATTTTAAAGTAACATTTTAATCATGGCTGCAGCCCGCAGGGGAAAGAGAAGATACCCAGAGCTGAATAATGCATGTCCAACTACCAGAGGGGATGCTCTATTAACTCTGATTTACATACGACTGCTTGTTTAAATTTGTAATATCACCATTCAGATGACATTTTGGAAAGGTGAAGACCTGGGTTAGGGCCTACTATAATTCAAGGAGTAAATGAACAGAGTTTAAAAAATATTATCCAAAAGCACATATTGGCAAAATAAGGCCAACCCTAGCCATGATCACTGCGCTTTTCCAATAAATCCTCCTCCAGGGTCCTTTGCCTACCTGTCTGGCTTAGAAATTGTTTGCCTGGGTGTTCTCCACAGTGTCTGTTTTGGTGGATCCTTGGCAATCCTAGGCTGACCATCAATGAATATCAGCAGAATCCTCTACCTGGCGTTGCTCAGTTAGTGGAATAGTAGCCAGCGAGCAGTCCAAGTGGTATGGCCTGCTGGGCTGGAAACCTCTTTGCACAGCCAATTCTGTGGGCAGAGAAATGCTCGGTGTCTGGCTGTGTCTCCTGGCTGGATTCTGCAGTGTCCATGCAAGGTGAAGGTTTCATGCAGCCGGACCATTGCGAATGGCACTCGGCCATGCTGTGTCTCTGGTGTCCAATAAAGAATAACCCTGTGCTCCATCTGTCCTTTCGGAAGGGCTCCAGTGGGACAGTCCTGTGCATCTATTTTCTTGATACCTGCAGGAACATAACATCTTTATGGACTCTGTGTCTCCATCAAATATGGCTGCAGTCCAAACTAACGAATAAAAGTTGTTGGCAGCAGACAGAGAGAGAGCGTGACTTCAGGTGGGAAGGAAATAAAACTAGGCATTAAAAATAACAGGGAGAAGACACAACCCCAGTGCAGCTGCTGCATCCATCTGACTTCTCCAAGGGCTTTGTCATGGGGCACTGTCACCACATGAAGCCTGGTGGTGAGAGGGGGGCTGCCTACCTCTGGGGATGAGCCTTCATCTCCATTAGCAAATGCCTTCTAGCCCCTTGCTGTAGCACTTGCTCCATGTTCATTTCCATCGCTGTGCTGCTGCTTTCCTATGTGGGACGTGGAGCTGGGCGGAATTCAGGCTGCAGAGGTGATACCAGGTAGCCGTGTGGTGTGACAGGAAATTTTCATTTGCAGTCTTAGAAAATCAGGAAATCGGAAAATCAACCACTGATTGCTGTTGGGACCAAGAAAATGGAAGAGATGGATTGTTGCCACCTACTGTTACTTGTGGTTGCTCTACTATTTTTCTCAGCTCTGCTGCTGCTGTTCTTCCCTCTGCCCCTGTTCTGTTACTTTCCTTGAAAGAGGTTGCAGGCTCCACAGATGGCGCATTAAGGCATCACCAGCACTCCCCACCGTGCACATTTCCTCTGTCCTTAAGGTGTATCTCTGCCTTGTTTGCTCAAAAAAAAAAAAAAAAAAAAGTGACATGTAGAATCCGAAACTATCAGCAGAATTCAGTAGTCAGATGTCACCCGCTTCTTTAGGAGAGCCCAGCTTTCAAAACTGGAATAGCCAAGAGCAGAATGCAACACACCTCGTTTTAGGCACCCCTTTCTCTTAGCATTTTCTTGCCACATCGAGAAGTTCAGTTCAGCTTGGCCAGTTATCCTGAGCTATCTGGTGTAAGGTGCGTGCTCCTAAGTTTATTTTCCTCCTGGCTGCTCAGGGCTGTGTGCACTGGGAGAGACGCTTCGCCGTTCATGCATCACTGTTGGCGTGTGCTGCGGTTTGGGAATGCCTGGTTTAAGGCATCCTTCTGCTGGGCTGGCGCTGCCTGCACGGCGAGCTCCTCTGAGCGCTGAGCCGCCCGCTCCTGCCCTTGTATTTGCCAGGTCCAGCGTCACTTGCTGCTGGCAGAGGCAGCTGACAGCGCCAGGCCCACACAAGGTGTAATAGCCTCCTCTGAGTACTTACGGCGTGATGTCTCTGAGAATACTTCCAGGATTTGTTTTATGGGCTGGAAGCAGTGAACACTATCATAAATGCTAGCATATAACGCTGCGAGAGGAGCGGCTGTAACACGTAGTTACTGATGTTAATACCAGCACATTATCTGGTGATAGCTGTGCAATTAACTGAGTCACCACTATGCCAAAATCTCATTTGTCTCCAAGCGCCCCACAAATACGCTGTGCTCACTGGCTGTGCTTCAGGCTGATAGCTTTTTAGGCGGTGCGTTCTCTTTGTGTTTGGAGAACAGAGCTGTGCAG
Source organism: Heteronetta atricapilla (assembly GCA_011075105.1). Classification (NCBI taxonomy): domain Eukaryota; kingdom Metazoa; phylum Chordata; class Aves; order Anseriformes; family Anatidae; genus Heteronetta; species Heteronetta atricapilla. Next base: position 40,696,336 of record CM021732.1, on the reverse strand, counting down.
CCTCTGAAAAGATGATTAAAGATATTAATTTAATGAACGGTTTTCTCGAAGTTTATTTCTAGAAGATGCTTTTCTGGATGCTACTGATACTCTGAATTCTGAATCTTAATTTTGTTTCGGGAACAAAAATCTTGTTGTGAGACAACCGCCTGCGTTCTGTTTGTCCTGATGATGAATCCCAGTGGCATTTGTTCATTCGTTTTCAGATATTCACAGAAGTGTCCTGGGCAGAACACTGAGCAATACTGGAACATCCCAAAAGTGAGAGAATATCCCACCTGCAGAATGACTGCCTCTTGGTTTTTGGCAGGGGAAAAAAATAATAATAAAAGGACCTTCACGTACCAAACACAGAGCTCATCAAGGGGAAACAGGTTTATGACACACACCATGATTTGTCCCTTCTGTGTTAAAATGAACCCAGCAGTTCTTTGCTGGAGAAGTTGTATCGTGAACGTGTCAGAAAACTGATGGAAAGGAGTCGCCTTTCCTTGCATAAGAGCTCTTCCCTTTCTCTTCTCTGGAAGCTGCAGTCTGATTTTTGTTTACTTAAAAACAGCTCTCTGGCCCGGAGACACGGCTGGATCTAAATGCGGGTTGCAATTATGCAACTTTCACTTAAATCATGACAGAAGTAGATGCTAGTCTAAACGTAAGTGAGCGCTAGGTACAGGCACAACAGCTCCTCTCCTGGCTGCTGTAGGAGCTCGGGAAACAGCTGAAGAAAAACAAAGAAAAGCAGAATTTAGCAAGGCTTGAGAAAATGATCCCTGTGGCCTCAGGACAGTGCTCTGTTTCAGTCAGATGCTGTTAAGGTTTAATAAAACAGAGGGATTGGGAGTGGTACATTTATACTGGAGAGTTTAATTGTGACCTTTTGTATTTAGGCAATATTTTTTTTTTCCCAGCTCAGGAATTAAATGTAGTGGAGAGACACTCCTCAATGTGACACCAAGTATCCTTCTTCCCCTGAGGATATAAATGTGAATGATGAAAGCAGGAATGTGGAAATAAAAGTGTTATTTCCACACTTACAATGCCAGCTAGCACTTGTTACCAAACTTGTGAAAATAACACGATTTACTGTAATAGTTTACACTTGGCTAGTGAGGTATAAAATATCTTTATCTTATAGCCATATAAACCATAGTTAAATTAGGCAGAAGAGACACACAGAGCAGCTCCCACGAAACGATTGGGAACTCCCAAGCATGAGGAATACAAGATAAAGGTAGAACATCCTGATCCGAATACGTGGTGGATGGGAGGGAAAGGGGTTGAACCGCGGTGAGGCTGAGGCAGTGTCTGACCTCCCAGACACTTCTTGCTCTGAAACAGAAGCTGATCCAGGCTGAGGCTGTAATAACCCTGTGTTACCCTGCAGCATTTTCACTGGTAATAAATAAGGACCCTAAATGTGCGAATGGTGAAGTAACGTGATTAGTCCAACCGCTTGGATTTGCACTGAAACAACAAAAGTTTTGATTTGAACAGTAGCCTTTAAAAAAAAACAACTCTTGGCTACTTAATTATTTACATTAAAAACTAGAAATTTCCAGGCTTGTTTCCTTTGTTTTCATGGAGGCCATCGGGACTGCTCAGAGATCTGAGGCGAGAGCATTCGCTATTCTCCCCTTTGAGGAAAATGGGGCTATTGAATTTTCCCTTCCACACACAGGAATTAGTGGTACAAAAATAAAGGAACAAACTAAAGAGCTGAAAACAGCCTCGGCTGAAAAACATCTCAACTGAATTACACTTCTCCCATTTCCCTGATGTGATAAACCTTACACTCTTACAAGATCTGTCTTTTAAATGGAAAATCAAACGGGAAACCTCAGCACTTTGTTATTTTTTTTATACATCATGAAATATTGAACAAAAAAGAGGTCATAAGCCATTTTGTTGACTTTATAGGTCTCCTGAGACTTCTTCAAGCTCTCTTCTTGATTGCTGCCATACATCTGGAGTGAAAGCCAGCCAGAGACAAGATGGCAGGTGTAAGTTGCTCTTGGAGATGTAATACATTTTTCTCCACAGCAGGCAAGACAAACACTGCCTTTCCTGTTTCCACCAGAAGGAGGAGAAATCTTCATGAGCTATATGCTCTCACCCCCCAAAGCCAATTGCATTTTCCCCAAAAGTTTCAATATGCCTACGATTTCCTCCTGAAAATTGAAACTGATGTGACTTCTTCCTGTTTATAAGATTTTTTGTTGGATGGAAAAAATATTTTAGTAGTTCAGTGGGAAAAAAGTATTTTTGCATATTTTCCTATAATAACTTCATTATTTAATGTGGTGATTCTATGTGTATAAAGACTAAATCACAGGAATTAGGGTTTTTGTATATAAATGCAGTTATAATAAGATATAATGCAGTTATAATAAGATATAATGTTCGCTAAAATTAAAAATGCTCATGTCTATAGCAAAATTTAATCGCGGTAAGCTTGTGAGAGACGGAATTTGAAGTTAGAAGCCTTCCCAGCTCGAGTGCTGCTGAAACCAGCTTTTCCTGCAGCGTGCCACCGGGTGGCAATGCAGGAGAGAAAATGCTCGGCAGCCCCCGGGCCGTGCTACAGACAGCCGCGGTCGCTACCTGGGCGCTCCTGCGTGGCTGAAGTTGCCTTTTCCTTCCTCCCCTGTGTTACCTGCATGCATGCAGCTCTGTTAGATTAAAGGTTTATCTTTCTGTACCATCAGTTATTATTTTTACTGGTCTTGAAAGTTATTTGAGAGAGAAAAGGATGTCTTCAAATCAGGATGTGGCTCACGTTCAGCAGAAGTGCATTGTAAGACCTTATGGGCTGAAATTATTTCATTTTGCTTGGCAAATCCACAAGAACTCGCTATGCAATTCTGCATAGTTAAATCTCTCCAGTCAGTTCTGATCTTAAGTTATTTTTATTTATTTGCTTCAGCCAATGCTCAATTTTGAAACGGATCTCCCTGAACTGTACCTGTCTGTACTAAAAAAAAAAAATGCTGGGGTCCAGCACCACTGAGTTGTCACCAATTTCAGTTTTCCTCATGTTCACAAAGTGATTGTGCAGGTAAGTGTAAATGAGCATTCGCATCAGCCAGTGCCCTCCCCTGCTGTGAAAACACAGTGGCAAGCACCCGTGGAAGGTGAGGGCTCCCCAGGCATTCACAATGCCCTTCTGCAAGCCCTGACTCTAGGAGCAGGACCCCATCCATCCCGGCTCTGCTGACCTGCTCACTAGGGTTCAGGGCAGCTGGAGGGCGGCTGGCTCGGTGCTGTCTTATCTGGGATCTGATTGATTCTTCTGGTATTGACAAGTTGCTGAAATCCCCCAGGAAACAAAGCAGGAGTCCGGGGGAAACTAACAGGCAGGCGTTATTAGAAATTGCAATTAAAGAGAAATTGCTTCATTATGAGGCTTTGCCTAGGAACCAAAAGGCTGTATCAAAGCATATGTATCTCCTGTATGCCATTAGGCTATTAAGTGTATTATTGAAATATGCAAATAATGGCTATTAAGGCGGAATTAAAAGGAGAAGCCAAAAGAGTAAAAAAAAGTTCGCAGATGGCATGCTGATTGTTTAAAGATACTATACTAAAGACCGAGAGCAAACATTTACTACTTATCAAAAGAGACTTTAAAAGGACCACACGCACACAGAAAGCTGGCATGATTAAACAGAAATGTGAAAGAGGCTGATAGAAATAAAAGACGGGCTTCAAAAAGTGGAAATTATGTTGAAATGAGGAAAACAGAAAAGAACTCTTCCACATTTAATATAAACCCTTTATAAAGTGGGCCAAAAATATTTTGAGGAATAACTTGTGATAAGCATAAGAATGAATAATAAAACTTTCTCTAAACACATCAGAAGCGTGAGTTGTGCCAGACACTTTATAGGCATTCTATAATGTTTGGGATATGAAAGGAGCATTTAAAGAAGATAAGCCCAGAGCAGAAATGCTAAATGAATTTTTCACATTAATGTTCACCACGGGCAAGCTTAGGCAGGTCTCCACTGCAGAATCTTTTTTATGGGGCCAAGTCAAAAAATTATCTCAAATTGAAGTGTCAGAGAAGAAATTTCAGATTAGATAGAACCAAATGGTAACAAATCACCTAGATTAGATCAGATTCTCAAAACACTTCTAAAGGAAGCCTGATATATGTGACAAATTATTAACTGTGATGTAACTCCACACTTAGCTTGGCCTCTGTTCCAAAGGAATGGAATGTGACAAATGTGACATTGCTTTTGCTTTTAAACTCACGGGGATCTCGGGAATTACAGACCAATAAGCCTGGGCTCTGCACGGAGTAAACTGATGTGATGAAAAATGGGCAGATGTAGCTAACTGTGATATGAAAAGAGACCCTTAATAAAGCTTTTGCGAAGGGGGCGGGGGGGGTATAAAGCTCAAATGATCAGACTTATTTGAAAGAAACAGTATGCAAGTGAATGAGGATAATTTGAATAATTCCGTGTAGACGGATTTCCAGAAACCTTCAGTGAAATCCTTCACCAACATGTGCTAAAGAAAGCAAGCATGAGGTACGGTTTGTTTTCTCACACATTAATGTATAGTTGAAAGACAAACGTCAGAAAGCAGGACAGAGAATGGAAGGGTAGTGTCCCATTTTCAGTGGAGATGGCTTACTTCGATGTGTTCTTCAAGGGTTTATGCTCAGTCCTATGCCACTATACTTTTAGAATGTAAAAAGAAGTAAATTAATGAAAAGAAATAAGTGGTGAGGTCATAAGCTCGGCAAATGATGCAAATCAAGAGCCAATTACAACGGGATGCAGAATGTTCTCCTAATACAGAGCAATTTGGCAATAAATGGTAGATGAAATTCAATGTTAAATGCAAAGTAATGCCCATGGGGGAAAAATCCTCATTATAATCATACAAATACAGCTCTAAATAAGTTACAACAACTGCTGAAGGAGGTGTCTGAGTTACTAGAGAGATACTGTATGCAAATGCCAGATTAATGCTCAGCAACAGCAAGCAAGCAAAGCATTAGGAGAAGGAAATGGAAGTTACACAGAAACCATGATGCAATTATAGCCCTGATGCAATGTCTAGATCCAGATTTACAGATTTGACCCACATTTTGGAAAGTGGTCATGCTCTTAAAAAAACGGTAGAAGAAGGAAAGGTAGTAATAATGGCAACGTATGACCAAAGATAAGGAGTGGCTTCCACAAAAGAAGAGCATGAATAAACTAGGGATATTTTAAATAGGATAAGAGGTAACTGTTGGGGTTGTGATATGACAGAGGTTATAAAACCATTAGTGGCATGGGAAGAATGAATAGAGAGTGATTCTTCCCTGCCTCTCACAGTTTAAGAACTGGGTTGCCTGAAATGCCATTTGCAGGTGGTAGGATCAAAATCAAGGGAGGGGAAATGCTTTTCATACAGTGGTAACTGAACTGTGGAATTCATTGTCACAGGATAATCTGGGCTTGCAAAGTTCAAATTGATTGAAATAATCCTAGAAGAAAAATTAATCAAGAGCTATTAACTGCAAAGAAAATCACTCCTGGGTTTGGAAGGCTGTGTTGATACCAGAGAGGATTTTACTGGGGAATATCACAGCTTTCTTATATGCTCATATATTTTTTCCCTAAGTATTCTCTCTTGGACATTGCCAAAGACAAGATATTGTGTTAAGGGAATCTTGAATAAGACCCAGAAGTGGTGGTGGTCTTACAGTCACTCTTATGATCTATATTATGAGGCACTAAGTACAAAGAAAGATACTTTCCCTTCCGTGGAGCGAAAACTAATCCATGTGTTTATGACATAAGAATATATTTATTCTGATAGGGGTTGCCATGGCACAGCAGTCGCTGTCTCAGCAGTGATTCCCACTCTACAGAGATTTGAAAAGCCCACAGAGGCAAAAGGACATTAGATACATGGCTAAACTGTACCTCAGTCAACTATAAACAAATGCAAAAGTCTACGGTTCATGACAGGAGACACTGGTTTCAGGGAGCTCTGTTGTGAGAAATGGATGAAATCTGTAGACCTGGGGTTGTGTTGTGTGCACCTATCGGTTGCACTCTTCAGTTTTACCTCTCCTTTTTTCAATACTCAAATCTAAATCAAAAGTTGCCAGTATCCCAGGAAGATACAAAGGAATATTTCACTAAAATGTTAACCACCGCTACAGGATTTCTCCCATCCTAAACTACAAGCCAGATAGATCTACAACTTACCAATTTCTAATGGTACCTGTCTCTTTGCATGGATCTCCCACTAGATGCAGGAAGCATTCAAGTCTTTTCAGCACCACGGTCCTGCTGTATTTGTTATAGAGCTAACTTGAGTTCAAGTGCTATCTCTGTGCACTCTTTATGCAGATGGTTTTGTTCAAGACAGTGTGAGAGTCATTAATGCAATGTAGATTACAATTGAACTTTGCAGTGAAAACAGCTTCAGCAGTTCAAGCATCAGCCTTTTCCCAAGTACATTACTGCACAGCATTTGCTTTTACTAAACATCTTCTTTAAAAACAAAGTACTAGACACGGTGAAATGCAGCCTGCAAGACTTTTTGATCAAGATGTATGTGTGTGCACAACCAGTGCGGGAGGCTGTGAAGTTCTGCACAGTCCAGAAACCATTTTGGACACATCGGTTCAGAGCTGTGTCACAGCTAAGTCCTGGAGGTTACATATATTTTTATAGATTTTTAGCAATTGTAGGTAAAGGATTAGAAAGTAATTGCTGAGAGTCCTAGGTAGTTAAGAGCTTAGTTGTGATAGCAGAAATAATGGTAGGATTGTATATGAAATGGCTTACCTCTGACACAGAGAGATCACCTGGTTTTGTTAATGGTATCATTAAGCAATAAACCTTGTTACATGTGAATCTGTTAAGCTGGAATCTTTGTAGAATGGGCAACAGAAGTGCATTATCGTTACATTTCCTTTGAAGGAAAGGAGGTCTTGATATACAGACACCAAGCATTTTAACATAGATTAAAGGTCTTTTAATAATACATTTGATAACTGTTATAGGATTTTCAATGTTAAAATATTTAATTATGATTTTTAACTCAAAAAATATATAAACACCAAATGTATTGTAGAATATGTTACCACTATAATGTACGCATTGGATAGCTGTAAGGGAGAAAGAGACATTTTTGACTAAAAAGATTTTAGGAGTTCTCGCTTTGGTTTTTCTTGGTCCCACTAAATGAAAGACATGGTCAATATGAAAGAGAAATAAACCATTAAGAGGTTTAGCATCTTATCTTTAAACTTCTGCTGTGCTCTGCAAGCAAAATATATCCCATCCCTGTTGATGACTTCCCTGGGATCTTCAGAGGGGCGAACAAGAAAAAGAAGAAGAAAGTCTGGCTGTCTGAAGAGACTTTGCCTAGCAATCAACGTTCATATTAAAAGCTGAGCTGTGTTATTTCAAGCTGTAGCATATATACCTCACCAAATAAGGGACCAGCCAACTTATGTAAAAGAATAACCTGCCTCTGAGCAGAACGTATTAGCTTGGGCACAGTTCCACATTAGCATGTCCAAACAGCCTTGGGAATGGATGTGTCTTCCATTTTGCAGCTTAGAAAATGAGCTAAGCTATTCCACAACTGTCTCCACCTGACTACATAGACATGCCTTCATAGTATAGCTTGGACCAAAGCCCTTCCCCAGCCTGCTGACACAAGCTGGCTGTCAGCTACACTTGCTTCCCAGATGCCATGAAGCAGCCACAGCAAGTTGAATTCAACATTTAGATGAAAGTCATTAGGTGAGCACAGGTAATTATTTAGGTTCCTTAAAAAGTGTTGAGTGAAAGTAAACAGCTTTCTCTGCACGCTTACTTTCTTAAAATAGGGATTGTCTGCAAAAAGATTGCTGTTAAAACTATAGGGAGAAAAATGTAGAAATTCCTGTCGTTAGGCCTATGGAACAATCCATCTCCAGTGACACGCAAACTCCACTTGGATATAGTTTAGGAACTTTTCTCTGAAAAATGTGTCTTCATCCGAGGAGTGCCTGTAGTTCAAAAAAGAAGGAACATCCAGTAAAAGAGAGAGCCTGCAGGCCTGCAGGGGCCCTGCTATGGTGAGTGGCTGTGTTGCACTGAGTAGCTGTGGTTCTGGAAGGTTTTATTGGGAACGTGCACCTTCCAAAATCTTGAACGCATGTGCTTTGGTCTGTTCTGCTCCTCCCTTGTCTTTCTTCTTAAAGCCCAAAGTGTTTTGGATTTGACATCTGGAACCTATGTGACAATTTCAGCGTTATGGAGACATTTCTGTAACTATGTGATTGCATGCTACAGAGGAACTTGATGCAAGCCCAAAGCTAAGAAGGCTACATAAATAAACAAGGGAAAGAAAAGTAAAGATAGGGTTCAGCAGCCAAAAAGCAATACCCCGCAAGGAAACAGGGAAAGAGAAGGGGGCAAGCAGGGGGAAGAAACAAAAAACAGTTTAAAGAAGACATTGATTACAGAGTTACTTCATTGTTCATGTTTGGCACTGTATGAGGGAGGGGAAGATAGCCTTCCTTAATGCAGCATGAACATCAATATTGATGGCCTCATAAAAGTAAATCGCATTTTCTCTAGGGAGAGCAGCACACACACTTCTTTGCTGCTTAAAGCTGAAGTTCACGTGGAGGAGGGTCACCAAAGCCTGCAGCCCGTATGCCAGGGGTGTTCAGCAGACCACATCTTGCTGGCAGCATGCCTGCTCAGACGAGTGTGCCCGCGCTGCTTGCCGGGTTATGTAACCGCGCGTCCTGCAGCAGAGGCAACGAAGCAGGAAGCCTGAAATGTTCCAAAAAGACCAACTGGGATTTCCCCGGCTGCTATTGTCACAGCATAACCGCTATTTTTAATTTAAGCAGTATAAATGAGTTTTCTTGTCCTTTTCTAAACTTAGGCGGCTACCAAAAAAGAAGTCAGGCGAAGCTGGCGGGATTTTGAACGCGCTAGGTTTAAACACACTAATTGTATGCCCAGTGGGGAGTCAGCTGGGAGAGCACGGCCCCGCGTATGTTACACTTCATTGTGATGCTTGGTGTTGGGGGGGAAATAGTTGGCTGTGGTGTGAAGGTAGTGGAAAGCCAGCTGAAGCTGGGAACTCTGCTCACATAAGCCAAAAAATTAGTTTAGCCAGCAGTCTGAAGGGAACGCATTGTAAAATGATTGAGAGGGCAGTGTGATGTAATTAGTTGTTACAGCAGAGGGATGGGAACCAGGATGCTTTGATTTCCAGTGTTGTCCGAGTTACACGCCGAGAACCTAGGCTTGCCAGGTACTAAACATCTTCTTTCTTAAGTTCTTGTCCATTCAGGGTCTTGCTGCATAGTTTTTACACCTTCACCTACTTCAGCCAGACGTTTGGACTAGAAGTATTGTTCAAAATGTTGCTGGCTTGCAGACTAGAGGTTTTGTTGGTCATTCTTTCTAAGTTAAAAGCATTATGTACACACACACAAAAATTCATAAAAGTAATTTTTTGAGCACCTGGATCCAAGAAGATATATATTTTTTGAGTGGTAACTATATGCTGCAGTGATTTAAATCTGGTGACATCTCTGCAGGGTGTTTTTGTACGTGATAAAAATACAAAACAATGTTAGCTGTAATGTGGCTTGGTTGCTCAGAAAACAAAAGCAAAAACAAAAACAAAACAAAAAATCCCTCAGAAACAATGATGGTGAAGTGTAAGAAGTCATACATTAGTCACATATGAAGCTAGAACTTGCAGTCCCTGGACCCTGGCCCAGTGTACTTTTCCTTGGGCCAAAGGGTAAATTCAACAGTAAAACAGAGGGAAAAAGTTTAACCATGTCCATGGTTACTTGAATTCTAGTGTTGAATATGTTACCTAGCATGTGTCACTCAAGAAATGCAGAGGAATTTGGGAGCATATAATGAGCACTAGGAAAATCTGAAAAGTTAGGAAGTGACTAAGAAGCACTGCTGTGCACTTTCAAATAAAGGTTTTCCAGAGATTTGTTCCATGATTATTGTGGCACATCCCACCCAGAATTCAAGCCCCAGTCCTGATGTCTCAACTAAACCCCTTGTTTAATCATTCTTTCTTCCCTCTTTTCTCCCTGACCCTCACTTCTGTCCTTCCATCATAAATTCTTGACCCAGTTTTGATTTCTTCCCACAAGCTTGCAAAAAGTTCTCTTTTTTACCAGGTTATCTCAGCAGTCTCTTCGTATATCAGCTTCAGATTCATTTGGACCCTGCATTTTTATCAGGCAGCTTCAAATTCTGCCTGTAACAGAAAGGGGGGAAAAAATAAAGGAAAATAAATCCAGGATAAACAAACTCGCAGTCCTAATCTGTATCATCCCAAAGCTGCAGCTAGAGGTAGGAAAATCTGTGTCTCTCCTGGCAGAAAGTGTTGTTGCAGCCACAAAGTGCTAGGAAGTCCCTTCTGAGCACTGATGAAGAGATCTTTTGAAGACTTGGACCCTGGTCAAGCTTACCAAGCTTTTTGCTGAAGACAGGAAAGGACATACCCATGACAAAAAAGCTGTTCCCATACAAATCTCAGATCACTTCTCTGAGGTGTGAAGTAGTGCAGCTGTGCAGAGAAAAGGTGGCGAACAGACACAAAACAACGTGATTTTGCCATGCCGTTGGAGAATACTGGGAGAGAGGGAGTGAATGAGAGAGGAAGGGAAGGAGGAGGAGAAAAGGGGGTCTCTAGCAGCTATGTGTGACTGTATAAAATTCAAATATGTAAACTTTCAACCATAAAATAGCAAACAGTTAAAGCACTCCTAAATTACAGCAACAGAATTGTATTGTCGCAGGCGGTGTCAGGCAAACTTACCCGTAGCTGATGCTATCAGCACCACCTCTTTTTGCAGTTTACACATATACATTTACAAATATACTTTTTCTGTCAGAGTTAGGTTTTATGTTCTTGAAACACATCATAGGGTGATATTTTTCTTGAATGCTTATGGCCAAAAAATCATGCTGTTGATCCTTGTGTCTTAAACATCAATTTACCATTTTAAAATCAGCACTGTGTAAACAACAGAGCAAGTATTATAACTGTGGAGAATTCTAACCCATTCATGTAACAAAGTTTTGTTGGACAGCTAAATGCATGAGTTTCAGCTATGGTTTTAGAAAATGGATAATTCTTCCTCTGTGGGCCTGATCCTGTAAGCATCAATTGCCTTCTATGAAGTATCTGCAGATCTGTCAAATCTGTGAATCAGTTACTCAGCCCTGGAGCGCAGAGCCTCAATACATCAATTTTACTTGGATTCCGTGTTTGGTGTCTTAAAATTCCAGTCTTTTGTCACTGTAATTTATGTTCTCATATATTCAGATTGCAGACACTGTTTCTGTTGATCTCTTAAAACCTTGGCATGACTCTGAGTAAAACATTCAGCATTATACACTGCATACCAGATGTGGATTAACTAAATGGTGCTCGTGCTCCTAGAAAGCAAGATCCAAAAATGTACTTAGGCATAATCATTCAATATAACAAACCATATTTTAAAATGTGATCTAGTACTCAGCCATTTGCCAGAAACACAGGTTTACATGGTAAATTATTCTGCAGGAGATAATCTATATTTTTCAGATTTTTCCAGGTGCTTATTCTAGATGACGTAAATTATTTCAACTTTTTCTTTCATCTGGAGGATCACAAAGTGTTAGGCAACCTGCTGTACTGAGCATTAGGATACTTCTGTGGTGAAATATGGCAAATGATCAGTGACAAACAGGAAAACTGTGTGCCATTTAAAGGCTGGATTTTACTTTTCTTCAACAACAACAAAAGAACAGCCCAGGATCAGGTTGCAGCCTTGGGGATTACTAACTCATTGGATTTAAACCTTCAGCTCAGTTTATGCAGTCCTGATATTATAACTGAAAAATATAATTTGCTTACAAAAACGAGGGGGCAGCACTCTGGAAGCCAAGCAAAGGCCTGAGAAGGCGCAGACTGTGCAATCTCCCTGCAGAGCTCTGCCACAGCCTCAGTCCTGGCACTATTTTTGACAGATGAAGACAAACACAGTTACTGGTAGTTTTGCAATGTGAACAATCACCCCACAGAAGCCTGCATTATTATTCTTTGTAGTTAATAATTATTATAGGTTTAATGGTGCTTTACAAAATATACACTGAGATACATTCCTTGCCACATGGACTTTCAAAACCAAATGGTTCTAGCAGCAAAAAAGGCAGAGATTTCCCCCCGTCTGGGGCGGTCTGTCTTGGCCCTTGCACTTTGAAAAAGGCTTTCAAGGAGGAAAGAATGATGCTGTGGACAAGACTGGAACTGCTCCAAGCAGAGGGCAGTGCAGCAGGGCTGACATATTTCTCATAGCAGCTGGCAGTTTTGCAGAAGATGTCTTTGTGTATGTCTCTGCTTCTGAACCGAGCCTGGGTAGGTGAGCTCAGGGTGATAATTCCTTTTCTAACCTCTTTGCTTTTAACACAAGCTTCCCATACCTCCAGTTGCCAAAGCCAGCAAACACCACAAAGCCTTTTGCTTCCATCCTTCTACCTTTCATCCAAACGCTTTCAACCCCACATCTTTTCCACTGCTGAGTCTCCCATTCCTTCCAGCTTCCCACTCTTCATCCTACAACAGCTGCAACACCCACAGCTCAGATCTTCCTGCTCTGTGCAGCCTTCACCCTGTGCCCTCATACTTCTCCTCCCAGGAGCTGCCACCCCAGCCTGCAGCCTCTTCTCCTGCGCCTACCCAGCCCTATTACTCTGCTATCCACTGCATTCCCTTGCTCTCTTCTTGGCTGCTGGGGCTAGCTTTGTACGCCCTTTTCTCATTCACCCACTAAGGCTTGCCTCTTCTTCTGATAAGGCTTCACAAGCACAACTTGAGATGTGCTTCGCAGCACATTCTCCAAGGTCAGAGCTGCAGGATGTATTCTGGAAAAATAAAAATAAAAATGTGTACAATAATCCTATCACAACTTGAAAGGAGGCAGGAGGAATAATGAAAAATGGAGTGAGCAGAAAGGGGGAGTTTGAGGACCTGAGAGAAGCCACTAATGTTGGTATAGGGTACCGAGAGTTCAGGTGATTTTGGTGAGGTCAGAGATGAAGGTGATGAACAGATAGAAGGAAACAGATGTGCTGAGACACCTTGGGAAGGCTGTTTCACTCTTGTTACTGAGGGGGGCTGAGGCAAAAGTAGGACTCAGGTTTTGTTTACTTTCACCTGAACTAGACTGAGCAGCATTACCCTGTGCTAGAAGGCGGGTGTTTGGCCAGCATGAGGACTGTAATCTGTGGCCTCCAGGGGAGCTCATGTTAGTCAGCACTGGCAGGAGTCTACTGGATATGATGCCACTGGCTTTCATATCCAAAATCATTTGCTTTTCAAAATGTCTTTGTGGGCCACTGATGAGTAAAGGAGAGATCTGACAAGCTTTTGTGCTTGGCAAAAGCATGTGTGTTGTGACACAACTGCCCGAGGCTTGCTGCTTGGTCCCCAAGGCCTTGGTAAGGACAGATGATTTTAGCCTTCTAATCCACACCTGCTGCTGACTCTTGATTCATTATGTATAATGCAATCACAGGGCAGCGCTCAATATGGCTATTGTTTGTATCCTGGCTATTGATGTAGCCCTAATAATAGGTCTTTTTGAGTAGCTTTTAGATACTCTTTACACTGTAAATTACCTTTTTTCTTCCAGCTCCCATTGTCATGTCACTAGAGGGTGACAAAGATCCAAATGAGAACAACAATGGAGCCATTTTGAACTGGAAACTTGAAATTAACTGGAATTTCTTATCACCTATACAAGTCTTTCAGTAGAACAGGCATGAAGACTCGGTGCATTGATTGACATCTTGATAGAAGTGACACTTAATGGAAGTTCGTTTGATTTAGTGCCAAACCTGAACCAGGTTGTTCAGAATGAAGAAGACTGCAACTAGATTTTCAGGGACTTTCCAGGACAGAGTTGAAAAGAATGGAGTAGTATTGCAAATTCAGAGTAGTGAAGGAAAATCTGCATTTTTAGAAGGTATGATATTGAGAGAAGAAAAAAGCACATAATCAAACTGAGACACTAAAAGTACCATTTCTAATATGAAGAAGCTTTCAGTTGTAGAATTTGCTAGTTGAAGAACAATAAAACTTTTGTGGATGCAATAGTGTTCACAAATGTGACTATGTTGGCTAGGGAGTGCAAAAATTCCAGTTCTTGCCTTTACAACAGGCAATAGTTGGTTTACTGAGGAAACCAACCTCCTTTTCTAAAATGGTCTTATGCTCTGCCAATGTATTTATGGGAATATATTTTATTTTGCACATGAAAACAAGGATTTGGATATCTAGTGGTCTTTTGTAAACACATAAATGGTGAGAAATTCAGGATTAAATCATCCCTGGTTTTGCTTCCCAGTGCTGTGGCAATCTGTAGAAATATAAATTTCCATGTCAAGTCTTGCATCACTTAAAATGTACATATGGGTGTTAAATATTTCAATTAGTTTAAAATGCTAAGAAATGTTGCTGTTGGATTAATTTCCTTAACTTTGTAGGCTCAAAATAACTATTTAAAGTGGAATTCATATGACATTGCCAGCTCCCAAGGCCTTATCATGAAATTTGATAGAAACCATAATGTACCAGCACTCAGAAGTGTGTAAATCTCAGCTTTAATTTCCCAAATATTTCCAGGCTGCAAGACAGTGAAGAAGGAGTGGGGAAAAAAAATATATAAATAAAATAAATAAAAGGGCCTACATTTCCAGCATCTTAAGTGTGATGAAAAGAACATCACTTTGCTATTCTAAAATGTTATTTTTAATTTTATTATTATTATAAGTTTTTTAGGCAATCTTGTGATGTTCGGGCCCTCATTCATGACTCTCAGTACTTGCTGTTGGCAATGCAGCATGCAAATGGCACCCGTCTCTGCCAGCAGTGATGGCTGACTACATTAAGGGACTTACCCCACCCTCCAAAATGAGCAAAAGATGTGTGAACCAGTCCAGTGGAAACTTTGTGAAGAAATATGAGATTTGGTTAGAGATTCTGGCTCCTCTAAGCACTTGGCCTAAAGCAATGGTGTTTAGTGGTTAGAGTAAGACACAGAGTTTGCTGTCGCCAGAAGTGAGCCGGCACTTCGCCTAATGGAGCCAAACCTCTCCTCACCCTCTGCACAGGCACCAGCCAGCTTGTCTCCTCCTGGAGCAGAGGGTGGCTTCAGGCAGATGGGCCGGGATGCCATTTGTGGGGCACCTGTGCGTGGGAGAAAGCAAAGGTCAGAGACAACGTGCACTTCCCCTGAGGGAGGAGGAAAGCCCCACACGGCTGCAGTGTGGACGTTCCCCACGCTGGGTAACCCCAGTGGAAGAGAGGCCGATCTCCTCCGGGGCCTCGTCTCTTGGGTGAAGCAATGAGACAGCACCTTGCTGGAGGACATGGGAGTGGAAGAGAGGCCCTTGCATGCTTTCACTGTCCAACTTTCACTTCAGTTTTCTGTGTAACATAGTATTTCTGCCATAAAATACTTTTTTAATGGGTTTTAAGATACTTACGGTCCAGCAGAAACACGGGTAAAAGCCGGAGAGGAAAAGTTGCTCTGGTAGACATGTGCAGACCAAGCAATAAGGCCTGAAGCCATCCCATCTACCTGCAGGCTCTCAGCCAGCACGTGGGCATCACAGCTGTACCTGCCTTTGGTCTCTGAATAGCGGTGCCTGGGGAGTGACAGGAGCCATCATTCCTGAACTGGCCCTGGTGACCAAGTCTGTCACTTGCCGTAAAGCCGTGCCTCGTGTTTTCCACAGAAAGCTGCACCAGAAATCATTCTTGAGAGAATATAGATGTAACAGTTGTTTTGTGCAATCTTCCAGTGTGCTAGTGGCTGATTCTCAGTAGTAACAAAGAAAGGGGAGTCACACAGCAGTTGGCCTGGGAAGGGAAGGGAGGGAGGTGCCTTCACACAGCCAAAGGATTTAGCCCTAGGAAAAGCAGGCGATAGCAATTAGGGAATCACATAGATGTTTTGCATACCCATGGTGGTTTTGGTGAACTAAAGAGGAATAACACTAACATGCTCAGGATGCTGTCCCAAGAGAACAATCTACATTTGTATCTCAAAGACTTGCATCCAAAGGAATATAGATGGAAGTCAATGAAAAGCGAAATAACACCACACTCAGTGCAGACGAGAACATGTGATTTTTGCTATGAAATATGGACCTTTGACTTCCATATGTGGGACGCTTGAAAGGAACTGTAGGTGAGAGACACCAAAAATCATGGTTAAAATAATGCTGTTGAGAACAGAAAGGCTTTTGTTTTTGCTTGCAACTATTTGCTCCAATATTTCTTTCCGTTATGAAGCCTCTTTATTACTAAGCCCCTCAGGCTAGAGGAAGGTATGGTATGGATGATGGTGAGGCATCTGAGGTACCTGTTATGCATCTAGCAGCCTGCTGGGCCACGGTAGCGCTGCCTGTGAGGCTGCATGCTCGCTGCCACGGGACTGCTGGGGTGGAGCACAGAGCCGTGTCCCCCAGAGCCGTGTCCCCCCACACCGGGAGCAGATGGCAGAGAAACCCCCCAGGAACCAGCTGTAGCCCAGATCACCACCCTCATGTAGCAGCTACTGGGCCAATTCTGCCGCTGTTGTCGATGCTTTAAGGCCGGAGACCACCAGATTTTTCAATGTGTGCTGTGGAAGTCTGGTTTTGCTCACACAAATGGTCTCTGGGAAAGATCTTTGTTGTGTTTGACACAAACCTCCAGTGGAAGGCATGATTGCAACATCTTTCCAGTTTATTTTATTCAGCAAGCTTATTTTCTTTTGCCATTTAAAGGAAAATGCCTACTTCCTCTCAGACAGTTCCTGTCTGTGGCTATTCTATTTTACAGTATGAAGATGGAGATCTTTTTTTTACCCCAGTCTCTGAACATTTGCTTTTTGCTTTCTTTCTCATAATTTTTCAGTACTTACTCACCAAAAAACCAAATGGCAGTACATTGCTCATGTCTGACCATTGTTTGGGAGAGAAACAATTAATTATCTGTATCTTGGCATGTAGAAATCTAGAATATTCTCCACCCTTCTCTCAGTGACATTTTGCCTTGGCATAGGCTGCAAATTGTTCATAGCACTATTAATGTCAGTATTTAAAAAGTTTATCTAATCCTAGGGTTTGTGTAGAAACTATGCAGACACAGCATATTACCTCAGAAACATAATAAATATTATTCTAAAGATATTTAATACAGATATAAAGAATATATAATAAAGAAAATCCATAAAGACGTTGTAAGCTGAGTACATCTGCTTAATAGAATCTGGCAGTAGGAAGATGATACACTTACTGGCTTTGATTTCTACAGTTATAAGACTTCATCTATTCTTGAAATTATCTGAGTAAGCATTGTGATAAACTGCATTTAATCTCATGATCATAAATTTCTTAAATACATTGCTATCATCCAGTCCTGTACCACAAACCAAAAACTTTGATCTTGAGCTTGTAAGTCAAAAATAAAGTCAGTAAGAAGTTGTTTCATAAAAGTCAAGGGATTAGACAATTAGAGGCATGATCCTTTGCTCATATTTACCATTTGTTGTCATTGCCATCTTTATGAACTGTATCTTCTGTAATCTGCAGCCTTCACATTGCTTCAGAAGCATAATTCCGATAGGACTGGTAATGGGGACTTTGCATGCTTTCAGAGAGATCCGCAGAGGTAGCAGAGCAGCCTAAGAGGCTGGCTACATCTTCCTACCCCCTGGCTTAGGAGCATAGGGCACATGGAGCAGGCTGGAGTGCTACTGTGCTCCACATAGACATGACTGATGAGAGGTTTGCTGGGGACGGCTGCAGTTGGACCATGTTGGATGTCTAAAGCAATTTGACTTTGGGAAGGGAGCCTTCAGTGGAGCCTTCAGATTAAAAAGGGAGGCACAAATGTGCTACATATCCATTTTCTCCCTTCCCACTGCACAGGCATTATGTTTAGGTTGGTAAGGGTGGAAAATCCTGTCCTGTAGATGAAGATGTCTGATGATGCTTTTTGGAATTCTTAGTTCATAGTTGATCTAAGGCTGCTCTCCTTAGCATGTTACAGATCCTTCTCTTAAGCAAGGCCAAGGGAATAAACAATTCAAGTATGATAGAAGATGCAATTCAGGAGATCTTGTGGATCAACAGAAACATCTGGGGAAGTTTCAAAAAATGGATGACAAGTTAATGTACAAAAGTGCACGAGCCAAATCCTCATCTGGTTAATATCTCTATATGCCTATGAAACTGAAACCTCTACATTCATTAACACCAGATGAAGATCTGGTCCTTGTCTGAGATTTTCCAGGCAGGCAGCTATTACTTTTGCCCTCAAATTCTAGCCCTATTTCCTAAATAAAACAAGGCAGCCAAATTTCAGAAATAGGGGAGAGGGATATGGACAGATTTCAAATTCAAACCAATAGTGGAAAGTTGCTTCAATCTAATCTGGAGGGATACCTATTGCTTCTCCGTAATGGTCAGGTTAAGATGGTAAATTCTCTTGTAAGTATAACTGATGGGAAGATAAGGCTGTTGTCAAGGTTATGCATAGACTTTGTTCAATGTCTCATGTTTTCATAAGAATGTAAAGTCTTTGTTATTACAAATATAGATAGTAGTTGACATTAATAAGAAAATACAATTTGTTGTTTGCCCTTGTCTGAAAGCAATGGAAAAAGTCCTGCAAGGTTCAGGAAAAAAAAAAAAAAAAAAAAAAAAAAAAGATAGCTAGATAGATAAATACATAGATAGAAAGGAAGGAGGTAAGGAAGGAAGGAAGAAAGGAAGAGAGAGAGAGAAAGAGAGAAAGAAAGGAAGAGAGAAAGGATGGAAGGAAGGAAGGAAGGAAGGAAGGAAGGAAGGAAGGACGGAAGGAAAGAAAGAAGGAAGGAAGGAAGGAAGGAAAAGAAAGAAAGAAAGAAAAAGAAAGAAAGAAAAAGAAAGAAAGAAAAAGAAAGAAGGAAAGAAAGAAGGAAAGAAAGAAGGAAAGAAAGAAAAAGAAAGAAAGAAAGAAAGAAAGAAAGAAAGAAAGAAAGAAAGAAA
>CM021732.1:40652242-40677253 GCA_011075105.1 Heteronetta atricapilla | reverse complement strand
GAAAGAAAGAAAGAAAGAAAGAAAGAAAGAAAGAAAGAAAGAAAGAAGGAAATCGCTGAATTTTGATAAATCTGGCTAGGGTCTGAAAAATCTCTTATTCATGAAAAAGAAATCAATATGTGGAAAAGTTAATTTTATTTTTTTCCCAGCGATACTCTGCTGAGACTCAGCAAAACTAAGAAGTTACTGTGGTGACTGTACAAGCTGCAGGATGCAGTCTGTAGGAAAGAGCCCTTCCTAGCATTCAAGAGGTATTTCTAAAGTCTGTATGCCAGTGTCTTGAGTTTTGTAAGGCATACAACGTAGTTTTTAAATGAATCCTTTGTGAATGCTTTTAACACAAATCTAAATCCCAGTATTTCCTTTAGTTCATGTAAATTTGACACAGTTGCAGAGACTCTTTGCTCTGTCTGGTGGTCTGTGTGAGAAATATTAGCTATACTGCATCTTATCACTAAATGACACCCACTGTACTTCCTGTGTTATGTCCTGACACATATTAATCAGAATGTACACTTGCTTAGATTTATCTACATGTTTGTTAGCGGATAACAAACATCTTTATAGTAATGTGTTCCATCAGAAAGCCCCAGTGCTCTTAGGGATCTGGACTGAATAGACAAAACCCAATAAGGCATATTCAGAATAGAAATCTTGAGCCCTGGATCATCCACATACGTTGAAATACATGAGAAACTCCAAGCATTGCATGGGTCTTTGTTGTAACATGTAGAGCCAAGTAAGGTCAGTGGAAGTTTTGACTTCAGTGTTACCAAGTAAAAGAGATGACAGACAAAAAGGAATCTGTGTATTTTATAGCTTTGGAATTATGCAAGGAATTCACTTCTCACTACCAGTTTTACTGCTGAATGCCATAGAAGACATCTAGTATCATTCTCATCTCAAGCCCTTGTTATATCCACCTTTGTCAGATACAGGGTTTTCACAATTATTTTTCAATGATTTAATAAAAGGAATTTGCCTGGGATTTCGAGTTTGCTACCAGAAGGCCTCAGAACAGAACAGCTGCTTGGAGGGGTTTCCTGAAAGGGTTTGTTCAAAGTGAATCACAGCCAAACAAAACATTGCTAAGGCTGAATTAGTACTAACTACAAAAAAATAGGATGTTTAAGAAACCACACGTACATATCAGTCACTTAGTTGCTGATCACGGACAAGATAAAAGAAACGCAAAAGCAGCCAACTTGTGTGGAACGCTCCTACCCTTCCTGCCTGCCTGGTTTCCCAGGCTAATATCACACAGCCTGCCAGCGTCGCAGAGCAATCTGAGTCACAGTGATTAGTAATGGTAACCCTTCCAGGCAGAACCACTGTTTTGGTCACCTCTCATCCAAGCGTCCATTTCCTCCTTTAAAATAGCAGCACTAGTGGAAACTCTGGGTGGCTTTATGGACTCTCTGACCCTTATTTCTTCTTCTTTCTTTGGTTTGTATGGGAAAAGAAATTAAGTCTCTATAAAAGTATGTTTTTATTTTTATGTTTTAATTGTTTGCTCAGATTTCTGTACTGTAGAGGCTTTCTGAGGATGATTTCAGTGCTGTCCTCCTGAAATAACTGCAGTTCGTAGGGTAAAACAGAGGGAAAAATCTTCCGTGAGAGAAATCAATGTGGTATCAGTCCTTATTCAAATAAAACTCCAATAAATTGTAGTGAAGCTGCATAAAGAACTTTGGTATTATCCTATAACTAATAAGATCAAAAAGTCTTTTGGATATGCTTACTTGGTAATTTGTTGTTAGTAAATGGGAAGATGGCAGCAGGATCTGGTAAGGTATCTATAGTTCCTCAAGGACAATTTTGGACAGCCTGGCAAAGTCAGGTATCTTAGCGTGAAAAATAGGGGCTTTCCAAAGCCTAAAAGGATTAACAACTCAGAATTAAAAAGTGAAAATAATAAAAAATCTTGAGCTGAGTCTTCCAATTTACAAGATTCATTGAAGTATTGTGAGGCTTTTTAAAGTAAACTGTCACATCCTTTTTGTGTTCTTCTTCTGTATTTATTGCCATCACTACACTCAAGAAAGTTATTTTTCCTAAAAGCAGCCCTGTTTCTAAACCAGTAAGTACCAGTTAAGATACTCTAGTAGCATAGTGACAAGTGGGATGTAGCCATTGCCAAACAGACCACGCATTTTGCTTTCTTTCATGCAGTGAACTATTGTTATTGGCAGAGGTTCCTCCATAAAAATGGAGGCTAAAAGTTCATGTCAAGTCCTTCTGGAGTATTACATATATATTAAAAAAAATTGGAATTACTAACAGGTTCCTTACAAAAAATATATGATTAATATAGTTCTTTACTGTTGTCACAGATCTCTACAATTCATGCAAAAATGCCTCCAGCTAAAGTACATAATTAATGGCACCATAAAATCTTATTCTGTAATATCAAAAAGTGATTTATTACAGCAGATAAATGCATTCATCCAGAAAACAATAAATTCTTGTATTGGAGGCACACTGTTAAAGTAGATAAAGTAATGTGGTAAAATTATCCTTGATAATCTTTAGGTGTTTATCTGAGAATTTTAATGAAAGCTAAATGAAATCACCTCTCGGTACATTTTTTAAATGTATTTATCTATGCACACTAAATAAAAAGAAAATTAATAACATTGAAACTTCAACAAATTCTTGTCCATTTAGGGAAAAAAATGGTGTTGTCTTTAAAAAACACACATTGCTAATCAAACACATGGGGCAGTTACATTTCTGAATGTATTGTAGTATTCCCATTATATTCTGCGTTTTTCATAAAATACTTAATCATTACCGACAATTTCAGTGCAGAAACATCTGTATATCTCAGTGTGATTATGGTATATTTCAATCCCTGTGAAGGAAAGTCACTGCCATAATATGAACATTTCTACACAGCAGTGCCACAAAGCAACAAAAACTCAGTTCATTTGTTTTTTTCAGCCAGTGTATCTGAAAAAAATGTTGATTTCTGAGTCTACCTCAGGCATGGTTTCTGCCTGAAGAGGAAGTTTAAGTCTCTGAATACCATATGCAACAATCTCTGCTGCAGTTCAGAATAGTTCAGACACAGTTACAAAGATGTCATGTACTTACTGTCCAAAAACTTGGCATAGCAGCCAACTACTTTTAATATTTCCTTCTCCAAATTTCACTGAAGTAAATAGAAATGTTTCCACTGATTACACGAGTTCTGGAACAGACTGTACATGTCTTCAGCTCAGTGAAGGTTCTGCCTAAGGAAAGATTACAGAAAAAATGATTCTATTTTAAGAAATTAAGAAAATGCCTATTTTAAGATATTTCCATTTAACATTTTTTGTTGGACATCCCAGTACTTAAAAGGAACAACAACAAAAAAAGCTAAGATAGAGTCATTTGCTTACCAGACTGTGTATGTTTCTGCTATATCTTCTTAATATTTTAATCCTCTAAATGACACTTGTCTTTGTAAATATTTAACCTCTTAAGCATTCAAATATCAAGTAAGAAAACCGAGGGAATTATTTGACTAATGTTTCAATATTAGCTATATTTTAAAAATAAATAATTTAATTAAAATTATCCAGTAAGGCTTAATTAAGTATAAGTAAATTCTGGCATTTGCATTGCAAGATTTAATTGACTTCTTTGACTTACTAATAAATACTTCCTTTTTCCCACATACAGTAGATTAGAAAACTGCTGGAGGTAAACTTCTGAAGTATAGTGAATTGTCTACCCTTCATGACATCAATTACAGGCTAATTATTCTGGTCTGTTTAATTTCTTTTGGTTCCAACCAGTATTCTAATGTGTATGTTTTGCAATGCTATCAATAAAAACACTAATGCTAAGGCAACAAATACATCACACTACCTTTATGGCAGGTCATTCCTACTGGAATAGATGTAAACAAAATAACCTTTTCTCATGTCTCTGTGATTAATAAGATATTATAGAAAATGAAACTTGCCATTAGAAAATGATGCACTTTTCATGTGTCATGTAAATGGCAAGATTACTATACAGAAATTCCACATATGGAGTGCAATCTGTCATGATGATCTTTTTCACTAATGAGTACATATGCTTTTTCCTCATGTTTTCTCTGAACACTTGTACCTAACCCACAGCATTCCAGAGCAATCAGATATTATGGCAACAAGCCCAAACGCAATAAAAATAATTTTTAAAAAAAGTAGAACTTTGCTTACGCAGGGAAATCAGAACTTTGCTCTCATTTATGTATAGGAAACTTTATCTTGTATAGGAAACTTTATCTATGTATAGGAAACTTTATCTATTTATTTATTTATTTTATGAGTGGGGAGAGCAAAAACTTCAAATTCTTGATGAGTAAAAATTGATTGTCTGTAAGAGGGATTACAAAATGTAGTTGCCTGTGATAACAGAGGACTAGACTGGATGACTCAGTCCTATATTCCTGTTTAGGACAAGTCTGGCTTAGTGTGTAGAAAATAGCTTAGGAACCCTCTAAGAGTCATCTGGAAAGGAATTAAATAAAGCTAACTCCAGTTTCATTAATTATCTATATGTAGGGAGGAACTAATATGTTTGGAGTGTGTTAAGACTTGTATTTCATTTCTTGTCATGAATTACAATAAAGTATGGCTTCATAATTACTTATGCATGAGTTAGCAAGCTATGAACCTCCTAGGAGAGAAGTTATTTTCCTCTCTTTTACCTGGAATAGTAATGTTAAATGCATGGTGGGAATGGAGCCCAGGTTTTGGTGTTGCTGCACTGGCTAT
The DNA here is from genome assembly GCA_011075105.1 of Heteronetta atricapilla. Lineage (NCBI taxonomy): Eukaryota > Metazoa > Chordata > Aves > Anseriformes > Anatidae > Heteronetta > Heteronetta atricapilla. The sequence continues at coordinate 40,672,499 of CM021732.1, read as the reverse complement.
TGCTGCAGTTGTGGTGTCACTTGGACACCTGGTGATGCTGCAAGCACACAGGGTACCAGTGTCCACCCCTGAAGTCTTCCATGCCCATACAGGGAGATGATCTTGAGGCAATGTGATGTCATGACAAATAGGAAATGATACTGCATAATGTTGCAGCATCTGCATCAGCATATTTCCTGTTGCTTTTGTGTAATTACGAGATTTTGATAATGTAAACTTTGCATGCAATTTTCTCGTTTTCATTCTTTCTCATCTGTTTACACAGCAATTCATAACAGTCAAATTAATTCTCTCTCTGGGCTGTCTTCCTCTTTCTCCCCATGCCCTTCTCCTCTCTCCCATCTCCCTGTGCAAGCTTGCATGTGCCCAGTCCCAACCAGTGGGTCACATCAGTCTTTTCCTATCACAGTCGAGGCTTCTCTCCTTCTGAGCATTATGTAGATGCCTGCCTACCCCAACAAGAGATTTTGCCCGCTATTTGAAGGGCAAATGAGGAAATAGAGAAGGGTGCTGGTGTCAGGACATGGCAGGGACTGGCTGTGCAGAGAGTGACAACAGGGCAGGCAGGGCAGGGACCTCGCTGACAAGGGTCCAGTCCCACTGCCACAAGAAATTAGCCTCTGCTGACTAGCTCTGCATTATCAGATGATATCTGATATCTGATGTGGCCTGTGTAACGTTGGTCTGTGTTCTGTGCTTCGTTGGTTGTGCCACACCATTAGTATGGAGAAGGAGTCCAGGTTCCCCCCATCCATGTCACAAGTATGTGGGCTGGAGTTAAACTGCAAGAAAATTGGCTGTTTTTCAAGGATAATTATAGCAAATTTTTCTAAGCTGCACTATTCTGAAACTGCAGCAGGGCTTTATGGCAGTTTACTGTTAATTTAGACAGGCAAATTTGACTGTAGCAACAGCCTGTACATTTTAACAGAATACTTAACTACTGTGAATAGTAGATACAGGTATGTCTAACGTGAAGTCATGTTTAAAATCAAACTGAACGTGTCACTAGATCAAGAAAGCATCAGACTACTGATTTATTTATTTTTCCTCACCAACTTCTGTCTGAAAATTTGTTATCAGTGATCCAGGCTTTAGCGCTTGTGTGATAGATGCTTTTATCAGCACTGGGGAAAAAGTGCAAGTGGAAAAAATTACAAGGCTTGTGTCTGTAGCATTTTGTGGATTGACATAAGGTTTATTATTGTTCAGTCATATTAATGGATTGACATTGAGAGAAAGATTTATTGGAACCATTCTAATATCAAGACGCTTCTGCAAACACAAAAATTGATTTAAGACCTGAAGGGTATCCAGGATCATTTCAATGTCACACACAAGTCTGGCAGTCCTCTTTACTTTGATTTATCTGCTCTCTTGCTGAGTCCATAGCCTCCAGGACTGGCTCCTTGCTGACTATCATAGCATTACGGATTTCACTTGGTGTAAATAGGAGAACTACTTATGTAGCACTTTCATAAAACATGATTATATTATTAATTATTTCATAATAAAATGATAATAATAGTTCTGAATAGCTATTTCCTTTAAAATACATAAAATCTTTTATGTCTTTATTTAAATTACCTCTTCTAAGGATTTTGTAACTGCACCAAGTAAACTGCAAAATACTAAACAAAGTAATGGAAATATAAATACATTTCACCTGACAAAACAACATATAACTCAGGCAATTATTTTCTCTTCCTTTAAATACAATACAGATTTCACATACCTTTCCTGTGTTTATCTATTTTTTTCATAAAGTTTATGACTACAAGGGCTCAAAGACCTTATGCAAGACTTATTTTTGATAAAGAAATTCACAAACATCCAGTGATTATTTTGTTAGCTGTGTTGGAGACCTGTGCAATCAATGGACATTTCTGAAAACCGTTGCCTACTGGAGATAGTGTTTGTCTACTGTAGTTCTGGTATTTTCTGAGAGGAGGATGTAAAAGTTTCAAAGGCCAAAATATATGTTTGGAATGGCAAGAATGAACAGGGAAGCAGATAGTTTGTGAACTTACACTTGGTATTTTTCAGTTCTGACCTATTCGCCAATGATACAACATTCACAAACAATGACTTGTTTCTTGTTTAGCTGAATTTATGGTCTTTAAATCCTTTCTTAAAACAAAGCTCCACACTTTTATATACCTCGACCTTCGCAAGGCAGCTGGGTTGGGTTCTTTCTCCCAATTTAGCCATCTAAAAGGTATTGAAGCGGTAAATGTAGATGAGTTATCTAGGTGCCTTCTGCAGTCAATTGATACAAACACATCCAGAAAGTCATTCGTCACAACCTAAAATATATTGGTTGAATGGACCATTTCATAAAACTGTCTCCGTGAACTATGGCAACAGTCTAAATGATGGAGACCAAATGCCTGCCTCTTACACAGCAAAAGTTAGGTGACGTAAGTCCCACTACTGGTATTTGTGTTGGATTTACTGTCTTAAGATAGTTTTATTGTTTCTTTGTCTATTCTGTCTTGTCTGTGGTAACTATATAATCCTGCTTGCTCCAGGCATATGGTTTTTTTTTTCTTTTTTTTTTTTTTTTAATCCTATGTATAAATTTTAAGCTCTTTAGGGTAGGAAAATGAAGTAGTCCATAGGCTTTACCACAAAGATCAATAAGGAACAATTCCAGTGCAATCAAAAATCTTTTAACACATATCCTTTAAGCAATCCGTAACTGCTATTTTATACAGTGAAATTTATGATATCTGTTCATGAAAACAAAACAAAGAATTTAAAGACTGTTTCTGGAAACTCTTACTCTCACAGGTAGTATTACAGAGGACGATAGAAATATTCATGTAAATAGAGGTTTGAAATCTGTGAGAAGACATGCAAAAATTAGAACTACTTCCATCAGTAAGGTTTGCTGAATTGAGCCTTTAATTTGCCATCTGCAAATGTGGCCCAATAAAGACATATGAAGATTTGCCACCCAGTAGTTACAACTCCAGATTGTGTTATGTGATAGTCCATAATTGAACAAATATATGGTATTTCTGAAGTACTGTGAAGGGGTATAAAATCATGGCTTTCTTTGCTGCTCTTCTAGTGAAATGTCATATATTCTAACAGTGTACAACTGCAAGATACATTTATTCCTTTTCCCAATTTTTAATTAAAAATTATGGAGGCAGGAGCCAGAAACAATATCTCTGGGTGCATTATATAGGAAATTCTTGGCACCTGATAGGATTAAACTTTCATCAGTGAAAAATAACTGTCCTCTTCAGAATGACTAAGGCTACAACAGCTTCTGAAGTTGCTGATTTAAACAATCTATAACGGCGCTGTCCTCCTACGCTAAACCTACTGGATTTTAACAGTCCTCATCCAGCCTGTAAATAATATCCACTCTGTGCTGATTCTTGAGAAGATCATTCTAATACCCTCACATCTAGCTTCGTCCTCTCTGCAAGTCTATTCATCATATCAGAATTTCATAATTTTGGTTGGTTGAAATGAATCCTTTGGCCAGTTGGATTATAAAAAATATTTTCTTTCATAAACTTTGGGAAGAGTTATGCTGGAATGAGTTTGAATTAGACTCAGAAAGGGCACTTCCTTGCATCACATCCCATGTCAAGTAGGACAGAGATAACTTACTACCTTGCTAAGCATGAGAGTTCAGACTTTACAGAACATTGATCCAGCTCTCAAAATTTCTCATCAGCTACTGTTCATCATTGGTATTAAACGCGTAGCTGCATATTCTGTTAAACACAGAGTTTGTAAACAGTAAACAAAGTAGTTCCATAGAGAACTTCAACCAAGTCAGAACAGGGTACTACCCATAATTAAATAAAAATATACCTCCCTTGACTACTTATGTAATAAATATTTTAAGTATTGTATTACTCAGCTTTGAAAGAAGAGTTTGTAAATATTGAAATGATAAGTCACTATCTATGTGATTGACACATCTAGTAATAAATGTGTCTACCTATTTCAAATCTCTGGATCTCACTGGTGTGTTTCAAGAGTTCAGCAATCTTGTGCTTGCCTCTTTAGGAACATTTTGAATCAAACATCTCAGAAAACTTACACCGATGTTAGCTTTTATGAAAGCCAGACTCACAGTATATTGTTGAGGAAATCACTTGCTGGAGTGGCATTTTAGTTTTTGCATTGTGTGGTTAGCTGGGTCAGTCACTGACATCCATGGAGGACTGTTCACAGTGGAGTCAGTAAAGGTACTTTTTGCCCCCCAGAAATCTCCTCCTCTTTGGCTGTGTCCTTACTGTTTGAAAGCTCTCAGGCTCCTAAGTCTGGGTATAGGTCACGGATATCCCATGGCCAATTTTCAGAAAAAAAAAAAAAAAAAAAGAAAAGAAAAGGTGGCTGATGTACAGCCCCGTGGTCCTTGGCCCCAGTGCCAAGGTTTCTGTGAAGACAAATGGGGGTTCATCAAATGGAAATGTGCTGCTGTGTTCCTGAGTCCCACCTCTGATTTAGGTGACCGGAGAACCCAAATTCTAGGGATCAGGCATGCTGCTGCTTAAGAGATGCATCTCTCCCCTTTCTACAGTTTCTTCAAATTCTTATGCTGTTGCCAAGTCAAGTTGTTTGAAATATGTTCTGTGGTGCTTAAGTATTCCCTGATGGATTTTCTTATGTAATATATATATATATATATCTTATGTAATATATATTTTTCTTATGTAATATATACTATTATATAATAATAATTATAATTGCCTCATATTTACTTTTGCACTTGTAAATGATCCATCTATTTTTAATTTAGTTAATGCAGTTCTTTCTACACTGAGACATTTTCCTGTATGCACTGGTACAAATATCAGCAGAAATCTTAAAATGTTCATAGCATTTTCTAGTTGTTGGGTATTTTTTGTTGTTGTTTCTTTGTTTGTTTTCTCTAGGCTATGAATCACTCCCTGATACAAAGGACCTGATCCTATTTCTATTTATCTCAACAGAATAACTTTTAATTCCCCTGGGACAGAGATGAGCTCATCGTGATACTGAGAAAAGCTTGTTTTACTTTTTTTCCCTTGCAAAAGCATGTGTTTTGCTATCCTTCTGTAAGACTGAAGTATTTGCCAATACTTAAACCTTATTTAGGCAAAATTCTCATGAGAGCTGGTAGTATAGTCCAGTATAGGACCTACTGGCTCTTTGTAAGGAGAGGAGGAAAAAAAAAAAAAAAGAACAAAGCACTGACATGCTTTGCTTTCCTGTTAAAGAAAATTAATGAGCTATGTTCCTCGGCTCCTCTTGTGAATACTTTAATGCATATGGATATTCCCTTAGGGCAGTAGGGTGAGAGTGAAGAGTCCCACGTTGCTGCCTGTGAGAGTCTGGTTGAGGCTGGGGCAATGCAGAGATTAGGGAGGCTGCGAAGGCAGGTCCCTCTGTGAACAATCCCAGACCAATTAGTGTGGGGGGCTATATGAAGAAGGCTGAAACCCCCTTGGTCTCTCTGACAGACCGAGCATCGTCTTGCTCGGCCAATGTCTTCATCTGCACTTTTTCCTTACAACTTCTAATTTTCCTTCTGTCATAATTAACTATTAAGGTGGAATCATTGAATCATAGAATATCTGAATTGGAAGGGACCTACAAAGATCATTGAGTCCAACTCCCGGGTCCCTAAAGGATCACATGCCTGAGGGCTTTGTCCAAACACTTCTTGAACTTAGCCAGGCTCAGTGCTGTGACCACTGCCATGGGCAGCCTGTTGCAGTGCCCGGCCACCCTCTGGGTGCAGACCCTTTCCCTAACCCCCAGCCTGACCCTCCCCTGTCCCAGCTCCATGCCGTTCCCTCGGGTCCTGTCGCTGTCCCCAGAGAGCAGAGCTCAGCGCCTGCCCCTCCACTCCCCTGTGAGGGAGCTGCAGGCCGCCATGAGGCCTCCTCTCGGCCTGCTCTGCTCTGGGCTGAGCAAACCAAGGGGCCTCAGCTGCTCCTCACACATCTTGTCCTCCAGACCCTTCACCATCTTTGGAGCTCTCCTTTGGACACTCTCTAATAGTTTTACGTCCTTCTTATCCCGTGGTGCCCAAAACTGCACAAAGTACTCAAGGTGAGGCTGCACCAGCACAGAGCAGAGCGGGACAATCCCTTCCCCTGGCCGGCTAACAGTGCCTGAATAACTGATGCATTCTAAATGCAGTGTATGAAAATTCCCTACCAAGTCCCACAGACAAAATTACAAGTTATGGTGAAATGTGACATTTACCAGTTATTAGATCTGTCAAATGAATCGTGCTTCTGGGGAATCAGATGTTAAGCTTTATACATACACAGTTGTAAGTGAAGAAAAATAATATATTAGAATAAGTTTACCATTTAATGAATTTGGGGACATGATTTCTTCAACCCATCCTGTATGCAGAATGTAGGAATCACACAAATGTAGCACGACACAGATAATGACTACTATAGCTCATGCTAACTCATTATACAACAGTTGCAATTTATAATTATTACCAGCCCAGGTTGTAAGGAAGGAGGTGCTTTTCTGGATGATCTCCAAGTCATTCTTTTTATCCTTAGATACAGACTCATTGCAGAATGTTACAAAGTTTTCTTGCTTCAGAAGCAGGAAAGATAAAACAATGTAAAAAAAAATACAACATTTGATGCAGTGAAGCTGAAGAGAGATTTAATTTGCAAAAGTTTACAAAGGAAAAAATCATGTATTGAAATATTTTTCCTGTAGTTCCTTTGATTGTTGAAATCATTCATGGATTTTCCTTTTATGATGAGTAAAATACATTTAAATATATTATTGGGCAAATATAAACAATGTAATCAACATTTTTAAAAATGACCATAATTACCATTGGATTCTCTTCAATTGCAAATTCAGTACTAGCTCTGAAGTAAACAGAGCCAAATCCTATTTGTTCTGTTTTCTAAAGAGATAAAGCACACTGCAAGAATCCCTTTACAGCAGAGCTTCAGATGGAAATGAGGAACACAGCCTAACTCTAATCCAATTCAGAGGCCTGCTCCTGAAAATAATTGTGAAGTACTGCAACTGCTCAGCCCTTTAGTGATATCTAGTGCCTAATTCAACAGCCAAATTGTAATTTAAGCATGTGACAAATCTCATTTCTTATAGTATATGCTGTATAAAATAGGCAGGCCAGCTTGGTCTGGATATTGATGAAAGCAGCAAATGTCTATACTCTGATATTCTTACTTCCTTAAGTGCCACCTCACTTTAGAAATATCTCACTGGAGCCAATGAAAGTCTTAGGCACATCTCTGCTAGAAGCTGTACATCCATGCAGCTCTACAGTCTGGATAGCCCTGTTTTCTGTGTATAAGCTGTAACTACCCACATTTCTTGATGCAAATGGCACCATGTCAGTTAATCTGTTGTAGTGATGACATCAAGTGACTGGGGAATCTTTCACCTCTTCCTACGTTGTCTGTTATAAACATGGAGAAAATTTAGCAGCCCTGGCTACCAGCATCCCACAGGTCGCAAGCTGCAGTGTGGAGCTGGGCTGGGAGGTGTGCCCCGCTTTGGCTGCCCACTGCTGAAATCACTGCAGGTATGGCTATCAAGTACAGATGTTAATCTGTTCCTGTAGAAACAATCCCAACCCAACCCAAACTTGCCAAATCTTTTAAAATAATAAATTATTTTACTCCACAAATAAAAAAAGCAAAACAATAAAAACCATCCCTAATACATTTAACATGCAACTAAAGTATTCTTTCTGCAACACGTGGTATTGGAAGCACACCAGCTTCAAAGGAAGATATATAACACAGCTATGGGATTTCATCTCTTTAATTATATTCCCATTACACAACAGAAAGTGACTTAGATATCAGCTTTATGGATTTTCTATTGAGCTGCACTCTGACAGGTAAATTTCCTTCTGCTACAAAAATGTACTCTGACATCAACTATTGTAATAACTATCTTTACATCATCTGCTTCTGAGAGGGTTATGTCTTAAAGTCCATTAGCAAGGATGGCCCCTCATTCTTCATTGTTAAATTCATTAAACCCAAGAGACATAATCAGTAAACAAAATGTTCTTTTCAAAAAAATTTAAAGTTTTTAAGTTTAATATTGCGTTTTGTTTGTCTTCCATCTGATATAATTCTGGTATCTTCTTGTTGGAAAAATAGTGTCAGGAGACCTGATTTGGCTTGTATTTCCATTAATACATTCTTGCCAGATAAATTATTGCCAGATCTTCTCAGCCACTTTCCTTATTAACTCAGTTAAATTTCTCCTTTGGGTCATTGTCCAGTAGTTTGTCCAACTCATTGAGCTGCTGGCAGACTGAAGAATCCAGTGTCCGGAAGAGTACTTTAGTGGCAAAGACGATGAAATCATAACATTTATGGGCTCACACATTTTTTTAATTGAGAAACAGGTTTATAAAATAACAGTCAAGGCAGATGTATTTCCCTCAGAATACGAGGGACAAAACAACTCAGTTTACTAAAATAATTTGTTTGGGTCTGACTAGCTGCTTTTCAAAGCCAGCTTTCCTTCACGTACAAAGCTTCTATTCACTAGAGCAACCACAGACTGCTGTGTTCGTGAGGAGTGGTGCAGTGTCCCTCCCACTCAGGGAGCAGGCTTACAGTTATCTTCTTATTTATATTCACTACGTGGCTAAACCCTTCCTCCCCATCTAACTCTTTCTCCCACCACGTTCCCACAAATCTGTCTAATGAGATCAATAAATAAAGCTTTAAATGATAACCAGATCAATAAGACTTTGTACTCCTGGAGCTTTTGTGGTTGGCAGCAAAGTAGGTCTTCAGCATCCTGAACTAGTTTCCATAAAAATCAGGAGAAGCTCCTGCTGATTTAGATGGAGCTTGTCCCAAGCACTGCATACAGCCTTAAATCACAAAATCACAAATCTATTAAAAAAAAAAAAAAAGACGATGCTAGAAATATGACGCAACCAAATTATATTGCTATATTGCTCTGATTTGCTCTAGCCAAAATGTATCCAATTTACAAGTGGAAAGGAAAGTTATCTCCCTTCTCAGTCCTAGTGTATTAACTTGCCAAAACTTGGCTCTGTCAGCTTGCTCAGAAGCTGCATGTCAGCTAGGATTCTTTCTCGTGTTCCTCCAGTGTGTTGCCATCAGCAGGCCAGTCGTGCCATCAGCAACCCTTGGCGGCCTGATTGTCTTCAATAGCTGTGCACGCATACAACGTGTGGCTTAGCTATGCAGAGCTAACAGGAGTGAAAAATAACCCCCTCAAGCTGCCAAGCAAACAAGTCAATATGAAGACACACTGTCTGCAACAATAACATTCAGACTTCAGCAGGATCTGATGGGAAGCTGCCCTGCCTCGGAAAGTAATGGGAAGCTATGCCCGAGGCACAGGCAGTCTCTCCCTTCCCCTTGCTGCTCCTCAAACTGTGCTGTTGAATGCCAGGTCCACTCAGCGAGGTTAGATCTGAGTTTTCCTGAAGTTTTGGCCCATGTTATACATCCATCTTGGCACCCATTCAGCCTGCAGTCTTCTCTGATTGCCAAAAAGCATGCGAGTAATTCAGATACTGGTAGGCCTGGGATATGACTAGCTGGCCACTGGGAACAGTATGAGAACTTTATTGTTTTCCATAGCCCATCATAAACTGAGAATGATTAGCCACATGTAACTGAGCTGGCTTTGGATTTTAGATCCTAAGACATCAAGCATTCCAATCTACTTCAGCTAGTTCTTTTTATTTCCATTGCTCTGTTGAAATATCAAAAAAAAAAAAAAAAAGCTTCGTTGTAGCACAATAGCAAAAAATCAGAGGTTATCAAGAGGTGGTTCAAGGACTGTTCATGGCTTGTCATGTAAACTTAGGCAGTCCTTAAGTACACTTATGTACGTAAGTCCTTAATTCAGCACACCACTGAAAATAGGTCATTTCTGCATGTCTGCTGGGACATGGAATTTAACAGGTTAGTCAGACACAGAGTTATGCAAACCTGGTTCAAAAAACAATCCTTTTGCAGATGGTTTCAACAGTCTGATCCAAAATTTGCAATTCATTCAAAAGCTGACCAGAGAGAGATAGGGGAGGAACACAGCTAAAAAATAAAAGCTTGGAAGACAGATGGGATTTTCTCCAGGAGTGTACTGAGGAACTGACGGTGAGAGTTGACTCTGAGTAGATTCTGCTGTGTTATGCTCCCATATCCATTAAAAGAACTGCTGAAAAATTAACCACCATGCAGGAGTTCAAGAAATCTCTCAACCATGTGTTTATTTTTCAGTCGTGACACAGCTTTTTGTCTGTAAGATAAAAAAACAACCTACCATTTGTTTTAAAATTAGAGACTCACAGAAGCCCTCTCTCTGATATAGAAAATATATATCTCTTATATGCTAAAATATATGCTAAAATATCTCTCTCATATGCTAAAAATAGCAGTATTGAAGTACTATCCATCCAGTTCTCCAGCTGGACTTCTTCCAGCATGTTTCGTTTGCAAGACGCCTTACAGACCTGCTGAGGAAAAAGAGGAGGCTCTTCGTCTCCACCTCACCTTCTCATGGTCTTCCACAGCCTTCAGCACCTGCCTCAGTACCCTTGGGCTGTTCAGCTCCCGCTTGCCATGCCCTCCTTTAGTTACTGCCAGCTCTGTTAGGTAGGACCCATTGCTTTTGGTGGGAGAAGGAGCTGCTCTTCCACACTGCAATGAAATTAGAGCAGAAAACTGCACGGGCAAGGTTGGGCACTGCCCACCTGCCCTGGTTTCAGCCAGAGACAGCACTGCCCTGTTTTCCTCTGTTCCTAATTCAGCCATATGCTTGTGTTTTGTACATGTAAGTGAAGTGAGCAGGAGGCTTGCCGCTACCTCCAGTGGGACTGAAATTTAACTCACTCCCTCCATTTATGCTTGTAATATTAAGCGGAAGAAATGGAATTTCGGCAGTGCTTATAAACAAGCAGAGATAACGCACACAGTTAACAACATTTGGGTGAATTTCAGCCCTGTTGAAGTCAATGTGAAGTCAATCTATTTTTTTCACTACGCCTCTGTTTAGCCCACACTTGAGAAGAAAACACACACAGACACCGAAGTGTTATTGAGTTAAATAAACATCAGTTACAGGAATTGAATGGTGGAAACTACCTAATTGTTTGTGTCTTCGGTCACAACTGTGAAAGCTGCCTCCACAGTGGTATAGCTGGAGTAATATTATAGCACAGAAGTAACATTATTCCTTCCGTCTTGTTCTTTCCTCTGTAGCAGCCTTCTTGATGATACCCTCAGATAATTTGGAGATGCAGCAGCAATGTATTGCGATACTATTTTGAGTATTGAGGAAAAGCATCTGCTGTCAGTACGAATATTTGTTTATTGCTGTGAAAAAATAACAGTAATCATGCAGATCTAATCTGAGAATTGCGTGTTAAAATTGTTATGCAATTTCTTTTGTTTGCACCCTGACAGATGTTCTGTTAGCACTCATGTATTTTGTTTCAAGGTGTTTATAAGGCTGTTTGTAATCATTTGTTTAATTACTGTGCAGCGAGATATCAGATACCAGAACTGACTTTACCTGTGCTCCTCACCACCCTGGGCTTGTTTGCAGTAGGTCTGAACTTCAGAAAATTCAAATTATTTCAGTGGCCTTTGCTGTGCGGATGACGGACTGCATTAAGTTGCTTTCTAAGTCCCCTGGGTTGTCTACTAGATTTTATCAGTGCAGTGAAGTTGCGTCTACATTTATTGGATTTGTTATGTTTACTGGTTTTTGTCTGCTGCTTTTAAATGGTTTTGCTGAAGTGGGTAAGCAACCTCACTTCCATTTATTCTAAGGGAAAACAAGAAGCAAAGAGAATTAGAAGCCTGTATAAGAACACAGCGGAAGACGGTGGCAGTCCTGGTAATTCTGGTTATGTCCCTTGGTGCTGAGTCTCATGCCACTGCCCACGACTGAGCTACCATTTGGCATCACCCAAAAAGAACCTCGTGATGTAAGCTGGGCTAGTGGGGATGCACTTTTGCAGACCCAGCTTTCAAGGGAAATTTTCTAATACACACACGGGAGGATGTTGAACGTTGAATGATAAGCAGTTGTATTTTAATATACTCTTGGAGGTCTAATATTCTGCCATGCAGCAATTATTGTACAATATCAATTAATTTCAATTTTAGGAGATTTTTAAGATCTTTTCAATACAGTGGTCCAACTGTAAACTACACAAAACTGCTTTCAGAAGATGTAAAGTGTTTGCTCTCAAAAAAAAAAAAAATACTAATTTAAATGTGTATATATACTTAGTTTTTTATTTTTTTAAAGAATATTTATAAAATAAATAAAATATAAATATGTATACATGTGTATAAAGGCTTAGTTCTAAAGCTCAGCTCTGAGCAAGGAAACCAACTGGTCTGAGAAGCCACACAGCCTGTGCAAACAAGTCTAAGACACCAGATTTTTGTTGTGAGGCTTCTGGTGGGAGCTCACAGTTACTCAAAAGCCTATGCACTGCAGCGCTTCCTACAAGAAGTGGTTTCACCAGTTTTGCAACCTTAATGAAAAGTCATTCCCTCACAGAGAAAAAAGATCCTATTTTTTAAAAAATGTGACATGCTTCATCTGTGTTTTAGCTACATTTAAGAATCCACAAAACGAGAAGATTTTTTTCCTTAGGAACACCAGTCTCTGTCCCCTAGCTGCTTGTGAGATACGTTATGCTGCTGTGCTTCAGCTTCCCTAAGCAGCAAGCCCTGCTGCCCTATGGAGCCAGCATATCTTATTGTGAAAGTATAACACACCCATGACCCGGGAGACAGCATAACTCTCCTGGATGTTTGCAGAGCCTGCTGAATTGTAAAAAATGTCGTCGTTCTGGAAAACACACCATATTATGAGCTCAGAAGGAATTTATATTTCTTTCCAGATTACAAGCTGCATGTTGGCAGGATGGTAGAAGAGGGCTATTTATAACACACAGTAGTTGCAAAAAGTTGTATCTCATTCGTAAGAAATGAAAAAAAGAAAGGCAAGGTTGTATGATAGTTAGAAGGTAATATGGTAAACTAGCTTTATATATTTTGACGTCGATACTCAATTTATGAATAGGATTGAAACTCTTGCTTAAATTTTGAATCTGGAGTGCAATATTATGCCTGCCCCCATTATTTGCTTCCCTCCACTCCAGTTGCTCACAGGGGAAATTACTAATGGGCTACAGCCACAGGTTAGGCAGCAGAGTTTCACTTGGCAATAAGGATCAGCAGTTCTCCCCTTACTCCTTTCACCAAAGGACGTGCTCATAAAGTGCCTTTCCAGTGGAAGAGGAATGAGCAGGCTTTTTCCTTCTGACCCTTGTTACGTAACTTGGCGTGCTTTTCCTTTGTTTGTTTGTTTGTTTTTGCAGTTCTCATTTCCAAAACATTTCCTGTGGACTGTCCAAGTGCACTCCAAAAGTGAAAGCTGAGTATGTCTGCACAGCATCTCCCTGTACGGCTGCCTGAGATGGAATACACAAAGTGACTGATCCATGACTCTTAAACCACTCGAGTCCATCCACAGCTGTGCCCAGGTGCACACCGTTAATCCTCTTTGAAGCTCCAAAACGTAACTGTTTTGAAGGTTTGGGGTTTTTTGTTTTGGATCTCGGACCTCTTTCTCGGAAAAGCCCCCATCTTGGCACAGGCAAGGTGGGTCTGAAGCCGAGCGAGGAAGTCAGGTCAGCAGGGCAGGGGCAGGATCAGGGTGAAGAAGTCAGATGCAGGCATAGCTGCAGCGTAGCCCAGGCAGGTACCAAGGGCTGGGGCATGAATGCAGCTCTGGAGCAGCCTGATCCCAGGTCAGGCAGCTAGCACCATACCACGGTCAGCCTTCAGCACAGGCAGCCAAACCTCCAGGAAGGATGGAGAGGTTGACACCAAGGTTCATCACTGATACCAGGGTCTGTACATCCTTCCTTAACTTTATTCTGATTGCAGCTGCAGTTGAGGAAAGAAGAACGTAAGATATTTCGCTGTCTGCAGCAGAAAAAAAAAAAGGTAATTAACACACACCCTGATCTCATCTGAATGTGTTTTTAACATGAATGTTCAAGATTTTAGATTTTTTTTTTTTTTTAATAGCCTACTTTTAACTTGGACCTCCCTGAATATCCTCACAGGGGTATTGTTACCGTAACAGAACATACTCCTACATGATCCTACTTGGTTAGCCTTAAAAATACTTTAAAAACAGAAAGGAAGAAGAGAGGCTTTGTCTAGGAATTCTAAAATCTATCTTCATTTATGGGAAACTGTCGATGAATTGCCATGGAAACATTTACTAATTGTCCATGTAGACCGTAAAAATAGTAACAAAAAAGGTAGATTTGTCAAGAAATGGCACTTTGTGAGAGGTGAGCTGACCCAGAAGAATTCTGAACAGAGACAGTGTGGTATACAAAAAACTTGTATTATCTCTTTGCAAACTGAAATTACCTTGTTATCTGCCCAAATCAGACCACGCTGCTCTTGCGTAAGCGTGGTATCACTGTGATCCTGGATGCCTCTTCACAGTCCGTCCTTCAAAACACAGGGGTTAGGGGACTGTGACTTTGATCAAGTCAGGACACCCATCCATTCCCTATCCTAGGTTCAGAGATGTGATTAGTCACATTTCTCGCTTTTTTTTTTTTCTTTTCAAATTTTCTTTTTCACTCTATGTAGAAATGCTGCTTTTCAGTCCTAGGTATATCTCTTCTAGGCTAGGTGGGTTGCAAACCGAGTCGTAGCTCTTTCCCTGCGGAATTTGCAAAGTAATTTCAAACCTCACAGCAAATCAGCGTAGTAAGTAGGAGAGGAAGGACAGAAAATTGCACTCAGGTAAAACTGGGTTAGTCAGAAGTACATCCTGAGTGGCCCCAGTGGTTGTGTTTCTTTTGTTGTTGTTGTTTGCTTGTTTGTACGGTTTTGTTTTGTTTTGTTTCATTTTAAAGCTGTTTTTAAGAGTTACTGACAGAATCTTATCTTAGCCATTAATGCTCCATTGGCCAACCCAGGAGGCATTTGGGCTCTTAAAAAACACTTCGGGCCTCTCTTTAGGTTCTTGGTGTTAATTGCCATGTAGCAAAGGACTCTGTTCTAGGAAGTATTTCTCTAGCTGTTTAAGTCTAAAAATATGCTGTGAAATGACAGCACCAGTTCTGCTCATAGCCAGTTCATATGTCAGCTAGCAGTAGAGCAGTTATTGACCTAACATGGCTGGGTACTACTGGATCTAAACAATTCTTCGCCCATCTCTTTCACCATTTAATATGGACGGAGAATAGAACCAAATGAAAGGAAGGAAGGTGGCTTGTTTTCCTTTTTTTAATTCCTGTTACCGAGGTATCTGTTCCTTACCCGGTCCCTGTGTGAATGAGCAAATAATGTCTTCTCTGCAATGAGTTCCTCACCCACCAGTGAAACGGTGGAGCTTAGAAGGAGTTTCTGCTCTAAGGGTTTCCGCCTCACTGTTTCTGCAGACAGTTGTAAGGAGAAATATGGATATACTTTGGTTAAAATGAGGCTGTGCATGGAGGTGTGCCATATGGGCTCTCTGAACACGTATGCCAGCCTATTTCAACGGAAGAAATCTTGAGTAAAATTGCCATTTCAACCACTGCATGTCTAATACTGATATTAAACCCATAATGCCCCCTGACAGAATGATAGCAATGGCATTTTTCAGTTCATTTTGGACTGGAAACAAGCAATGAAGCTGCTCATGCTTTAAATGTTCCTTTTAGAACCATCAAATGTCTTTATTCTCTGAAATCCATGTCTGCAAACCTGAGCAGCCATGCATTCCTATGGGTGCACAAACAGGAGAACATTTAGGGCTTAGTCCTGTAATACCTCCTCTTGCAGACCTCATCCAGGGATCACATGAAGAATTGACGAGGAGGGTGAGAGGAAGAGCTACAAGACTGGAGACAGAAGGAATGGCCAGAGCAGAGCCGTGCAGCTGGAAAAAAGTAAGGGCCATGTGCCAGGGGAAACCAGAGGAGCTGTGTGAAGACAGGAGCTGTCCAAGCAGACTGCTTTTTCTTCACGAGATGGGAATGGCAGCAACACTGAGGGCTTTTCTCTGAAAATTTCCAGCTCTTAAAACAATTTTCTTAGAGTAACAATACCAGGATAATATGCAAAGTGACCTTCACTAAATTTGTTTGTCCCTTTATTTCTTCTGTGGATGAACATTTTTGTATGCTGAGATGGCAGAAGCAAAGCTCACGGAGGAAGCTTCGGTCCAGACGAAGTTTTGCTGGATATTCACCTCAATGGATTGTTACCCAATGCTGGTTTAAAACTAACAGGTTAAAACCTAGCTCCAGTACACACTGTGCAGCAGCCACAGCAGTGGCTAGTCAGCATATGACCTAGCAAGCTAAAATGCATCCTTGTCCTTATAAGCTTTGCCTTTTTTTTTTTTTTTTTTTGGCAAGTGTTGCAAGTGAGTTACTCTTGCTCAGAAACATCATTTTTCTAATAGTCTGCTATTACTGTAACTTCTCAGTGTCTATCAGCATAATCTAAAAGCAGTCGCTGGAGGAAGACTGACTGACAAAAACACGCTAATATGAACAACACAGAAGCAAAAATAATAAAAAAAAAAACATCACAGAAGCATTTGTCAGCCTCTATCCTTATTTGTTTTGTTGTATCTTGAAGCAATGTGTTATATCAAGGAAAGTAATTACTATCAACACAGCTTTATGTCCAGGTGCACGCACAGATAAAGCATGGGTGAAATGAGACAAAATACTCTGCTTGATGATTAACATCGCACATGGTTGCAGTGAACAAGGTGATGCCAAAGTTACATGAAGGCCCACCAAAAAAACTCATTAAATGTTTTGGGTTTTCTACTGATGCACTATTGGGAAGGTTTAGACACCTAGACTGTGAGGCATTATAGGGGTCACTAGCAGCATGCTGAGATTTTACTTTAGCAGTGACACAGGTCTTAAACATCCACTCGGATGTTAAGAGTGCCTGAAAAGGTGAACTAAAACACTGCTGTGCGTGACAGTAACGATCATATGCAAAAATAATTCCAACAAGAAGCCTAAAATTCAAGCATTGCTTTAAAAGGCAAAGGAGGGTAAGAAATGAGTCAAGCTGAATACCTTGGCAGTAATATGCAAGCCAGTGGGGACATCTGGAAGGAAATAAAGTCACAAATTGGCAAGGCAGCAACTGCATTTATCTGCTTAAATAAGATTCAGTCCCTGAAAATCTACAACCTAAAGAACAAACTGAATATTCAGTTCATGCTATTTTCAACTTAACAGATGGATGTGAGAGCTGGAAATCTACCAAAAGTATAGACAGTCATTTAAGAAGTCTGATAAAACACTCTGAAAAAAACTTAAGGCTTAGAAAAATAATAGTTTTTTAAAATAAATGAATATATAGCATTTTTGTTCCAGAATTTAACAATATCCTATGCCATATACCTACCAAAAAAAGAAGATGGCTGTATCTGGGATACGTGTGAGTAACCAGAAGGAAGAAACTCCAGTGTTAAAAGTATATTCAGAAGCAGAAGTACACAGAAAAAGGGAAAAAAAAAAAGGGGGGGAGCATCCTCTGCTGAACACTGGTAATGCTTATGGGACTTGGTAACGTGGAGGGGATGATAGCAACTGCTCAGAGAGATCAGGGGGTGAGGGGCTCCGCCGTGCCTGCCTGCGCCGCAGGTCTGTGACCAAGGACAGCTCCCGCTCAGCCCTGGGACACTTCTCTCTGGGACTCCAGAGCACGGCTGCTCTGTTCCTGCCTGGACGTCTGCTTTGGAACCAGCAGCTGCGACTTCGGAAAATAAGTACCCGTATTTTACGTGGACTTCTGTGAAATTAAAGTCATCGATATTGAGGGCATTTGTGAGTGCTCTGGAGTCCGTGCAACACACAGCAAAGTAAGCACTACAGCACGCTTCACGTGATTGCACTGTGTGGCTCAAAGTTTTAGAGCAGATTTACTCCACTCATGCTTTTAAGGACAAAATCTGAAATCTGAGATTTTTTTATTTATTTATTTATTTTTTTTCGCCGAGAAAATACAGAAAGGTGCTTCTGCTCATTTTTATTTCCGTACTTTCAAAGAAATCATTTGTGACATTACAGAAAATACCGCAACGATCCACAAGGAAGCATGAGCAGCAAAGCTTCAGACCCTCCTCCAGACATTGGTTTTTATTACACTGGGCCTTTTCTACTCTAAAATACTTCCCAGTTCCACCCAGTTGTGTATTCCTATTTAGTTCCTTGGAGTAGAAGGTATAAAACAGCACCAATAAAACCAAACGTAGATTAGAGGTATTTACTTGCCGCTGGATGGAACTATGGAGATTCCACGAAACCCCAAACCTGTAAGATGTATCTCAAGAAAGGTCTTGAAGACACCATGTTCTCTTGTCTCCTGATGGTCACCGTCCTTGCTCTTGCTCCTGGCTGCATCACCCTCTGTGAGCGGTCAGCTGCTTCTCTTGCCCTCCTACACTAAGATGAAGTTTATGTCCTTACTCCCCTTCACCTTGCTCTTTCGTCATTTTTTTTATTTAAGCATCATCCCTCCCCTCATCTTCTGTCACAAAACAATGCAGCCTCATCAGCTCTTTTGCTGGCTTATTACAGTCCTGACTTACGGATCTTCCCCTTCTGTACAGAGCAACACGCCACGTTGGATGTAAGTGATCACACCTTATATATTTCTACTAGATGAAAAACTGTACGTTTATGTAAAAACGAATGTATTTAATACAGCTCGTTACCCCTTGCCATGTTAAATCATGTATTTTTTTTTTTTTTTTTAATTTCTCTGCAGCAAGAAGAGTCCTTCCTACTGGCTTTGGAAGACACTGAAACCTTCCTAGAGTTTACTCCAGTGAGTCCCACATTTGGTCTATCCACGAGCATGACTGGGGGACACCCTCTGCAGCGTACTGCCAGGAGTCAGGACTGGACACCTCGATAGAGAAGCTTGTCTGCCTGCCTGCGCTAGTTCCTGCTCGGGTCAATCCATGTTTGTTGAGCTTTGTTGCCATTTGTTCAGTTACATGATTAAATTAATTGCAGTTTAAAATGCATGTTATGTTTTAGCTGGATTACGAAGATGCTGTATGCTTTTTGTGCGACGGTAATTAAACTGCGCATACGAGAAGTCAGACTTTCAATGTATGTCAGTGCCCCGTAGCCAGATGATTATTCTGATAGTTGAAAGGCACAGATGTTTTTTCCAGGACTGGATTTCAGTGGCAACAGCTTTTACCACGTAAACATGATGCTGGAAACGCTGAGGCGCAGCGAGCCCACGTAGCCTCCCCGTGCTGCCTTTTCAGAGCAGAACAGTGTTGTGAAGGAACAGCGTTCGCCACGTTTAAACGCTAAGGGGATGGTATTTTAATCGTTTTACCACCTTTGAACCGCACTTCTGTCTCAGCTGTGGTATTATTAGCCTGTCTAGTCAAATTAACTGCATCCCCTAGTAGGAATCATGTAGGCACTTAGCTTATTTATACATTTCCAGTGCAAGCAGCGCTGTGATAGCTAAACCATGCTTTGTCTTTTTTTTTTTTTTTTTTTTTTTTCTTTCATTTTTCATTAGATGTCAAAAATACCGGTGAGGGAGTTGCAAAGAGGGAAAAAAAAGTGCAATTTCCAGAGCTAATTAAAGGCTGTAAGCCAAACGTGCGTGGATGTGGGGTCCTCAACACACGAGCCTCTGCACCCGGGTACCGGTGAGAGAGTGGTAACCCCAAACCAGAAGCAGCCCCCTGCAAACGGGGCGGGTCGCGGTGTCCCCGAGGGGCTGGCTCCAGGAGCCCGGCGGGGCCGCAGCCCGCAGCCCGGCCCCGCTCGCCCGGCGCGGATGACTCCGCAGAACGGGGCTCGGAGCCCCGAGAGCCGCCTGGGCGCTCCTTCAGCAGCCTCAGCCCTCCGGCGTGCGCCGAGCTGTCCTTAGCGCAATTAATTAATTAATTGCCGAGCGGAGCGGGCCGGACGGGTCCCTCCGTCCCTCCCCGCGGGGACCGCGGGCGCCTCGGGCCTCCCCGCGGCGGCGCCGGGCCGGGCTGAGGGGCCGGGACGCGGGGCCCCGCGGCGCCAGGCCGCGCTGCCATGGCAGCAGCCACCGGGCGCCCGGCCCGGCCCGGCCCGGCTCGGCCCGTCCCGGCCGCCTCCCTCCCTCCGTCCCTCCCCGTCTCCCTCCCTTCTCCCTCCCTCCCCGCGTCCTCCCGCGCCGCCTCCCCGCGGGGTCAGCCGGGGACG
>CM021732.1:40470557-40642242 GCA_011075105.1 Heteronetta atricapilla | reverse complement strand
GGGGGGCGCAGCGCGGCGGGAGCGCGGCCCCCCGGGACGGGGGGAAGCCGGGGCACGTCCGCAGCCCGGCGGCGGCGGAGGGGAGGCGGAGGCAGGCTGCCGGTAAGGGGGCCGGGGGCCGGAAAGTTTGCCCGGTGAAGTTGCGTCCGACTTCCCCGAGCGGCAGCCCGCGGAGCGCGGAGGGAGGCTGGCGAGCTGCCGGGGACGGGACGGGACGGGGAGGCACGGCAGCACCTGCTCTGCCCAGCCCGGGGACGGGGCCGGCCGGGACCCCGGCACCGGGACCGGGCACGGCAGGGCAGGGCAGGGCAGGGCAGGGTGCGTGGCGTGCCCGAGGGGCTCCCCGCGGAGCGGAGCGGGTCGGTGTCGCGGCTCGGCGCAGACACAGTGCGCTGGGCTCTTCTGGTCGCTGGTTTCCCAGCTCCGGCTTCGGAGTAAGCCTTAGAGAAGAAGCAGAGCGGAGGGTTTGTTATTTATGAGAGATTTCCGCGGTAAAGATGTCATTTTTTTTGTGATCAGGGCAATGCCGTGAGCGAGCAGCGCTGCCGTACGATGGGAGCCTGGGGTTCCCCTCGCGTGCTTTGGGCAGTGTATCACGTAGGTCTCTGAGCATACAGCCTTTTTAAAACAGACCTCGCCGTGGGGACAAGCTGGGCTAAGTCAGTGGGAAGCACAGCCCTTCGTTTTCTCCTGGAACAGCTGTTGAAGGGACAATAACAACAAACGTTTTGTGAAACTGGATATGCCTACTTCCTTCCTCACCAGACCTTTATTTATTTATTTATGTTCCTACTGACCGGCTCTAAATCACCCTTCCTAACAGTCCCGTGGCCCTCGAAATAGCCTCAGCTTTCCTTCAGCTAATTATGACCTTTGGGTGAGCCCGTGCGCTCCCCAGTAACTCGCTGACGATGGAGCAATCTGCGGTGACACCGAGGTCTCCGCCGCCTGATGGTCCCGACGAAATGCAATCGTGCCATGGCTCTGTCCTGCAAGAGGGGGGATGCCACTGCGGTTCCTGTCAGCTTTTAGCTCTACAGGCTCTGATACTCAGGGCTGAAATGGCTCGAACCGAGGTCAGCTAGAGTCGATGGAAACCACCCGAGTGTGATTTTAGGGGGTTGGATCAAGTCTTGCATGAACTGGTGTCGTGCGCGTCATGGCTCCTCTGAACTGGTCAGTGCTTTTGGAATCGTTGCGTATCCAAGTCATTACATAAAGCCAAACTTGTGATTTCTCCTTCTCCTGTGTGGGAATGTTCTCGCGGTTTGCTGAATAGGAAGCAAGCTTGGTGCTTTGGATCACCCTCTTG
The DNA here is from genome assembly GCA_011075105.1 of Heteronetta atricapilla. Classification (NCBI taxonomy): domain Eukaryota; kingdom Metazoa; phylum Chordata; class Aves; order Anseriformes; family Anatidae; genus Heteronetta; species Heteronetta atricapilla. Next base: position 40,640,930 of record CM021732.1, on the reverse strand, counting down.
TAGGATGTGGCATTAATTTTATTATACGGTCATTTCCATTTATGTGAGGACCCTGTGTTTGCTTTTTCCAAATTTCCCTCAAAGTATGAGACTTAGTAAAAGTGAATCTGCTTTCACTGAAGGCTGCTTCCCTGGAGGACAGGTTTCATCAGGTATTTTTCAAAGAGTTAATGGCAGTAGAACATCTGAAGTCATGAGACGTGCTTTCTCTGATGTGCGTATTGTACTTCCCTTGTTCAACATACTGTTGCTACCTGCTCTTTTTTTTTTTTGCCTTTTGTTTTTAATGTGGAGGGGAGAAAGTTGCAAGTGGTAACAGATACTGGTGCTTCTTAAAGCAGCTTGCAGAATAGCACATACCTGTGGTAGACATATATCCTCCTGGCTTCCCTGTTGATGATGAGCAGGATTTTTCCTCTTGGCTTTATGTAAAAATCCAGCCAAGAGAAAAGCAGGGAGGAGAAGGATTACTAAACTTAAATCATGGAAGATTGTCAGAGGTTATTGTCTAATGTAGCCTGTCTTGAAATTTGATTCTGTTTGGAAGGGAATCAAGAGATGAAACCTCAAAAAAGCCACCTGATTTGAGGCAGGACATCCTCCAGCAAGAATCTCATTTGCTACAGGAAGGGTGAGACCAGGAATTTTGGCTTGCTGGAAAAGGAAACTCTGCAGCTCATTATCTCTTCTCCATCATATTCTGGTTTACTGATTTGGGGTTTGCTTATTACTAAAAGTTGAGGAAGGCAAAAGAGAATATGAATATGAAGAAGCTCAGGTAAATAGCATGGGTTGAGGGAAGGCATTAGAAGGAAGGTAGAACAATTTTTATGGGTCCTCATGTCTTGGACTTCCTTATTGGACTTGAGAAGCGCTAATTCTTCCAGGCAAACAATTTACTCTTTAATTGGAGATCTCTGTCATAGCAGAAGGCAGAGCTGTAGAGCAGGGTGCAGAGCAGCAACGCGAGATGCATTATTTCTTCTGTCATGTCCTTTCGCATGCTGGATTTCCAAAATAGATGAGAATCTGGCATCTGGAGGAAGGGAGGAGGTATGCTGAGGGCTGTCCTCCCGCCCACATGGAGTGAGGCAGAAGATGCATTGGCTTCTGGAGAGTATGGTCAGGATCTAAATTTAAGAATTTTCTGTCAGAGGGGGCCAGTCAGGAAAGATTTCCCTAGTATTTCCACTGTGCATCTTTGTCCCCTCCTTTCTAAATTTTGGAAATGGTTGCATATGCAGTACTAGATTCTGTCCTACGTGGTTGATAATGGCTCATAAATGAATGCTGTCCGGTAACTCCAGGTTTGCAACAGCAGAATGCTGCTAGGCTGTGAAGGTTCCTTCTTGTGTCTGCTTACCTGAAGAAAGGCCCTGAGTCTTTGTGGAAGTCTGTACTGGCAAGTGCAGTGTAGGCATGCAAGTCTGGGGGTCTGCCTGAATGAATTTAACCCATCAAAGGAGTGAGCAGAATAATCAGCATGGCTGTTAGCATGGCCATGCTGCTTTTGGTGCTTTTTGAACTTACTGAGCAGTGGAGGAATACTCTGTCTTCTCTGGGATGAGTTGGGATTTTACATATTTTACAGGGATAACTAAACAAGTAACGCATGTATTACAAGAAGCTTTGTTATGAAAATGAAGGGCAGACTATAAATAAACTTAATTTCTGTGTAAAGATTAAAGAATTATATTTCAATTCTCTGTTATTTCATCAGTTGTTTGTGGTCCGAGATGACATTTTGAATAAAGTAAATGAATCTTGCATAAGATGTTTCTCTCATTTAATTCACAACATGTGATTGACATCGTTTCCATTACTCATCACAACTACTTTAATCATGCTGTGGTAGGGGGACAATGCTAGTAAAAAGACTGACTGAAAAAGTTGGTTCTGTTGTTAACCTTCTCAGTTTATGGTCACATTGCCAAGATGTGTGCAACAGCCTGCAACTAGGCAGGATGAAATTGTAAGCAAATAAAATGCCTTTTTAAAATATGAATATTAAATTGTGTATCCAATTCAGAATGCTTTTGATCATAAAAATCTCATTTTTTCCTAACCTATTGTAGTTTATTAGAAATTAAAGGTCCTGTGAAATTTAAACCAATGAATTAGTCAGAGAATAAAGTAATAAACTGCAGTTTAAAAATTACTTTATATCCTCTCGTATCTTAAGTATATAGAAGTGTAATTTTTACTGATGAACTAAAATGGCAAATACTCTTATGTTATAATTAAATTATATGCATGAAAGCAGTGTGATCATTCTAGATTACAGAGCTGTTCTGTGTCCTCTGGTGAACTAAACCCAATAAATTAGGATTCTGTTTTCCATGGTAAGAAATAAAAGGACCAATTGTCAAGCTGCTTAGTAGGAAGGTAGAAAACAGGGCAAGGAGATCAGTGTTTCCTGAAGTGAATTTAGAGTCAAAATGCAAGTCTTTCTTCTGCTGGATGAGGAGGGAGTGAAGTTAGCACATGTAGAACCAGATTACTTATACGTGTGCATACACAATGAGTACTTTTTTTAACTCAGAGGGAAGATCATTAATTATTTCTGCCTATTTTAGCACTGATGTTTGGATGCCTTCTGGATTACTTCATGGAAGTTGGTAGGAGTTAACTGCAATATACAGGTACGGCAACCTTACGTGGCTGTAGGATATGCTTTGGAAGAACTGTTCTGGTGTCAGAAAAGAAAGGAGCTCTTTGAGGAAAGTTAGAAGTACTTTTCAACTAAATGAACAGCTGGATCATTGGGCAGTTGCTCAGTAATTGATATCTTATTGACACACATATGGATAAACCATCCATGTTAAAAATACTAACAAGAAAAATATATTTCTATGGGTTAGTACAGCTACTTTCATCACCACTGCAAGACTGCTTCATGGTGTCTGTCACACATGACATTTTTGCTCTCATTACTTACAGCCGTACAGTGTTCTTGAACTCTGGGCCTTTTCCTCTCTCGTGCAGACCTTCACATCTTTCTTCCACCCTCTTGGTCTTGCACCTTGGCATCCCTTAGTATGTTTTTAACTCTGCACCTCCCACCCGTGACTTTGCATCATTTCCCTTGACCCAGCTATGCCCACTACTTGCCAGATGCTTCAGCTGAGCTGTATGTCAGCAGGTATGGAGTGCTGCTGCTACTGCTGCTTGGTTTCCTACCTAGACAAAGAATGAGCACTAATAAATTGGAGGCATTTCTTCCTTAGCATTGTTTTTTTTTTTTCTTCTGGCCTTTAGTACAGTCTTGTCATTCCTGGTCCATCTGCCTACTTTCTTGACACTCTTGACAGGTGGGATTGGCATTGCATGACATACCATCTGTTTTCTAGCTTTAGATTAAAAAAAACATATATTTCCATGGTTTATTAATTTACTTCTCTCTCTCTTTTCCTCTATCACTCTTTTATTTATGTCTAACTTCTAAAAAATAGGGTGTATTTTTGCACAAAGTGCTTCAAGTAAAGTTATGACCTGTAGCATTTCTGTGTAAGGCTTAGAGTGACTTTGTTCGTGGCTTCAGAAAATTGAATGGTTTATCTTAAGCTTTCTTTTTTAAATCAAGTGTCTTAGTTTCCATACTGCATTTATTCTCTGAAGGAAAAAAAAAAAAAAAAAGATAAGGTGATGCACATTATCTGCTTAGATAAACAGGGAAAGATTATGTACAGTTGTATTTGTGTAAATCCAGAATATACATGCATATGTGCATTAAAGAGTGTTAGCCTATGTAGCATTTGTGACAAATTTCTTTTTTTGAAGCACAATGAGTACTGTCATTAAATATTAATGTAAAATTTTATTTCCACAAATATAGAGAATTATGCCTGGAACACAGAGTACTTCACATGCCCTGTTGAACTGTGTGCAATTTATGTTGTACCGTGTGGCTGAGGTGACTTGCTGAAGTGATTTGGGTTATTGAAGTGCTGTTTGTGACTAGAATCTAACAGCTTAGCTGGGCCAGATGACTTGGATCATCTCTTTAACTGCATAAGTTACTGATTATTAAGGTTATAATGTCAAGCACTAAGGAAAAGAAATACTAGAATTAAGGTTGATTATGTAGCCTTCATTCCAGGATCTTTGAGAATATGCAGATAAATCAAGGTTTAGAGTCCATGGACAGTACAGCATCACTATTCAGGGTACTTAGTATGTAGTCATGGTTGTGTTTGAAAACTACAGCTCCTGTTAACTTTGTTTCAATCTATGAAATTTCTGAACAACAGATCCCAGGAAGTGCAGTTGGCTGTGTACAGTGTGGGGAGCATGTGGTCTGTGACAGCAAGTTGCACATGTAACCATAATTTGTCACTGATTATTGTGAATTTTGAGTTGAAAATTACTTAGAAGATGTCCACCAAGAAGGTATCAATCCTTATTCTCCAGCCTGGCATTCAACTGTTGTAAGCCACTGTAAGTGTTGTAAGCGGGTCGCACATGCACTGCCTGGCTGTCTCTGACAGGGTCCTTTCCAAGGAGCAGATGGTGGCACTGTGTTTTGTGAGGCAGAAGGATCTGCTGCTGTGATGCTTCCAAGAGGCCTCACATCAGAAAACCCTCTTTTGTTTTGCAGAAGTGCTCGCTGTCCTAGGAAGTTAGGTGTGGGTGAGGAGGCCGCGGGCTGGGGCTCAGCTCTGCGTGCTGCCAGTGTTCACCATTTCTGGTCAAACTCGGCTGGGATCGAACCTGTCAGCTGTGGTTGTGGAGTGTTTCATCATTTCCCCCCAACTGCCTAATAATAAATTCTTCATTATTAAGGCCTTCCTTTACCTTTCTCATGAGAGACAGGAAGGGTTGGTGCCCAGTGACCAGACTTTGGTGGCACGTTTTGTCTGTTGCTGAGGGGCTTTTGTAGCTCCAAACCAGAAGATGTGACAAGGACGAAGCCTTTCCACCCTGTCCAGGCCATGCTTCTGATCTGATGAAATCAAAGGGACGAGCAAGCCCCAGACTGGGGGGTCGATGTGCCAGGCTGGACCTCTCTTTGCCCCGGTCTGTTTGGGTTTGATGGGCTGCTGTCCATGGGTCATCATGGGGCAGGCACGTGGCCAGCTGGCTGCGAGGCGCTGAACTTCTGCCGGTGGCATGAGGCTCTCCTGGTGACAGGGCAGCCCCAGCCACAGTCGTTTCTGCAGCCAGGACCATACCTCTGCCTTCAGGCTCTGCACTGGCTTCCTTACAGCGCCTGTTACCTGGCGCGGAGCTATGTATGTGGAGAAACGTGTGTATTTGGCATGCTTTCTTCTGTTTTTAGATGTGTTTAGGTCTTCTGAAATGCCTGATAGCTGGTAAATTCAAGAAGCTGAATGAAACTTTTTTTTTTTTTTTTTCCCAAATACTTGAAAAGTTTCTGTGGAGCACAAATAAACTTTGGCACCCTTTCTCCATCTTTTTCCCTTTATAACTAAGTTTTCACAGGAATAATGGGTTAATGCAGGACATAATGGCCTTGCTTGCCAGATAACAAGTTCTGTTCCAAGGAACAGGAGAACTCAAGTAGTTGAAAGAAAGAGTCTAAAATTTTGCATTTAGACCAAAAAAACAAAACAAAACAAACAAACAAAACCACAGATGTTTCATTTGGGTACTATGCAGAAATAGCAAGACTACTTTGGCTGAACACTAGCACATGTTGCACAGAGAAGGTTGTGCTATTGCCATCATTGAAAATAACAAAAACCCTACTGGACGCGGTCCTAGGCGTAAGGTGGGTGAGCAGGGGGCTTGGATTAGATGGTCTCCAGGGTTACTTTCCAGTCACAGCCATTCTCTGACTGAAACTTTCTGAAAAAGTTCATCCTGAGATGGACAGTCTGATATGGGGAATTTCAGTTCACATATTTAGAGCATGAGTGAAGTAATAAATAATTTCAGATAGGTCAATGTGATGGGAAGCATAGAGCACACTTTAAAAATAAGCTGGCCTACCAGTCTTGCCTATAATAAATTCAGGGGAGTCAATAAAAATATTATGAATTCATACCAAAATAGCAGAGAGCAAATCTTACCACTTCTGTCTACACAAACAACTTGAGCTGCTCTGTGACTATAAAAATGTCCTACACATATTTTCCATGCACATGTTGAAGTTGCCAGCTTGTTTCAAACTTAGAACCAGAATTCATACTCTTGCCTTTGCACATGTGGGGCCAGCATTCAAGATCAGTGCCTTTGAGCCCACATAAAGAGTCATATGGGCATAAAAAGCAGCTAGAACTTGACTGAGCTTAGGAGTAGTTTTCTGATCATGCTTTGTTCACAGGAATGTAAGCATAAAAAGCCAAATTTACATAAGCAAACTACTCTGTGAACCCTTGCCCTCCCCTCTCCCTTGACCTTTGTTGCCCAGCCTGGCTTCCAGAGCTTTTCCACAGGGCTTTTTCTTGTGTTACATGTTTCTCTCCAGTGGGAAACCCAACTTCTTAAAGCAAAAAGTGGTGGAGTTGTAGCCACAAAACCTGAAATCAAGCAATCTGCCCTCTCACATTACCAAACCTAATGAGGCAGCTCCGTGGGGACCACTGTGGACACTGGCTGGCAGCCAAGGCATTTGTGAGACATCTCCTTACCTTTGCTAGTAGCTTGAGATCATCCACAGGCAGCTGCTGCAAACTTGTGCCCAAAATATAAGTTCATGTTTGTTTAACCTGTATTTTGTAGCAATACATCTGGCTGTTCTTTTTTTTTTTTTTTTTTTTTTTTTTTTTTCTAAAAGCTTTCAATTTCTCAGTATTTTTTACATATTTTATTTCCTCAGCTTACAATGACCTGCAGGAAGGCTTGTCAGCAGTTCACCTTGGAGGTGGAGGGCAAGGGGGAAGTGGATTGTTGACAGGATGGTGCTTGCTGTCTGGGCAGGCATAACATGCAGTAAAATGTAAGGCTTGGGCTTCCCGTTGGGATGTTCGGCTCCATGATAAGTTATAACTTCAGCTCAGTCTCTTGAAAGCATGTCTAGATACATCCGTAGTCCATCTTGATGATCATAACTCTGCAGCTGTATTAATGCAATGATGGAGAAGAAAACTTATTTAAATGAAGAGCTTTATCACTTGTAAGTGGAAACTTAAAAGATCAAATCTACAGTCTATTTTTTTAATGTTTTGTTGCTAAGGGTTTCCTGATACGTCATACCTAATCTTGTTGATACTTCTCTAGGTCTTGCTCCTTTAAATAGCTTTGAATGAGCATCCCATAATTTTGCACAGACCTCTTGAAGTCAATGAAAGCTATTTGTGAACATGGGTAGCTGGAAGAAGCAAATGCACTGTAAGCCCTATGCAGTCCTGAGACAGGCTGTGTTTAAGAAATGACAGCGATATAATACTGCTGTTTGCTTTGTAAAGTAATATGATCTAAAAGAGTTTGAAACAATTTGCAGGTTAGGTTTATGGAAACGTCAGTATCATTTTGTCTTCTTTAAAATATTGAAACCCAGAAAGAGCAGTATACAGGAAGAATTTGAGAGATCCTGCTTGGCTGATGTTGCAAGGCATCAGATAGAATAGGACTGAGATTTACCTATTACGGTGTGGAGCTTCAGAGCTGCAATCTCTGCTAGGAGATCCAAATTTCACAACACTTGGGTGATGGTGTAACAGGAAGAAGGGTGTGGGTAAAACTACAGAGAGACATATGAGTAATTCAAGACCTCACCTGTTTTCCCATCTGGAGAGAAGGGCTAAGTGGGGAAAGCAGATGGGCAGCTCAGAAGTTACAGTTTAAACGCTTACTTTTGCTGAGCTGAGTTTTTAAAAGAGAACTTATCTGTATTGAGGATAATCTTTGGGGATTCATGTTTGTTATATGCTTTTTTGTATTTTTGGATGGAGGCTGTTTAATCGAGTCAGAAAAAACGATGGCTGGTGTTACTCCTTTATATACAATGTCAGAATGGAGAACCTAAGGTACGAGGATGTAGCCCACAGATGCCAGCAGACTTTGTGATACTTTACTGTTAATTTACTTAAGATGTGTTTCTGCAGTTCCTATGTGAGTGAGTTAACTGTTAGTATCAGCGGAGTGGAATTACTGTCTCATTTCAAAGTGAAAAAATCCTGGTGAGCATCAAAGACAGATCATCAGTTTAAATAGTGCCCCAAAGTGTTACGCCATGAAAAAGAAGTTACGATCCCAGCAATGATATTTGAAATTCAGTCAATATTATGTATCTTTAAATGTGTATTTGCACATCTTCCTGCAATATTTGGAACTAGGGGCCAGGACCCAAAAATGAAACTTAGTATGTAAGTACAGCTGAGATTGGCTTCAGTGGTTCTTACTGCCTGAGAAAGGAGAAAGGTGAAAATAAAAGTAGGTGAGCAGTGAACTGAAGCTTTATATTTTCCAAAGTTCAACGGTTTTGTGAGGAAAATGAACTGCTACTGTGTGCTTTTAAGATGGAAACCATTTTATCTACAATACTAAATTTGGAATCAGTATATCCAGCCATCTGCATCTATATATATGTCAAGCCTAATATCTTGATTTAGGGATTAAATTTATATTGAGCTCTTGCTTTTTTTTTTTTTTTTTTTCTTCAGACTTCTGCTATATCACTTTTTTTTCCTAATGTAAAATGGAATCTCATTAGTGAATTTTGTTGCATTTCTTAGTTACTGATATCTTTATGAAAAACTTGGTGAAAGGTTTTGAAAACAGCAGAAGAATCCTTTTCTTATACCTTTACATGTCAGTTAGCCAGTGGTTGAAAGCAATTAGTGCTCTTCCCTTTTTAATCCAAGTTGTATTCTGATCAACATTATGTAATTCAACAAATATAACAGAAACCACCAAATTAACACACTGTATTCTTTTGTTTTCTCTGGATGTACAGCATAGCAGATATTTCTGTATCTATAACATAATATATATGTTATATATATAACATACGGATATTTTATAGATAATGGCTGGATTTCTGTCAGTAAATACATTATATTTTTGAGTCAATATATTTCAATTTCTGTCAAAACTTATCTTGAAGTTCATGTTTCTGGTGAATTCCCCATTGTTAATTAGGAATAATATTGTCACTTTGGTTAACATAAGGAATTGTGACTTTATGAGGGTGCCTTGGCCGTGATGTTTCCCTGATGGGTTACCTGCTTTGAACCGGTTGTGTAGGCAGTAAAATCTGGTCTTCTGCTTGGACAGATAGGACAGATCCCTGTTTGGCTAGGCCATTATCAAATTGGAGGAAGTAACTGGAATTGGTAAAGCAAAGAAAGGCATGGTAATAATACAGGAAGAAAAAAATGAAGCAATGCACTACCACGCAGAACGCTGTCTCTTTGCTGATAAGATTTATGGCTGTAAATAGAGGTCATGACGTCGCTCTGTGGAGATCACAGCTTTTCTCAACCTTGTACCATTTCCCTATGGCTCACATATGACTGGTTCTGGAACACCATGTTCCAGCTCTGTGCTCCTCACTATTTGTTATTTTTTCTGACCATAAGACATTAAACAGGAGAGAGTTAAGAGGAGGAGCTGGAAAAACAGTAAAGGGAGTGAAAGGAAAACGGCATTAGTGAAGACTGAAAGGTGCCTACGTAAGTACATTGGTGACGTGTCTAAATTGTCTGCAAATATTTGCAAAGAGTAACTAAAAAGTGAAAGTGCTTTTGATTTTTAGTAACAGGATCTCTTATTGGAAGGAACGCAAGTGAGACTTTGGGCTGGGGTGGTGTTATTACTTTGAAAGTAAGTGATCAATAGGTAACCTTTAGATCTAAATTGTATCAGCAGCTGTATGGTATAGAATAAAACTATAGAATAGTTTATAGAATAGAATAAAACTATTTTGATAGGATGAGAGCTACTGCAGTTCCCTCTGGTGTGACTATTTTGATAGTTGTGATGTTTTGGTTTTATGTGTGTTGAACACTGAACAATGCCTTTGACCTAATTTAAGTGTAGTGTAACAACATGGAGAAAATGAACTGCTTACATCATGAAAAGAAAAAAGGAAAATAAGTGGAAATGTTTCCTATCACTATATTTTTCTTAATGAAACATTTCCTGTAATACAAAGCAAAAGAGCAAAAATCTGATTCTATTTCATTTGCCTAATGTGGATGTATATAATCTTGAAAGAGCCATGTGACTTTTTAGATGTTATTTCATTTGCTTTTTCAGCTTTAGACCGTGGCAGTTAAAGTACCCTAAAGGGATCTTTATTCTGGTTGAAGTACTCAGCCTGCCTTCATGTTTTCCTCCTCCTCCTTTTCTTTATGGCAGTGTTTTCAGTTTTGAGGATTGTTGAGGAAGAAGTGTCATCTTTTCTGTTCAGATCAGTGTCAAGTAAAGCTACTTGATGCCTTTTCAGTGATCTTAGCAATCATCAATCAGCCAAGAAATGAGCAGTACTACTTAGAACTGCAGGTTACATATGCATGTGACCCTGATTCAGAAGTGTAAGTGTCTTTAAGAAACTTGTATGACAGGTTATGTGATCCTTCTTGTGCTTGCCCGTCTCACTAGCTGTCTGGTTCTTTTCTAAAAAACGCTACCTAAGATGTTAAGGTTTTTTAAAACTTATGATGTGAAATCACATCATCTCAAAAACCTGAACTGTGAATAACAATTGTAGATTGGTCAGAGCATGGGAGACTACAGTTCAGCGGTGTGCAAGGAGAAAAACACAGGGAAGAAAGGGGAAAAAGGACAACTGTCTTCATGCCAGAACTATCAGATTTGGTATACATTCCAATCATATATATATATAATATTATATACTTAATACTTGTATATATAATGTCTACATATTATTGCTTGATCCATCACTCCCCAAAATGTGGTGGCCATACCCAGCCTTGAACAGAGGTTTCATCCACAGTTGGCAATGGTAAAAATTCAGTGCTCTTTACAATTTCCCAAATCTGATGTGACTGTTTCTTGCTCATGTCAGAGCCACCACTTGGACAGATGCTAAGATGTCACAGGATGTCACAGAGATCATCAGCCTACATTTAAATTTTCTTTTAAGATGGCATATGAGATTTGCAGGTGTCTGGGAGGTTGCTCAGAAGGGCTGGGAGCAGATTGTTGCAGGTTAAGACCTTACAGACTAATGGTGTTTTGAATGGACATCGCATAAGCATTATTTTTCATAACCTTTGTTTTCCCTTTGTGCCAGAGCAAGTCTTGGGGTCTAACCATGAACTTGAAAACATATAATGAAGGGGGGAATATTTCACTACAATCAGTGATTGGAGATGAATTTCCCAGCAATAAATTCTCAAAGTATACAAGAGGAAATGTGCTAGAAGTCTTCTGATAACATGTAGTAAAAAAGAAGTTTGACTGCATGCTACAGTGTTCGATTTACTGTACTGCTTTCCATCCTGATTATCAATATCTGGAGTTTCAATGGTCTGTATTGTTTGTAAGCACAGTAACCCATCGAGAATAATGAAATTACCATGGCCTGTTTCCATTGTGTCATCCAAATGAAAAGCTCTCTTCCATTTGTTCTTGTATATATGTACAATTGTGTTTGTCTGCTTGTCCATAAAAGATGCTTTACAGGCATATGAAAATAGAGAGAGTCTTTCCAAGATCTTCCAACTTATTTTCATCTAATTGTGGTTGTTTTCTATAGCTTTTATAATTTTAACACTTTATTATGAAAAAATGCATGTAACTGATTCAATTTGCAGTGCTGTCTGTTTACCCGTGTTGGAAATTATTCTTTAACTCTGTGTGTTTGCTTTTTTTAAGGATATCATGACTCATTATTTACTCATGGGTAATCATCTTTAGTAAACACTGCATCTTGTGAGAGCTAATACAGAGCTGCATGTGTATCAGTTAGAAAGAGACCCTTCGATTCAAAAGCTCCTGCCAGCTGTCACCCCCACAGCTAATATCACCTCATAATACAGAGCTAGTTACAAAATACCAAAATAATGGCTGTGTTTAGAGAAACATGAAAGCCTGCGAGTAAACCAAAGCTTGGTAACATGGAGGAATTCAGGTCTGCAGCAAAACATACTCAGGCATGTAATAGTACAGATCTACATTTTGTGCCTGATACCTCACTACTATGTTCGCTTGATATTTTACTTTTTTTTTTTCAATTAAATAAAGCAATAAGCCCTGCACAAGATAAAAATAAAATAATTTAATCCTTTCCTTTTCCTGTTATGAGAAAGGAATACTTTGTCTCTATTTCCAGGATCTTTCCTTAAAATGATATTCTAGGTTTAGATTTTGAATCATTCCCTGCGACGACTCCCTCATTTTGTCTCCTATTTATAAAAGGAGTGAAAAGATTTAACTCATGAATTTTTCATGTGGACTACAGACTTGCTGTTCGGGGACACATTCTGTCCTCAGAAGTCGGTGTCGTCGGTTGGTAGTCTGAGTCAATGGGAGCCTTACAAATGTGTTTCAGAGTAGTACCAAGACTTAAGTGCTTTGTTGCTGTCATACATATGGGAGTAGGGATTAAGCAGATGATAGATAAACTGATTGTAGAAATAGATAGAAAATAGAGGTTCGTTTTCCAGTCCAACATGCAGCTGCCAGTACTGGAGCAAGAGTAAAACCATTACTCACTGCCCCGCGGGAGCTGCACCCTGCAATGAGTGAGTACCATGTTTTTAAATATCTAGTAACATCATGAAAGGCTGAAGTCAAAGCCGAAGTTCAGATCTTAATTAGTGAAACTGCCTTTCCTTCTTCAGTGCCGTGAGCCAGAAAAATCCGATTGTATTTTAAACTTTCAGAAACGGGCTTTTTCGTTTCACTTCTCAGTGAAACAGAGCGAGGCAAGTGCAGGGAGCCGCTTCATGTGCAGTAAGAGGCAGGTCTCAGGTCTGTAACATCTCCACCAAGTTTTACGTGTAGAGCAGCCCTTGCCCCTGTATTCTTTTGGCCTCCAAGATTTTCTGTACTTTGAAGTTACTAACCGAGTTAACCTTTGACCAAGAATTTCAAAATCACCTCATGAAAAGCCCTTCCGTGTATGCTGCCTGATAAATGAAAATCTCTCCTATGCTTATAGGACTCATAAAGCCTCTGCAGAAAAGACTGCAGGCTTTATTAAATCGGAATTGCAGTTTTTCTGTATAATCCTTTTCAGAAGGAGGCATCCCAGTTAAGCGTATGGAGTTCTTCCTTGCTTTTTGACCTCCAGAAGGTAAAACTGGGCATAAGTAGTGACAGGGGAAATGGTGGTGGTGCTACCGTGATAGGAGCACCTTGCCCACAGCGGGGGTCTGTCTGGGAGGTAAGAAATTGCTCTCAGCCATGCTATCTTAAGACCTGCCTGAAATAAAATTGAAAAGCAATCCCAAAGGAAATGAAACAGAAGTACTCCTCTTCCCCCCGTGTTTTTTGCACCCAGAAAATTTAAGGCTGTTGTTTGACTAATTCAGAGTCTATTTTCTGAAAAAAAAGGCAGAGCATCAGCAGGTGCTGACTGCACACACAGTTCTCTTGAACCAGGGGCACAACCTGTGTACAAACTCCGGGTGGACGACAGGGATCCCTTTCTGGTACACGGTGCATCTTGTGTCTGAACTCCAGTCACCGATCTCTGCCTGAGCATCCCGAGATTTCTGAACACGTTTCTTAATGGCTTTGTGGATTTCTGTCCTTCTCATGCCATGTTTCTGCGAATTGCCTTGTGATGCTGTCGCTGGGGAGCTGGCAGGTTTGCTCTGGGCTGTCTGCAGGAGGTCCCTGTATGAGAGGATGGAGCCCCCTTGGAGATGGCTGCTGATGCCCTGGCTTTGGAAGCATCCCAGTAAGGTGCTCTTAGTGCTCATTTGGGAGGTGAGATGTACCTGGGAGGAACATGATGTCTTGTAATGACAGTGCTATTTATTGTGGGATACACAGTATGGGAAGGCAGACGTGACACGAGCTATCTGCTGCCAGCAGAATAATGCAGGAGGATATTTTTAAGAGAAATCGTAAAAGTGTTTGGCATATAGACTCCATAAAGTGTCTCCTTAAGACTTCATTCGTACAGTATTGCCTAATCTGTTTAGAGCTCGTGGTTTTTGAAGGTTTGATTTCTTTTATGCTTCATGCCTCACTCTGGCACTCCGTCTGACTGATGAGGTCTTTTGATGCTATGTGCTATATGTGTAGCCCTTATGAACTTGTCTTGCAAAATCACTAGATTTTAATCAAGTGCTTCTTTGAGTACTGAATCCTAAATATGCAGACTTGTTGGCACTCAGAGAGCTTTATTTGTCTATCAAAACAGATTAAAAACAAGTAAGTCTATCGGAGCTGGCTATCTTGAAAGGGTTAGGATTAAGATACCCGATTTAGCCTGTGGCAGCACTGAGGAGGATAATGGTAGATAGATGGACAGAAAGATTGGGAAATAATTGACTATTTAAATATTCTGGGGTTATAAACTGACTTTCCACCAGAACAGGTCTGTCATTCCCTGTCTGCTCTTTCTGAGCAGTTCCCGATCTCTCTGAATGCCCTGCTGTATGCCATTTTGAGAGTCTTTTCACGGGTAATTGTGGCTGTGAAGGTTGCACGCGGGTGAACGGGGCATCCTTGGAGTTGTGTGAAGGTGCTGGGTCAGGCGCTCTGCAACAAGGCTGGGTCAGCTCACAGGCGTGAGTTGTCTCTGCAGCCATGGTGTTGAAAATCATAACATTAAAAAAATAGGGATTGTACCTCACTGAAACTTAGGGCAAGATAGGCACTTTAGATGCTCCCACAGGTATTCTACAGATATTCTTACTTTCTGTATGATGCCTGTTACAAAAACAGTGATGTCTCTAGCTACTGATTTTCTTGTTTCTTTCCTTTTTTCTTAAATTTAGGGAAAAAAGGTATTACGGGATTATGCTAGCAAAATGTATCGACTCTCCTGATTTTTCAAATCCCATCTCTTTGTGGAATTTCCTGGATTTTTCTTTATCTTTTAAATGATCTTCTGCGGAGAGTTAAACTGCTCATAGAGGTTCTTAGATTTAAAATATGAGCTGTGCTAAATAAACAAATAGCAGTGCCTGTCGAAGCCCGTTGAATTGATGTCTGCATAGCAACATAAACACAGCACGGCAGAAGACAGTAGTTGCGGAAAGGACCTGAGGAATCTGATAAGTCTCTCCTCCTTTGCTGCTAAAATATCTCAAAAATGGAGAGAAAGCTGATAAAGCACCCTACCCACTTTGTTGGAGACAGCCAGCATACTGTATAAAAGTGAAAGTTTAGCTTTTGGCTTACATAATAGAAGGGGGGAAATGTCACTGCGGATTATACAAGTTATACTAAACGCTTGTCTATTAAAAGCAATTTAGTTTTTTCCTGCTGTGCTGGCATATAGAGCTGCTGTCTTCTGTGCCGTAGTGTTAAACCGACACAATTTCAGCTATGTTCATTTTTTGTTTTTTTTTTTCAGAAAGTTTATGTCTGTCAGTCACTTATGGAAGTGGCTGGGAATTACTAATGCAGAAATTGTGTGACAGGGAAGCAGCTGCTTTCCCGCTGGTGTCTGCTTTTCGTAGTCTGTGGGTGCGAGCGCAGGATTTGGTGCTGGGCAGCAGAAGCAGCAGCATGCAGACTCAGGGCAAAGCAGAACCAGAGACTTGTGGAATATCTGTCCTCCGAGCCATGCAAGGCAAACTGCTGTTAATGAGAGTATTTCTGGGTACACTTTGGGGAATTTTGACCCTTAGCATTTATACGCAGTGGTAGAAATACGATCGGTTTGGTTTAATCTTCTGGAGGTGCAGTGCTTGAAATGGTCTGATATAGCTAGCATATGTACCCCCATGTCGAAAAAGTAGATAAACTGTTATTACTACTATTTTGGTTTTTCTTCTAAAATGTGGGCAGAAGGTGTTTAGTTGTGAGAAATATAAAATACTTCCCCATGTAAGGAGGAGGCTTATTTTTGTGTGCTGTTGCATGTGTCTATTCCCTTTGTTCCTGCCTTGTCAGTTGAAAATCTTTGCTGTGGTGTTTTGTTTTGTTTTAGGGGAAGAAAAATACACAACCAAATGGGCTTTTCATTTTCTCCAAATGATGGTGCTACTTTGATAATAGTTACAGGAATTTATTTTTTGCTGGCTTTTGATACTAGATACAGGATCGTGAATTTTCAGAAGTGACTCATGAGTTGGCCTAAGTCCATCTTAGTGCATAACCTAAAACATCTGAAAGATGGTATTCAGTTCTTACTGGAAACAAGGTTCCGTTAAAGATGGTCTTGTTTTCCTGATCTCCAGACAATTCTGTCTGGATAACAAGATTCTCTGTAATTTTCCCTTTAGTGTCCTTGCAGCACCCAGTGATGTAGTGGCTCTTTCTCCTTTTTGCTGGCAGTTAGCGATCGTGCTGCTATGAGCAGGTGATCAGGCAAGAGCAGACGTCAGTTCCTCGGTCTGTGATTCAGCAGGGGGAGGACACTGGGAGGAAGATGGTGGCTGGGGTGATGTAAAAGAGACGGGTACCTATCGGTGGGCAAATGTAGAGCCTCGGGAGGGTTCACAGAACAGCAGTGCTGCGATCGGGAATGCCACTGAATGACAAATTATGTATTGATAGGAAAGAGTGGAGCACTGTGTTTATTCCTGCCAAGGAGACATTTTTCAGATCTTGTCACCAGTAAATACCTTTGAGGACAACCTGAATCAGTACCTCGTCTCCGAAGCGTGGCTACGCAAGCAGTCCGTAAGCATTCACTTGCTGGCATGTTTTGTTCAGAAACAGTTTCTCTGCAGTGGTAAAACAATGGTAAAAATCACTTCAAAATCATAAGTAAAAAGGTCTGATTTCAAATAGATGAGACAAGCACAGCCATCTTTTGTGTTTACAACATGACTTTCAAGATAGCATAAGATGAATAATTTTAAAATGATTTTGGAATTCACCATGGATACATCCTATGTGACAGGTTTACAGTTCAGTATTGTTTTGAGTGAAGGAATCATGTAAAATATACAAGAAAATCTATAATAATTCCATGTATCATGCAAAGTTCATCGAAATAACCTGCTAATAGCTGTCAGCATTCACTGGAGGACGTGCTCATAGTTAATCATTTTGATTCTTCATCGGTGAGGAAACCACAGAATATTCTGTCCAAGTTGTTGAAGATGCCATCCAAAATGCAGTCCAAGATTTTGATTAAAACAGAGTATGCCTTTTGCACAATGAGATGTTGTGGCTGGATCTAATTAACAAGGAACAATTGGAACCACAGGAGAACAAAATAAAATAATGATTCAGATAAGTTATAGAGCTTTTCCATTACATAGCCCATATGACCGATCCCAAATACCAACGTCATAGATTGAGCCTGAAATTAAAAAAAAAAAAAGGTAATGTTGAAATATTATATGGAACAAAACTCTTCTGGTTTGTAACATGAAAAAATGCAGATTTCTGTTCCATTGTAACTTAGCTGCAATATTCAGCTGCTTTGTCATACTGTCCTTCTGATGCATTTGCAGAAGAGAATTCCTTCCTTATCACCACGAAGCAAAACATGCTATGAGAGCCTTTTTTGAATGAATTATAGAAACAAGAAAGTAAGATATTTTGTGCCTCATACTGCCTGCGGACGGTGAGTCCTCTGCCTCTCCGCCCTTTTCTCTCTGATTTCCTTCTCTGCCCCCCCTCCTATAGCAGTGGGCTTTGAGCATCAACTTTCCCCATCAGCTCCGTGCTGACATGGGAGGAACATGGAGGTGATGGTACCCATTTCTTCACCCTGCCAGTACCCTGTGTGCTGTGGGTTTGTTGCATACCATCTCATACCATCATACCATCCTATTTTTTCTTGCGCATTTCCATTGCACTGCCATCTTGCATCCCTGTCCAGCTCAGGGATCCATGCCAGAAGTCAAAACATTGTAATTAATACATATATTTGTAATTTCTACATGGGAGACATTACTCAGGTATTGACATCTGTTGCATTGGATTAGAATTCCTGTTTGCCATCTAACTGCTGGTGGTGCCACTCTGTCAAAGCAATTAATCAACTGGTGTACTTTTTGTCCCATATAGCATTAGTAATTGTTTTGAGTGTTGAAGGGTAACCTTAAAAATCCAGTACATAGCTCCACATGCTAATGCCTACCAGTAATTAATTATTTACAACATTTGAACTATGGTAATTAATCACAGGTCTTAGAGAGAGGTTTGGGAAAGTAATTTCAGTTAAGTTTAATGGAGTTTCTTGAGTAACGAACAGTCAGATTCTCCCATTTTCATTAAGTGTAACAGTAAGCTAGGAGGGTCAAAGGGATCTCAGGATAACTTTATACAAAATATCTTGAGTTTTTTTTGGTGATCTCTGACTCGGTATTTGATTGTGAGAAGATGTGGAAATCGACAAGAACAGAAATAGTGTTGTCCATTGCTAACTAACTAAAGGGTGTGCACCATATTGTAGGATAACTTGTAAGTTAGATCCTGCTCATGGGAACTCAAAGTGAAACTTAACGTCCTCTTTAGTGCAGACAGTTGGGTGCTTGAAGGTGTCTTTGCTTTGGCGTTTCTCTAGTCCTGGGAGAAGCTGGCTGGCAGTTGGCCCATGGCCTGCTTTGGAGCATCCTCAGACACCGATGACTCTTACACAGGTGGCCTAGCACAAACACGAGAACGTGGTCTTTGTCCTCAGTGCTGTTTTCTTCTTATTCCTTGTCGTGCTTGTGCTGGTGGCACTTGACGTGATGGGTAGCTGCAGTGGGCTCCTTGGTTGGTTGTTCTCCTGCTCATGCAACTGCTCGGCAGCCACCGGTGGGGACCCTTTGGTCTCTGTTCCCATGCTGCTGCCAAGACTTGCAGCACCTGGCGTGCTTTGGCAGCTTGCTGGGGTACATCATCTGCCTTTGGTGTGGTTTACTGCTCTGCGCTTGGAGTTTGCTCTGCTCATTTATCTCCATGTGCTAACCGTAGAACAGGTAAGTGCTACCCAATTCAGCCTGCGTAGGAGACCTTGGCAGAGACTGCAGGCATCCTTTTTAACCACACGGTTAAAATCCCTTTTATGGAAACATTGTAGAAGGGTCTGTAGCATAAGTGGTGATAATACTCGGAGGATTTCTTTACAATATGATTTTGCATATAGTATTCCTTTTAATGCATCTTTATGCATAAACCCTCTCAGTATAATTACGGCTTTGTAAATCCCCATTATTTGTTCTCCATTAGTAACGAAGGATTTGTCTGTTTGTTGAGTTACAACGGCAAATGCCTCATAAACCTGACAGCTGAGTATTATCTGTGATATGCTGGAGGGAAAAAAAAACACATGCAAATACCATTGTCTTTCTAAAAATACAAAAATGTAAATTTAACTTTCCTGTGGAGTGTCCAAAATGTGGAAAATAACACTTTCCCTCTTTTTGGTACTCATGCATTCAGATGTTTTCAATGTGAACGATTATAGTTTTGAATCTGAGTACTTGGACTGAATTTTTCACAGTCTCCTTGGGTAGAAATAAACATAAAAGGCTATTGCAACAGAATGGTTTTGATACATCACTACCTATTTACTAAACAAATGTTAAAATCTGTCAGTTTGTCTCTTAATCAGAGTTTAGCCCAGTTCCACCCTTCAGAAAAAACCTGGAGCTTCAGCCTGTTTGACCTTAGCTCCAGAAAATAAAGCAAATGTAATTTATTAAGGCTTTTATTCTTTTAGCTTAGCCAGAAAGTCTTGATTCAACAGTATTTTGAGTTTAGTCATAGTTGGTTATCACTAGCAAGTGTTTTTATTGTCAGTAGCAATGTTTACCGCTCCAGAAATGATGAAGAGAGCTTAGGCAGCTGCAAGGACTAATTAAGTGGAGTTGCCTTTCAGTGAAGATGTATATGTGCTGTATATATTGTGCACAGGGAGACATTTTCCAAAGCACTTCTTAGCATTACCTGTTTCTATTTCGTTATCTATTTCTTATAAAAAGGCAACCAAAAGTGCCATTTGAGGAACACTTCCCAGCAGAGCTGCTGGCCTGATGCTTATGTCAAGTTGTGCAATACTCCTTAAAATCATTATTGCACCATAAACAAGAAGAAATGACTCTCCTCTTTAGGCTTGCTTCGCACTGACTTTCAAATAGCAGATTACCATTTTATTTCTTCTTAGGGTATTTGTGTAGCTTTCCACATGTGTGCAGAGCTTAAGGACGTGTTACTTGCTCAAGCCACGCAGTCTGTAGCCACAGCTCTGCTCTGTTCACTGGGGCAAACAGGGACTTAAATTAGGGCACGCACAACAGAGGTAGCAAAAAATGAAGTAAGAAGTACATCAACCAAAAACCTCAACAGGATCTTGAAGGAGTTAATGTGCTATGGCCTAGTTCACCACAATTTGCTTTTTGTTTGTTTTTCTCTTTTTCATTAGATGCATATAGTAAGCCTCTGCTTTCATGGCACTTTTTTGCTTTAGTTTTGGATGGGCGGTACTGCGAGACCTGCATTCCAGTGTACCGCTGTCATGGATGTCGTCTGCCATTCTGAGGAAAACCTGGCACCGCTGACTCCGTTTTTACAAAACGTTCTGAGGAACAAATACGCGGTCTGGGTGTATCGCGAGTAGGTGGAGACTGCCAGGCTCTCAGCTCTGTAACATCTTGGGCTGGGACTTGCATCCAGGAAGAGATAATAAAGCAAAGTCTGTCCTGTTTAATTCCAGGACTCAGTAATGACCTGCACTGGCTGGGGATATTGTACAGCAACATGTACATTCATTCTGGCCAAGGCACTGGCCATGTTCGTTCTGCCATCTCACAGAAAACAAACCAAGGGTGAAGAAGACAACCGTAATTGTTCTCATGCAGTGGAGAGGGTATAAGCAGGAAAATACGTGCTTTCTAATCAAAGGTTTGAAGGTCCAAGTCTTACCTCTCATGCAGTGTGTCCTTAGTTAAGACACACAATGATTAAAATCAGGCATCTGGTTTGAACCTAAGGATGAAATTAATCTCCCCTTGTTTTGGCTGTCTCAGCTTGCCAGCTCTCTGGGTTCCTCTTCGGTGAGCTGATGAGGAAATTCTAGGCAGCTGTTTGCACCTCCACTCTCAGAAGTGGCAGCTTCCACCCATAGCTATGGTGTTTGGTTAAAGGTGTGTGGGATGAATACCCCAGTCCCCCCACTTTCCATTTCACCACCTTCATACGTTGCATTTAAAGCTTGAAGGTGCACCCAGATTTGAATATTGTTAGTGTTTTGTAACATTTTGGGCAATACTCAGAAAAATGGTGAATGACAATAGTTCAAAAATATACACAAAGGCTTGTTTTCAGCATCTTGGTGCCTTTCTTATTGAGCTCTTGAGCTTAGGTCAGATTTTCAAGCCTGAGGTGAATGGAAGGTTTCTCACTGACTTCAGAGTGAGTCATGGCAATGGCTTTGGCAGCCCTGGGTCAGGCCCTGCAGAGATGGCATCCTCAAATATCTCTCAGAGGGAAGAAAGATTGAGGTTTAAGGCATGTGATTGTGTCATGCACAGAGAGAATAGCTGCCTTTTTCTGAGACCTGCTTAGCTCTCTTGAATTGTATGCAATCCCTACATTAGAATAATGTGTTAGCTTTTCTCTTTAATGGCACAAATAGTAGAATTTGCAAAAAGAGTAGAAAAATAAGTGTGGATTTGAAACAATTACTTTTAAAGTACAGTTTTTATTTTAAAAGTAAATGGATTTCTCTTTGTCCTTTTTTAAGTCAAGAAAAATTGTGACATTAATATTTATAATGTAAACACAATCTGCTGTAATGGAACTTGAAGGCCTACTAGCCAAAATAGCTTTTAATCTTGTTAATTCTTCGTTAAAGCAGAGCTTTGTAACTGAAATGCTGGAAAAACAGGACTACAGACATTACTGTCTGTGGATTCACCAATTGCTGAAGAGGATAATAGCTTCTGGACAGCTTATTTGTAGCATTTCCACATCTTTGCCAGTAAAGCAGCTGTTAATTTTCAGTTGTTCAGGATGGTCGTGGGCAATAGGTAACCATAGCAGTGGTGATTGTCTCTGCCTCATTATTCCACTTTCAAACAGCAAGGTCAGCCTACCTGGTTGAAAGCTAAGTCTTCTTTAGACCCCCAGAGAAGACTGGCTTCCAAATCATTGAATTCTATGATTTCTATTGCAGACAGTCATCAAAAGCATGGCTTAGGAAAGAGGCTTGTGCTTTGCCTTCAGCTCTTTCTTGGGGAGACGGGCAGGCTTGCAGTGGTAGCTCTGAAGTGGTGCTGTCCATGCTGGTGGGGTACCAGAGCACAGACAGCATGTTCCTCTTGCAGTTGGCAGTTATGTGTAGGCATCTGTAGTTGCAGCTGGGGTTGTATTCAGGCTTTTTTTTTGCAATCATGGTTAATTTTTAATCTGTATGTATGCCTTATATGAAGCTTTTTTATGTGTTGTCTGCCTTCCAGCTATGATCTTGTCTTTGCTGTCCAATCTAAACATGGGCTTTCTTCTAGCCTGTTATCCTGCAGATAGCATATACCAGCACGATAGTTATGATTAGCATTGTACTAGCAGTAAACATTCTCAGGATGCATCTGTATGTTGCAGAGAGCTTGGGCTGTGCAAACAGGCATATCTGCAGCCTTCCCATACCCGCAGAGACTGAGTCACAGTAAGGAAGCACCAAACAATTCGGACCGTCTTGTGTTTCAGAAATGAAAGTGCCTGTCACGGTTCAGACTTTGGCATGCTGCAAGCCATGGCTTTTCACTCTACAAAGTGCATGGCACAACTTGCTAACTGCTGCGAGTGCTGCAACTGTGAAATCAAATGGCCTTGAGTCAAGAGTGGTGGGCAGGAAGGATTAAATTAATTTGCTCTGCCAGCAGATTTTGCATCATGAGAAGGGAGGTCAGTGAGATTTTCCGTGTGGGTTTTTTTTTTTTTTGTTGTTGTTGTTGTTGTTTATTTTTTTACTGTTGTGTATTTTAATTCTTAGTGGGAGCTGCTAAGTAGAACTGAAAGCTGAAATTAATGGGGTGGCTTTGGGAATGAATTTATCTCCTGGTCAGGATTCTTGGTCCCCCACCCATTTCTTTTTCCTTCCTCAGCTCTCGTGGAGTGAGAACTCAGTGGCCTTTCCAGACACAGTTGGCTTTCTGTGATCTTTTGTGGAAAAGGAAATTGTAGCTGCTTTGCTCAGTCGGTCTCCTTGTGGAGCTTTGAGCATCAGAGCATCCTGCAGGGGCTACAGAAGTAAACTGAAGCAAAGTCTGGGGCAATGGCAAAGACTAGAAAGCTGAAAAGATTTTGATCTTTTGGTGACTGTAAAGATTTTTTCCCCTAGTTGTGTCTCCACAGTTGTGGTCTGTAAAGGATTTCAGGTGCATAGAAATAATCTGAAATAGGATGAATGGTATTTTGTTGGATAATGATGTATGTATAAGAGGAGAGGAATGTCCTCATCCCTACACATGATAACTGCTCAAAGGCAGGCAGAATATGTAATTTATATCTAAATTTTGTGAAGTGCACCTGGATGCCTTTTGTCCTACTGTGTACTGGATAAGTGCTTAATCATCTGGAAAGAACTTGTTTTAACTATTTGGATGTATTCATTATAGAGATCAAAACCATGCTTTGGTGAATGGTAAGATGTTGCCATAGCTTCAGCTTTGCAGTATCTTCTATACAGTGTGCGACAGAAAAGATGAAATAAGAATGGCTGAAGCAAGAAATAACCCTCTTATGCACACAGCTCCATGCAGTCAAGAATTTTCTAAGTCTGGTAAAGGAGGAAAATTTTATTTATATCAATTCTGCTGTCCAATCAGTTTGGCAGTATTATTTTTTTGTGGTTTGTCTGCAGTTGGTGGTGAGTGTTCTCTAAGACTCATGAACAGCATCAGTAGTGAAGTACATTGTTAGAAGAGTTTCTGTAGGTTTTTAGTGTTAGTTTTAGTATTTATAAAACCGATTCATAAGGAGCTGTTCTAAGAAAGATGGAGCTTGCAAAGAGATTTATGTTTTAAGTACAATTTTTACTGTAAAGAGACGTATGCTTGGAAATATGACACATTTGAATACTGCAATGAAAATGTCTTTTTTTGTCGTTGTTGAGATCTTCTCCACCTAAGCAAGGAGGTCATTAAGCACGAAAGCAGTGCAGTGAGCAGGAAATGCTATAGTTTTTGCATAGATGGAGAGAGCCCACATGAAGCTCTTTGCCAAGGTGTCAGAGGCAGGTAGGGCAGGAGGCCTGACAAGTCTTCTGCAGGGCCTGCTGAGTGCCTGGGGCCTCGTTTACCCAGCGTGGTTTTGGGCACAATGTGGTGGAGGTTATCTCTGACAGGCGATATGCTAGGTCATCTGAAGATGGAAAGAAGCTTGCTGCTACCTGATGGAGAACAATAGCGTGCACTTCTTTCTCTAGAAGTGGCCCTCTTTGCCAAATTTCTACTGGGACCATCAAGTTGGGCAGGCAGTTGGTCCCGTGAGAACATGCGATAGCAGGTGCTCGTGGCTTCATTACAGATTGCTCTGTTATCAGCTACTAGACCAGATAAGGTAAACTTTAGCCAACTGTTTCTTTAAGCATGTTAGGGGATTTATTGATTTATTTATTTTAAGTCATAAAACCTGCCAAAGTCAGCTTTCATTCTTCTTTTATGAGTACATAGGGTGAGTTAAACATGCTTCAGAGCAGTCCATGCCGTGTTTCTAGCATAGACATACTTTGCTTCAAAAGCTGGGGATCATATCACAAGTCCGGAATGATTTCAAGCCTTCAGACTTCCCTCTGAACCTGCTTGGTGGTTCAGACAGGCCATCATGTTAGATATTCCTTTCCATGCCCCATGTCCCCAAAGTCACATGCTGATCTTGTAAGCTTTGTGCTGTGGACCGCTGTAGTATTGGGACAGGTGAAAAACAAAGAATCGAGACATAAGATGTCCTCAGCTGCACTCTGGCTAACTTCAATGGGTATTTTGCGTGAGAAAGGTAAGAAGGATTTGGCTCATGCTGTAATAAATCCCATGCAATCCTATTGAAATCCTGCGTAGCATCCAGTGATACAATACCTACTGGTCCTGTCCCTTGATTCCTGTAATGTATGCAAAACCTGTCTAAAGTTATCACTAGTGGTGACCCAAAGCCAGATGGGTAAATGTGAAGTAATCTGGCGCTGATGCATGTTTTACCAGCTGATTATGACAAAGAGCTGCAGAAAATTAAGCCTATGAGTTCTGATACATTTAACCAAGTAATGAAATGACCTTATAGTTATTCTCCTTCCCTTGTACACACATGTGTGCAGATGCTCAGCTGTGCTAAATCAGACATCGTAAATGTCAGCTCTGATGAGCTGATTCTTAAAAATGAGATCTCGTGCTGTTTCACAAAATGGATGTTTAATCTAATGAATTTCTGTACTTCAAGAATGTCTCTTTTCATGTGTACTCAGTCTTTTTCTGACACAGGCCCATGTTAGGTCTCTTATAAAATACTTGGTGAACATGCTCTAAATTAAGAAAAGAGGTGATTCTACTATTCACTTAAGCTTTTCTTGCTGTAGATCTACAGATTCACAGCCATTCTTAGAGGACTGTGTTATTAACTCCTCTCTCCCCTGCAGAATAGTATTTTCATTGTAGAGCTGAAAATTCGTATCTTCAACCATGGCACTGATCCCATGCTTTGAGGCCAAGCTTTGAATTCATCCTTGACAAAAAAGAACAAGTTCCCTTCTTGCTTTCCCTCCCTCTGTAAAACCCTAAATGCATTGATTGATGGCCAGCGAGGTGTACACAATCCTAGAGGCCGAGACACTTTGCCTGCGACTCACTGTGATTTTCTCTGCTTTTCAACAACTACCAGTAATGGTTGTCATTTTATTAGACTTGCCTTTTTGTTTTCTGCTTTATGCTGTGTTTTGTACTAATTTAGAAAATGAAATCAAATAAAGTGTGATTCTGTCCTTGTATATATTAGTGGCAAAAATTCCCATTTACTTCAGAGTTACCAGAATCCAGTTCCCAGTAATAATGCCTCCATACCTGTATGTAGCCCTTGCTGGTTGTGAAGGACTGAACAGGTCACCAAGAAATGAAGGAATACTCACAGGGTTATTTTTGCAGGCCTCAAAATCCATCAGTTGTTCTGCGTCATGCTGGAACTTTTTCAGAAGAGTGTTAGAGCTTACTTATTTTTGAGGTTTCATGATGTACATTGGTAAGCTGTTAGCAAATGTGTCTTTTTGAATGGATTAGCTCAAGCAGATGTTTAATAAAATGGCGTGATGTTTTCATTCTTCCACAACTGGCGCTGACTTTACCTGTTTTGGGATGGAGCAGAACCTGGCTTATTTAAAAACAAACAAACAACAAAACTTCCAGCTTTGAATGGGCACATTGAAATGCAAATCCATCTTAAAAGAAAAAATATCCAGTGTTAAATAAAAGTAATAGCAATACAAGTACTGAACAGCCTACAAAGCATACCTAACCAGCCTGCAGTTCAGGTGGTGAATTAACTAAATTGGTTGTTTGTATTGTTATTTCCAGAGTATTTGAAATGTTTGTTCAGAAACAGTGGCTAGCTAAGATAATAAATGAATAAATAAATACCTTCCAAGTTGCTGAGAATGATTAACTATCAAAAAAAAAAAAAAACAGAAATTCATTTCAGTTATATAAAAAGACACCCACAGCTTTGTGTTGATTAAAGTGAAACGGAAATAAAGAAAAGTACTTTTTACCAAATGGATCTTTAATACATGTTTCTTTACTCTTTTTCAGTGAAAGAACAGAAAATGAAGCTCTAATAAGGTAAGAATTTGTTATTCCACTTTAGTAAAATATTCAAGTCAATTGCACTTAATTTTTATCAAATAAGCTAAGCATTTCAGAGTGGATCCTAGATATTGTGTGGGTCAGTATGACAAAACACAAATTAAAAGGAAAGAAGGTAATGTTACAGAATGAGTCAAGTGACATTTGATGATTTTTTATGGTTACTGAGCCAGTATTTAATCTTCTAATCACAATTAAATACCCGCATAGATTTGGAAACTTTTTTTTTGCCCATGGAAAATTTACAGGTAATTATTTTTCTTCAGACTTTATAAATTTCACTACTCAGGAAATTAAAATGTTTGTTTGTAAGGAGAACTTTCTTGCAGTTTGAAAATGAAATGTTAGAATGTAGGTTGATGAGTAACTTGTAACAGATTTTTGGTTTATGAGTTTATAAATTACCAGGTAATTAAATGGATCTTTAGAGAAGGAGCAAATTCATCTAGGAGTAAATATTTTCTCCTCTTCCACATGACATGATTCAAGCTGCATTCTGCAAGTTGATGCTGTATGTACTGCTAAGCAAGAGACAAAAAATGCTTTTTTTTGTATGTTACCAACTGGAAGGGGTGTTTTAAAAATGGGGTTTTAATCTTTTTATTTCTTTCATCACTACTGAGGATGCTGACTTTCATGTGCTGCATTATCTGGAAAGCTGTATGCTTAGACTGTGAAGCAGCGATGTCAAATAATTTATAATCAGGTGTGTGACAGCAAGCTGTTGAGCCAGGCAGCTGCAGTAGGAACCTGTCCAGAGCGTGACAGAAATATGCAGTTGCTTTTCAGTCACTAGTTTTCAGGTAATTTCCTCAGTTTTTGTAGCCATTCATGGGATACTGAGGAAGGGAAGTGTTACTAGTAATTGTTTTCCTTTTTACCCATATTTGCCTGAATTGTTTTTTATTGGTTGTTAAAGTAAAAGCTTTTGGGGTTATGTGGACTCTGTGCACCTATTTCAAGTCAAACATCTTCCAAACAGAAGTGTGATTGGAAGGAAGGGGTTTTAAACCTGCTGACATCTTAAACCAATAAAACTGATACATCTGCATGAACTGTGTTCCATATTTCTGAGGGACATCCTTGGAATAGGGAAGAGGGAGGCTAAGAAAAAAAACAGTTAAGCTATGCAAAATGTAAACTGTCTGAAGCCACAAGCGAGTAGAAATGTGAAATATTAGTGGAAAAAAACAGAGCGTTGTGAAAAAGCAATGAGGTGTCATATCACATTTTTTGTTGCAGAAGGTTTTAAGATGATGTTGTAAATAGCAGACAACCAGCTTTGGATATTCTTGCTGTGTATTAGTACACGGCATGCATGTGCATGCGCACGTATTTGCAGTTACAAAGGTGTGTGCATACAGAATGTATCTGAGAGACAGCAAGATGCTGCTGTTCTGCACCAGGTCCGTGCAAAGGACTGAAAGCCCTTCTGTCATACAGTCAGTTAAGGAACTTTCTAATGTGTTGAGAATCACATGGGTAGTACAGGGATTTAGTAAATGCCAGAGGAAATTCTCGTTCTGAGCAGTCTTTGTACACGGATCTCATCAGCGTCCACGATCCGGAGAGGACACAAGTCCTCCTGTCTCCTCACCAGGATTCAGCCATACACGAACTGGCCAAATATTGCGAAAACGAATTGAGCTCTCTGTGCTGTTAGTTGATCACCTAGCACAAGAGAGCCTTATGCAGAGCTTCTGTATGCTACAGTAATATAAATGTCTAAGTAATATGTGTAAGTAATATAGCATGACAGCAGTAGTGGAAATTTACTCATTTTGTTTCCCGGAGTCACAACTGGAAGTAGTTTAGGGTACATATTGTACGCTCCGGGATTCCTGCCTTGGCAGTGCCTGCAGAAGTACTGGCTCATTCTGTTAACAGGATTTCTAAGTGATTTTGATGTAGTAGGAAACCACCTGCCATAGGCCATTGATTTCTTTATGAGTTAACTGCAGTATTTAGGAACTAATGATCTGGTTGAAGCTTGAATTAATCAATTAAGTTAGAAGGGAAACCCTCCAGATTGCAGTGCTATTTCTCCCAAATTTCAAGGTCTTACAAACGGGTTACTGCTATGAAAGCTGGGAAAACTTACAAAAGATATTCAGTGCCTTCTTCTGATACTTGAATTGACTTTTTGCTTTCAGTCTATATAGTCAAAAGCTATCTGTAATACCACCAGGAAAAATAACCCCCAGCAGCTGTGTGCGTTGGATTCAGGAATCTCTGTTTTGATGTGCCAGGCAGGCAAACTATTTATCTCAAGTCAGAGAATTTCGGGGTGTGATGTGGTTAATATCTAAAAATATCTATGTAGGGAGATAGGATAGGGCTCCAACAGACAAAAACACAGCAAGATAAGCAAGTTCACATTGGAAATACGATACCGTAGGAGTAATTAACCATTGGAAATGCTTAGAAAGGAATGTGGTAGATCACTTAGAGTAATTAAATCAAGATTAGATCTCTTTCTGAAATATCT
Organism: Heteronetta atricapilla; assembly: GCA_011075105.1. Taxonomy (NCBI): domain Eukaryota; kingdom Metazoa; phylum Chordata; class Aves; order Anseriformes; family Anatidae; genus Heteronetta; species Heteronetta atricapilla. Next base: position 40,611,653 of record CM021732.1, on the reverse strand, counting down.
TCTAGTAGAGTTACAAGTTCTTGTGCTTTGTAAAGAAATTGCTGCGTGAGGTATTATGGCCTGTGCCAGGCAGGAAGTCAGACCAGATTACCATAATAGTTCCTTCAGGCCTTCTAAATCCACATATCCATGAACAAAGGCTCTTATGTGGTTCAGGCAGCCACAGAATTTCCAAAATCACTGCTGAAGCTGCTCACTCTTGTTTCAGTGGTGACTTACTGTGATCCATTGAAAGGTTGAAAAGTCTTTGAGCAGATCCATGAAGAAGCTCCGTGGTGGGTACAGTGCTGCTGAGCTGGCAGCTTTTGCATGCTGCACTGATTGGTGATGGTAATGAACCAGTTTCTGCTACGGTTTGAGTAGATCCATAGTCCAAAGGCACTATTTTTTTCATAAATTTTGTAATATTTCACTGGCTTCCTTAATAGTTTGCATTTGTGTTAAGATCACTGAAAAGTAATAATTTATATCTGATGTTTATTGAATCCCTTCTGTGATATAAACTAACATCTTGAATAAATTCAGAATTTTCTTCACTGATACTGTGAGCATAATGCCATCTTTACTGTGTTCTTCTGTGAGCAAAAATACTGTGAGCAAGGAGAGCTCTGAGTCCTTTTTGATAATTTGGTTAAATCATTAATTTTAACTTCCAAAATTAATTGGGAATTACTGGGCAAGATACTTCAAGTGGAAAAATCTGCCAAGTCGGGATCAAAATGATGTCATTCTACTGCACCTATATCGCACAGCATCTATTGCAGGCTGTAGATGTAACTCCGCAGTAACAGGACAGAAGTAATAACTGAAAGTTATGTTTGCCATATGTGTGTGTAAAAAATAGTTCAGGAGCATTTTCATGACATTCTGACTGTTTAAAAACCTGCAAGAACGCTGTTCTGTAAAACCTTCAGAAGCTAGAGCTCTCCAGGGTAATTCGATGGAGAGCCTGGGCACAGCAGAAGATTTTGTGTCCCAGCGCACGTGATGCCAACAGGTGGTGGGCAGCCTGTGCCTGACCTGCTCCTGTCCTCGGACTCTCCCTGCTGCTCTCCCTTCCTGGAATAACCCTCTCATATGTTCCACATGTGGCTGAGGAGAGGCAGAGCAATGGCATCCCCTATTAACTGTGATGGCAGACGGGGCAGTCAGATGCACTGCTGGCACACAGGTGCCTGCGGTGGTGCACCTGAATTAGGACTGCGCTGGGGTGACGAGTACAAAGACCTGAAGCATCATCTTCCTGCGGCTTCTGCTGTCCCTGTTTGATAGAGGTTGACTTTGGCACCCGCAGTTTAAACTTAAATTAGAAAAGTAACTAGACTAAAACAAAAGAAGAGCAAAAACAGAAGAGAAATGTCATTGTGCTTGATAATCCAAAGCAAAGGGGATGAGGTAAGTAAGTCTCTGTCTCTGCACATGGAGTCTACACCTGCTTTCACGGACTTTCAAGAAAAAGGAAAAGGTTAGGGAGGATGAGAGGCCGGAAATCCTGAAAATATACCTTCTATCCTGAAAATATACACACCTATGGTTTTCACAAATTCCCGATAGCCGTAATACTGGCTGCGGAGAGCATTTCAAAACAAACTTCGGGATGTCTTTATTCATGTGTTTTTGCTACCACAGAGTCACTCTTACTGACTACCTCAGTTATGAAAAGGAGGGGAGGAGGTTGTGCCATGGGAAGAAAATTGCTGTCTCTGTTAATAAATGTATTTGAGCCATCAAATCGCTGCTGTTTTCTTCTGTGTGAAAGCTGATGGCTAAGTCATTTAATATAAAAGAAAACAGTCTTCCATAACACGGAAGAAATTCCTCTATTGGACAGTGATACATGAGGCTGCAAAATTAATTTGGGGTATCACTGAGAGCTTCTGTGGCATTTCTTTTGGTTCAGGCAATACTGTGAAAGCACTCCAGACGACAAAAAGGAGGAGCTGTGCTAAGGTCTGGGGACTTCCTTTGGCTCATTTCCCATGTAATGCTAGCCCAGATTTTTGTATTCATTTTGAAGAATGGTGCTTCCATTAGAAGCTCAGTTTTACTGCATTTAAAAGCTATTGAATCTCGTGTCCTCTACTTTGTTTACTTAACAGCCCCTGCACAAGAAGCTACGATTTTGTCTGGGGAGCTGCCTGTTCCCTTCCAGGAAATAAACGTACCCCTTTTATATTTAATCCCCATGCTGTGTTAGAGCACGGTTCAGTGTGAAGAAGTGCCCTGGTGCTTATGCTGCGTTGGCAGTGTCTGCTCAGATCAGAGCTAAGCGTGCTCTGCTCGCTGTTGCGTAACTCCGCAAAAAGTGTCGATTCAGGGAAATTTGCATGCTGTGAGGGAACGAGAGCATCGGGAACGTTCCCTCCTGCTTAATGGAAACGTGGCTTTTGGTGACGAGTGCATTTGAAAAACAGCTGATTGTGCGCGTGTGCTCATGGACTGAGTCCAACCTGCCCACCGCGGCGATGTTAAAATCCCAGGGCACCAGGTCCTGGGAGGACGGGCCTGGCTCCCATCATGGCAGGCTGGTGCACCATACGTGTGGCTGCTCCCAGAAGGGATTTGCACCTGGACAGGGCTTTCTTTTGAGCAGCCTTTAGAGGACTGCTCCTGAAAAACTTGCAGGCTGGCCAAACAGATAGATTCCCATCAGCAGGAGAGGCAGCCCGCTGTTGGTTTGGATATGTCTGCTTCATTTGGCTCATCCCCCTGACTGCAGCAGGCTCCTAAAACCTGCCTGTGTCGTGGAGGAGAGGGCAGGTAGGACAGCAGGCACCGTGTCAGAAATTCGGTTTGTCTTTTGGCACTATGGAAATAGTCTTCTCTCCTGGACCTGGTGGAAGGGTGGGCTGCTCATTTGTCATGTTACACAGTAGTAGCCCCCTGTTTTTACTCAAGAGGGGTCCTGGTTATTACAGGATATTTCAGGCTATTGTATGCTACTATTAGCATTAGTCAAAGCCTTCTGATGAGAAGTATGTATTACTCTAAAAGTGTGTGAGAATGTGGCCTGTTCCCTGAAATATCAATTCAGATGTGCAGCTAGTTACAGCCAGATGATTTATAAGGTAAAGACTGAGAAAATCAATGCTGGGCTGAAAATCATTAGTCCTGTTCTCTCTAAGCAGCATGTACCCGCTCTCTGCATTTCTGCCACTTTTAGGGTCTGAGACTCCATAGGAGGCCTGCCTAGAAGCTGCTGCAGATCTAAATGGTGTTGACTAGATCTGCTTCTAGGTCATTCTCATTCTTTGGAGCAAGCTTTGGTTCTGTAGTTTCAATTTCCTCGTCTGCGGCTTTAATCCAGCTCTCTTCCTTTAATTACATCCTATATACACGTATCCCTTTGAGTCCTCCAGCCCTGCCCCTCTGCAACTTTAGGGTCTCAGTTGTTCACACTGTTGTGTGGGAGACTTAATGTGAATTACTTAATTTTGTCAGTCGAGGTATACAGACAGTAAAAACATACGCTGCAGCACAAAGTGTTCTCTAATCACTAATTTGACAAGTGCATTTTAATTATTTAGCATATCTTGTAAAAGTAATGAAGCCCTAGTAACATGAGACTTAACACACTGCTATTAAATTTTCCCTGAGAGGTGAGAAAAGACTGCTGTAGTTTTGGGTGCAAATTGAGAGCCTGCAAACTAATGAGATTCGACTAAGAATACGTAAAAGGGGCCGGAACCTTTCGGTGCTTCTTAATAGTTTCGGTAATAGGCAGTAAATCCAAGAGCATCCCACAGTTAGACAAGATTCTGCCTGCGTTGGCAAACCAGAAGATACCGTCTGATGCCTTGCCAAAACAAAACAGAGTTTTCTTGGCCCAGCTGTAGTTTGACTGAATGTATAACTCACTAAGAGGAAAAGCCGTAAGTCACAGCCTTGCTGAAGAGGTATCATTCAAAATAATTTTCTGTAGCATGATATATTTCATGTTTCTGCAAAATAAATATTTAATCAGAGCTAATATTTCTGGTTCCCTCAGGCAGCGAGAGATGTAGAAGTTCTAACTTTTTACCCAAGTAAGTGCAAATGCAGTCTAGCAGGAAGTTCAAAGTAAAATGCATACGTATGCTGGGCTTTCTGAAAGTGAACTGGAGGTGCAGCCAGCCAAAATGGATGGCTAATTCTGTTACGAACCCCAAAAGATAATGAAAACCAAATTGCAAGCAAGCATGCCTGCTTGATTGATTTGGGTAGTGTGATGACCTAGGTCAGTTAAAATGCAAAAATCCCAAACATGAATACAGTCTTAAATGCTGCTCTTGCCAGCTACAAAGCAGCCTCCCCATGCCAATGCCATGCCTGAAGTGGAGGGTGCACGGTGGATCTCGTGGTATCCTGGGCCCTTTATTCAGAGGCCCCACTCGCAGGATGTTGTGCACAGGGAGTGCTTCTGGTCCGAGCTGTTCCCCAAGGTGCTCTGAGAGCTGATACAGGCATTGGAGGTGGCATCCTATGAAAGCTTCAGCTCCCAAGATCTTCTTCAGACAGGAGAATGGGAGATGAGGATGTAGATTTCTTGTTCCTCCTGTTTTTTGTTTTTGTATTTTTTTACTGGGAGTGATTTTGTTTGCAGAAGGAGCAAGGACTGTACAGAGTCCACTGTGTTTTTCCTATAAACATGAGCTGCTGACAGGCTCCTTCTGCAATTTTCCTTTCATCTGCGAAAAGGTAGGCTGCAATATACTCAAGAAACTGTACAAGCTCTTCCCCTGTAACATGATGGGCAGGCCTGTATTTGTAATGAATCAGGCTTGAGGCAGTTGTCATGTTTGCATTTAAGGAAACTTTCCAGACACATCTGTCCATTAATGCTCTCCCTCCCTTCTGATCTGTTAGAAGCTTGTTCCCATCCTTCTGGCCATCAGCATCTTTCACTGCCCTTCAGCAAATTAATTTAGAAACCAATCATCCCTTCTTTGATTTAATAAGCACAGGAAAAAAAAACAGCAGAAGGAAGGGTAAAATAATATTTCAGGGAGGGAAATTGTACACTCTGAACTTGCACTTGAAGTGCATGTGCACGTCGTAGAAAGTTAGCACATGTCCGTGGAGGTCACCCAGAAACCAAGGAGGCTGTTCTCTGCCACATCCGACTGTCATCACAGAAAAGAAGTACCAAATTTTTGCTGACTAAGAGGAGGTCACGTTAAAACATTTCTTGGTCCTTTAGTTACAGTAGATGTGTAGTACTGAGAGAAAATCCTATTGAGCGGCTGTGACAAGTTTGACACTTCTGGCTTCCTTTATGTTAGCACAGTAACCATACACACTGTTAGTCTCACCCCTCACCGGGGCTGATGCAGGGTGCCTTATTTCTCACAGTTCCAGAGTGCGTTTGTAAATTGAAAATGCAGGCAGGGTGATGAAAAAATCATTGTAGAGCCACTTTAACGTGCAGTGAAACTACTAGACAATCAAGATTTCCTAATAAGTAGCCACAATGCAGATGTTCTTTACCACATAATTTCTTGAGATACGGGAGGTCGTATTTTTCTGGCAAAATTGTAAAATCAACTGATTTTACTGGGATTTACGGGAAGAGCTCCAGCTTAGCTGGCAGAAAAAGGTAAGTGAAAATGGCAGGGAGTGCTAACTTCTCTCAACAACCTCTCCTCAGCTGGAAAATGGCAGGCTGACCCTGGTGGTTCCCATTCTGCATGCTTACACTCTGTATTCTGCATTTCTGAAAGTTGTTGAAAGGTAGAACTTTCACATATAGGAGGATGTGAAAGTTAAACAAGAGCCTGATGTGAAACGTGTTAACATTCATAGTTCTGTTTGAATGTTATTATTCCCTGCTTCCTTGAAATAAAATTAAAACAGAACTTGTGCTGATTTGTTATTCTTACGGAATCCTAAAACTTGGTTCTGACTGACATAGCATCTTACTCACTGTGTCAAAGCCTTTCAGAGCCTCTTAACTCTTTCTGTCTTTCTTAGAATGCCAGTAGAGTTTGCTCAGGCTAATTCTTTAATTAAGTGGAAATTACACAAATAGGAGTTATTTTACACTCATGCTTATGTAATGAGATAGAGCTGCACAGCTGACCAGAAAACAGTCCTTCGCTGCTGTTCTCAATTCCAGCAGGTTTTTCACTTCAAGGGCTTTTTAAACTTCCTCCCAGTTTTTATGCATCATTTTATGTGTTTGAACTGAAATGCTGAGAAGAGGGAGGAAAATGAACCATGGACATGAAGAAATGTGCAAGGACAGATTGTGAGAGAGATTTCCTGTAGGAGAATGGCATGGAGAAAGCAGTTCTGGAGGAGTGGTTTAATCAAAAAGCACCAGTTAGAGCTGCTTGGGATGGTAAACTGTCATATAGGAAAAATTAGATTAACTGAGAAAGAATGCATGTCAGGAGAGAGGAGTTTCATTGGACTGGAAAAGCCTTCCCCAGGGATGGTAAGTGGCATAGTTTTCCAAAGAAAGTGTCCCTATTCTTCTGGAATTGAAAACTCGACTGAATGAACACTAGAAAATATAACTCTGAAATCTGCAGTGTTAGAGGCAAGCAGGGCCTGAGCACACAGCCTGCTTCATTCACCTCTGTCGTCTGATTTGGTTGAGACAGCTCCGTGAGTCTAGTTCAGACTTTGAAAATCATAAGGTATGTTTTTTCCCTCCCTCCTTCCCTCTTTTCCCTAAATGTGATTATACTGCAGCTTGGCTCTGTCCACATAGGCTGGAGCAGACTGTGTTGTAACTTGCTTCAGCCGCCACTGAATTTAACAGCTTTTGGCTTTGTAAGCAGTGCCTTAGGAGAACTCTTGCTCATCTGTTCCCTGAGCCAAAGGAAAACTCCTCCAGTAGCTTTCCCAGTGTTTTCTTGCTGGAACACATTTTCACCAATTGCTAGGTGAAGATATACTACCTTTAATCATCCTTTGTTTTTGTGTTTTCTGTTTGTCCAGCTGACGTATTTTGAAACATAATACTTCGACTGGAATGGTGAAAGAGCCCTTTCACAATGGATTTTTTTTCCTATATTCCACACAGTTAAATTCTTCCACTGGTGGGAAAAAATGCTTTTCCTTGATGTAAATGTGTGGCAGGTAGCTGAGTACTGATATAGCCATTCATATTCCCCTGTTAAGTATAATTCTTCAGATATTTTTCATAACAAAAGGATTTATCTGTGGAATCTTGTTCAGGAACTTCTTTACACACGTTTATCTGTCGTTCACTGTTGGTTCTTAGGAAAGCAGATCCTATTGGCGTTTAGTCTGTAGCTAGAAAAATGTCTGCTGGGAACGTCTTAAATAGGACGGCAATAAACATTTGGATTATATTTTGCAAGTACAAATCCCTTGCAGATATTTGCATATTTATTTATTGAATTTCAACTTCCACCTCAGGTTAGATGAGACATAAACAATTAAATAGCACCTCTGGCAAAGTATCAGTCTAGAGAGCCAAAGACAAACTGGGAATTCAGAGAAAGGTTTCTGAAGTTTTAGAAGGAAATGTGAAGGGCTTACACTTTAATTCATCTCTACAACTTTGATATCAATTTGGAATTTATGATTTAGGCTCTCACTCAGATATACATTTTTTTAAAAAAATGTATTTAGAAATATCTCTGTCCAAAAAATATTCACTGTAGCATTGTGCAGATGCAGGGGCTGTACCTTGGTCTGCATCATTAAGGGAAAGAATGACTGTAATTTAAAGCCAACTAAAAGATACAAAAGATAACTTTTATTTTCATTTTTTCCAGGATCTATGGATCAGTCTCCACATTGTACTTTGTAGTAGAGGTCACTGATAAATTTGATGTGCTGGGAAGGTGTTAATAGGTTTTCTCCAGCTGTTGAGGCAAGGGCAGAGCAGTCGGGGGAAGTGTAAGACTGGCTGTACCTCCAGCCTGACTGCTAATACATTGCCCAAGCCTCAGGATATTTCCTGGCAAGAAATGTCTAGCAGCTTCAGCTTTCCTGGTGGTTTTATGATGATTCAAAGGAAGAAAAAAAAAAAAAAAAAAAAAAAACAAAAAAACCCTCTTCAACCTCATTTTCATTGATAGTCTAAATCAGCTTCAGGCAGAGGTCCGCTGAGGCCAGTAGGCCAGAGTATAACACTGTGCTGTGCTGGCCTTGCAGAGGTGTGTGTGGGGGGGTGTATTCTTTGCCTGCTTCATTTTAGGAAAGTATTTGCAAAAACTGTGAGAGAAAATTAATGTAATTAATTATAATTAGTATGGTGTTTATAGTGGATACATGTTCCAAAATGTGTAACAACAGTGAAGGAGATTTCATAACTTTCAGGAGCTGTAGATCTACAGGAACAATTAGATGATTTAGGCCAGCCTCAAAAATCTTTTGAACTTGTCCATTTGTGTCTTTTAAAATCCTCCCAGTTACTGACAATTAAATCTGATGCCTAGATGCTTGTTTATGTAAAAGCAATCAGCACACTCTTTCTGTTTGTGTCTCAGTGTGTCATATTTATTTAGCAGCATTGCTGGATTTTAAGTTCTGGAGATGAACCAAAGTGCTATGGGCACAAGGCTTTCCTGCATTTCATTGTTTGTCTTTTCGTGCACATGTGGATATGCAACGAAAGTGAAGCTGGTAAACTCTCCATTTTCAAACCAGTTTTGGCTCTTGTTATTATATAGTCATAAGGTTCTCAAGAGATGATACTCTGCTTTGTAGTTTGTTCTTTCACATCCACATACCCTTTGAAAATCTTATTAGTTCTATAAAATCTGTATTGTTTCAAGGGAAAAGACCAATACAGAGCAGTTTAGATTATATGGTCTACTCTGTGATATGGTGTCACACTTTGACAGGAATGATAAAGGATTGTAGTCAATACTTCGATACGCAAAAGATATCCTTGTTAAGTTCTTAAAGTACATTTTGTTTTTAGCCACATGCTTTTGCAATCATTTCCAATTTTGCAGAAGATCCCAGTGGGTATGGTCTGTATCAAAGGTTCATGTTAACTTCTGCTTTATTGCACAGGCAAGAGGACGTACCTCTTATTACCTGTCCTCTTAGCAGAAAATTGAGATTACTCAAACTTTGTTAACCTCTGACATACTACTACTATTTCATTTTCTTCCAATGAGGATGGATCCATTTTTCCTTAAGTTGAGGCAAAGCTTCACATTCAGGAACTCCTTCCCTACATGTTAATTACACTGCATTATTTTCCTTTCACTTGTATATACATCATTTTTCTTGCAATTTTCAGGAACTATTTGCAGTTGTCAGTGGATTAAACTTCTTGAAGCTAAAGGATATGAAAGATATTTTCTGCCTTTGGTCACAATCAAAACATTTCACCTAAGTGAGCTTTGTTTAGGCTGGGCAGGTGACTGCCTTTCAGATGTGGCCAAAAGTTTAGAAAGTCAGTGGCCAGAGGAAGCAGCCAGTGCTTAATGAAAATTTAGAGTTTGTATGGGTTTTGTCTGGGCTATTTCTTTTTCCTTGACGGCAGAGACAAGGATGTGCAATGATGCAGCATCGAATGAAGCATAGCAGAGAAGACACTGAGACTGGATGCAGGAACAGAAGGAGATTTTCTTTCTTCAGTGGTACCTGATAGGATCTATTTTTACATAGAAATGTCACCTGACGGAACTCAGGGGAGAGGATATCCACGTAGTCTAAATGCAGCTAGAAAGAGGGAGCTGAAGGCGTGAGAAAAGAGGAGAAGCAGTCGAGGTAGTGTGAATGCACAGCTGTATTTAAAAATAGCAGTTGGAAGGAAGGAGTCCTTGAGGAAGACGACTGTGGATGCGTGTGGCTAAAACCACAGTGTAAAGACAAGCACTAATTGGCGGTGGGGAAATCATATGAAAGACAGACTTGTTATGATGGAGAACTTGGGAGAAAAAGTCTGAAACAGATGACAGCAAAGCAGAAAAATGGCACCAGAAAAAAAGGATGGCAAGGTGGAGACTTGAGGCTGACGAGGTACAAGTATGCTATTAAGGAGCTAGGGGGAGAGCATAGTTAAAAGGTGGTTGGACTGCAGCTGGGGAAAAATAAAACAAAACAAAAACAACAGAAAACAAAAGGAAACAACATGAAGATCTGCAATCCCTAACAGTATGAGGAATAGACAGATGTCTGTGTCTGAACACTCCCTTTCTTTAAGTGGAGAGAAAGATCTGTCAGCAGAACACAGCTAGAAGAAAGAGCAATGTTTTCTTTTCTAGGACAAAGAAATACCATATTGCCATAAAGCCAAAAAGGTCCTGAAGAAGAATCTCGAGACAAAGATCTCAGCATCGGTGTTGGAACAGAACAAAGATTAATGTGCCAAGCCGGAGAAAATCTCTCCTAAAAGCTGTGGCTGTTGTGTTATCAGTATGATTATTTTGATCCCTAAGAAGAAAAGTGAGAGAATGACAAGCAAATGAAGATCTACAAACAACTATGAAGAACTTAGGGTCATAACCTCTTAATATCTACATTTATCGTACATCATATTGATACCATACAACAGCCATGTCTGTACTGGTAAATTAAATAGTGCTAGGAAGCATTCCCAGGACCTGAAAAATGTTTGTACCTACTGTTATCTGTTCCTGGCATAGTATTGGGTTATATCTGCTGGAACTCACCTGAACTATTCCCAGTAAAGTTTGAAAGTTATCTTGGGATTATTCTGGATAGGCAGTTTGGAAGCAACTGCCATGCTCTGAAGGGTGAGAGAATTTAAGAGCATGGCACCTTTCTGTGCCAGTTGGCCTCAGCAGTCTTGGCATGTTTATTTTGCTTGCAGAAATACAGAAGTAAATGGCTCCCTTCAGTGGATGCAGTTTTTGGAAACTTAGGATACTGACTGTTGTGGGTGCAAGTTGTGACTGTCAGTAAACAGGATTTATTAAAAAGGTTACTGAACTGAGACGTGGAAATGCTCTCCCAGATTTCCTCATAATTTAGCATGAAGACATTATAGAAGAGCTAGTTAGAGAATATAAGCTTGGCTGAAGCATGAATTTGTTTTTATATACATTAATACAATCATAAGCAAAAGTAGGTCCATAAATAGGCTCTTTCTTACAGAAGAGCAAGTTGTGAAGTTAAGGAAGCAAGTTGGTGAGATCTGTAGGTAGTTTAAGTTGGCTGGACTAAATAGCCTTGACATTTAAAAGTAGAGAAAATACTTTAAAAGTATATACTTAAATGTGTCAAAACAAGGGGAAGCTCCAGACTGAAGTAGGTAAGTAATGTGCCCCCTAACAAGATAAATACATATCTAGGATGGAACAGGGGTAAGGTGAAGACAGTGGAGGTGTCGAAGTTTTGTAGTGATTGTAATGTACAAAATGAAATTTAATGTGCTGCACTTTATATAACTCCGGGTCTAAAGTCAAGAAAAATTCACACTAGAACAGGTGCAGAAGGAAGAGCATTTCTGAGAGCCTGTATTGTAGCAGAATAGACTAGAAAAGTGAAAACCAAGACATGCTAAGCCAGAATTAATAAATGCATAAGGGAAGGAAGTGGGAGAGAGGAAAGCTAGTTAATTAACCTGAACAGTGCTGACACTTTTACAAACTTAAGAATAACAATTTTCTGTTCTAGCAGAAAGCAGTCAGTAGATTCTGAAACTAAGTTAGATCATCCACGTTTCTAGAGGAGAAGCATACGCCTCTGTTGGCATTTTCTAAATGGGATCTGTTCTTAACCAGAAACACAGGCAGTGTTTTCTGAGGAACTTCAGGGATACACAAGAGAAGTTGCACTTTCTCTTCAAATATTGGAGCTTCTGAAGAGCCAAATACAACATCTTTGGAACAGACTGTGCAGGATATTTCAGTGGTTCTCCTCCAGCATATCATCATCCTCTCACCACGTATCCTGCTCTCACAGATCCTTCCTGCTTCAGATCTGCCATTTAGATTTGCTCTGCATTGAGTGAGTTTTGTATGGGCTGATCGTGGTCTTGCCATCACAGGTGCTGTGCTGGTGGTGTCCCGAATGACATCAGGTGTTCAGCTGCTTTGGGAAATCAAGCCCACACAGCAAGTTTATCTGAAAGAGCTTATCTCTGAGCAATGTAAGTTGTGTCTGACTGTATCAAAGCGATGCATTAGATTTTTCATGCTGTGGTGTGTTACTGGAGCAGAATTTCATGGACAGCATTCAAAACATCCATCAGTGTGATGTTGTGAAATGTTTTGCTTATATGTGGCTGAACATTAATGTGAGGTGATAATAATAACCCCAAATTGTGATGGAAATTAATTTGAATGTCTTTTCTGTTTCTGTTGGCCTTTACATGTTTCTATAAATACCGTATAGTTGAATGAATACCAGACTGATGAATGTGGAAGCCTGCCTGTCAGTATTTCAAAGGGAAAGCTTTCAAATATAAATAGCCTTTAAAATATAAATAGTGAAATCTCCGTACTGTATTTATCACTGACCACTTTCTCTTTCCTTTCATTGAGTCTCCCATTTTATTTTTAGTGATGCTTACTTAAAATAGTTTCTCAGCTTTCCTGTTGGCGATTAGAAGGCCACTCTGGAATCCAAGCAATTTTAAAGCCAGATGGTGAATGTGGAAAGTGTTCCTTGCTGGAGCAGTGAGAGTTTGAAATCTTGTCTGTCCTTCTTTACTGAAGCATTGGTGTAAAGCGAAACACATTTCATCTCAGCTTTTTCCATTTGGTTGATTTCACATATTCACATATTCTTGAGTTGGTTTCGGAATGTGATTCCAGCATTGTTCAAGACCTCTGTTTCTTTTTATGTTGACGCTATTCCCTTGCATATGTTTATAGCTATGGTTTTAGTTGACTTGTTAAAGTCAATAGTCTTCACAAATTTCTCTGTGTTGGCAGCTGCCACGTTATTTATTTATTTTTTTGGTTGGAATTCCATGAATTCTGGAGATCACCTCAGATGCACGTGAAGTAACCTGAAACGGTTAAAGTTTTGTTGGTTTGTGGGCTTTAGTTTCTTACAACTGCAACCTGCTGCCTACTTACCACTTGTGTTGTTACTTCTTTTTCCTCTTCTTTTTGTGCAATAATATATACATAATTTTAAAGCAGGGTTCAATCTAGCATTAACCACGCTGCTGTTTGGTAGGGTTTGCAGGCCCAAGCTGATCTTCCATCATTACTTGTCTGAAGGGACAGCTAATGCATCACTTGGTTCTTTTCTCCTCAGTTCAGGTTGAAGAAAGGTAAGTCTCATCAAGTACCAGCTGCTTTAAGCATCACGGCTTGCACTGAAGTTGCCTTGTTCCATAATTGTGCATCCCTACTCATCCTTCAGTACCTACCCAAGTGGGTGGGAACGTGGTCACCAAGGCATCCTCGTGGCAAGCAAGAGAAAGGGAGAAGAAAGTGAAGAGATAATGGGATTTAAGGCTGGCAAGAGAAACTTGAAAACCTACTAGAATCTCTCCTTTGCATTTACAGCCCTTGAAAACACCAACTGCCCATCCCAGCTTCTTAAGAAGTGCTGGGATTTGGCATAACCTGCAGGCGACAGGCTGACCAACACTTCTGCTGCAGAACCTCTGAGATACAACTGGCCCACCTGTTTAAGAACTAGCTCTAGCAGGACTAGATGAAATAATTGCATGGCAGCTTCACACAGAAGCGATGTTCACCAGAGAGCAGAGTGTTCAGCCTGGTAGCTGGGCGTGAGGATCCACCCTGGAGTGATCCCAAAGAGGGTCATTTGGGGGGCCCTGGAGCACAGTGGTGCCAAAGTTTTGGTTTCTTGTGGTGTTTGTGGAGTCCCAAGAGCAGGGATCTGGGAGCTAAAAGTCATTAGGATGAGAGATGACATTCCTGTCTCTTACTGAGTCTGTGCTACTGTAGTCACCCCATGAGACCACTCACGCCTTGGATTCCTTGCATGTGTAGGGAGACAAGGGAAGGAGCAGGAGTGTGCTCTGCAGCTGTGCTTGAGATGTCCAGGATGCGCTGCCTTTAGTCAATTAGGAAATCCCTGAAACAGCCAGCTGCTGCTCGTGGACTAAAGCTCTTTTCCTTTCCTTGTTGCGGGGGGAGGTTTTTTCCTGCCAGCACGCTGTCATAAAGATGCTTCAACTTTACATCTGAGCAGCTTGCTAATGCATCCTAGTAATGACAGGTAAAATGGTCTGTGTTCATGTGGCTCCTAGACTTTGGGGAATCATAGAATCATTTAATCATTGATCTTTATATTTATGCTTCAAGGCATGCTAGCATCTGCAAGCTTTTTGTTAGTTTTAAATGCGATTTGTGTAGTTTTATTTTTATACAGTGCCTTGGGATGCTTACTGTAGAAAGCTCTTAAAATAGGTATAGCTTAATGTGCTGTTCAGACTTCTCATTAATCTGCTTGTCTTCACTCTTACCCAGAGGTAAAATACAAAGCCTACGAAGTGAGGAGTCTGGAATAAAATGATAGAAAAAGGGGCTCTGAAATAAAGACATTTAGCACAGAGGACTCAGACTAGTGGTGGAGGAAACAGAACAGGATGTTCAGAAAGTCCAAGCCCTTTGGCATGAATTAAGGAGCTTGGAACATAAGCAGGGCTACAGTGAATTTGTGAAACAATGTTTGTCTTCCTAAACTGAATGCTGGAAAGCATCCACTTCACACTTCTCCTTTGCCAGCGCCCTGATATCTATTGTAGCACTCATCTTCTGGCTTCTTTATTTTCAGAGAAACATTTGACTTTGTGTTTAGAAGTTATTTGTGCTTCCCGCTTTTCTTCTGGTATTAATACGATCTCCTTGTGGCTCTGGAACTAAAATTTGGAGTCCCGGTCTTTGTCCCTGCTGCACTGCGCTGTATCTGGGGTTTGTGTTTAGCTGCAGCCATGGACGTGAGAGGCTCCGCTTCCACTGTGCTTCACGAGGGCTTTGTCTGCATCGGTCAGTCAGCAGGGACAGGGCTTGTATTTGGGTATTGTATTATGATTGCCCATATCGTTTAATTTCTAGCACACCCCATGACAAGGTTTTGGCCTGTGCCAACAAGGACGTTCCCAGATGGCACCTGTGGTGTGACTGAGGGGGAAGGAGGCTGAGGAAGGCCTTACTGAAAAGGTAACTGTGTTTTGGAGGGCGAAGGAGTTCAGGCGCATGGCATTGAGCTGGCTGGATCCCCTGAACATCTGGGTCCTGGTGCCTGCTATGTACTAGACCAGTCTCTCTCAGGCTTAGCGTTTGAGGAGGATGCTGCAATGCAAGCTTCGGCTTCCTCACCGCATTGCTGGCGCTGTTAGCAGCAGTGTCGAGCCGCCACCGCCTCCTCCTCCCCGTGGGCCATCTGCTGAGGCTTACAGCACCGCTTACGTAGCACCAACATCTTTTTGCTTTGGATAAGAGTTAGAACAGGGGCGCAGCACAAACTTTGTGTCAAGCTTGGGTGAGTTTTCCAGAGCGGGGTCTTCCATAATGCAGCTAACTTGCAGGCAGAGATGCAGCAGTGGCTCACAAGGCCAGTGTTGTCACAGGCCCAAAGCAGCAACTAAGATAAATAATTACTGCTGGCTGTGGTGTGTATGTGTTTACTTATCACACAGGGACGCAGTTAATTGCACATACAGATGATACGTTTGTTTGCACACATGGATCTTTTTGAACCTCACACCCATAGGTTCATTTTTCAGGTTTGGACGGGAACGCTGTATGGGAAAATAGGTGTTGTTTACTTGTCTCTGTGGGATTGCCAGTCTGTGAAGACCTCAGCACTGCAGATGCTTTGGCTGAGCATGTTCTTCCAAAAATTGCTTGTATAGGCTATACCTTTACATGCGATACTTGTTACAGTCCTGTGTTGCTCTCTCTTTGTTTTCTGTTGTCTCCGTTCATAGCTGGAAACACATAAGTTATCTAAACCGAGGTCTCCCTCAGTCAGTATTGAAAATGTGTTTTCATTAGTAGTACATGGCGTGCTACTGGAGTGCACATCACTAGTAGCTGTAGGCTGTTGTCCGGAAAATTATAGGATTGGTTGCACAGTGAACACGTATTTAGTATCAAGATTTAAGCTCCTGAGCTGGTTTTTGGTGCCTCTGGAGCAGCGTTGTAGGAACTCCTGCCGAGTCACTGGACGAACCAGTACAGCTCTTCTTCGCCATGGTGCTTTCTGTCCAGTGCTGCTGTTGTGGGGATTAGAGATGCTGAGCAAAAGGGATTTTGTTGTGTCAGTGCTAGGTGAAATGATGGTCTGGTGAGCGCTTTATTTGAGGCCACAGTGGCAACAGTCATGCAGAAATGAAAAGGAAGAGCTTCAGAGAGGTGCAGAGCCAGGTATATATAAACCACGTTCTCAGTCGTTGCCAGTTTATGTTCTGCTCTCAGTATTTATTAGCTGAAGAGATGAAAAGTCAATCTGGAAGGGATTGTGCTGACTACAAGTTTCTGTAGCCCTTGGTGGTGCCAGCTGCAAAAATAGGCGAATCTGGCTGCAGAGGCAGGGCGTGATTGGGCAGCTCCAGTGCAACTGCTGCCCCGCGGGGCTTCGGGAGGTTTTGGCTGGCAGCCGTGAAATGCGTCTCCCGGGGGAGGACAGTGTTGCAAACAAACCTTGCCCTTCCCTATCAGTGAATTCCTTTGGTAGTAGGCTGGCACCCGAACATCCAAACATACTCATGACAGAGATGCAGCGAGTTTCTTTTTTTTTTTTTTTGCACCCCCCCGTCTTTGAGATGGGGACGGGGTTTTCGCATTGTTTTCGTTGATCCGTATCTCCTGTATGACTCTTCAGAAGGTCTCATTATAGCAGCCACTCATTAGTGGTGGCAGTGTACCTGGCTGAAGGCCCGGTAAAAACACATTTCTCAATTTCACTCTCTTACGTGGCCTAAACCAAATACTCACGGCTTCCCATTGACTTAAGTGGCTGTTGGTTGGATCAAGCCGCTCAGCTGTAGGAAATGGAGCACTGGGGGAGTAGCTCCTATTTTTCCTTTTGAGCTTAGTTTTCTTAGCAGAAGAACTGAAAGGCCCCCTGCACCTCCACCCAAAAGAGCAGCTTTGAAACAGGCTACGTGTTTACAAATGTGAAGAGATCAGCGTTAGAGGTAATAACCCTTTAAATTCTTTATGAATGCTTTGGAGCACTCCAAGAATAAGAAATCTCAATAAGAGCCAGTCTCTCCTGCAGGCAGAAAGTGGACCACAGCACATGCAGACAGACCAGTGCCAGCTCACACAAGCTATAATGACACTTAAACTGTTGCTGAAGTAAGTATCCAGGTCAGTGGGTAGGTCTCCCCGTGCCATACCAAAGCTCGTGCTGCTGTATGACCTCCTCCTTTCGTACCTCCTGTAACAAGGTTAAAGTCAGCGCTGCTTTGCCTACCTGGCTCCTTCCTGAGTACAGGGGACAAATGGTCAGTGAAACCCTGAGCACACAGAAAGCGACGAGAGATTCATACTCATCTCATTGCAATGATTTTGGGGCTTTTCTGTGCTTCCCTGCAGGACAAATTACTGTGTTGCCTCAGTTTCATTAGTGTTGTTCAAACAGCAGTTTTTCAGTCCATTCCCTTAGACAAGTGCCAAAAATCACAGATGTGGAAATGGTGGACACTGTGATTTTTCACAGTGCTCATGACAAAAAGGCAGTTGGCTTCGGAGATCAGAGGCATCTTTAAATAAGAAAAAGCTCTTTAAGTGTATGCTTTTTTGTAAAGGCAATTTCTCATTCAGAAGACCGCAGTCAAGTGCAAGTACCCCCAGCTGGAGCCCTCATTCCTCTGCTGCAGTGTGGTCTTGCTCCTGGTTGGAGTTGATGGGCTTGCTTGAGCCACTTCAGCTCATTGCCCGGGGTTTTCATCAGCTTCCGAATTCTATTTGTTTTCTGGAGTTTGTTCTCTTAAAAATATGGTAGACATCAGTAGAAAAACAACTGAAATAAGAAATATTTGGTTTGTTTTCCTTTTTGATACTGTATAAAAAAATAAAGGACATTTATTATTATATTCAGAAAAATACTCTGCATTATAAGTACTCTGCAGGAAGGGAAGGGCCATGAGCTGAAAACACAATTTACAGTACAATTCCGTGTATGCTGTCAGGGAATCATTCCAGTGCAGCCCAGCAATGGCACAGAGATTTCGGGGATTATGTTCAGATTAAATGTCAGCAAGAGTGGAGCCTTGGCAGGGGGCCAGGAAGGTCATATGAGGCAAGTCCCAAACTTTTACACTTAAATAAAACTCTGTTCTACTTAATACCCGTAATATGCTGCAAATCTTAACACAGCTAGTAACTTCAGTTAAGAAATCGCATCATAACTTGATATGTTTTGTTTTGTTTTTTAATTTAGTTTGGGAACTTTTTCCAGTTTATTGGTATTTAAGACATTGTCAGCAATTTTGTTTGGGTGTTGTGCATGTACTGTAGAGCTCTTTTTCTATGTAGCATGACATAAAGAAACGTTAGTCCAAAACTGCCACAGCTCTTTAAAATTTTCATTTTTAAATTTACACGTAAGTGGAATGATAATCTGCTAATACTTGCACAGGCATTATTACTACACAGAAACATCCCTGTTATTTGTAAAATGGAAGTCGAATTGCTAGAGCTCCATGGTATTAAAAGGAGAATACTTTATTATTGAGGGGGAATGAAAAAAATAGGTACAAATTATATAGTTGGGAATTGTTTTTTCTTTTTATTTGTCTGTGGTTGTTCTGTTCCATTCCAAAATACCTGTGGAATTTTGAAGGAATATGCTGACAGTCTTGTACGGCATTAAGAGTGGCTTATTTTGGTTTAATTTGATCCTCTTTTGCAACAGATTGATTTTTAACTACAACAGGGCACTCTTACTCTGGGGGATATCTGCCCATGGAGTTGCAGTACCTTAGCTACACCCCTTGAAATGAATACTCTTTTTAATCGACTTGCCATCTCTGAAAAAAATGAAACCGTTTTAAAGTTAACATACTGAATCCTTTTAGTGCTCTAAATGTGATCCTCCCACTACATACAATTATGAATACAGGATGGTTTTTATGCCTCTTTTCCCTTGCTCCGTGGCACTGAATTCTGCAGTATGGTGAGCACTTCATGCTCTTCAGGTGTTACCAAGAGCATTTTAAAGAGACTTCCTTGGATGTGCCCAACATACTGAATCAAATCACAGCTGTTGGATTTGGTTTTGCCAGTGAGCTTCAATATATGCTGCATTACTCCAAAATGGCCTCATATAAATAAACAGGAGCAAAACTTGGAGCCAAAGCAGCAGACTGTGGATTCAGGATTCCAGCTTTCATTTCTAATGGTATATACCCCATATTTGTAAATCTATTTTTAGGTACACTGTATACACACAAATACATGTTAATATACACATGTATGTATGTATAAATGTGTATGTATTTGTGCACTGAAGTTTTATTTTCCCTTTCCTCCTCTGTCTTTTCCCACCTTCCCTGCTGCAGTGAGACACAAGAGAAGGAGGAGGAGGGAAAAAAAAAACCACAGTTCTTTTTGCTGACTAGGTCCAACTTTGGCATAGGAGGGTCTACAAACTGATCTGAAGTTTATTAAGAAAGGAAACTGGGAGATAACAATTCCAGCTGTTATCAGAAAGGGTCCTAGTGATAACTGTGGGGTCAGAAATCAGACTAAGAAGTGCTGCAGTCCGTGGCTGGCTGCGGTAGCAGGGCAGCAGGCTGGGTGACCAGGGGTCCTGAAGCAGAGGTGCTGCTGAGTGTGGGGGTTAAAGCAGGTCCAATCGTTTCGTTGGCTATGAAGAATACAGGATGCAAGCCTGGAAATTTCAACACTTCTTTTAAGGGCAGATATAAAAACTTGTAACTTACAAATGAGTCCTTTAGGATAATGAATAAGGTAAATTGATAAATAAGTTTAATAAACACCTTATGTCCTACTGTTTATTTACTCTGAATTAGGAAATAAATAGGAGTTTTCTGTTACTTTTATTAGATCTTAATTTAAAGTACTGTCAGTGAAGCTGAACCGCCCTACAGCCTGAGACTTAGAGTAATAAATCAAACCTTATTTAGTCATTTGAAGGTAATGTGACAGCAAATAGCCCGTTAGCATGTTATTTTTTTACTATAAAATATGCAAATACATAAATGATCATACTTCTGTCTAGGTAATATTTAAAAAACACGACTCAGAGTGTTTCTCTTATAAATTGACTTTCATAACAGCAGTCTCACATCTGCAGAATGTTTTTTCAGAACCCTCCCTCTGCTTCACGACAAAATGTGCATTCAGCTTGGGAATATGTTCATAGTGAATCTTCATTTATCTTCCTAAGAAACATTTCTATATTCTCTTAGGCTTCAATTTGTTTAAGATAGTTACTTCATGACTTGCTGGGCTCTTGTTTGTTTGAGTGCCTCTAACTGGATGGTGGCTACGGTGCTGCCGAGTTCTGCAGTTTACCTCAGCTGTGTTGTTTATGATGGGTGCAGTTAGAGCCCCTTTTTTTCCCACCTTTCACACCATTTCCATGACAGCCTTCTGTGGATGTTTGTGCCCGTGATGCACATGAGGACCGTGGGGTATGAGATCTGCATCAGTGTGCACGGTGGGTGCAGGAGACCCCCGTGTGCTGACCACCAAGCTGGGAATGATACAGTTAAGCCTATGAAGATGGAAGAATTAAATTCCATTTAACTCTGCAGTTCTGGCTGTGCTGTCTTCAGGGTTTCTCTTTACAAAACCACGTAGCATTATTAAGCACCAATTTGCTGGGTAAAATAAGCAGGTGTGCTTTGGCTGTAAGCAAGGGATTGTAGCCTGAAATGTTGTTTCAGATGCTTCATGAGTCAGGCCGTTCATGATTGCAGTGACGAGATTATTCATGGTAGGCTCCTCGATGTGACAATGGCCCTTTGTTTTAAGGCAGCATTGCATATGTATTACACTTCCGATTTGCAGATTGCTCCTCTGCTAGGAAACAGCACTGCAGCAGGGAACAAAAAGTGAAGGTCAGTCTGCTAAATTCAGGATGTTACTCAGTGCTGGAAATAATTGGGAAGGTTCATAGTCGAATTAAAAGCTTTAATCATGACTTTCATTGAAATGATACTGCTTCCTATTGTTCCTGAGGTTGTTTTTTGTTTTGTTTTTAGGATTTTGTTTGTGTGCAGGGCTTTTTTTCCTTACTCTCTCTCTGCTGATTAGAACTGGGTAAATCTGGGTAAATCCTGCTAAGAGCATTTCATTATTCATGACCATCCAGGAGTCGTTCTCTCGTGGTAGTGGTGGTCCTTTATGTGCACATAATTTTGCTTAAGGAGAGGAAGAAAAAAACAGCATTTATCCAGGATTTGGATTCAATTTCGACAATTACTTGTAACTTTATTGTTTTCAAATAAACTGATGCTTGTTTCCATGAAATAACTGCTCTCAAGTCCCTATGTTTTGAATCAGTTTCGAGGTGGTTATCTCCTGCTGGAATGTGGTTACTCTTTGCAGCACAACCATGGTTGGTGTGTTTCAAGCTCTGGTAATGCTTTCTGTGTTCATGTGGTTAGGATTTGTCCCCTGTACAAACCGTCAGTCCAGCTGCAAGCGGAGCAAGGTGAGCCCCAGACCTTTCCCTTGAGGGGAGCCCCCCTGACTGATCTTTCTGCCTTGTAGGCAGAACCTGATGAGCATCCATCCCTCCCGGGCATGAGCTGGCACACGATTTTGTGAGGAGGCCAGGTCGTCCATCAGGTCGGTGACGATAGCTGGATGCAGTGCTCCCCTTTCCCTGGGGAATAAGCACCACTTGCTGCAGCAGAAGGCTGACATAACCACGTTTCTTGTGGAGGGCGTCAGCAGCTTGTAAGGAGAACACAGAGCAAACTCCGTTCCTGAAAAGCACGTCTGCAGCTGAAGCCGTCCTTTTGTTTCTAGTTCTTTGTTGCCAGATTTTACCCTTGGAACTCGGAGGTTTCCATATGTTTTTGTTTGAAGCCATGCTGTTCTGTGTAAGGTGAACAAGGCTCAAAATAAACTCAGTGCAGACGCTGCAGGAGCTCTGTACTATTTTTTTTCCAATTAAATATTGCTTAATATATTCCAAAGGAAAAGATTGTTTAGGTTATCTGGTTTTAGCTATGAATTTTCAGCCCAAATACAAATCTGATTTCCAGGTAATTTTGTTCCAAATTAGCTTAATATTTACGCACTTACTTTCAGTGATAAAAGAAGCAGCTAATTGTTTGACAGGAAGAATAAAGCATTTGACTCTCCTGGATTGTGTGAGGCGTTATGACATTTCTTTTGAATGTGCAGCATTCAAATTACACATCAGTAAAGTAATACTGCATTATGCTATCTGCACTTGTACAAGCAATTTCATAATCTTAGTAAAAATATACAATGATCTGAAGGCTGCTTGCTTGTATATATTGTAGTTCTGTATAACACTACACAAATTCTCATCTATAGTTATTACATTTTTTGCATCCTACAGTAAGTAATAGACCATTGTTACTCTTGACATCAAATACAAAATTTGTGGTTTTTAATTATTTTTTTTACTGTGCATACTGTGAGATTTGGTGATCTCCAAAAGCATTCAGATAGCAGCTGGCAAAAATGCTTTCACTGTCATCATAGAGATAATCAAATTGAGTATACTGAAACAGCAATAAACTTTGAGAATCGTTCACTTTAAAATGAGATTAAGTTGGAATGGGACTTTTTAATATAGTTTGACCTAAAAAGTTATGAGGTTAGTGGTTATGGATTACTATCTTTTCACATCCAGGTCAGGGCTATTTAAATTGCAGACTTCCTTCTAGATTTGGACCATGAGTATTTTTGACCTGCCTATGACTATGTGAAGTTTCTCAGATGTTGTTAGAAACATGGTACTTCTTGCTGATTTTCCACCATCTTGGAGAGCAAATTCACCATGTCTATTTGTCAAGGTTGTGTATGGCTCCTAGATATCCATGAACAGGCAGATCCAGTGCACTACAAAGAGCTGAACAAGCTTTAGTAAATGAACTGAGTAATGCACGTTAATATAGTGCTATTTTGTTACTTAGCACAAAAGATTCATTTATGAATGAAAGGCAAAAATATGTATATATTAAACTACAGGACTCTGTTCTTAGTGAACTCCTTGATATGGCATTTTTTTCTAAAAAGAAAAAGAATACATTTTTTCAGGAGAAATAATTTATATGAACACATTTCAAATCTTTGGTGTTGTGATCGGAACTTAGTGACCTAGTTTAATGGGAATGGTTTCTGTGGTATGCTTGAAGAAGGTGTAAGAATTCAGTGTTGTTTATGAGCATTATTGATGCCACAAAATATATCGGGAGTTGGCAGCACAGACTTTTGACCCTTTGTGTTCTGTTTGTAAAAGTGCAAAATGAGTAATAATTACACTGTGACTCTGATGATATGTGTAAGCTGTAAGTGTAGAGCTAGGAAGTGATCTCCTTGGCGTTGCTAAGTATCAAGTTTCAGTTGTCTTATTTCTTCTTGTCTTTTGAGAAGTCCAGATAATTCTATTGTATTTGTAATTGCAATTTTACAGCAAATACCAGATGTTAACTCTTTTCAGCAGGACCACTAACACAATTACTGCATGTTCACAGCAGGAGCAGAAATGTTGAAAATAAAATCCTCCCATTTCCAGTTTCCACAAAGCTCTTAAGGGGGATGGTCACATCAAAATACTCTCTTAAAATTGTTTGACAGTGCCATTCAAAAATGAAATTGTTTGTTATCCTGCTTGTTAGCTCAAGCATGACCAGATAATGATAATCCTTAAACATGTGATTATTAGTTGCTGATTTTATTAGTAATGCTACTATTTCATTCTCTCACTGTAGCTCTCCAAAGCAGTCTATGTATTTTATATTTCTCTTTCACTGTCATAAAGTGCTTTTTCTTTTTTAATTTCCATACGGAAAAGTATATGAAACTTAAACACACAACTTTACTAGGGAAGAATAAGAAGGAAAATAAGACAATCCAACCCTAAAAGTAAAGGACAAAAATGAAGTCTAAAATGTAAATAAACTTATTGACTGAACTTTGAAATATTTATCTAGACAAGTGTGGTAACTCTGCTCTGTGAGCACTGTAAAAAAGAAAATCTCAATTTGCCTAAGGCTGAAGCATATCGCTGCTAGAGATAAGTCATTGTTATCTGCGGAACATCCAATAACTAATAGGTAACAATCATCATCTTATTCTAAGTGGTAGTGAGTTTATTTGTATCAAACTTTGTTTCTTAACATCTTCATGAGAGATTTTTTTCTTAATGTGGAATGTAAATAAATAAAGGCACAAAACCACTACTAATAAAACTTTTTTTTGTTTACTTCTAAAAGAACTTCCTTGGTTCACAACTATAAGCATATTTTTAGCAACACTTTACCCAAAGGTGTTTTCTTCCCTTTCCCCCTTTTTTTTTGTTAACGTCCTGCAACAACTACACCTCAAGAGTGTCTTGGCTTCCTTCCTACCTTCCCGTGTATATGGCGTTATATCTTCTGTACACAGAGACATCAAAATACTCATCTGTTGGTGTTTGTTCTCAACACTTCTGGAAATTAGTCTTGCCCTGAGATAGAATTTGTCCGCTATTCCACTTAGCACTAGATAAAATAAATCTGCTTGCTTAGTTGGAATGGAAATGTATTTCCACACTTGTGAACCTCATGAACTTCTACAGAGGGGTGCAATTGCTCAGTCCTCAATTTTGCTGACACTTCCTGGATGCCTAGCATGATTGTTTGCCATTACCATAAGACTTTGCAACGCTACATTTCCCTATATGCCCCTATCTGGACAACTGACGTTGAGCAAGTGGTGGTACTGTACTTCTGTACCATACTCGTGAAATATTTAAACAAAGCCATAAACATGAAGAGAGGCTGTTCCAACTAGTTTGGCCAGGAGTCAACATTAGTAAGTTTTCTGTGTGTATAAATACTTAATCAACTGGAAATTTCGTAAGGAGTTTTTGTAGTAGTGTGAGAGCTTGGCCTTAGGGCTGGAGTAACTGACCTTCAAAACTGCAGACCTTGAAACCTCTCGGGTGGATTATCTTCTGTGTATGGCAGAGATGGCCTGAATCAAAACTTCAACTGTCAGAAGGTTTCAGAACACTGAGTAAAAGCAAATTGAATGCTGTTTTTCAACTTTTAATCTTGATTTGTTTTATTAATCTGTTGTGCTTGGACTGTTACTGGCCAGTCCATTTACTGCAGTACCAAAGAGTGCATAAGGAAAGACAGATGTCTTGGTAGGCAGAGTTACACAAACCTTTTGGAAGTGTCCTTTCATCTAGTAGTGTGGTGTCTGTGGAATACCCCCCATGTTACTTTCTTTAAATATTCCCATTTGACTCCTAACAGAGAAGGCTTATCAGCAACAAATTTGAATCCTGAGGAGTTTGATTGGTTGTTGTCTTGTGTTTTGGAATGTAACTGATGCCTTGGGTCAGCTGCCAATACACCGATGTGCAGTGATACTTGAGATGTCACTGAGTGTGTCCCATTTGGGCTCCAGCCATGGCTGTAGAAGTGTGTCTCCTGTTGGAAATAATCCCTAATGAGATTGCTGGGAAGGTGTAAGGAAGCAGGGAGTTGAGTGAAGTCATTCTGTCATTTAAACTCATATTAGTATCTTGGTGTTTTTTTGTTGTTGTTAGTGTTGTGGGTTTTTTTTCAACCTTGAGCATTTGACTTTTTTCCAACATTATAAGACTTAAATATTTCTTGAAAAGGGTACCAAATAGGCAGCAGATACATCAGCCAATAATAAATTGTCTTGGCATTCATCTTGTCTTTCAAATGATCAAAACTTAATATTTTTCCTTAGCCTTTTTTATGTGAGGATTAGCAGATGTAAAAATGTCCTTTACTTTGGTTGATGGTCTCCTCATTATAAAACTGAAGACTTCTTAGGGAGGTTCAGAGCAGTTTGCGATGCATTTCCTCTTGGATGAAAGCCAGAGGATTCCAGCATGGTCGTTCTGGCACAGTAGGTCTGTTTTATAAAAACAGGTGTCTACGTGTGTGTAATAAATCTAGTTATAATGACAAATCTGAACAGATAATTTAAAAGTGTGTTACAGTGAGCAAGAGTGGTAATTTACCGTGTCAGTAAAACAAAATATGAGAATAATTTATGCAACCTATGTAATGTACAGTAATTCTGTAATGTAATGGATCCTCTGTGTGAGACACTTCAACATTCTGTTCAAGATGTTTTTGATTAGTTGTTTGTGTATTTTCTTTTATCCCTCTCTGTCTTTCAGTTGAAATCTGCAAACCCCATTCTCCTCTTGCTCACAGTGGTATCAAACAGCCAGGTTAGCCAGCTATAGTTCATGACAACAGGTGTAAAATTAATGAGGAAACAGAGCACTGAATCATGCGGATTAAGAATATATGTAGTAAACTAAAATTATCAGCAGGGTTACATTATCAAAGAGTCACTTTGCCAAATGATGTTCCAGTCTGCTCTTAGAAATAAAGAAACCTTCTTAATTCTTCTCATATCACTTACATCAGACTGTTGCTGGTTAAATTACTAAAATTCATCAGTGTCTCAGGTATTCTAGAAACGTCTGAGAAATGGACTGGCCATTTTACTGCAGTGCATTTCATCATTAGCACTGAGACTTTTTAAATACATTTTCTTAGAAATTTTTGAGGTCTCAATCGTTACATCAGCTTAATGCTCCATAGGACTGGCGTAATTATAGGCCTGCCTTCCTCCTGATCAGGATACCCAGCCAGAACTAAGGGTAACCTTAAGGGTAATCGCTTTTTTTCACTTATTTTCAGACTGCTTTGATCACCCCAAGCTTGTTCATTATGCTTAGATTCAGCTGTAATTACATTTTGTGACCAAGAGGATGAATGAAACACGATTTACAGCATTGCAATTGCTGTTGCTTTTTCATGCGTTTTGGCTGTAGAGGTCTTTTATTATATACTGCAAATCTCTCCCAGGTGAAAGTAATAAAGATGGCATGAAGAAAACCATGATGCTGATGACCATGCTTATAGAGTTGTGTGATAATCCATTCTAAATCAAATGATGATGTTAAATAAACAAACACCTACTGCAAAGAAAAAAAGCTCTGGGACGTCTACACTACCCACTCAGTAATACTGCATTTCCCTCAATTGCCATATGTGTAATTTGAAAATAATTGCACCTAAATCAGCGAAACTGTATTACAGCTCTAGAAAAGACAGGAATTAACTCATGCTAGTTGGTTACTGGAGACCTGCAAAAAATGCCACTGCACACTGTGAAGGCACAGCATATTGTAGTCTCACCATAACTGGCATAAATAGTTAAGAAACTGAAATGAACGGCAAACATATATAGCAGCGAGTTACAGAGCTGATCAGGAGGAGCAGTGTGAATCAGGTTCTTGCACTGTGAGCTGTGGGGTTGCCAGTTTTTACATGTATGTGGGGGAGAGTTCTGAGAACAGGCTCCAGTTTGAAATAAAGGCTAGCATAGGGGTCGTCTTTGATGGGTCCATCATTCACAACCAATAACAAATGTATATTTAGACAAGCAGGTACTTGTCATAGCTTTTATATGTGCTTTCTTGCATGGGGTGATTAAAACTTTTATATAAAATGTGAAAAACAATGTACAAGTTTTTTTTTTTTACGTATTCTTGTTTCTTGTGAAACATAAAACTTAGAATTACCAAGATATAAACCTCTTGTAACATTTTTTCTTGCAGAATTAATGTTAAGCCCTGTAGTCACTACCAAGTCAATGTGTAGAATAATAAACAAAAAAATCCCCCAAGCCTTCTGTTTACCATTTCTGTGCTCAGAAAATTCTGAGTCTCTTTCAGCCAATGTATTATGTGCCCAGCATTTCCACCGCTGAAGTAGGAGATTGATTTGTTGTGTGAAAGTTGATGATACTAATTAATTTACCTGAGCTGCTTTCCTGAGTTTCTGCATAGTAGGCATGGCGGGGCTGTTGACTGGGGTGGGTGACCCAGCTTCTGGAGGCAAACCCCTGAATTTGTTACAGTAAATCTCAACAGCCTGCACAGGGCCCTTCTGAACTGTGTGCAGTATGCCGTGGATTCTTGTTGTATCTCTGACCTTATTTGAATAAAAACGTGGAGGCTTTACGCTTACAGATGGAAAATGAGTGGAACAATTGGACCGGAGTTTAATTAATTGTTCCAACACCAGCTTTCAAATGAAGTTGGATTGAAATCACCATGCTTTTGATTTAGAATTGGAGGACGTTTTTAGACACAAAAATTAAACAGAAGCAGAAGATCGAAAGTTACCATCTGGTTCATGGAGAACAATCCTATGCTTTGGGCAACGCACAGTGCATGCACTCTCCGTAGTACTCTGATCAATGTTAAAAAGTAGTTTATAACCATGTATTAATGTGTTACACTTGCATGCACACAGCCTCTAGGCTGCAGGTGCAGGCCATCCGTGAAACACTGGCACATCAGGTGAATACGACAGGCTGGATTCAGGCAGGAACAAAGCAAGTTTTTCTGAAGATAATTCCAATTTTCAGAAAGAATTGCACCAGGCTTTGTCACTGTAAACTAGATGCACTATTAGCCAAGACCCTTCACAGCAGCCTTGCCCTATGATTTTATTTATTTATTTATTATTATTATTATTAATGAGACAATCTTTTTTTTTGTACCAAGAGGAAAAGAAGCTAATTAAGTCCTCTACAAATACATGTGGAATATGCCATAAATAAAATCTGTATGAGTGCTACTTAAGGTTGTAGTATTCATCTCTCAGCCTCAGAAGAAAATTCCAATTATAATCCCAGCATGATGAGTGATTTGTTATGTGTGCAGTGTGGATAGCGTGATAGTTTACCTTCTGTTGATATATTGGTAATTTACTGAATAGTGGCGTGAAATACTGATTTGTTTTATGGCTGGGACATACTATAGCTGTAATGCTGCGTTTTCTCCAGACTGAAGTGGTTTGGATGCCTTCTGTGTTTTATCAGGGTCTAGTGCTATGTTTAAATGTGTTTTACCTTACAGATTTATCAGCTTTTCATAACCATTTCTGAGTTGTGTGAAATACTCTGCCATCCCAAATCATTCAGCCTGTGTTACAGTCCCGCAGACACCACGTCCTGACAGCTGCCTGTCCTGCGTGATCATCTGCGCTTTCATTCTCTTACGGAAAGTGTAATTAGAGAACAATGATTTAGCTTTTGGGTTGACATAATCTTCAAACTTACTGCCATATTATTCTCTTTTTATCTGCTGCTGTCATCTTATCCAAGTATTATACGTACCTCTTATTTCTCTCCAGTTCACCTGCCAGCTCTCCGAGGTGGAATATTGTGACCATTAGCAATATGAAAACTTCTCATCTAGGAGTGAAGAGTAAGAGTTATTTCTTGTAGTCAACCTAGTGTGGGAATTCAGAGAGGCAGAATGTAATCAATTATCGAGCTTGAATTTTGGCCAAGGCAGTATTAGACTAGGAGTTAGTTTATGAATTTCTTTCATCCCTGCGATGATAGGAGGAGCAGGAGGGAGACATGAGAGTGGGATTTTGTGCTAGCACAAAGAGTTTGGACTCGTACTGTGGCAGCACATTTTGGTTGTTACCACCCTGAGCTGCGCTGCTTCATGTGTCTGTGGCAGGAGGGTGGGGGTAGAAATGATAGCACAGATTCAAACCTAATTATTTTCAGGATAAAAGTGGTTAATTAGACATAAATCAGCCTCACAAAAACAACCAGAGCATGAAGGAGCTACAGTGCATGCCCTCTGCCTTTCATAGGCCGTTTCCAATTCACTTGGTGCTTTGTGTTGTTTTTTCTGAAGCAATTCTTTTCACTTTATGTGCATCAACACACGTTTTGTCATAATTTGTTGATGGCAACTTTGGGGCCAGATCTAGCAAGTCTCTAGTAGACTGTTTAGCAACTAGATCCAGTGTGAATCAGGTAGTTGCAGTACAAGCGATTTTATATTTCTGATTCCCCTGTTGTCTCTAGAGCTAACTTTTGTAGGGAAGAAACAGATATCAGTGACAAGTATTAAGACTGAATGCAGGCAGAATTGAGGGGGGGAGAAGCTGTGTATCCACTGGGGCCACTCTTGTGCCACATTTCTGGGAGCTTAGGCAGGCAGCGCCAGTGGGAGTAGCTTTACGCACCAGCGAAAGGAGACTGGGGAGCAGAAGATGTGTCTTAGACAAATACATCTCTTTGGGTGCTGCAGAAATGAAGTTACTGTCGTGTTCCTTTTCACCACCGAAATACTCCAAATGTCATCTGTTAATTTACATTAAAATCATGGAGGGAAGTGATGTAGGAAGATTATTCAGGGTCCTAACTTTTCTGAATCTCTCGTTTTTATGCATTTGTCTTCTGAGATGCATAGTATGTGAAGTCTCAATATGTTTCTGTTCTTAAACACTAAGAAAAATAATTCAGAGAGAATTAGATCTGTTTTTCTTCCGTCTCTAAGGGAATGCTTGTATTCTGAAAAGGTTGCAGCAGCACTGCGCCATGTAATGGTTCTGCCGTCCTTGTGAAACGAGATGTACTTTGTCCTTTTAAAATTAGAACTACTTAAGAGATGCCGCAATTATTGTGAAATTGCAAATCATCTTTCTCCTGAGAGGAGGTGATTTTCTTCGCTGAAGGAAAGTTGGAATTAATAAGTGCATAATCGATGAAAATAGTCATAATGTCATAATGGGCATTGAAGTTTGTATCTGCAGGAATAAATGATGATGGACAGGACAGGAACAAAAGGGGGTCAAACTTTGCAGCCAACATTCTATTTCTGTTGTCTTTAGGCTGAATTGTTGTATAACGGGGTAGCTGTGTAAGGTGTGTTTCACTGCTTAAAAGAGAAGAAATAAATGACATAGAAAGTGAACTGAAGATTGGAGAGGAAAAAGACAAAGAACAGAGAGACGTTATAATCAGTAGTTAATGTTTTAAATTAATATATTTCTATGTCTATTTCTAAGTATAATTTTTGGGAAGTACCTTGAGCCTACAGTCACAGAAGTCTTCTGCCCTTCTGCTCGTGTCACTGGTGTAGTTACATGAATAGTTGCTTGTTGAGCAACCAGTGCAAGAAAGGTAAAGGATCGGCCAACCCTTGCTATTCCGTTCTGGCTGTTGCTCAAAAATCACTGCAGGAATCAGCGGAAACTTCCAGGTTCCTCCTGCGTTGAGGCTGAGCACTTGTCTGCCAGAGAGGACAGCAGCTGAGGACCTCTGCTGGGTGGCTGGAGGTGTCCTGGCACTGACAGCAGTGGGCTCCAGCAAGGTTCAGGTAGCATGGGTGTGCAGTGGTTAAGGAGGGCACAGGGATTTTGCCCACACTGACCAAGCTGGCTCTTGCTCCTGCTGCTTGCATGTCCTGCATCTTTCCCACCACTGGGAGCACAGCCATCACGTGTCCCCTTCGTGTGTGTGAGGATGGTCAGAGGTACCCTCAGCTCATCACCTCTCACCAAAGTTGCAGAGGTTTGAGGTAACATTGGGTTTTTAGCTGGTTTTAACCAGCCTGCCAAAGGTGCTTCATTTTCCCTGTTTAAAACAAGGAGGATGTTGGGATTCTAGAAGGAGAGGCTACCAGATAATGTTTTCTCATTGTAAAACAATGTCTTTTTTTCCTGGCTTTTATCTTGGAAATCAGCAAACGGTTTTGGCTGATGTCAGAAACAAAATAGCCTGAGGCAGACATCCAACATGGAAAGTTTCAGCCCAAACAATTAGTCTGGTAAAATTATAAGCAAGTGAAAATTGGGTCTTATGGGAAGCATTGGATAATCCTTGGTAACAGGCTGTTACAGTTGCCCCCTATGTGTACTGAATTTGCAGGAAAACCTTCTTTTAAACATACATGCAAATAGCAGATACCCTTATCATGGAATCATTGGAAAAGCCCTCCAAGATCATCTGGTCCAACCATCCCTCTACCACCAGTGTCACCCGCTAACCCATGTCCCCAAGCACCACGTCCAACCTCTCCTTGAACACATCCAGGGATGGTGACTCCACCAACCCATCCAAACCCGTCCATTGCAACCCGTCCCAACGCCTGACTGCTCTTTCTGATAAGAAATGTCTCCTCATTTCCAACCTGAACCTCCCCCGGCACAGCTTGAGGCCATTCCCTCTAGTCCTGTCACTAGTTATCTGTGAGTAGAGGCCGACCCCCAGCTCCCCACACCTTCCTTTCAGGTAGCTGTAGAGAGCAATAAGGTCTCCCCTGAGCCTCCTCTTCTCCTGAGTAAATAACGCCAGTTCCCTCAGCTGCTCCTCACAGGACTTGTGCTCCAGGCCCTTCACCAGTCTTGTAGCCCTGCTCTGGCTTCCAGCTCTTCAGCAGATACTTCAGACTCAGTCTGTTCGGCACAGCATTCTGCTGAATTGCGTATCACTTAATTAAATAATCCTCTTTAGTGCACAAGAATCACTCTGTCTTAATATGGCTGCAGCTAATTACATGTTGTTAAACCTGTTCATTGGTTATCAACTATTTACCTAGTTTCAGTTTTAGAACAGCAAACTGAGGACCAAATGCTTAGTGTCATTTATAACCATTACTAGTAGACATATTAGAATAATTATAACATGTAAATCCTCAAAAAAGTATATAATCTAAAATCCTCAAAGATGTACAGTGAATTTATCTTACAAAAGGTCAGTAATTGAAACACTGTTGTGACATAGAAAGCTGCATTGCAATTAATTCAGGAAAACAATAACTTAGCAGAAAGCCTTTGGTCTTCATTCTTCTCATACATAATTTTAGCTATTTTCATATTGCGTTGTTCTCAGCAAGAGGCAGAGGAAGGCTTTGGCTGAATATTCCCTACCCCTAGCTAAAATATTCTGTTGTTTTCATTACGTTTCCCTCACATAATCATTCACTGTTAATTTCAAAAAGCCTTTAAAACTTTTTCTTTTTGCATGCGTGTCCTAAACAGTAAGCTGATCCAAAACAAAATGTGATTTATTGCCCTATGACCTTACACCCAACTTTTCTTTCTGGAAAGCAGCATATGAACCTGGGTGTTAACTGCAACTTGAGCACAGGTAACTCTCCTCCTGAGTACGCTGCTCTGGCTGCAGCCTGGGACGTATACCCGTTCATGGGGACAGTCTTTTCACAATGATACCCGCAGAGCTGTATACATTTGGGTGGCCTGATTGAACCCAGAAAATCAATGCCTAGCATTAAACAACTGGATTTGGGACTTGATTCCAGGAACCTCTGCTACTTAGCTCACTGGTAGATACTTGCTGTTTAGAACATACAAGAGGGAAAGAATTAAAAGAAAAATATAAAGCAGAGCGTGTGGAAATTCATTGTCTGTGCATGGCACATATGATCAAAGCCCGCTGGAAACCCTTCGTAAGAGAAATGAAGCGCAGTTAAAATGCTAATTTGCTGTCTGTGTAACTTCAGTAGGGAGAGGAAAGGTGGGTTGCTCGATCTTCAGATGGTTGCAGTGACAATGGTGGTGACTTCTCTGGTTTTACTCACTGTCCTGGCACAGGATCATGGCTTGGGCCAGCTGTTCCTCCTCCACCAGCCTTTCAAAGTGTGCAGAGCCCAGGATCGTTTTGCTCAAGCCCAATGGCACGATGCCTTGCAGTCAGTGCTAGCATGATGGGAAGTGATGGGAGACAGAATGAGAAGGAGGCAACGGTGGGGCAAGGAGGGAAGGAGTACAGCCATACTGCAGTTCTGTGGAACACACAGCAAGGGAAAACCTGACTCTCGTGCCCTGAGAGCTGCACCACATGTACTGATCATGGTCAGTGACCTCCCCACGTGCAGGTCTGGATATCACAAGTGGTTAAAGCTTGCCAGCACAGGACTGACTCTGGAAGAAAGTGAAGGCTGACTGTATTTGGCAGAGAATCTCTGCTCCTTGCAGAGCCACTTGGAGACTTGCGAAGACCATGAATCTTGCAGTCTTTTCCTTTGCGGGGCTTTAAAGGTGGATGGCAGATGGAGTAAGTTCCCTTGGATATTCAGTTCCACAGCTAAACCTGCTTTCCATTTTGTGCCTGTGTGAGCTCATTCATTTGCATTCTGGTACTGCACTCTTTCTTTCTTTCTTTCTTTTTTTTTTTTTTTTTTCCATTGATTGTCTTACTATGGACTCCCCAGTCCAGTATCATACCTCTAGGTCCGTGTAGACACGGGGTGGTGATACCCATTCCCCGTACAGGCTGGTGGAAGTGTCGGCAGTCCCACGGAAGGGGTTGTGAGGGCCTGAATCTGAGATGTCACTTGAGGGTGAAGTCTGTGTCCCGGCAGGTGCTCTCAGCCCGACGCGGGGCCGTCTAGACACGTTATCCTAACAAGGACTTCATACCTAGCTCAGCCCTTCCGTGCAGGGCAAGGCATGCTGGCAAGGGACCAGGGCTTCCCAGCAGTATCATCCAGCCCTGCCCAGGATGTGTTAGGGCCTCGCAAATGTCTTACGCCTGTTCTTAACATACTTCTGGGTGGCGGTGGTTGGTATTTTCATTTGGAATGGCTAATCCTTAGGTTCCTTCAATAGTTTTGCTTCTAGCATTCCTTGCTACACTTTATTACATATATTACATACTTAAAACTTCCCTGTGGTCCCCGCTGTTCTGCAGCAAACTGTACACCCCAATAGATGGGGTCTGCACTTTCCCATAAATTCTTTGCCCCATCTGTTTTCAGATTAAGTGATGATGGAGGAAGAGGGAGGGTGCAGGGAAAGAATAGCATAATAAAACTCTTCTGTTGCATCACTTATAATTCTCAAAGAATGTTCATAAAAGTTGATGTTGCTTCTCTTCAAGCTGCTGGGGGGCACAAATCTTTAGTCAATTAAACCCTTATTTGGGGATTATTTTTCTTCCAGCACGACTTTTTAAATGTCTTTATGCTGTTACATGTGTCTGCTGTCATTTCACTAGCTAAAATAATCAGAGAGCTTTTGCATATTTGTAGGTACATACTAGATAAGCAAGTAATAATAGGAAACATGAAAATATTGCTCAAATTAGGAATTAAAAATTGATGTAATCTGAATGTGAACCACCTGAGCTGGAATTGTCTGACTAGCTTAGGTCATGCAATGGGAAAAATAATGAAAAGAAAATGTAAGTATATTTAAAATACTTTCCAGATACAATATTCAGCAATTCTGGGTAAAGCAGAATATAATCTAAAACTCAGTATTGCTTTTTTTGATCATCCTGTCCATCATTACAGAGTCAATCAAGATAAAGTAAGATCTGTGAGCCTCCGTTTTCCCTGGTAGCTGTAAAATGCGATCCTGGTAACTTGTTCTTGAGCAGGTGAATGTGGCTGTTCTTACTGTAGTCCTAATTTTCATTTTGAATAGAGATACTAATCTGGCAAACTGTACTTGATTTGTCTTTAAAAAACGAAAAAGCAAACAAAAAAACAAAGACGAAACAGACTGGTAGGATATCTATAGGCCATATAGGAACAAATGTATCTAAAGATATTGATCCTTTTCATAACAGGCCATCCCTTTTACTCAGTGTAGATTGTGCTACTGCTTTTTTCCCACCTTTTTGGTTCCGCTGAGGGCTGGTATCCTGAGGAGACCTCCATTCCTTGCACTTGGTGTCTGACCTCCCAGCAGCAGTACTTGTTTACCTGGAGAAATAATTGTTTTCTGGAGAGCATCCAGCTGATAACTTACTTTTTCATTAGACCCCTTTTTCCTATTAGTTATCTCCTGTTAGTCAATCTGTGTCATTTGATAAAACTAATTAGGTAATAAAAGACTGTTTCTGAGCTCCTCCCTTTAATTTTGGCATGGTGAAATGTACTTCTTGGCACCTTACTCTTTCCTCATAAAGACAGCCTTTGGTTGACAAACAATTTTATCCACAAGAAAACAAGCCAGTTCACTCATCCTCTCTTGATATATCCTTTTGCCAAAACAAAATAGTTCCTAACAAATTATTTGTACCGAAGATAGTGACATAACCCTGGCTCTGTTTTAGAGGTTTGCAAATGTTTGCAGAGCATCTCAGGAGGCCAGACTAAAAATACTCAATGAAACCATTCAGCATTCTACTAAGAGCGTTTTGTTTCCTAGGACTTTCCGCCCTTCAGAAAGTGCCCTCCCACAGCTGCGTAGTATTTATTAGAAGGTGATATATCTGTAAGGTAGAAGCATCACATTTTATAGTTCATATAAAAAAATTAGCCTAATGTTTATGTGTCCTTTTTGGAAAAAGGCAACGTGTTTTGTTAAAAATCAATTTGAGTGAAAGGAAGGTTTGTTTATAGCTTCAAGTTGAAATACAGCCATCCAAAGAGGAAAAACCTCATCAGGTTACCTTTTTTTTTTTTCAGTTTGAAGGTTTGAGGTGTCATGATATGCAGCATTTCAAAGACACGTAGCAAGGAATTGCCATTTCTACATGGTCAATGAGCTCTGTTAGAGCTCACTGACCCCCTTTTTTCTAGGGCAGAAATTGCCCAAGGATGCTGGTGGATTTTTTTTTGTGGTTGCTGCATGTGTACACCCCAGGAAGAGGGGTCTCAAAGCTTGTGGAGTATGGAAGTATCCTTTTTCACTTCAGATTCTTAGGTGAAGCTAATTGTCTAACCCCACATGCTCTGCTAAGAAATTGAGATCTGCAAGAGTCACTGTAGTGATCCAGAAATTGTAGCTATGTCTTGGATCCATCATGGTCGTAACACCCAGCCCACCTGAAACTGGAGGGAAAACATTGTCCAGGTTCAAAATGTTTTAGAATGAGCAAATCAGTTCGTGTAGGGATTTCCAAAAGTTGGTATCTAGCCTGGCTGGTGCTACACGTGACCTCCCATTGGGTCCAGAGCAGCCAACAGAGGCCAGGGAAGATACCTGAGGTCACGTGTGGGCATCTGAGTTGAACTCTTACCTACTCTGGGTCTCTATCTCACCATAATCGCAGCTAAAAAAAAAAAATCCAAGCCAGTGAGATTAGACTGATAGACGGATCTCTTCAGAATCCGGCCTGTGTTTTCTCAGAAATGTCCTGTCTCTTAGAAGAGTGCCTTCTGCCTGTTTATAATTCAGTGTTAAATGCAACCAGCATTTTGGTCAGGTCTGAAGAAATGTTTTGATATTAGTTGCATTTTTCCTGTGCACTAGATTTACTTCCATGTCAGAAATGTGAACCGTGGGGATGCTCAGAATCCTTTTTGCTAGCAGAGATTTGGAGTACCTCATCTTCAGGGAAGCAAGAGCCCCAGAATAGAAGCATATGAAATTTTAAAATCAGTGGTATGATAAACTCAGATAGTATCAGGGCATGTGTGTAAGTGAATCATATGATAAATAAATTATGGGAGCGATAGTGAGATTCAGTTACAGCACTAAGAAGTGACTGATTTCAAATGAAAGAAAAAGTGAGGTTAGTGTTTTTGTTTGTCCTAATTGGATTTGTAAAAAGTTTTGACTTGTTTTCTGCTCCTGAACATTTTTTTGTATCCTCCCTAAATGCATTTATATCCAACTCTGACTCAGGGGCATTTAGCTAAGATGCCTGAAATTGCTCTTATGCTCTGGCACTGCTGCTTTTCCTATCAGGAACGCTCCGGATCTGTTGAAATTTATGTACACCATAGTAATGTAAGCTAAAATTTTTGGCTGTTTTGTTGAGTTCACCTTGTGTACTTAAGCAGAATTGATTGTGCATTTCTAGTATTAAACACAGAAACTTCCAAAGCAAGTGCCAATTACCACTGCTAGTGAGTTAGTCATGGACTGTGGTGTCAAATACGGTAACTACCATTTACTCAAGACCAAGCCTGTTTACCCTGTGTGCTTTCATTTAGTATACTGTCCATTTTCACTTCAGGTTTCCCAGTCCTCCTGGCTGAAATCCAGTGCCACGGGAAGACCCTAGAAAAGCCCTGCATGAGTTGTTCCAGTGCCGAGCGGTGTGTCGGTGACTTATATCGAGCATGACCTCACTTGTGTCTTACTGTGGGCAAATCCTCCAGTACTGTAGATTTGCTAAGAGGTAGGGCTGAGGGTCTCTGTCCCCAGGCAGCTCTGCAGTGCTCAGCAGCGTGACACCCATCCCTGGGCGGGCTGAGCGCTGTGTGCCCGCCCTGCGGAGGGTCAGGGTGCCAGAGCTGCTCCTGGAGCACCTGTTGGTTTCTCTACCCCGGCTAAAAGTTGAGCCCTGGCCTAAAAAACTCCGCATCTGTCGAGATCATGGCAAGGGACAAAGACTGCCCGGCGTTTGCAGCTGCTGTCCTGCCCTGGGCAGCACAGCAGTAAGTGAGGAGGTGCCGTGGAGCAGGAGCGCTGCTGTGGGCATCCTGGCAGGAGCTGGCGTAGCACTTCTGCTGCTTTTTTTGTCCGGACAGGGTGAGAGCACTCCCCTGCCCACTGGTGGCCCATGCTGGCAGAGGGTACCAGGGACGGGATGAGCAAACCTCTTCATCCCCAGCTGGCACACAAGCAGAGGCAATGCACACCCCTTGCAATGCAAATTAAAACTCAGCTGTTAACATACTGGGGATTAAACCACTAACATCCCTGTTTTCACTCTAGTCTTTTGTACCATAGACACTGTCACTATAGAGGACAAAGAGTGCAGAGCTGGAGGTGTTACTGGTGAACAAGAAGAGCTGAGTCCTGGTTAGCTAGTAACCTCACAGCTTTTCATGGATTCATGAGAGGTCCTTACGTGGTGTTCATGTAGTTGCAGTGATTTCTGCAGGATATCTTCTACTGTAAGGATTTCTGTTTTGCCATTAGATTCATTTAAGGTTCAACTGAATTGTGCCTAGGTAAGGCAATTATTGTGATTTTTTTCTGAGTGATCAAATCACAAAAGTACCTAAACCTATTAGAAGGTTTTAAGGGGAAGAAATAACTCTCACTGTTGTGCTAATGTGAGCTTTGTTGGCAATTCAGTAGTGAATAACATTTTGCAGTGTGTTTGTCTGATATTAAAAAATACAGTCCTTTCAGATATATGCCAAAGTTACGTGTAATACAAATAAAAGATAAAATTCAGCATATCTCTTGCAAAGAAAGATGAAAAATGGAAGGAAAATATACTAAATCAAGGTGCAAGTGAGATGTGACAGTGGCTTTCTTTGTGAAATTTAAGGCAGACAGGGAAACACAATAAAAGCTAAATAATAGCTAGTACTAGTAAAGAGTATTTGTCTTCAAAGGTCATAAAGATTTTTATGAATTCCAGAAGATCCATCAGAAGGAGGGACGATGGGTTATTTGACAGATACTGCAGCTGAAGCAAAGGAATAACTGTCCATAGCAGAGCCCAAATGAGATATGACTGAGGTACGCCTGGTCTCCAGCCTTGTTCTCCAGCTGTTTGACTGTCACACCAGGCTGACGCCACAATGTCAGGAAGGTCTACAAGTTCTTTCCGATTTTTAACTTGTTTAGCAACATCGGTTCTCCGTAACAGACATAATTTGTACCACAGATGCATAAAAGTGGATTTAGCTTGTCTGCTTCCAAATATATTATATTTTTAGGAACTGTAGAATTTTCCCCTATTCTTAACCATTTCCTGTGGTTTTATTCTGGACTGCGATGCATGAAGAAGGCTATTTGTGTGATTTAGGTATGAGGATAGAAATTGTACGTCCTGAGCGTACAGATACAGGTCAAGATGATGATCAGTCCTTTAAGCATGGTAAGAACAGGTGAATTTCCCCATCTGCAAAAGAGTATTTGCCTTATTAGAAGCATATAGGAAGCGTGAGGCTGTGCTGAGATTTGAAAAGCCGTGTAGGATCCATGTAGTAAAGGTGATGTTAAATCAGTGAGAACGGAGTGCAGGCATCCACCTGTGGTAAGCAGCAAGCGAATTAAGCTAAATGGAAACAAGACAGGCTGGAATGACTGTTAAGACTTGGAGGTAATTGAGAACAATTAAGTCTGTGTAGACAAGATCTACATAGGCTATTTGGACTGAATGGTATTATATGAGTAAAGGGTGCAGGATTAGACCCATTGTTTATAGGTTTACCTTGTGCTTTAAACTGTGTGGATGAATGGCGTTACACAAATGTTAGTCATAATTATTATTTAATTATGACCACATGTTTACTTTGAACATAGTCCTATACTTAATATGTAAGGAAGCCAGGATAATACGGCAGCTTCGGTGTGCGAGCTCCTGTTTGCCAAGGAGCGTTTCGCTCATGGCTTTTCCTTTTGAATGATGAAAAAGACTTCCCAGACTGCGAAGCTGCACTGGCTGTGGTATGTAATGGGCTTTAATAAAAATACCATCAACTAGAACATTTTGAAACAGATGTATCTGAGATAGCATTAATTTTAATTACTTAGCCTTTTATTAAATGTGCTGGTTGTGTATCACTTCAAGATATCTCAGATGCCAGGATTTCATTCTGGTTACATTGAGAGCGCAGAAAGCAAATCTCATGGCATGATTCATAAGATGAGCAGTGCTACAGAATTTCTATAATTCATGTGTTGCTACTTGCATTTGCATTTAAATCTTTAAAATGTTAAAAAATTTCAGATTCTTTAAACATTAATCTTTTTTTTTTCATTTCTAAGAAGAATGAAGTTATTCCTTCTTTAACCCCCTTTTGACGTTTTCCTTTTCTCAGATCTTCCATTTCAAGTGCTGTGGAAAGCTTGAGACAAGTTTGTGGGTGGCTAAAGATATAAGTAGGGAAAAGAGCTTACATTTTTTATTTATTTATTTATTTATTTTTTGGAGGAGCCTGATAAGAAATACAATTTGGAGGGGTATGTAATGTGTCCTTGGTTGCAAGAGATAGGATGCTGTTCTATCCTTGTTACTAAGTTAATGCTTCTTATAATAGAGAA
Source organism: Heteronetta atricapilla (assembly GCA_011075105.1). NCBI lineage: Eukaryota > Metazoa > Chordata > Aves > Anseriformes > Anatidae > Heteronetta > Heteronetta atricapilla. The sequence continues at coordinate 40,570,870 of CM021732.1, read as the reverse complement.
TTTTAGCCTTTACTTTAGGCTACTTCTAGTGCTTTGATCTGAAATATCTCACTCCGTGCCTGGCGTTTTACAATGATCATGGGTGCTACTGAGAGGGAAAAAGACCTCTTTGAGCAGAGGCACGGTAAATGGACTCACAGAAGGGGCAGCCTGGTTGATTCAAGAAATACTTTTCTTTCCTTTAATCTGGTAAAAGGAATCTTTCCATTCCTGACTCCCTGTCCCCGAATCCTGTACAGTGAATAAATAAAATAATAAACCAACGGAGTGAGATAGTTTCTCAAAACTTCCTTGCAGAAATCTTGTCAAATAAAACACATATCACCTCTAACAAAAAGACTTTGTTTTCAAGTAGGAGTGGTCACCTAGAACAGATGTCTTTCCATATGAAAGTTCAAAAAAAAAGGAGGGGGGGGTAAAGTATTAGGTGCAGCCCATGTTTTTCTCATGGTTTAAGGTACTTACTTCACACCCAGTGTGCCAGGTAACCTCCCCTGACATGCTTGCCCCTCAGTTCACCAGTACATAGAAGATGACTGGGGAGTCTTCTGGCCATGTCGGGCTCGAGGCGACTCAACACTTACCGTGTTCACCAAAAACAGGTACGTCTTCTGTGTTTCAGGCTTTCTGGCTTCGGTAGCCAGCATGGATTTTGACATGTCCTGAATGCCTGTTCACTTTGTGTGAAGATGGGATTTCCAATATCTTTAAAAAATAAAATAATCATTTAGAGTAGGTGTGCCTTTTCTATTGGAAAAGGGGAAGACGTAATGGCTCCAGTAGGAAAGAAGGAGCTTCAAATAGACTTTGAACACCTAATACTTTTTTTTATGTCCCCTCCCCTTTTTTTTTTTTTTGACAGGGGAAAGACATTCTGTTCTAGGTGACAATTCCTACTTGAAAACAAAGGATTTTGTTAGAGGTAATCTGTGTTTCGTTTGACAAGATTTCTGCAAGGAAGTTTGGTTTTGAGAAACTATCTCACTCCTTCGGTTTATTATTTTGGTGCAGAAATGAAGGTAAAAATAATTTGTGAATGCAGTTTCCTTGCAAGGGCTTGAGTTTCTGCCCAAGGCTGAAGCGTTCCTTTGCCTTGCTCTGTGTTTTTCCAGCTCTGCCATAGGACTGACTGTCTGAATATTGTAGTGTCAACAGCTCCCTGTGTTTTCACTTGATACAGTTGAGCAAAACTTTTGACGTTCAGCTGAAATGTTTGAGGAGCCATTACCAGCATAATTCTGCTTCTTAAGTAAATCTCATCTTGGTGTTTGAAATCTAAATGGATTAATATTTTTAATGTCTTGTTTACAATGCTGCCTATGAAAGCCTGTATTTGTCTACTTGCCAGCCTTCCTTCTTGGCCAGGAACCGCTCTGGCTTGAATCTCCACGCTGGGCTCCCATCCATTTTCCTTGAGTCTCTCTGGTTCCCTCCCTTTTCCTCAGGGGTTCTCTGGAAGATTGTCAGAAGGGCTTTCATTTCTTGAGCAAGTCAGCTTTTCTGAATATTTCTGTCCCAGCCCTGAATTTCAGTTTGCCAACCAACCACAGATGATTTGCCATGGTGTCGTTACAAAAAACACCTCTTTTCTCAGGTTTTGATGAAAACAAGCCTAAAAACAAACCAGTGTTAGTGTAGCCAGTGGACAGAAAATTTGGTTAAGAAAAAAAGAGGCTTGCACTACATGCGCGTGTTGACAAGGTGCTTAGCAGGAGTGAAGGTGAGCCGGTAGATAAATTATACCTACCGTTGATTATATACATTATAGCACGCTACAGTATTTTGCAAGCAGAGCCATGCCAGCTGGCAATACCAAAAAAAAATAATAAAATAAAATTGTAAATTGTGGCCACTAGGTGCTGTTGCTGTATCTGCTGTATCAGCAGATTTTCAGGGGTAGATCGAGCAGAGCCATGAGAAGAGCAGCTCTGGTGGCCTGGGAGGGAAGGTGGCTTGGAAGGGATTGCTGAGGGTCTTCAAGGGTAGGCAGGCTCTTAGGGGAGCATCGTGAGGCTGGCTGAGCACAATACGAGGCAAAGTGCTAGAGCAGCAAGCAAGCAAGTTGTTAGAGAGTAAAAAACCAGGGGGGTGTGATCTCAGGCTACATTACAGTGAAATTATGCAGCTGTAGGTATGGTGAACCCTCACTTCTGAGCAGGCCAGCAAACCCTCACTAGTGGTTATTTTGATATGCGATACCCTGATGCTAATCTAAGAAGTCGAATGTAAAACCAAAGAAACCCCAGCAACAATAACAACCCTCAGCCGAGTGCGGAGCACTTGGCAGCCTCGGCTGCCTTCTCAGACACAGAGTGAGCGTGAGCAGTGACGGGATGCGAGGTCCATGCTCTGGGTCGGCTGGAGCTGCACGCGGTCCCCACATCTGGACGTGTGTGGGAGGAAGAGGAGGCATCTCCCCATCGCAGCGCTGAGACCTGTAATCAAACACCCCCTCCCCAGAGAGACAGAAACTTCGGACGAGGGACAGCCTGGCCCCGGGAGCGAGTGAGTGAGCGTGCGGTTGTGCCGGCAGGTTGCTGGTTTCTAAAGGGACTCCAATTTCTGGTCCTTAACCTGGCACTGCATTTTTGAAGAGTGATATTACTCAAAATGAAATGGATTAGCAAAGCAAAGTGATCTCGAGAAACTTTCATTCCAGATGCAGCATCTTGCAGATACAGACATCCTTCATGTTTTCTAGACTAGCGTGCCTGGCACTTAAAAACTGTAATAGCACTAAAGAGGTAGAAATAGCAGGGGTAAGGGAAAAGGAAAATTGGATGTAATAGTTGAAACAGCCAGCTGTTTGACTTCCCTCTATACATTATTGATCATTCTCTCCGCTTTTCAGAAATCATTTCAAGCGAGGGATTCTCAGTATTTAAAGAAAAAAAAAAAAAAGGAAGCCTCATTGCCGTTTTCAGACATCAGGATTGCAAGATGAATGTGCAAACACAAGCATGTGAGTCAGGAAACATGCCAGCGGAGGTGGCTGCGTGAGCGCGTCTGTAGGTAAACAGAAATAAAGTTAATTGGCAGTTTTCTTGTATAGCACGGGTAGCCGGAGCCCTGTGCCGTGGAAGAAATTTTCTTTTCCCATTATCCTTCAACGTTCTCTTGGCGGGATTGTCTCAAGGGAAGTGAGTGAGTCAGAAAATATGCCAAGTTCATGTCACGGCTGTTTCGGCATTTCTTTCTCTCACTGGCCTCCAGGAGCTTTATTGGCAAGTGTTTTTAAAGGAAATGTTGGCACAGGAAGGCCTTATTGTTTATGTCATGAAAGTCTCTTGGCGTCTTCTGCCTTGTTATTTTCTGCCTTAAATGGGGAAATTAGGAGTGGGGGGGACTGAGAAAGGAAAAGACCAGAGAAAAAGAGTATCAGCTTCCAGGCTGTTGAGGGTTGCTACCAAGCCCGTGCTCCCTACGTGCGGATGTATCGTGGTGAGTCCTCTCTCTGCTTTTTCTCTCTTGCTGCTCCACAGGCTGAGCTCCAGCCAAGGGATCCGTCCCGAAATGTGCGCTTCCTCTTTGTGCTTTTCAAGATGTGGCATTCAGGAAGCTTTTTGAAAGGCAGAAGGCGGCAGAGCTCTGGTGGGCTGCCCTCTGCCAGAGCAGGAGCTGGCCGGGCAGAGCAGGGCAGACGCGGTGCCCAGCCCAGGTCACGTCGCTGCCACCTTCTCGAAGGGCTGTCGGGGACAGTCTGTCGGAGGCTTTCCGTTCCGTCAGGGGCTTGCCTGTAAAACACGGTGTGATTTATGGGGCTGGCGGGGGGATGTAACCTCTGTGGAACAGATGCTGTGGGTACGGACAGGAACAATAGCGAGATGCTGACATGGTCAGAAATGCTGCTTGGGGAACGTTCAGGCAGAAGGCAGGATCGCTCATTTAAATGTAGACACATTAAAAAAAGAAAAAAAAAAACTAATTCATATGCACTTAGGCAATTTTGGCACAACATAAAAGCATACCAAAAAAAAGAAAAAGTGTCCAGGGCAGTAATAAAAGTTACCGTAACCTATTGCCCTCAAATTAGGTGAGAGTTGTAAAGGATGCTAAAAGGGAATTAAATATTAACATTTCAAAGTATGTAACAAAACTTGGTATTTTGTGACTTGGAAAGTGAAAAGTTAACTCCCTGCCTGTGATATGTCCTGGCAGAAAGACTAAGCCAGGTTCATTTTTATCCATGATTTTGCCTCTCTGATATTTGTGTGTGGAGCTGAGACTTAGAATGAAAAGTTCTTTCAGGTTAACGTGGCAAAGATATACTATGTTAAACAAAAAACCCCATTTCTTCTGTTTTTTTTTACCAGCAGCAAGAGATAAATAAAAATAAAGCAAATGCCTATTTCTGTAAGCTGAATATAGATAAACTGACATCTAAGCCACTTTTCTTTGTACTCAGTTAAACAAGAGGTTGTCTGCTGTGGGATTTAATACCTATTTCAAGACTTTCTGATGCAGTTTTTGTGATGCCTCTTCAAACACTAAGTATTTGTTGGTACATAATACATCTTTTTATTGTGGCATCTCACTCACATTTTGGTGATGCTTTTTTGGAATGCTCTTTTTCAAAGAAAAGAGAGATGATTAATCTTGGCTCTTAAAACCTACATTGTTTCATTTTTCAACCCTTTCATGTGTTTTTGTTTTCTGTCTTACCTATTTATGGGTTTATGCAAAAATCTGTAGTGTATAATAGTTTAATCTGTGAAAGCTCCCCCTTCCCCCCCAACCAATTTTGGGCTTGGATTTGTTTTGACCTTGCCTTCACTTTCTGTTAAAACACATATAAAATTAAAGAAGGCTATTTTGGAGTAAAAGTGTTTTTTTGTAGCATGCATTTCTAGACCTGAATATTCTTAGAGCTTACTATTATTTTTTTTTTAGATTAGGGATCTTGGTCAGACAGTGAGAGGAAAAATAACAGACTGCCAGCATTAGAATACAGGGAACTGGAACCTGGATTTTGCTTGGAAAACATCTCTAGAAAGAGTAGCTATGGCTCTTAATTCCTTGCTTTCAAGTATTTTTAGAAAGATTGATCCATAGGAATTATTTTGTGAAATTCTAACTGTGGAAAACAGTAGGAAAAAAAATAACCCTTGTAGTAAGTACTAGCTGATATGTATATAATTTCTTTGGATGAACACGAAACTGTAACAATATTGTCACTTTTAAAAGGAAAATCAAGTTGTTCGTAGTATGCTACAGCAGAACTATTTTCAGTATGTTGCAATTATTGTCTAGACTGACAAGCTTTTTCTGTTTTCCTCTGGGTATGCATATATCGTATCTTATGAATATATTTGAATAGTCATAACCATCTAAAAAGATAAACTCAGTAATACTTGTTGGAATATCTCTGGATTTTCCTTCTGTAAGGAATCATGCATTTCTCTGTTGTAGCTGATAGAAACCTTTGTGCTGTGTTTCTTGCATCTCATGTCATAACATGAGAAAAACCAAACCATAAAACAGGGTGTGAGTAACTGTACTTTGGCCTTTGTCTGCTATCCTCTTTACCAGCCAGCCAAAATTCTTTAGACATTACAGTAAAAACGCAATATTAAATCATCAGCCTATACCTACAGCTCCAATGCAGTGTACAGTATTGCTTTATGCCTTTATTTTTATTGTCTCTGGTAACAGAACTAGGTAGGAGCACTAGGATGAAATTCCAAATGGAAAAATTACAATTCTGAATGAAAAATTCAACTCAGAACCTCTTGGGTGAGATAAGCCAGTGTTAGTCCCAGGGGGGCAGTTCCCTGATGGCCCCTAAGTTCTGGGCAAATTGCTCCGTAGTGGTTGCTGAAGCCAGCAGTTAGGGTGTGCTCCCCAAGAGCCAAGGGCCCCGAACCCCTCAGCTGTGCCTGGGTAGCCTGGGGTCTACAGCTGTCAGGTTTTCAGACTTTGGTGTCCGTGTCAATCTGGGTTAAAGCTGTCTGGCAGGCAGCAGGGACAGGTCACAGGGAGGGAAGGTGGTGGTGGGGTGGCTCACAGCCACTCGGGTAAGCCTCCTTTCCTTAAGATACTGCATTTTACTTCTCTGCCCTATGAAGGTTTGAAGTCATCCATGAGCATGGAAGCCTTCATTTTGGGCTACTCTTAGAGTGTTAGGCTCGTTGACTTCCTTTGCAATGAACTCCAAGAAAGCTGCCTTCACCACATCGAGGGCTTTCTCCTCTCTCCTCTTCCCCATTGTTTTTTATTGCATTGGAGAAAGAAGTAAAGAAAAAAAAATGATATTGGAAATAATAATCTTTTTAAAATACAAAAAATCATAATTCATAACCGTTTATTCTCTGTCAGCCAGAAAACTCTGTCACATGTGCATAAAGAGCTAACCTGGATGATGAGTGTTACCGAACCACAGCTACGGGTCGGTGCTGTGAAGTGCAGTGAATGGGAACAGCACGTCAATTACAAGCTGGCATTGTGTTTTCCATCATGAGGGTGAAACAGCATGGCTTAACAGGCTGAAGTCAAAATCTTCTACTCTGTCTACTCTGGTCCTCCAAGGGAATAAATAATTTGGGGGGAAAAAATATCCGGTTATCTACTTGGATTCCCAGAAGTTTTTGTTAGGCTTTTTTAAGGTTCCTAAAGAAGTAAAGCTGCCGTGCGACGAAAGGGAAACTCCTGCCCTGAATTAATAACAGGTTAAAAGTTAGGAAGCAAAGGGGAGTAAATGGTCAAGTTTTACAATGGAGGGAAGTCACCAATGGAGTCCTGCAGGCATCTGTCCAAGAGCCTGTGTGGTTAGATATTTGGAAAAGGGGGGCTAAACTGAAGTAATAACGCCTGTTGACAGTGCTAGAGCCAAATGAGAAGAGTTGCAGAGGGATCTCACAGTGTGACTGAGCAATAAAACAGCAGAGGTAATTCAGTGGGAGTAAACGTTAAGAATTTTACACGGAGCAGTTATGGTCATGGTGGACTAGCCAGCAGCCAGGCAGAAGGTGCTAGTATTTAATAGATGGTAAGAACTGAGTGTCCATCAAAAGTCAAAAACAAGCATTGGAAGTTTTGGGGAAGGGAATAGAGAAAAATGCCACGCTCTCCATGTTTCAGTCTATACGTGACTGCATTCAAGGGATGGGATCTTTGTATTCTGACCTATGGGATTTTTGTGTCTGTTATGTTAGAGCCTATAACAGCTCTAAGTAAAATGCCCTTTGGGAAAGGGGCTTTGCAGAACATAGAGTTTTCCATCAATAAATTAACCATGCTCTGGCATGATCTAGAACCCCTGTAATACTGAAGGGTAGATGAACATAGATGCTGAATTTTATTCTTTTCTATTTTTCCAATATTAATGCTTATCAGTATGTTATGTCTTGGTGGGAGGATCTAGCAGTTAATGTTGTTGGTAATTAACAAGGGAAAAATATGAAAAAATATATCTGAAAAATAAAACCAATGAAGCCCTATCTGTGTGAAATCTCATGCTGGAAAGAATTACAGATGTGAATAGCTTTATGCAGAACAGAAGCCCTACTTAGTGAATATGGATAGTTTGGCTGGAGAAAGCTATATGTACTTTGCTGTAGCGTGCGTGTCCTCCATTATGTTTTATGCCAGGATGTGGTAGTCTCAAAGGACTTCTTGAATGGGTGGATTCAGACGTATGTGCATACAAGCATTACGCCGATCAAATTGTGTATTTATTCCTTTAACTGAGCAGCATAACCCAGCAGAACTTGTGACTGTAGGTATTAAGCACGGACATGTAAAACTAACTACTATGCCAAAGATACTTGCAGGTACAACAGCTGTTAAATATTCCGTATATGTCTCAGTTGTTCTAGTTTCAAACTGGCATGGTAAGTGTGGTATGCATGCTGCACTTAATGATTTCCCCTTTTCCCTCCCCATCCAGCTGAAGATTTTAAGTGTTTAATGGAAGAAAAATACTCTAATCATGAGTTTATGAAGTCATCGTGTCTTTGGATCATTTCATTTATGATTTTATGTTTTATATGATGTTTAAAGTACCCTATTTCTAACAACAAAATAGAAAAATTCTTTGTGTTACCCACAAAAGGCTACACATTATATGGACCAAACTGCTCTTCAGAAGCCTGTAGTTGCATTTAAATAGCTTAAAAGATTATTGTATGCCTGGTACAAAAGAGGATAGGTTATGATAATGTTGTTTTAATGATCATTTAATATATATAGAAGCAGTAAGTAATTTTACAAATTGCATATGCTCAAATTGAAATAGAATAAGACTGTAGCTGAAGAAAAGCAGAATGAGCTGTGATAATCAATGTAATGTTTTTTATGGCAAAAGTGGTGCAAAGATTGCAACTGTATAAATAGGTTGTGCGTAATGAAAGAAAATGTTATTTCTGCATTACTTAATTTCTCATTTTTTCTCTGACATTTTGAATCAAGCCTTAGTCTGTAGAACAAATTTGAAATATCAGAGGTAAAACAAAAAGATAAACTTTGTCTTCAGTATCTGGTTTCATTAACTTGATTGGGCTTTACTCGGAGCAGGTCCATTTTTAGTATATAGCATTTGCACACTGACCTTTAAAATGCCGTGAATGAAAACTGGTGCTGTGATGTGTTGATTATTCCCACAAAGTAACATTTAGGACTTCACTTAGATATATTGTTATGTGAAAAATAATGACATCTAATCCATTACAATAATAAAAATGGGACATTTTTTATTCTAGGTAGCTGAAAAAATGGTCCAAAGCTAGGTCTTATTTTCTGAAATGCTTACTGACATTCTCTGTCATTATATGCTGAACTTTTGGAAGTTTAACCGTCATACACAGTATAGATCTAGAAACCAGGTCTAAAATGGGAGAATGTGTAAGTTCAAGGAGTACAACCAGAAATTAATTTGGAAAAATGTCAGATAAAAACTTGAGGCAGAGTAGCTACTCCAGATGTACTACGTAACTAGACACCTTTATTCTTCTTGCAGAGTGATCTCACCATAGTTTAATTTGAACTGAAGGAAGCAGACTTACTCCAAAGGAAAGCATCCAGAAGAGTTAACGTGTAGATTGTGTTAAGTAATGACTGAAAGACTTGCATGTCACGATGTTGTCCCGCTGAGGTCCCAGCTGGAGTACCTGGTGAGCAGCAGGAGAGTCTAGATGGGTGTAACAAGAAAACTAAAGGCTTAGGAAGCTTGAGTTCTGAGTAGCAAGTTAGTAAAGCACAGCTGCTTGGTTTTGCAAAAGGATGATTGGGAAAGCTATGATACTAGTTCTATAGAAATGCCTGAAGATTAGCAGTGAGGGAGAGGGAAAGCCAGTGCTGTTTGTGGATGTGGCAGGACAGGGAAATGAATTTGCAATGGGAGAGCTCTACACCGGGGAAAGAGGCTCTAACTGAAGAAAGAGATGAGCAATAGAAAAGGTTGTTTTCATGGTAGGTGTGGTGTTTGAAGTTAGCATAAATGGCACTGTATTTACGAGACGTGCACCAAGTAGCCAATCTCTTTTAGTCCCACTTGGTGAGGTTTACACCTTGTCTCATGCAAGACATTTACAGTAGCCCCAACAGGTAACCTGTAGTATATCAGAATGTGTATAAAACCTTATAAGATGAAAGCCTTTTTAAACTTTTCTGCCCTTCACTACTTCACCCTGCCCCCAAACCACTTCTTAAAAGTCCTGCTCATGAATCTCCAATCTATGGTGGTCCCATCCTGCTGATGTGTCGGATGGGCAGACAGTGTCAATCTGCTGCTGATGTGTGGGTTGGAGCTGCTGTCTGCATTGAGAGGGTGAACCTCAGACTTGTTGAAACAGTCAGAGTCCACTGAAAGTGCTGATTAAGTTCTTAAAGCAAGGCCTAAGGGTTTTCCATTGCTGTATACTAATGGGGGAAAATACATGCAAATTGTACAATCTCAGAGAGACTATTCAGTGTTTAACTTTCTGCTGTGTTTCTTGGAAAGAGAACGAAAGCTGTCTGTCCTTCACACTTGAATGTTCATTCTGAATGGCATTTGCGGTACAGCCTACTGTGGCACCTTACTTAATTAGCACTTGCTGCTTTTCTTCCCTAAAGAGAATTGTGATAGTGGCAGACTTTATGTCTTGGCTACCAGAGGGATGGGAAGGCTCCTGTAACTCTTACAGCCCATCAGCTGAGACAGTCTGGTTGCCCACGGTTCCTAATGAGCAGCACATGACACAGTGCAGAGAATTGGCAAGATTAACGAACCCAGTTTTCCTTAACAGCAGGCTGACTTGTAATGGCAATATAGAGAAGGACTGAGAGTGTTAGCACGTTCTCAGTAGTGTGCCATTATACTGAAATTAAAATCCTTTGCAAGCAGCTATAGAAATATGTAAAAAACTAAGGCTTACATTTGCAAATCAGAATTCATGGAAGTGATGAGGCACGCACCATTGCTAGAAGACTGAAACCTGAGAGGGGGAATCTGCAGTTGACCTTGTTTTGGGAAAGTATTCCCATTTGGGAAAGCAGACCAGAGTACGCTTCCCCCTAGAAGCGTTCCCAGTTTTCTTGGCAACATCCAAGGATACTTTCTTTTTTTTTCAGCTAGGGTCCCTTCTGTAACATCTTTAAGTCATCCTGCTATTTCACTTAACAAAAAAATATTATTGTGTAAAAACTCTGAATTAGTGCTAATTCTGATGGGTTTTGATCAGTGGATTCCTCTTAAATCTTCCTCCTTATTGGTGTCATTTGTTTTCTATGTGCCGTTCTTTGGAAAGCTGATGACATTTGGTATGGTTTCTGATTAAGAATATGCTAATGCCAGATCTTCACTTGAAGTTTGGGATTTGGCAATACAAACAGCTGTAAGGGAGTATAATCTTTAAGCGCTGAGGACAGAGAGAGTCTCATTTGAGCTGAATCACATATTATAACTATTCAAGTCATACTTTGGCAACTAAAGTGCTTAAAAACACCCACTGCTTTCTTTATATTTCCTGACTCTTGCAGAAGACCAGAAAGATAAAATTTTAGGAGCTTGTATGAAGGAGGAATGAAAGAGGACTCACAAAATAGGCTTCATTTCTTTCTTGGAGAAACCAGTGACTTTGGAGCTCAAAATGCTGAGTACAGTGCAGGAGTCCTTTGAAGGCAATTACTTGAAGGCTTTGCTTTGTGATGCCTGTTTCTCAGAGTCTGAAGGTTAGTTTATGGCATTTACACGTGGACCCAGACCAACTGCCCATAGTGAGAAATACACTGGAAAGAAGTGGAGCCAAGTTGAGCCCTAAAGCTAGCGAATTTGGGCTGGACATCACACTGTCCACGTGTCAGGATTCACATCCACAACCTTGATTCTGGGGCCAGCCAAATCAGATTGGTCCCTGTCTCCCAAACCCAGAAGTATACTCCCTGTGTACATCGGGTCAGGGGCAGCACTGAGACTTTCCTATTCCAGTCCCTCGTCTTCTGTGTGCTGGAAACTCTGGCTTTGTTCCTCCTTGGTAGGCAGGTAGTGTTGTCCATGGCAGGGTCTCTCTGGATCCCAGCTGAAACTGTTCTTTTTATATAAAATATTTAAATATTCCCTAAACCTGCAGCTAGAAAAATGTCAGTATCTTCTGGGAGAAGTCTGTGCAGCGTGGTACAGATATCAACCTAGAATTGTTTTACATGGATTCAAAAAACAGAACAAAACAAAATATCCATAACCTGTGAAAGAACAAAGAGAAACAAATAATCCCCAGCACCGAGTGAGGGACCATTTGGTGAATATGTAAAAGCATGGATTTCTTCAGGGGGTGAAGTACATGGTATTAATTTTTTTTAAGTGTATTGCAGAAATCAGTTATCCAATTCCAGAACTGAGACTTGTCATTGATATGTGCTCGTATCCTTGTAAAATTCCAGATGAAGGCCTTTGAGTGCCTTTGAGTTGCGAGACGGTGTGCTAGTAAGGGTTATGGAATTGCAAATGAGCGCCGCACTCCATCTTCTCCTGGGCGGTGTAGGCAGCTTTCTGCTCCAGGCTGCTGCCTACCTTGCCTGCTGTCTTAAGCTCTCACTGCTTTTCCGTGAAAGAATATAAACAGTGGGTAGAAGTTCTCTCCAGTTAAATGGGAACAGGATCAGGCTGTGATTCAGGATCAGACTGCTTGTCAGTTTTTGCTTTCTGCAGAGTTGGAGTGTTTCAGTTGCAAATCTCATCTTTTGATGGGCAGTCACCCATATATTCAACATACTGGGTTGGGGTTTTTTTTGAAATTAAATCAGTGCAACTTGTTTTTTTTTTTTTTTTTTCCATCTGATTTCTTTGATTTAAAAATCTCTTGGGAATTCAATACTTCCTAATGAGAAACAAAAGTTGTTAGACCTGCATGTCGAAAGTTTTCTTCCTAAGTACAACAATAAAAAATGAAATAAATGCATGCAGGTTGCTTTACTTTATTTAGCTTGTAAATGTGATTTTTTGACACTGCATGTAGGTTGTTCTTCCAACAACCAACTTCCAAGCTATTGTCTATTTCAATAATGCACAAATACCAGCAAATGGAGCTTTTTCTTTTGCAGTTTAGAATCCTACTTCTATTGAAAAGTGGACTGTGTATAAAATATCCCTCATCATGAGTGTGTGTTTAAAAAAGAATCTATTGTATTGTTAAATATTCTAGTAGGCTGCTAACCAAAAAAATAAAAATAAAAAATGCTGGCATCTGTGAATATCCAGTATCCAAGATTATTCTTAGGAGTGGCTGGATTCCTCAGTGCCCCACTGTAGCATTCAGTACTGATGTGCTCTGGTGTAAATGCAAATGTGATATAAATGCAGGAGGTGCTATTCAGTCACGGTGTCTGAGGAAAGGGAATTATTTATCATAAACACTCTGCAGTGAGTAAGAGATGATCCATTTAGTGAAGTTTCTGGGTTTACATCCACTGTGGATGAATTGGTGTGGAGCCAGTCAGATTTCTTTCAGCAAGCTGGTCTCTGGATTTTATTAAGGCTTCTCCATAGTGAAAAAGCCCATTTTTCTTCTTCTGGGACGCCCCTTTTATTTTGGAGGATACTGACACGTGTAGACAAATTATTTTTCCTCTCTGGTATCTCACTTCATCTTTGAAGCAGAAATTCAGAAGTCTAGCTGGCAATCAAGCAGCACATCTGTCTGCTGTAAATCTAAGCCTTGGTTATTTCACTGATCAGCATCAGTGGTCTATGTTCTGAGCTGGGGAGCTTTGGTTTTGTGCATCTCTGAGGATAATATGTTATGTACTCCTTTAATTTGTGCAGTATGTAACGACAGTAATACTTGCAAGGAAAATTGCATCTGCATGAAACTAACTGGAAAGTGATCTAAAGGTTATTTTTAAAAAGTGCTAGTGGAAAAACAGAATCTGAAAGGAAAAGGCTTTTTTTCACCAACTCCCTATTGCCACAAAAATATAATGCTACAACATAAGAATGCAATAATTTCATGTAGAATTTGTTGGGGGCTTTTTGTGAAGAAGTATGTGCAATTCAATTTCATTACCCATTCTGCTGCTTAGTTAATTTGAAGGCGCTAACTCCTTTGTGACTGGGCGAGCAGTGAAGTGACTTCTGATGATTTTGCCAGCATACATATGTTGTGTAGAGGCACAGAAAAATAATCATCCCCTTCTAGCTGGTGAAATTATCCTGGCAACGTCCCTAATATGTATGAAGCTATGCCAACGTAAAAGTGCCACTGGCTCCGTCAGTTTAGCTGCAGCCATTTGGGGAGATGGCACGGGTGGTGGGAGAGGGTTTCCTTCGGCTGATGAGGTCGGGAAGGGGCTGATGCTGTAAGCACTGGAGTGGACACCACCACGGCAGCATACCCAGTTTGTGTTTCAGACACCATTACCTAGGTAATCACAGTAAAATATGGTGTTACAGGTCCTGCTGGCCTTGCAAGGTTGTGCTACCCATTGCGTCCCCTACTCTCCCCTTCCCTTATCTGTGACACTTGGCCACTTGTTGCATAGCTCCCCTTTACCTGTTGGTGAAATCCATCTCTCCGTACCTTCTGTTAGCTTCCCACACTGGTGTCTGTCGTGTCTGCCAGTGCCTGGTGTCACATCTGTAGTTTCTGCAGCCTGCCCAGCTGGCCGGTGTCTCCACAGGGGGCAGGGGCAGCATTGCTCTGCCTGCCCAGCATCTTCCCTGGGGTGGACGTTGGAGGTAGGTGCGGGTTGGGATCCACATACGTTTCCAGCATCAGGAAGAAAAGAAACTTGATGTATGGCAATGGGACTGGGAGAGCAGAGGCTGGAGTATCGTTGGCTGCCACGTGATCCACGGCTGAGGGCAGCGGCTCGCTTGAAAGCCAGAGGCGTGAGCCAATTTGGCAAGGTGTCAAAGAGAAGCTGGGCTGTGGCGCTCAGCAGGCAGGCAGCTTTGTCCCTAGAGGTAATGTCCCTAAATGAGGTAGTCCTGTGGACAAATATTTTGGGCCTGACTTTGAAAAAGCCACGTTGCTGCTAGTTTTGTTGCTTCCAAAGGGTACATTATCCAACAAAGGACCAACCTCTTTGAGTCTGGTGAAAGAAGTACAGCAAGTAAGAGCGAGGCAAAGGAATAAACTCAGACTGGCAGAGGAAAAGGCTTTCCTTTGTAAAATATGAAGGCCTGGCTACTCGCCCAGATAGACTGCATAAAGTAAGGTAAAAGTTGTATAAAGGTTGCAGGAATGGCAGTCCCAGTAGACTTTATTGAGTCTGCTCAATAAAACTGAGTGCACATGAAGAAGTAAGTATGAAATCTGGCATGAGGAGCTACTCTTTGTGTCCTAATCCATGCTAGAGGAACATGGTACAAAATAGCTGACGTCAATAGAAAGACTCCCTCTGCTTCTGTGGGCTGTAGAACAGACCCTTATCTTTCCTCTTATTATCTTAATGCTGGCAGGATGACTAATACTGACAGATATCCCGGTGCTGACAGTGACAGCTTAAATCTGTCCTGGAGAACAGAGTCTTTCTTTCTACAGCTCTGTAGGGTTTTCATGAGTTGTAGCCCATAACTACAACAAGCGCAAGGATTAATAAAACTGAAATGAAGAAATAGATGTAAAATGTAGTCAGCAGACATATGAGTGAAAAAAAGAGGACTGGAAGAGAGACACGTATTTTGGCTATAGCTGGTGACCACAATAGCTGAGAAATAAGGCCCCGTGTGGTTGTGAATTCCTGCAAATTGATGGATTATAGTGATGTCAGTTTGTTCAGGAGAAGATGTATTTCGGTATTACTAAAATATTTTCAATGGTCCAGTGCTGTCAACTTCAAGCACTCAAGAACTGTACGTCGGGTCATTACTGGGAACTCTGCTTTTTCATTCTGAATTTTTAAGACTTGTTTCTTTTTATTGTCTGTATGTGTGCAAGGACAGCACTGCAATATGTTCCATGAACAATAAAGCTGTAGTTCTTGTGCCTGTTCAGAAAATCCTAATGGTATAAAAATCTCACTTAGTACAGATGCACAAAGATGTTTTCAAGGAGAGGGGAGAGAAAGAAAGAAAAAAAAAAAGAACTTATGAGAGATACAAGAAGGTTTGTGGAAGGGAGTAGGGCATAATCAAAGAAAATCCTAATTCTAAGTCATTATAAAGAACTTGATGAAGTTACTGAAGAATCTTAATAAAGATACAAAAAAAAAATCTCAGAAGCCAATACATTTTTTGTTTACCTTTATAATTGAACTGCTTTATAATTCAGTACGAAGTCTGAATGACAGCTAGTTGATGGCAGAACAGGAAAATAAATCTATGAATCCTGTTCTTATAATTTTTTTCCCATAAAAAGCACAGTTGGTTGCAGATACTTTCCACAGATTACAGGGACAAGAAATTTTCTCTCATTCTGTTAATACCTTTGGGGGCTTTCTAATTAATCTATGTATCTGCTTCTCATTCTAAAGATACCTGGCTTTGATTCCCACAAAAGAACAACTCAGGAACTACATGCTCCTTTTTTTTTTTTTTTTTTTCCTACACAGAAATTTCACTATGAGCTTTTGCAATTGCCACATACTGTATCTTGGCACAGAATAGTACCTCTGCTTATGGTTTGCATCATTAAATATCAGATTGGCTGCTCATTGTGTTTATAGGATACAACAAGAAATAGCCTGCTAAATCTGGCTGGTTAGTAAAACTGGTGTTCATTCAAACACTGTGCTACCGTGTTTCCACATCATAAAGAGAACAAAATCTCATAAAACTAATAAGCTGCAAAATGGAATTAAAGTCAGTGGCAAAATATATGCCCAAATGTAGTAAATAAATTATAGACTTCAGAAAAGTTATTCTTAAAAACAATCCCCCAAACAAAGTAGACCAGAAATCTGTGAAACTGCTTTGAAGTTGTTGTTTTTTTAAAAAAAAGGGGGGGGGGGAATAGTATGCCAAGTATACACAATATTAATAACAGCAATCCTGATGGCTTATCTGTAGATCTTAGTGGCGTACTCTTGGAACTTAGGTGAGTATTATCATCTCCACCTTTGGATGAGGAAGCTGGGTTACTGTAAGAATAAATTTTCAACACGGAACACAAAGCAGTGCTGACTCCAATTCCCATTCCAATTCCCAGCTTTAATTATTTTTCTCTGAGCTTCATTTGTTTCTCTTCATTATACAGAACTTGTTCTTTCAGCACAAGGTAATTTGGATAGCACTGAATGTAGATTAGATCCATATATTAATGCTTATGAAACTGATTAATTCTAAATTTGTTCTGATAGATTAGCTCCTTCCCATCACTGGACGGGAGGCTGCCTACATCCTTAATTTAGATTGGTGTGTCATTTTTTAATGTTTCATTGCTCAAGACACTGCAGAAAGCAAAAGGAAAAGGATGTCCCTGATGCTTTTTTAGCATGGCTCCAGATAATCCACGTAATTCCCATCAGGCGTATCACTTGTGGGATCAAGAATTTCCACTGTCCTTTTCAATATCCACGTGATGCTGCTGAGATAAATCAGGGGAAGCCTGCTATCAGCAGTGCAGGGATGACATCCCGTTCTGCATCTCCTTCTGAGACAAGAGGCATAAGAGCTGTCCCGGAGTGCCTGGCTAAAATCAAACTGCGTGTTAGTTAAATAGAGATGACACTAAATGCAGGAATGAAATCCACTGAAAAAGTACCAGTTTCCATCATGTCTTGTGCAATACATTTACATAGAGCTTTAGAACAGAAAATTCTAAAATATTTTAATGTGTCCAATATGCTGTGCTGCTGGGTGCACACCCCGTTTTATTGCTCCTTGCTCCGGGGCCTTCATTCCGGGTCAGATTCAGTGTCTTCCTGCTAACCTTTGAAAGTAATTTGGGTTTGGCATTTTAAAAGAGAGCTCTCTCTGAACAGTCATCACCCTTTGTAGCAGCTGTGTTCGTCGAGGATTTAGTCTTCCAGTGACAGGTACGCACGAGCAGTAGACAAACATTGAGTAATCGGGGCTGTGGCTTTGGCGTTCGGTATTGGGACGGGGCAGAAAGGTCTGATTTCCTTCGGAGATGCACCGTGCAGCTTTCCTGCCACACATCCGTACAAACACAGCAAGGAACTAGAGCAGAAGGAGAGAAGAGATGAGGGCAATATGGATGGGAGGAGAAAAAGGCATGAAGGGAGGGAAGAGAAGGGAACTGTGGTTTAAAATAAAAGCATAGTCCAACCTGCAAACTCAGGAAAGCAGAGAAACTCAGACTGACACCCCGGTGAGACCTCAGTCACGAAGCCATCACGAAGTACTGGGGCAGCGTAGCACTGAGAGTTCTGTAAGCTTAATGAAGGGGGTGGATAAGATTTCCCTGATGTAATTTTTGGTGTGTTCTCTGGGAAGTGTGTCTGCTCATACATCACTGCTTTGATAAATACATGCCTGAGATCCCAATATGTTATCTCTGATAGGGATGAATGCAGGCAGTGGTGAAGCTGGAAAGATTTCAGGGTATCAAGCCAATGACTGGCAAACCAGAAGAGCTGCAAATGTCCACCTCAAACCTCAAGCATAGTAAGGGGTGAAGAGTAAGGCTTTCCAGCTGCATTTCTCCCTCCTTGTTCTTTCTCTGCCACTCTCCTGGAGGCTTGGGCCTGTTCTGGGGTTGTGTCCAGTGTGAGACTGTCTCAGTGCACTGATACACAGGCCACCCTCAGAGCTGTCCACTTCCTAAGTCATTATCTTCCGGTAATTTGGTTTTCTCTATCAGTCCGAGCTTCTAGCTTGCCTGCTCAGTTCCTCATCATTTCAAGATGGGTCATATAATGCTAAGCATATTCAGAATATAGCTATCAGGAACATCTGAGTCATAATTTAATTCCATGGCTGCAACTTTGCCCCTATTCCTCTCTCCTAATCAAATGTAAGCTTGCTGATGTCATCATTCAGCTCTGTACAAGTTTAACTATTTATTGAGCTTTTGATGGCTTCCCGCTGACAGGCTGTGATGTCCTTGAAGGCTCTCCAAAGGCTATTACAAATTTTAAAGTCACCACTTTGCTTTCCTGTTCCATGACAAGATGAAGCCCCCAGGTGTGCTGCCCATGGAGGTAACCTAACCCATAGTTACGTTTAGGTAACTTAGCAGAGGTGTGGACTTGGTCTTGCTGGGAACATATTCTCACTTCCAAGGCATCCGAACTAGATTCTTAATTTTATGTAGTATTAAAGGGAAGACCGATCTTGCCAATTCGTATCACCACTCTCTAGAACATACACCACGCACTCTTTAGTGCCTCTCCTCTTACGTGAGGATCTAAATACTGAAAAAGTTATAATGAATTGTGTTTTCCTTAGTTTTCCTTGTTACCCCTCAAGAAACAAAATAGTGCCCAATGTGATGTATGTACACAAGGAGTAAGAAAATGCCCTCTGATATTTGCAGTAAACTTTCCACCATTGGAAATGTGCCATTAGATGTTAAATCACCTAAGGAAAGCAGCTTAACTCGCATTTATCTTAAGCAACTGCAGCAGTTTTGCAGAGAGCCACCTGTAACTGTGTCTCAGCAGCTCCACGTTCGTGACCCCATGCAACCATACCAGGAGCTAAATAGATCCTACTTACTAGCAATTAAAATGATTTAATTTCAAATACAATGACAGATGCATAATGGGTTAATTACAAAATAAGTAATTAGCAAATAGGATGTAAAAGGTTAAAAGGTTGTGGACTTTTGTTCTTTGCTTGGGAGAGATAGCAAAATCATCAGCGATTCAACTTTTTCTTTTCATTTCTGGGTCTGATTCTGGTATTGTTAGCTGTAAATGAGGCAGCAAACAAGAAGATAGGCCTAAAATATCACTGTTTTATCAGACATACTGAAAGGCCATTGTTAACACTGAGGCTGCGTGGTTTGTCTCCACGCTGCACCCAAAAGTAGGCTTGTATCCGTAACGTGTCTGCTTTGTGCTAGGATATATATGCCTCTGCAGAGATGAAGTTGCAGTAGTAGCAGTAGTCCTCTCTGCGATGTGCTCTGGGCCCCAATAAGGTCAGTAAAAACAGTTTGAAGAGTGGTTGAGATTAGAGCACACCTCTGAGGAAAACTCTGCCTGAATTAGACGAGTGAATTATTTAGTTGGAAATATGCCATAATGTGTTTGTTCTCAAAACGTGAGGCTAAAAAGGGATAGGACTTTGAACAAGGTAACTTCTGACCTGTGAAAATCCTCGGTTGAAATCCAGTTAACTTCATGCAATGCTGCACCCTGCTAGAGAGGGTGAAAGCAATTTTCTGTTAAAATCAGCAAAATAAGAGCTTTTACTTCATTTTCGCAAGTATCATTCTTTCTCTCCATGACTCCCATCTGCCCAAAACCATAAGCAAATGGGCATTTAGATAGTTTTAATACATTCATATTTTATGACCACCAGCTTATTGCCAGGTAACTTGAAACTCTTTATTTATCTATAATAATTATAAAATATATTTATGTATGTATAAAACATGTGTTTTGTATTTTGAAATTTCAGAGGGAATGTTTGCAGAAAGGTCTCTTCAACTTGAGCCTAATTGTTACTGAAGTCATTGAATTTTTCTTTTGAAAAATAAGCTTTTGGGTAAACCTCAGAAATAGCAATATGGGCTTCTCCATTTCAAAATATCAATTAAAACCAGGCAGGAATACTTTTTAAATATAGCTGCCCTCTAACCTAATTACATGTCCACCAGCAACCATTAACATAATTTAACTGAATTTCCCATAAGTCACATTCTTCCATCATCCCATGTAGTCTTTTGAATGTGGCCATCATGTGCTCGCTTTCCTGTCACTTGGCCAAGCCATAGTTAACTCTGGACTGATATATGTCAGTCCAGTCCCATAATCATTTAACTGTGCCCGTCTGTCCTTCCTCTTCTGTAATTGATGCTTTTTCGTGTCTCTTGTTTGCCCTCATGCTGCCTTCAGGGATACTACCTGCCCTACTGCTTGACGTAAGGCCTGAACGTACACATCCAGAGAGGTGCTGTCCTCTTCTGGTGCATGGCATTGTCCCAACTTCTGTTTAATGCCCGTTTCTTTTGAGCTGTTTCTACAGTGGCAGATGAACACTCCGGGACCACCCATTTGACTTGAGAAATTGAGAAACAATCTGAGCAGATTTTTAGCTCATCTTTATCTTCCTACAGTTGATGGGGGGTATGTATTTCAGAAAACATCTAACTTCTTGTTCTCATCTGTTACCTTAATTTTGTTGAAAATAAGCTTCTTCATATATATCCCCCGTTATAACTGAATTTGAGCTATGCATTTCAGGTCTGGAATCTATGTTGAACATTTCAGAATTCAATGGTTTTGCAATTTGGCTATCAGTTTTTAGGATGAATAGATTCATGTTTGGAAACTCATCAAGTCACGCAACATGCAAAACTCATGAGCCTAAATCCATAGCTGTAACCGCATCTCTTGTTTTCTTTTCCAAGGGTTTCTGCAAACTTCTGTATATTTGCAGACTGTAACTCAAGGACTGCAACATAGGCAATGATTTTTCGTTATTCAGAATTTCTTTTTGAAACCAAGTGGGGAACCTCCAAAGCTCTGGTTAAGAAAAGCAGAAAGCCTAAAGCTACATTAATTCTGCTGTTCGTATCTGAACCCCTGAAAATAGCTCAGACAAATGCCAGTACCAATCTTTAGAGTAATGCATCTCCCCATCCAGGAGAGTGACATTTCTAGTTTGGAATATACTCATTTCTGCTTCACTGATTTTTTTATTATTTTTATTTGCTGTTGTTGTTTGTTTTAGGCACTGCATGTATGCGATGCATTGACAAATTTCGTTTTTGTTAACAAGATTCATACAGGTACCTCCCCTCCTGACATTTAGAAAACATCTTTCTTAATTCATATCACATTGCGGGTGGAAAATCACCAGTTTCAATAGAAGTCTTTGAAATTTAGTATCTTTGGTCTTATCTTCAGTTAATCAGTTGTAGAGATTTGCTGGGTAACTCAAGACAACCATCTAATAACGCTTCACAATGAGTAATAGGAGAAATTAGCATCAAAGATAAACTGTCCCTTGCTGAAATTTCAGTGAGAGCTAATGTTTCCTGAGTTGACAGAACAAAACAGAAAAACAAGAAAAGTTTTACGTCAAAGCTGTTGTCTGAATGAAACTCCCATACGCAGGACAATGAACATGTAAGCCATGAAGTGTCTCTAAGGCCCTTCAAAAATCACAGGAATAATCACTTAAATATGAGGCATTTTATGAAATCTCTTTTGCTTTTCTGTCAGCATTAGCCCTGCAGGATCCTTGCTCAATTGGATATTTAAGCAAATATGTAGAGGTCTTTCCGAATTAAGGCTCAATCTCCAACGATAAACATCTCCCAGTGTACAGTTTCAGATCAGCTACTCTTTTGTAACTCTGTTATAGCTATCACTGCAATGCTTCAAGTTTAAAAAGTCCCACAGAGGGAATATTTGGCATTAATGCTCCAAATACTCCCCCTTTTTTAAAAAAAGTTTTAATATGATAGGCACTGAGGTATGGAGTTTTCATCACCCCCACGGCAAACAACAGCAAAAGCGAGTGGAGGGGCGTTGTGCTGTCTGTAATTCCTGCGTGCTGTAGGAGGACATTCATGCAGCTTGCAAGACTCCTTGATCAGTGGTAACCTCACGGGAGACTCAGCCCCTGTGGAAGGAGCTAAATTTTAAGAGAGATGGTTTGCGAAAGCAAAAGGGTGGTTATCAGAGCAGTGGCTCAGCAGAGCTGCCTCCAGTTCTGTGCTCCTCTTATGCCCTCCTGTGTACACATTCAGCAGGCCAAAGCGAAGGGCTAGGTACAGGAGCTTGCTGACATTTCTGCAAGGGCTTGAAGTAAAGCAAAGAGGAAGCTGTGCTGCGCTGCTCTGACACAGTATTAAGCTGCACATAAGCAGATTTCTTAGGGTGCATGCATTGTAGGGCCAGTCAACAGCTCCACGCTGTGAAGATCAATTATAAGCGCTTGGGGATACTCTGTGAGTGAGGAAACATTTCAGTTCTAGAAATGGTGGGTGAAAGAAAGATCACTAACTCAGTTTTCTGCTTGATGGTGGTTTAAAGGTAAGGTTGCAGTCTTCCCCTGCATATTTTTCATGATTCTTATGTGCCTGTGTTTCTGGTGTGGTCATACTACTGGGGAACTGACTGAAATGCTAAATACTAACGCTGCTGTGCAGACTCTTCTTTTATGGCCAAAATAAAACCAATTATTATATTTTCCATTAGTTTATGAAAGGATACATTTCCCGTGATATAATAAAACATTAGGGTATGATGGAAACATAAAAATGACTTTTATCTTGCTGCAGTGCAGTGCAGCATTTTGTGCTGCTGCTGGGACACCTCCATTTTCTGCAGGTAATGTTCAGCACAATGGCTTTGTTATTCAGCCTGTCCTGCAAACAGTATGCCAGAACTGAAGTCTCACTGGTGTGGGACTACAAGAGGAATTATTTCATCTATCTGCATTAACATTGTTCATCCTGCAGTTCTGCTTGCTGAAACCCAAGTGCTTTCAAAAACCTGTAAAGCAGTGAGGTTACAATTATAACTTACCAGACTCATTGTCTGCATATAATAATTTCCTGGCTTTTATGCTGTAAAATAGCTGCTGAAGCCTGCACACTGTTGAGCACATATCATATTGTGGTCAGATCCTGACTGATTCAGAGTTTTTATAATCTTAGCTTGTTAGTGCTCAGCAATTTTTAGAGTGCTTAAGAAGCAAGTTAAAATAGGAAATTCTTAGCCTGAAAGGTAAAAAATCAGTTACAGCTCTGTGTTCAGAAAGAAAAGATAGGATTACATGGAACTACTGAATGTCATATCAGAAAACTCAGTAATTCATTGCCTTTCTGATAAAGCCTTTCAGGATAGACTGCAAATGTTTATATGGATAATGCACTTCGTTTTTGATTTTGTACTTTATTGCACTTTTTTTAATATCCTTGTGGCTTGAACTAAGCTAGGAGTAAAAAAAATGAATAAAAGTCTGCTTCTGAACTTGTGTCTACAAGCCAGTTCTGATGGGTACTTTTCATTAAATTAATCTCAAAGACTATATAGATTTTTTTTGTATGATGCACAGTTGTTTGCTGTATTTTACAAGGGAAAAGATACTGCTTGCTCATTATACCGGTATTATGTACTGTAAGCCATGGCCTGGTACATTCTCTATTGAATATGTATCAGTAAAAAAAATCTGTGTATTACTCTGCTCCAAAAATAAGAATTTTGCTTTCCTGTTACATGCTGAAAACAAATTTAAAAGTTCAGTTTGGCACCAATACAGTCTGTAAACTACCTTGTCATTTTTCCTGAGGTTATTAGTTCAGATTTTTCACTAAAAATTAAGTTAAAGTGAGAGCAGCTTTCATGGGGGGAGTTTGCAGAACAAAAAGTACAGATGACACATCCAGTAATGCAGCACCGCAAAGCCGAGATAGTCCCCAAGAAAAACAAGAGAGCCATAACTCATGCCAGGGCAGAGTAGGAGGGGATGGCATCCCAGCACACTCGGTCCGACGGCGCTGGAGCTTTCCTCCAAGCTCCCTGAGCACGTTACAAAACTGCTTCTTGGAAAGGACGTGTGAGAGCAAACTTTGAAAAGGCAAAGGCAGCGTGGAGGTGACTGGGCTCAGGGCAGGGCTTGCTCAGGTGGAGTTTCTGCTCGGAGGTACAGGAGCCCATGAAGGCTATGATGTCCTCCGTCACATCCTCATAAAGGTCAGGATCCTAAATCTCAAAATGTTGACTGGTTACTGCCTTTGACTATTACTCATGTATAGTCTCAAATATACTTAGATATTTGAGATTTAGCAAGTTTTGTTCTCTCCTTACTGGCTGGCTTTTGGATTATTTTTCCCTTAAGTAAGGCATGTGTCTGTGTGATCAGTCAGATGCCGTACTAGTGTCACCTCATGCATTCATGAGCTGACTTCCAAAAAAAATCAAGAGATGAACATAACAGAATTAAAGACCTACATCTGCTTTTCTCCACATTTTTTGAACATCTGGGGGAGATCCACCTGCCTGTAATTTGATTTCAGCTAAGGCCTCCAAGTGCACTTCCAGATTCAAGAGTCAATCAAAGATGTTTTCAGAAAAACATGAATCTCCAACCAGAAGGGATTCAAATTTGCTTATTCAGCACTTTTCTCTCTCTCTCTCTCTCTAGTTGTCACTATTTAATATTCTGTGTGCCATTTTCTTAGTCTCTGCTTCCCTCCCCATCTCCCATTTCCTTGTAGTCCTCTAGCCATCATACGTAAACGCACCCCAGTTCTCCTGTGTAACATCTGGAAAAGACAACGTGGAAAGGAAGCCTGAGGCTTGCCAAGAAGTGCATGGTTTGTGTTGTGGACAGGAATTAGGATTCAAACCAGAGAATTGCTGCGCCACTGGCCTAGCAGAGCGGCAGCCTTTATTGACATCTGAAGCAAGGGGGCATGGATGAAAACATCCTCAGCGCCAGAGCAGCACAACCCTTTCGTGTACTCACAGGTTAATGCAATGCATTTGTATGAAGGAGGAGACACCTGGTGAGAGTGGGAGAACACTTAACCACAGTGATTAATGTTAATTGGTTAATCACCTTTCATTATGGGAGAAGAAAGTAAGCACAATAATTGGCAATATGGCTTGACGTCTTTGCTGGATTGAAGGCTGAAAATTAATTTCAAATACGACCTTTTCAGGCCAAAGGAGATTAAGATCTCAAAGATGGGTCTTTTGGTCTTGATCTGGGACAAAATAGGAACATTCTTTTCTTAGTACAGGGCTGTAGGTCTGAAGCACAGCTCAGTTTAAGAATGGAATGATTGTTTTGCTATTACTATTTGAGGTATCCAGTGTGAATGTGAGGGCTGCCTTGTTAAAGAAGATGAGAACTGGGGCTGAACTCCAGAGGTGGAGAAGGAGCACACTGCCCAGCTGCTGCCTTGGCTGTCCGGCAGGGAGATCATGCGGGATGCTGAGACAACCTCAGGACATAGTCCTGCATCCTCAGGGCTTGTGACTCAGAGCCATGAGACCTCGGCTAGCGCGTTGTGGGCAAACAAGTGCTCAACACATAAAAGATAGTCCAGTGAACGCTGCTCACTGTGGTGTTTATCAAAGCTTAAACATAAAAATCCTGTCACTTCTGGCAAGAGAGAAACTTAATCTGCAAAGTCTGTGAAGACTCCCAGAAATGATTGGCCTGATGTGATAGAGGCCTCGCCGGTGACTCATCTGACTCCTTCCCAGTCCTGTCTGGTCACAGGCTTTTGATTTGTAGACTCTGAAAAATAATCCGAAACACCATCCACATCTATGCCTTCAAGGGGCTATATAACGCTATAATTAATGTAGATGCTGCCTACTCTTCTTGCTTGTGTAAAGCAGTGCACCATGCTGGGCACTCACAAGACAGTCCAAGTTTTGGATACCAAAATGGATAAATAATTTACAGAATAATACGCAAATATATTAAAAAATAGTCAGTGCTTCCACTGATCTGCCACCTTCCTTCAAAGGAAAAATAGGAAATTTCTTCTGGCATATGAAGTGCAGGTTAAAAGCATACTTCTGAAAAGTTTATTAAAATCACTGTCAGGTACAAAGCAGGTATTACAAGTGGGCTCTTTCACCATGATTACTTTGGCAGTTGGTGAATTGCCGTAGTGGAGATCTCCTTGCTCTGGGTGCTGCTAGATA
Source organism: Heteronetta atricapilla (assembly GCA_011075105.1). Lineage (NCBI taxonomy): Eukaryota > Metazoa > Chordata > Aves > Anseriformes > Anatidae > Heteronetta > Heteronetta atricapilla. The sequence goes on along the minus strand of CM021732.1, from coordinate 40,544,704 downwards.
CACACAGTACCACTGCAACCTGTTCCACTAAATTCATATTCTAGACAAAAATAGGAGGAGAAAAAGAGGATCTACGCTCTCTGTTTTGAGCTGTGGGACGCAGGAAGACTGTGCCAAAGCCAGATACGTTGGTATAATGCTTTAAACAAAAGACTATCTTTTCCTACAGTTGTTTCATAATTAGTTTTTTGACACAAGTGACAACTGCCTTCATGCCAAATCCTGATCTCATGGGAAAAAATGGCAAAACTCCCAGGATGGCTAGAATTTTTCTCTTTATACAGAATTCATTGAGGAACTTTATATTTCTCCTTTTTTTCCCCCTCATTTTTAATAGATTGGCACAAAAACAACAATTTTAGGATTAGTAACTAATTATTTACAGGAGGGGCTGAATTTTTATTTAAAACAGTCAATTGTTTACTTCAAGAGTGCTTGTGTGTGACTGAGTCACCAAACCACAATTAAATTCTGGGAAATGGCTTATTGTTGAGGTTCTTGGGGTCCCATGACATGGCGGGGTGGGTCAGGTTCTGATTCTAATTGGGGGCCTGATCTAAATTTGTATCCTCTTTAGTCTTTTGATGGACAGACTGTAAAGGATTATGAAGTTCCACAAGATGTCAGTAGCAAAAGAAAAATCTTGTTGCCTCTGGTTGTGTTGTTTGTGCATGGCAGATATCAAGCAGAGTATTTGCTTTTCCCCTAAGAGTTTAAGGAGATGCTGTCTTTTCTGAGAAGAGACCAGACACAGTCTCGAGTAGTTTGCTTGGAAGGAAAGACAAGGCGATAAAAATACATTATAGTGTGTATGCTGGAGGATATTTTAGCAGTTTCTGCTGTAAAACTTTCAGTAGGTTTTACTTTTCACTTGCTTTACAAATAGAGTAAACAATAAGGTTTGTGTGTTGTGGGTATTTTTACTTTTTTTTTTTTAGTCATGAAGCAATGTTGACTAATGGAGTAGCAATTAATTTAGCTTAAAGATTTACCAGACCTTCCTCGCTAATGTCATGAGACATAAAGTGATGGAAGAGATGGAGAATAAATTGCAGGGAAGATAACAGAGCCGTTAATTCAGAAGGTCGAGATTTGCATGGGAAGGGGGAAAAAAATGAAGAAACAAGCTGGGGGAGGAGGGGCTGCTCAGAGAGGCTTTTGGAGCAGGGGGCGAAGCCGGAGCCTCCCGCCGGCTCCCGCGGGACCGCCAGGGGGAGCCGCCGCGCCGCGCCGCGGGGCCGGGCCGGGCCCGCTCCGGAGGGGCCGGGGGTGGCTGCGGGGGCCGGCTGTGGGAGGGCCGGCGGGCAGGGCACGGCTCTCCCCGGCGCCTCGCCCCGCAGGGCCGGGCACCCGGCCGCCGGCTGTCCCCCGGCTCGAGGAGAGGGGCGAGGAGCGCCCGGGGTGTGAGGGGCAGGGGCCGCGCCTCGAGCCCCTGAAGAGGTCGAGGGCGTCCCGCCGCCATTTCGTGGGGCAGCTCCCTGCGGTGCCTCAGGTGCCCCGGGCGCGGCCGAGCCCCCCCGACCCCCCGGCGGGGTTTGCTGTTGTGCTCCTGCCGGGCTGCAGGGGGTTGATGAGCTGAGGTGAAACTGCCAGGCTGCGTCCCAGATACATTAATTATATGGTACATGCGGTCGCTGGCGTTCACCTGCTTTCTAATTCTGGTTTCGTAGTTTGTGCCTAAATAGAGCAGATGCGGCTGATGTCCTTTCAGCCAGCTGTTGGGGGAAGATATTTATTTCAAGGATGAGGAAGGGAAACGCTCCTGGTGTGAGGAGACAGTGGCTGAGAGGAAATATGGACTGGGCTGTGGTGCTGAATGTACAGGGAGAAATAAAGAACTGGAAGAAGACAAATTGTTAAAATGTTCAGGACAATCAAAGAGATTCTTCCTACCCTTTAAAACGTCAGTTCCATGAAAAGATACATGTTTCCTGGTGATCAAAGTAAGTTGACTGGTTTTCCATTGCAATTAATTGTTTCAGTTGTAGGCCCAGTGTTTCTTAGTTAAAAATTCTAATTAGGGTTTGTCTCTGTACTGGAGTAGTACCTGGAGGGTTGTCTCTGCTGGGATTGGATTTGTCTGCCCTAAAACCACAGAGAGAGCTGGGATCATCAAACTGGACTCGTATTCTGGACTGAGATGCCTAAATGAGGGCCTGCTGCCTGTGAAACCTCTCTTTGAAAAGCGGTACAGCTAGTGTAAACACACCTACTGCTGAATGAAGATGCCACGACTGGTATCGGTGGTTTTCAGTGTACACAATACATGTATGGACACAAGAAAGAAGACAATCTAAATATTAAAACCACAAATTTAGGATAACAGATTTAGGTCCTCACAGCTACAGTTATTTTTTTAATAACATAGAAGATGCCATCATTCAAAAGTTAAGTTATAAGTTCAAAAAGCTAAGTACATATAAGTTACCTTTCTACGAAATGAGTAACATGACTACTGGGTGTCTCAAAACTTTGTAAAAGTTAATCGCCTTTCAAATGATTGTAGAAGAATCAGTATAACTGTAGGCAGAGAATTTCTAATTCCTTTGAATCCTCTGTTGTTGCTGCAGCTGAAAATAATCTGCATCTATCATTAGAAACTGTAAGAGAAAAGAATTTGTTCCTGAAGTTCCATCTTAAACCTAAAGGAACTTCTAAAAAAAATAGGGAAAAGTGTTCCACAAAGTGGGCAGAAGCATTTTTTTTTCTGCAGCTGTCAGCTTTTGGCCTTGCTTCCAAAGCTCTGTTACCCTCAGCTCCTCCAGTCCACCAGGTTTTGGACCCTGGACTTGGATTCATTGCTTCATGCAGTTTAGCAAGGTGCACTGAATTTAATATGGCTGTGTTAAGCCAGTAAACATGGACCCCATGGTATTCAAGATCCAAAATGTTCCATCCTGTTTAAATGTTAATGGTGTTCTACAGATTTGCATTCATGGATGTATTACATGTGGGATGTTTTCCTTTTCTTGGCAGGTGACATTGGTGACAGAAGAAGAACAAGAATGATTACATATCTATAACTCCCAGCAGTATGTCAGGTAATCATATTCCATAAGAGCTTCTATGCAATGATTTTTGCTTTTCTGGAGTGGTTATTATTCAATATTGACTGCAAAATAGTGCCTCCACAAGTTCTGAACACATTGCTGGAAATTTAAGTCTTTCCTCTACCCAGAGCATAGAGATTGGGACACAGTAATCTCCAACTTTTCCCTGAAACTCTCATCTTATTTGGTTTTCTGTCAGAAAGCAAGTTTAATTTTGTTGTATGCACACATTTGAACTTCAACTTTTCTGCTGAAGCTGCTAGTACAGAAGCAGTTTCTGCTGAGTAGGTTGGCTTCAGTTATTTTGTAACGTGGCTGTATCCTCTGAGGTTCAAAGTGAGACAGTCAATTTCATTTTACATAGATTACAAAGTACTCTTTAGATAATAATTGACCAGGTCTGCAGGTGGTCTGAAGATCCAGAGTGAAATGACCATTAACCATTTTAGGTCTCCTTCACCACCTTATCCCAGTCAGTTGTAAAGTATTTGAAGGCTATACATGAATCAGCTTTGTCAAAATATGTACATATTCTAATCCAAGAACAGGACGTCTACAAAAATGCAGTTATGACAGGAAAATGTATAGAGAGGTTCAGACTTCCAAAACATGTTTTAGTATTCACGTAAGAAAAGAAAATGTTCTGCTGATGCTGTTTGTCAATGGCATTTATCTCTTGAAATATGCATACATGGGACCTTTTATAAGCCTGCTTGTAAAATGCAGCATGTTCTGCGTAGAGAAAATCGTAACAAACAAGACTGGATTCCTGGTGTTTTGCTCAAGGAACAGTTTATTTTTACTGGCTGAGCAGATGGAATATCCTTTCCGTTCCCATTCTTTTTTATTGACCAGCAAATGATAACAGCTGTATTAACCAACAGGGTTGGTCTTTTAAGTTTTGGGTCCTTAGATATGAGATGGAGAGTAAAATTTATGGGGAAAAACAGAATATTAGTAAATACATAGTAAAATGAATTATTTGGGAAAAAAAATGCAAAGAGGTGATATTTAACTTCTGTTTTTATGGCTTCTTTGCTGTTGTCTGAAGCAGAAGTTAGATGCAAATGAATATGAGTTGGAGGCAGACGGCATTGAGGCTTTTGGTGGAATAAAGTTACCTGAACCTTGATAGGTGTGCCAGGCTCTGGATTAGTATCACACCACATGAGGGTTGGGAAGGAATTGCTATCCTCATTGGCAGGACCCACTGGAGGGTTTTTAACATTGCTATGCAGTCCGTCTAGGCATAATAATTTCATTTAGCAAATACTTATTTCTGGAAGAATTTACAGCATTGACATGCAACAGTCTCTCCAGCCCTCTCATGTGCTTTCTTTTGTCTCATGTTCTGTCTTTTCTGACCTTTTAGTACAGAGCTTAATTTTGCTATGGCTTCGGAGGGAGTGATTAGTAGCTTGTGCTGTGTGATGGCAGGAGATGGGGATGGAAATGCAGCGTACCTGCTCTGTCGTCACCTTATCTGGTTGGGATGTAGCTTCCCATGGAGTGGGGTTTTATGGAGAATTCCCACCAGCATGTTAACCAGACCTGTCCCCCGGACGTTACCTGAGCAGGGCAGCTCTGTTAAGCTCACTGAAACACAGAGACTAATTGGAAGAGCCTACATTTTTGGCATTGCATTAGAAAGAAGTGGGCAGATCAAATATGTGCAAAGAAAATAATCACAGTGTGAAAAAATAAAGGTTCATTGTAGAAGATGGCTGTTGGTACAGCTGTAGATGTCCAGCACTTTTCATTTTGAGCAGTTTATATTTTCTGTTTCTCATTATACGAATGAAATTTCCTACATGAGTGTGAATATGAAAAGAAGCATGGTTGAAATAAAAATCTTTCAAACTATAAAAACGGCATAAATACTACAACCCGGAGCCAGAAAGGACTCCATCCCTAATGAATGAGAATGAAAGCTTAGATTCCGTTACTGACTTACTGGAATAAGAGAGGAGAATTGCATCCAAAACCAAACCAGTTGCCTAAAATAATAGGCTGTAGTATTCTGATTTTTGATACATAATTGCTCTGCCCACGTTCCATTTTTTATTGCAGTAAGAATTTTTCTCTTGGTAGGCACTGCCCAAAAGCCTCCATTTTCTTGTGCAATCCACAGAACTTTTTTTGACAGAAGATTGTGTAATTTGGCCTGTGGTAGTAAAGCTAAGCTCTACTACATTTGCAGTTGCCATAGGAAAAGTATTTTGCGTATTTTGATGTCTCAACTTTAAAATCACATGTCAGTGGCACATCTCTGTATTTGTATGTACTTTAAATAAAGGGAGAGTTCAAGTTTTCCAAAATTGTTTGGGGAACTTCAAAGTTACGGAAAACATGGAAGGATTTCAGAAGTGTAGAAGCCCCTACTTTTCAAGAGCATGAAATGAAAAATAAAAAGCAAAAGGAATGCACAAGGTATATTTTTTCATGCAGAGAGATAACCTGAAAAATAAATACTGAGTTAATGAAGTCCAAATTACACATGCTTTTTCTTTGAATGTGACCAAGAGTTCACACAGAAATGCAGATGGAGTTAATGAGCACCTAATATTGTGTACTCGATGACATTAGAAACTGACAAGTGAAAAGTGCAACCTGCAGGTTTTGTAAACATCGTGATTGTCAGTATAAAGTTGCCTAAACAGTTTCATACACGTAACACCTAACTCATATCATGGCCAAACATTGAGATAAAACTACCATTCTGTAGGCAAAGAGCTGGACGTAATACATGTCTTACAGTTTGAGCACTAAGTCCAAGACAGACACAGTCAGTTCTCATAATCATCAAATATCCCGAGTTGGAAGCGTCCCATAATGATCATCGAGTCCAACTCCTGGCACCGCACAGGTCTACCCAAAAATTCAGACCATGTGACTAAGTGCACAGTCCAAATGCTTCTTAAACGCAGACAGGCTTGGTGCAGTGACTACGTCCCTGGGGAGCCTGTTCCAGTGTGTGACCACCCCCTCGGTGAAGAACCCCCTCCTGATGTCCAACCATAAACTTCCCCTGCCTCAGCTTAACCCCGTTCCCGCGGGTCCTATCACTGGTGTTTATGAAGAATAGGTCACCCACCTCTCCACTCCCCCTCGCAAGGAAGTTGTAGACCGTGATGAGGTCTCCCCTCAGCCTCCTCTTCTCCAGGCTGAACAGGCCCAGTGATCTCAGCCACTCCTCATACATCTTCCCCTCCAGGCCCTTCGCCATCTTTGACATCCTCCAACAGTTTAATGTCCTTTTAGTACTGTGGTGCCCAGAACTGCACGCAGTACTCGAGGTGAGGCCGCACCAGCGCAGAGTAGAGCAGGACGATCACTTCCCTCGACTGACTAACAATGCCGTGCTTGATGCACCCCAGGATACGGTTGGCCCTCCTGGCTGCCGGGACACACTGCTGGCTCATATTCAACTTGCTGTCAGCCACGACCCCCAGATCCCTCTCTGCAGGGCTGCTCTCCAGCATCTCGTCGCCCAGTCTGTACGGATAGCCAGTCTTACCCCATCCCAGGTGTTACCCGGCACTTGCTTTTGTTCAGCTTCATGCGGTTGGTGATCGCCCAGCTCTCCAACCTGTCCAGATCTCTCTGCAAGACCGTTCCACTCTCATCCGCGTCCAGAACTCCTCCAAGCTTGGTGTCATCAGCAAATTTGCTCCAAACACCTTCTAGTCCTACATCCACATTGCTTATAAAAGCATTGAAGAGGACTGGTCCTAAAATGGAGCCTTGAGGGACCCCACTTGTGACCATCCACCAGCCTGACGTGGCCCCATGTACTACAACCCTCTGAGCCCGGCCCATCAGCCAACTGCTCACCCATCGTGTGATGTTCTTGTTTAGCTGTACGCTGGACATTTTCTCCAGTAGGATCCTACGGGAAACTGTGTCAAGACCTTTACTGAAATCCAAAAAGACCACATCAGTTGGTTTCCCTTGATCGACTAGATGGGTGATCTTACCATAAAAGGAAATCAATTTTGCTAAACTGGAGCTTGGGGTATCCCTGAAATAAAACATTTTTCAAATGAGTTGTCACACGAATAAATGTAACAAAGCAAATGTGAAAGTTTAGCTTTCTTGTTTTGAAACCTAATTTCTTTAAATGTTCATAATCTTTTATGAGAAATGCTGTAGCAAATCTGATGCTTCTAAAGAACATCAGTAATGCATTTGGGGAATGAAAAGTTGTTTTGTTTTGTTTTTTAATGGGAATAACTGGAAAATGCCTGCTTGAGTAGTAGCACTGCCATAGTTCATCATAGCTTTACAGCTAACACCAGCAATTACTGTGCACAGAGTAACACATGGAACATAGTTGTATTTTAAAAATCAGTCCTGTTTCAGCAATAACTACAGTTCTTTCTGCCATATATTTGCACAATAAAATAGAAAACTTTAAAAGTTGGTAATATTTTCTCTTTGAGAAGATACAGTAGTTTCAAATAACTATGCGGTATAGTTCGTAACAAAGTTCTTGCTGTCTAAACACTTCAGTGAAGCTTCTGGCTGTGGTATCAGTGTTTACTTAGAGTAATCTAACTCTGGAAGCAGCTTGCTGTGCATTTGCTCCCAAGATGCAGGGCAAACCCTGAGCCAGATCTCCCTCTTAGTTCATTTACTGGAGTGAGAACTGAAGAGGGAATTCTAGAACACGGTCTAAAAATCAGAAAGTAGTATTTGTATAATGCAGTAACTCTGTTTCATACCATAATACAGTAACTCTGAAGGGGACTTCATGGTAGATACAGATGGAATGTAGAGAGCACAGCAGTGGTCTCAGTGTAGCCTGCAGCAGCTCTTCCATTTACTTCAGTAAGGCCAGCATTCACCTCTGATTTTACTTGGAGTGTGTTTGGTTTCATAACAGACCCAGACACTGTGCTTCTGCTCTCAAATATTCACAGTGTTCTATTTGGTAATGACTGTAAAGTTAGATCAAGATAGGAGTTATGATAAAACGAAGTGCTTACATTAGGGAATATAATTTAAATGTCATAAATGCATGTTTTCAATAAGTGGAATGTAATATGCAGCATTTCTTGTAACAGGTCCCTCATTTGGAGAAGAAAATTAACCAGCTTTTATGCAAACAAATCCATCTGAAAGCCAGTATCTGGTGTTGTATGTAGTTTCCAAGAACTGGGAGAATAGGGTAGGAAAGCTATCCCTTTTTCTTCATGAGTCTTTTCGCTGAATGCTAATTAGCCTGTAAACTCGTCGTTAATTCAGAGGGACGGTAGTTTATAGTGTAGCATTAGTTGATAAATGATTCCTCTGAACTTCTATAATCATTTTCCTAGGATAATTTAATTTCACAGAAATGATTGTCTGACACTTCTTTTTTTCCACCAGACCATGATAAAATCCGACTAACTCAAGTGTATTATTTCTTTTAGTAATGGACTTTTTAGAAGGACAGTAAATACTTTAATATAAGGTTTTGTTATGCCAGGATTCAGCAGCTTTGTAATGAGCTTTTGGGGATTTTCAAAAGGTTAACAAGATTTATATTGTGCGATGTTTTTGCATGAAGCTATGAATCACTCCATGATGGCTCTTATTACTTAGGAGCGTATTTTTGAATATGCAGTTAAAAATATCACACTTAGTAAGTTCTAGGTTACAGACATTCTGGCTTAATTTTAACTTTTTTTCATTTTAAACATTAACTTTTAAGTGCTTTTAAAAGTACTATATAAACTAAAGTTTCGAAAGGCATGTAGTCTATAACATTTTGCAATGTTTCATGCAGTTCTCTAATGTGTCAAGGTTTTCTTGCCCATCATGGGGAAAGAAGGCTCTTGAAAGAGGGTTTTTTGTTGTTTTTTGTGTGTATGTGTGTGTGGTTTTGTTTGGTTGGTTTTATTGTTGTTGTTTTAGGAGAATGTGTTGTTGTTTTAGGAGAATGTGATGGTCTTACCTCTGTGTGTTTCTGAAGGTGTTTAAGTTCCATACTCACATGGATACCTGTTATATTTTCCAGATTAGATGCACTTATTTTTCAAAAAATACAGGTCGGGTTAAATTTCACAACGAACAGAGAAAACAAACACGTATTTATTTTAGCTTTGCAACATCTGCTAGCCATTTTCTTAAGTATGTTATTTTTTTGTGGTAGTGATGATATTTTCTCCCTTTCTATGTTTTCAGTAATTCACCATCATACTTAGTCCATTTCTATAGTAATTTTATTTAAGACAGAGGTGCTTCTTTTTAACTCATCTTTCAGTATTTTTTGTGATGGGATCAGAGTATTAAGTGTTTGGAATTTAGACTGTATAACACCGCCTATGTTACACTCCTGCCCTCAGTTGGAGGGAGTGCATAGTGTCAATATAAAACATACTTGTTACTTAGCAGGAAAAAATAATAATTTTTAAAAAGCCCAAATCCTTGTGTTTTGTTTTGTTTTTCCAAGTCTTCTCCACTAGCCTGTAAACCAGAACACTTTGCTATGCTTGCTACTGGAGCAGCAGACTGCCATTTGATGTTCTTCATAAGCCGGACCCCAGACTGCTGTTCACTTCTTCTGCTTATATGTCAGACCAGTGAGCTCACGCTACTTGGCCTCCATACGTAGCTCTATCTGCAGAGAGGACTGTTGTTGGTTTTTTTTGTGCCAAGTGCTGATGAACTATGGGGGAGCTACTACCCAAGTGGGTATTCCCTGGTTATTTCCAGGGAAATATCGTAAACAGAATACCTTTTACATTCTCTAAATGCATTTCTGATGTTGTTCTTTAAAAACATCAGCATTGCTATGGTGTTTATCATAAGGGAAGACAAACACTTAAGGAAATGTTTAAAGAAATCTTGTTTAGAAAAAGGAAGGCCAAACTTGCAGATTTGCTCCATGTATGTGATCACTTGTCTGAAAACTATTTATTTTAGGTCTGTCCCAAGCTTCAGTTTATTTCACATTTTAAAGAATTCTCACATTCCAGTTTGTCTTTCTTGCACAAGATATCTTTGATTGCATTATCTGGACAAGCTTTGGGGTTTTTGTTGGTTTTGTTTTTATTAGTTTTTGTTGCTGTTGTTTTGTTTCTTTTTTCTTTCTTTCTTTCTTTTTTTTTTTTTTTTTTTTTTTTTTTTTTTTTTACTGTGTATTTATCAGGACTGCTGGTTGTAGTACCTCTGTTTTTACCTGACAATTGCTCAGACCTTGGTCCTTGAACAGCAGGTCTTATTTCAAGATACAGAGTCTCTTTCAGCAATTCTGAAAGTAAAAATGGCATGAATTAGTTCTTCATCCTGAAAAAAACTACGAGCATCCATTATATGCATGTGTCCCCAGGATTTGCTGGAGACCATAGGAATTGATTTGGGGGCTTGTGGCCAAAGCAGTACTAAGAACCAAGATTTTCCAAAAGTGTGGTGGTACTTTGAAGGGCAGCTTCGTTTCCCAAATGGTTTCACTGTGGTTTACATGTTTTAAAAGATGTCTTTTATGGTATTTTATCCTTAATCTATAAACAGTGTTTTGCCTTCTCACTGTTGTTTTGGCAATCTCTGAGGCAACAAAAGAGCTACCAAACAAAACATGAAGAGAGCAATAATCCATTAATTTTCCCGCATTGATACAAGCAATGGTCTGCAGGATGAATCCTGGAGAGGGATCACTGTCTGTTCTGACATCAAATTAATCTTGGTTGAAAACAGAGGCAGGTCCGCATACAAAAAATGGGCAGGTACTGGAACTCCTTGCCAAAGCCATGCATGCAAGAGGCATACACCTGAGGAGACTGGGCTGGACTTCAGAGACATCCCTACGGTGCAGATAGGCTCCGGGGACTTGGGCACTCCCTTGGGCTGACAGTAGCTGGAACTGGGGAGACTGTGGGTGGGAGCTCTCATGTACGCCTGCTTTGTTCTTACTCTTCCCCAGCTATCCCCTTGTGGCTGCTGTTGGAGAACAGAAACCCAGCGAGCCCTGTGGTGTGAGCAGTGCTGGCATGCTCAGGGACTCCTTGTTCTCAGGAAAATACCTCCCTGGTCTTGTGCAGAGCTGCGAGGGGCCGATACATTTAACTGTATCGCTGACTGTATCACTTAATGCCGCTTTTCCAATGCCACTTTTTTCCAGTTCCGATAAGCAGGTATCTTACTGCTTTTTCCTGTATACCTTTGGCCACTTGTTTCTTTCAGTATTTTTATTGTATCTGTAGCTGTCACAAGATTTCATATTCAAGTACAGATCTCCCATTCACTTTTCTAGAGAGAGGGTGTCTAATAGCTTTCCATACCAAAACGCTGAACCACTTGCTTCTCTCTGCTCAGAACCTGCCTGTGGTTAGCTTACAGATGAGCAATCACATTCCTCTGGATATTTTTTTTTTCCTCTGATTAATTTTTTCTTATGTTGAGAAATTTGAGCATAATATCAACCCCAGGTTGTTGATAAATATGTGTCCAGCATTATTTTAATAGTTATTAGAAATTCAGTGTGGTTTTAAAGGCGATTACACTGCTTCACACTGAAGGGCTCATTGTAATACCTGCCAGCAAGAACTAGAATAAAGCTATTGCACTCTACATTGCAGGTTTCTTAATGTTTCTTTTTTTTTTTTTTTTACACACTAAGAACACTTCACAACATTTACTGTAATATCTGCACGCTGTTTCTTCATAACGGTTTCATCGTTGTCCAAAAGATTGTTTCAGAATATTGAAAGAATACTTCACGTTCAAAACCATGTTGTAAAGTGTTTTAGAATTTAGTATTAGTATTTCATATTAGCATGCAGTATTTAAACATTTTATGATATTGCCACTGCTAAAGGGAGTAAAGAGTGTAACAGTCCTGGATTCGATAATCCTGGCCCTGTTTATTTCCTCCAGCACAGACCTAAGCACAAACATTGCTGAAGTTCTGGAAACCACCAGTGGTTTCAGCAGGCATCACTAGTTCCACCTTCTAACTAGAGCCCTTCATCTCTCATGGTGCACTTTTTTCTTATAGTAAGTGTTATTCTTACATTTTAAAGCGAAGGATAAAAATCACACGTTCTCAAATATTTAATATAGCGTGTTGTATGGAAGCATGTCTTGCATATTTATAAATAAGAATCTGGCCGGTCTGTATTAGCTGTGCTCCATCCTTCCCCTTATTCAAGGATCACTTGAACCTACTTTAAAAGTAGGGAAACTCCACTGTGAATTGTTTCCGTGTTTGATAAGGAAGAATAAGAAGAAAATGTTAGTGTTATCTGGGAGAAAGGGAAAGGAAGAGGGATGGGAAAGAGGAGAGAAAGGGAACAAAACAAAGGAATGAAAAGAAAATGCTGGGAACTGACAGAAAAGTAATGAGAAGAAATGAAACCTTAGCCTCATCTGGCACAGATAGTTTTATCGTTCCCAGCACAAACACACATGAAAACTTTATGTGCCTTCAGTTTTAGTTACTTTGTATGCTTTAAAATGCTTGCACAAAACACAAATCTGGTTTTAATTTTGCTTGGAGGAAGGGTGTCCTTTAATTGTAGTGGTTTTTTTTCTTTTTTATTAAGTCATTAGGTGAAAATAATTCAGAGCTATTGGACTGAGTCCATGTAAAGCTAGGCAGCTTGATCAACCGATTATGCACCCCTCAGTCCTAATCCTGATTACATTTGCCTTAGTTGATCTCTCTGAAGCCAACCCACTTAGATGTCCTTAGATGCTTGTATACTTCAGTGTTTAAAAAAAAAAAAAAGAACTAAAACTAAACATGCTGTTGCGTTTGCTGCTCAGTTTTCATTAAACTTTTCATTAAACTTCCAACAGGAGAAGAGCTAAACCTTTATATAAGAATCATGTCTGTCAATCTTTTGTTTTCCAATCAGGTAAGGCAGTGACAGCTCAGAGACTTCTTCACCTACTGCTATTGTTTTGATGAGCCACGAGTCGAAATTTTTACAGGGTGCGAGCAGTTTTGGAATGTAAAATAACTTTTTGTTGTGAGAGGAAATGCCTTTATAACTGTAAAAAAAATATATATATAGCAAGCCTGTAACATCCCAGAACTGTTGATTTGTCTTTTGCCTTGAAACCAAGTGATGCCCTGTTGCTGAGGGTGAAAAAGAAATGTTTGTGCTCTCCCAAACAGTGTGAGCAGCGTGGGCTGCGAGGAGCCGGGACTGTGTGGACACACAACAGCTTTCACCACCAGCGGATGTAGCTGTCAGCTGGAGCTCCCGCAGCATAAAGCCGTAACAATAACAGTGGTAATACAAATGCCAGCCTTGGGAATAACAGGGATGATCCTCAGCTAAAATAAAAAGGATGTAACTCTTAGGGTACCTCAGGGAGGATGTAACGTGGCACCCATAGGGCTGTTTTGGTGAGTACATGGAACAAGCACTCTTTTCTATCCTGTGCTGTATGCCCCTAGCTTTTGTCAGTGTGGGAGTTCAGAGTAGGTACACAGCAAATTCCAGAAAAAAAAAAAAAAAGATTAAAAAAAAAAAAAAAGCTATCATCCTGGCTGCCTGGCTACCAGCTCCTGTCTTTCTGGAAAAAATAAGCTACGACTCCCTTTTCCTGAGATGTACTATAGAAGGGAGAGGGCTTTTGGTATCTCTTCTGTACCACTCTTTGCAGAGTTGGTAGAAAAAATGCATATGATTATTTGAGATGAAAACAAATTAATTGTTCCACTGTTTTTATATCCTTTATATATTGACATTCAGATAATAACTCCCTAGCTGAGAACAGGCCAACCTTTACATTCACTAATTAGGTGTTTTTATCGTGGCCCATAATAAATAATTTCTGAGGACTTCTCCTTGCCTCTACTTTTAGTTTAGCTCAATCTGCTTCATCTGCTAAAAATTTGCTGCTTCTATAAGACAGACCTATCTTTAGAGACACTCTGGTGGAAACCTGAGAAAGGTTTTTGGACTGTTGACTGCTCAGGTGCCAGTTATTGCTATGATATGCTGCTTTTCTATCTCGGAAGTTACATGATAATTCCTTCACGTAGGTTGACAAGAAGAGCGCTCGTCCCTTCTTATTAGTCCCTCTTCGCTCTGAAACAAGGCCTGTGGCTTTAGTCGTGATTCATCCCAGTAGGCTGTACTGCTTTCTGCTGTGATTATTGCCATTTTAACAGCAGCTAGAGGGAGAGAGAGAGAGATGCTTCTCGTACAATTAGGGATCTCATACAAAATTACATTATCATCCTTTATAAAGGGTTTTGGTTTGACAAAATCAGGAGCAGATGTAGGAGATTTGCACTGCATTCTGACGGGAAGAGAAAGAAAAAAAAAACTTTAGACAAAATCAAGCAAGATATGTGGAAAGAAGAGTAGCAGAATAAATAAGGTAGCCCTGTATTGAAACTGTAATTTAACATTTTAATAAGCTGAGTGGTAATTCTCAAGATATGCATATCTGTTGCACCACAGAAGTGGTGGAAAAGAAGACAAAATATGAGATCCATCAGTGCGAGTTACTTACTGCTTACCCTTCATCTAGTTAAATTTGGATGTCAAACGTGTGGTGACTAAAGAGAATTTGGGAAATAAAACAGAGGCTTGTAAAATTAAGTAGACTCTATCTAGCATGGGAGTCAAAACAGAAAAATTTCAGTGGGAACTAAAAGGAAAAGAATGGACAAAGCTGCTTGATATTGGGTTAGCTTTTGGGAAACTCTGACTGGGCAAATTCCAGATGATGGAAGCTGTAATAGGATCCGTTTATTCTCATAGCTGAAACATGTCTATTTGAAGAATCACAGAGATACTTTGCAAACACAGTAATTGGCAAATACCTTTTGATTTAGTTTTTTAAGTTAAGGAGGGCTTTAGGGTTCTTTGGTATAGTTAAAAATTTGTAAGCCTTGTGACATCCTCTCTGAATCCTTAGGGAAGGAAAGCTTTACCGTCGTGATGAGTGTGTGTCTTTTAATTAAAATCAAAGGTAAAGCAAAGCCTCGTAATGCAAGCTAATAGACAGCAAGGATGGCCTTTAAAAGCAAAGGTAAAGTGGGGAAAGGGATGTGGGAATTTTTCCCTAACGAGATTGAACAGCCTTGATTATGAATCGCTGATCTTGTTTCCAGTACTAATGCAAGAAATGAGTAATAGATATAAATGATTTTTTTTAACAAGGTAGAGAATTATATGGGATCAGTGGTCTTTTCAGGAAACTAACAAAGCACAGAAATATCTATTTACAACTGAATTATAGTACTGTCTGTAATATATATATTGCACACTCTTGTCTCCCAGACTAAAAAAAATGGTATCATTCCTGCAGGGAGATAACTAGAATGTGACGGAGAACAAGGAGGAGGAGAGTAGCCTTGTGCTGAAGGATACATCATCTGAGGTTACCAGCACCTGGTGGCAGGGTGGATTACAGTGCGTGTTTCTCTCCATGCCAAGAAGAGTGAGATGGCCGAGTTAGGTTCAGATCTTAAGGGGAGTTCTGTGCAGCTCCCAGAGGGTCTCACTGGAATAATCCAGTATTTCCTTCCAAGTCTGAGCTTTTTATGAAGTCTAGAAGACATAAAAATGGTACAATCATGAAAAAAAATGTTTAATTTTTCTTAGATGCCTAATACTTTTCTGTGTTGCCTTCACTATTCTATTTTAAATCTGGTTATCCTCCTACAAGTGATATTCTCTTACCATATTGCCTGCATTTAGAGTCAGCCTCTAATTTTACTAAGAAAAAGAGGTTTGAACTAAGATCAGATCTGCAGAGCCAGGAGTAAGTAGCTAAGGTCAAATTCTGTAGTCATCCGAACTGGTCCTATGCGCCGAAGTCTGTCCTGCCAGATAGTACCCCAGACACATTCATGTTATGGGTGTCCAACCGAGATAGAGTGAGTGGAAGGAATGGACCTCAAGCTTAAAATATCAGGTGAGCTTACACTCCCAGCAAGAGGAAGAAAAAAAAATAAAGGAAGTATGAATTTACATTTAAATTAACCGAGATATTGAGGAAAGCTCATATATACATAAGCAGGAATTGACGTAGGATAATAGTATTTAATAATAACCATAATTAAATCCTGTGAATTACGTCCTATATTAGCAATGTTCCCCTTAACAGAGCTCTTAAGATAAAACTTTCAGAAATACCAATAGTATGTTAGATCTGGTAATTGATATCCAAAGTTACTTTTAAACATTTTTCTCAGGAAATAACTGACTTAGCATGCATTTACTTGCTAATATACATCTCAAAAACTTTACAAAGTGAAAAGTATGTGAAATTAACTCTTTGGTCCATTAAAATAACAGAATCTTGCTATGATTAAAACCACAGTAGACAGCAGTCATCAAATGACTGGAATTTGCTATTTTCTGTATGCAAGTTAGAAAACTAATTTGTAGTTGAGTTTTGATGCATATAAGTTAAACTAATTTCCTTAAATGTAGAACACAACCTCTGAGGTGTCATTTCCATAGCATTTAGTTTTACTGTCCCAAAATAGAAAATGGGCTATATTTAGCTTTATAGATAAATCCACTAGTGCTGTCTCTGCTTCTGTTACACAAAGGAAAAAATCAATTTACCGAAGTATTTTGACTAACCAGATCAAATCATGCTGCCTCAGTGCTGTTTCTTACCAACCCTGGACCCACTTGTCAGAACTCCTGTGGTAAAGTCGGCGTCCGATGCTCGGCTGTGACCACAGCCAGGGAAGGGCAGTAGGTAGCAAAAGCGGAACTGCTAAGCATGCCCACATAAGAGTGTCACACTTAGGTAACAGAGTGTCCCTCAGGTCAGCCTACGATAAGAGCAAAGTCAAACAAGGCTGAATCCTTGATGTTTTGTGTTTTAAGTATCTGAAAATTGTTCACGACCAGCCTCGACCTACAAGACCTCAAATGATCATATGAGCAAGGCAATAAATTGGTGGTAACTTGCCCGGGGGCCCGTGTCCTAGTTGTGAAGTTGTTAAAGTTACATCTAGTGTTAGCCTGGCCACGTAGAGCTGCCTACTTGTTCAGGCTCCACAGATGGGAACGTTTCATATTTAATTGTACCAAAGGGGAGCTATGGTGGCTGAAGGGGCATGGCTGAAAGGCTCGGCATCGTACCAGTGCAGGGAAGCGGAGCTGCATGGGAATACCACGGCATCAGGAGAGATGGGGAAACACTTGATTTCCAAAACTCCACACCTGAGCAGGATTCTGACAATGCCAACAGTTTGTAGCCCTGCAGTATTTGCCAAGCATCCAGACAGTGGCCTCCTGTCATGGGACAGACTGATTCACCTTCCTGAGAGAAACCAGAAATGGGATGTTGTGGGCATAGCAGAAAACCATTTCTGTAGGAAAAGACACTCCAAAAATGATGATATCCAGAGGAATGGACAGCAGCTTTTACAATGTCGATATGCTTCAGCTTGGACTAGCACGATTTTACAGCCAGGCCATACAAAAGCAAACGTTCAAGTCCTCTCAAGTTCCCAGGAGTATCAAAAAGAAGAAAAAAGGTGTAAAGGTAATTGGTATTACTATGCAGAGCACAGCAAACTGCATTAAAAGAAAATAAAAAGCCGTTACATCTTCGTTTATGGTCGGGGATTTGGCCATTGGTAAAAGCATTATTATGTGGGGGATGTTTTCTTGTTCCTTTTTTTTTACTTAATTTAATTTAATTTAATTTTGCAGCAGAGATAATAGTGATTTTTAGTATTTCTCTTCCTATGATTTATAAGCTTTATGAAGAGCCCTGATGACAATGTGATGAGGACTTACTGGGGTTTTATGTGTGATATCTAATGTAAAATCATTTCCATTCCTATAGTCCTTTAAATATTTATTTCTCTCTCTCTGTTTATGGTCTTGATAAGCTGATCAAATATCTTTTTTTGAACCTGAACTTTTAAAATAGAGCATTTACTTGATACATCAAAAATGCAAAGACAAAGTAAAGCACTCATTTGCTGCTCTCAAGGTTTTCATCTCTTACCTGTGACTATTTTCTTTGCCTTTTCTTCTTTCTTACTATTAACTGTCCCCCAGAGATTCAGTAGGTTCACATTAAGAACTCAGATAAATGGAACTTCTTGTCATAAATACTATTTGCCTCACTAGTCAGAAGAATTGGCCATTTGCTTTCAGATAGCTTTTTTTGTTCATACCAGAGCAGTGCTGAAGGAGTTCATTTTAAGAACCACAGTCATTTAGCTATTAGCACAAATTTAGTGCTTAAATTATTTTAATTCCTTTTTAAACTGGGATAAATAGTTTTTTGTTGTTCTTCTCCTAAAAAATAATTCCTTTGTATTGGGAGGCAAGGAAGGAGAGAAGGAGGACGGACAGACTACAGGTTGTTTTCTTTAATTTAAGTCTTGCGTCACTCCAGGAAGAAAGATTACAGTGTCAGGAAGGCTATCACCTCATGAAAAAGTTAAACTGGTCTAAGTACCTGATTTCTTGAGATTTAGTTGCTCTTTACCTCAGAATGCCTCCTTGCTAACAGATGTCAGGTGTTGATCGCTTTAACGTCTTACTCGGGGCTGTCGGGAGGCTGCCAAGCCCAGACAGTCCCACCCCAGAGTCTGCTAATTCTGTTCTGTTGAGCTCCATTAGCTGCCTTTCCGTTCTATTTTTGAGGAAATGCAGTTTTTTACCTTAAAGTGTTCATGAGTTGGAAGAGGGAATGACTCGGAAAAGGTACACGTTGTAAGTGTTGGCAGTTACTTTCTCAAGAGATAAGCTGCCTAATTAAGTGATGTCTGCTAACTGGGCCTTCCAATTACGAGATATGGGAAGACTTAACAAATCGGGTTGTCTGGGTCACAGGAAATATAATTACGCTTAGCAATATTTATTCAGAGACTGTCTTAAAAGTTGTCAAACACTGTTCAAGAACTTTGTTAGCCAGTTTGTTGGCAAACCTCTCAAGGAGCAAATTCTTTCTGAAAAGACAGTCTGCTGCCTTCACTGGTCATGAAAGCTGCAAGGAAATCCCATTCCGTTCCATTCATAGCACAAGAAAAAGCAAGAACAAGCCCTGGATGATTCTTGGTCATGAACAATTAAGCTCTGTGAACAAGCTCTGCTAACCAAATATATTCAAGATGCCAAATATTTGAAGGGAGGACTGGATTTGTAGTGAATCTGAATGTTTAAATATAAACGATGACATTCTTTGTTACCCAAACAGACTAATGAGTTGAGAGTCTCAATGTTGAGAATTTCAATAGAAGGCACATCACACTGGCATTTTATGAGTCACATACAAATTCAGTGGCATGTCATAACCAAGGTGCTGCAGGTTTTGTGAGTGAGGCAGTTTTAGAGAAGGAGCTAACTGACACATGCTGAGAAAAGAGAGGTATGACTGTGTAAATAAGCTCTTCTTTGGGTTCAAACAAGAGGCAGCTAGTTTGAAATCTGTGGAAAACCCAAATGAAATATTTTATGCAGGAAAGCTGTAGCTCTTTTCCCCTCAACTGTACAGCGTGATATTACAAATATAGTGTAGACAAAATGATAATTTTAGTGTATTTGATTCCATTGAGACATGCTCTATGAACTGTCAAATGCTTTTGTAACTTTACAGCAATAGAATTGTACATACTTTACGATTTAATCAGAAGCAGAGCTTTCAAAATAAAATATTACAGACGTGTTTATATTCTGTTCTTCTGAGCGCTCGATATTGGATTCTGATGTTTGAGTTTTTCTTTCTTAGTTTATAACGCTATCCACAGGGGTCGGAACTGAAGTGGTAAGCAGATATTTAGATTCCTCACACAGTAAGTTTGTGCTCTAGTATTCTTGAAACATCATTTTGAGTCTCCTCTGATCATAGAGCATGAAGTGAATGAATAAGGTAGCGCAAATATGTACATTACAGAGAGGTTGTAATTCCCTTGGGCATGGAGATAGCTGTCATTGGCAATTGATGTGGTGTTGCAAAAGTCATTACTACTGCTCAGAAGTTGTTTTCACTCTGTTGTCTTTGCGGATATGTTCCATGTTACGTGGTACGAGTCCTGAAAGTGCAGGTTTGCATTCATCTCGAGGAGCAATCCAGTAATTTTCATTTTCCCATAACCTTCATTGGAAGTAGCAGAGAGAATGCAGGCAAAGAGATAAACTGTAAATATGAAATATAAGTTGTTTTGTAACATGTAAAAACGTGTCTTAAAAACTAGGTGCTGATAATGTGAGTGTAGCTGGCAGAATTTAGAAAGGTACAGCTGATCCTTGCCGCCACGTATTCAAATGTGCAAAGGTGTTTTTAGACTAAGTGGTGTAATTTTTTTTCTGTCTGTATGCATAAAGTTTAAACACAGGGAACGTAGGATCCTTCCGTTTGATCCTTCAGGAGCTGCACTCTGCCCTGAACAATTCGAAGCCCCTCCAATACTTCCCACATCCGCTGAATCTTTTGGAAGTGGAGGTTAGCAGCCTTACCTGCAGCCTCGAGGCAGCCAGTACCGCAGAGCAGGGGCGCACAACTTAGAAGCAGTCAGGAAAATGTGACTCTTGTGAGTAACGTGCCACCTGCACAATCACAAAGGTAGCAGAGAGACGCAGCCAGGGTGGGTTACATTGGATGATGCTGGGTTTTGGTGTTTTGGGGATCTTGGCTGTTTTGGAGCATTCTGTTGGCTCGTGCACAGGAATACTGTCTTTACTTAAAATTTCTGTGGGTTCATTTGGTTATTTTAGTAACCGAGTTAAGTCACAAGAGAAGTGCAGCTTGGTGGGACATTTGATTCTTCATAATTAAAAGGTTTAGTCAGATGATTCAAAACATGAGTCTATGAAGATCCGTATGGTCTACTGGAAGGCAGTCTTCCTGCAGAAACCTCATTCCAGGCATTCTCAGTCGGGCTGCAGTAACGTCGCTGACTGCTCTGCTCTTGTTTCTGATTTACTGCAGGGTGAGTATTTCAGTATGTTGGGGGCATTCAGGATTCAAATTTAGCAAGAAATCTCTACTTTTTTCATTGTAATGAGCTCACACCTCAGACTGTGAAGGGTTAAAACTTAGGATCTTCTTCTGCCACAGTGTCAAAGTTTCTGTTATCGTTGGCCTGTCTGCCCACAGCTGAGGTTTTATTCCACTAGTGATTAATTTCCATGTGTTAGCATAAGCAGACACTTGTGAACTAAGAAAATTCCTAATGTGATACTACAGTGCTGAAAGAAGTGAAAGCTCAGCGTGGCGTGATTTGAAGACAAATATTCAAATCAGAACACAAGACAAAGAAGAGTTGTAAATGTTGTTTTCTCTTCCACTTTCAAACTTTTGATAAAGATCCATCTCTTTTATCACATGATTTAATTCAAAGTGATACACGAGGGGGGCCTGCAGGATTGGACCCTAAGAAATTCAAATGAAAATATTTTAGGAATATTTCAGTTTTAATAGCGATATTAAATCTTTGCAGTCTTTTTGAACTGATTTGTTTCCAAGGGAACAGCAATCTGCAGCACTATAAACCTCTTTATTGTTAGCACATTACAGGTAAGGGAACCTCATTCCGTGGCAGTGTTTATCATTCTTTTTCTTTTTTCTTTTTTTCTTTTTGGTCAGAAAAGGCTTTTTCTTTTCATCCCCTTTGCTTTTTCTCCTCATTCTTTGCAGTTTCTTGTAATCTAAGTCCCTCACAATATTACAGTAATTCTGTAAAAACGTGTCGCACATGCGACACATTTCAAAGTATTATTGACATAGCAATAGAAAACAAATAATGTTTGAGGAACTGATCTTGGAATAGAAAGAAATTTGCAGCCTGTGCCACATCACGATACCATATCCTCAGGTTTCATCCTGGCTGCGATGGCTCCGTCTACATATGGTCTCAATTCTGTTTAGTTTTTCACTAACAAACCTAAATCAAAGAGGGAGAAAAACAAGAGAAGAGAAAATTTTACCTCATCTGGCAGAACAAATCCACAAGGGAAGGAATTCCCGCTGAGAATTTAAAGTTCAGTTCTCAAAAGCTTTTTTTTGGGTGGCGCAAAAATATCTGGGTACTCTGCTAACCTGTAAAATGCAGCCTCACCTCGGTGCGAGCTCCGACACAAAGCGCTGCTAGTTTTAAGGGAGGTTGTTCTGTGGTACAAGAGCAGCCCACGTATTGCACTTGTGGAATGTTTTCTTTCTGGGGAGCGTGGAGCAGTAAGCTTGGCAGGTTGTACGTATTGCATTTGTATGTCCTACGGAATTACGACCAACCATAGAGACGGGTACGGGCTTGGGGGTTCTGTGCAAACAACTATTGCAAAGTTTCTTAGGAAACACGGGCGTGCGTTTTAGGAAGCGCTGCGCATCCACTCTAGAAAAATCCGGTCTTGCCTAATACATGCCTTTTATCGCAGACAAAATCCCCGTTTATAAAATCCACATCATGGACTTGAGCTTAAAAAAATAATTAACTGTTAATGTGTGCTTTTTCACACCGTATTACACAAGTGTAATATGTGAGCCAAAACAAGCAGAAAGCTCTGCCTACTCTACTCAGGCTGTTGTCACAAAGATGCATTTCTGAAAGTGTTTCATTACCGAAACGTAAAAGATTACCAAAGAAAACAGCAAAACAATGAGCTTATTGATAATATTTAAGCAGCGTTCCTGTTGCCGATTAACTTATATTATTTCTGAAGTTTCCCACCTGTTGAACTCAATAGAAATTACCTCCCCAGATCACTCAAGTTTAAAAAAGCTGCTTTCCCGTAACTGCATTACCAGGCAATAGGGAGGATTGGACGTGTGTGGAAGGCTGGGGAGATTCATGCATGTAATTCTGTAAACCAAAATCAATAAAGCTGATGACAGATTAAGTTGCTAAATTTCGTAAAACTAGACTACTGTTTGGGTCATCAACACAGCGCTATTGGATTTTCTGTGGTTTAACGCTGAAAAACAGGATTATTGATTTTAGGATTTTCAGCGTATGCCCTCTGGGAGTTCTTAAGCAGTCTTTATAATGCTTCACACTTAAGTTGACAACTACAGTGACATAACTGTGTCCTTGCCTTAGTAATCATTTTCTAATCATATTGGGAAAGGCTGGAAACGGTTTATAAAATGATTATTGCAGACAAACAGTGGAGCAGGAGGCTTGTCGGGACGTCGCTTCTTTGTCTGGTGCTCGTTGCTACCTGTCTGCCATCTTCCCTTGGAATTAACTTACAGTCACAGATTAAGACCTTTGACTGTCATAAATCTGCTTCCCAATATGTTTGACTGGCAGGGGAGTTCACAAGCCATCCCAGTATAAATAGGATTTTAGCACATCAGGTGCCGCTCCAAAGTAAAACGGGCTGTTTTGCAGTCGACTTTGTTGGTGTTGTATATTCAGTGCTCCTCTCCCATTCCATGTGTATGCATGCCTGTGTGTGTGTGTGTGTGTGCGAAAAGTAGAAGCTGAGATAGGCTAACAAAATGAACTACTGTATGCAAGAAATATATGAAGTGCACCCAGCTGCTGGCAGCAATTGCTACATGCAGTCCACTGATTATTGCACATATATAGAAGATAATCAGGGTTACAGCAGTTGTGATGCTCAGGTCCTGCACAGTAACAACATATATATGGAACAGGCCTGGGCGGTGAATCAGCCTTATACCTGTAGTTACCCTGGAAACGTGTTTAAAAGCGAGTACTCTGACATGGACATGGCCCTGAATCAGTACAACCAACCTGAATATTTCACCGAAGAAAAACCTACTTTTTCTCAAGTGCAGTCGCCATCGTACTCTCAGAAGAAAGGTAGGGGCAATTTATTTAAATAACAACAAAAAAAAAATCGCTGTTTTTGTTTTTGTTTTGCTTTAAACTTACAGTTGCATCAGTTGGCTCAGATACATCTTTGAATGTGAAGGCTGCCTGTTCAAAATTGAAAGCAGCAGTAACATAGGTTGCTAGGTGATCGTAAGGTTTTCTGTGAGCATTGAGGATTTCCAAGCACTTTTTCTTAATCTGTAAAAGACGTTGTCGTATCTGTTGCTTGCTTTCTGCTTTTTGTGGCTATTAAGTTCATTCACTATTCATCGGTGAGCTAGATAAGAAAGTTTCTCTTCTGAAATGCCGTCGTTACATATTCTGCATCTTAAAGCTGTGTTTTCTAGTTTCCTGCAAACAATTTGTGTGAGTCCTCGTTGCCAGTATATGTGAACTCTGTTTACTCAGCAACTCAGGCAAAATATTTTGAAAATACATCTGTAAATACGTATGGGAAAAATGATTACATTTAATAGAGTAACTCTCTTTTAAATGAAAACCATGCAGTTACTGATTACCCAAAGCAGAAAAGACTGAAAATTCAAGCTTCTTTCTGTGCAACAGACTATTCTGAATCCAAAAAGTTGCTATAATCAATATGTTTGTGGGAGAGAATCAGAGTGCAATATCAGCTCCCTTTGGATTGAATCCTTGCTTGTTTTTAGAATTTCTTCTTTCTTCTCTTGAGTAAACAAAGAAGGTATTACTTCTCAAAAAGAGCCCCAAATGCCAACAAATGCTTGAAAATCTTTTCAGTGTTATTTGTTCTGAAGTCAGACAAGCAAACTGATGCATACAGAGTATACATTCTCGTGTTTCTTTAAAATCACATAATTAAAGAATAAACATACGTACAGTCTGTTGTATCAGCATAATATCCTTGTTCTATTAAGACCAGATTTTCTCTACGCAGTTATCCAAAACGCCAATGAATCTGATGGAACTAGCTAGATAAACCCCATTTACTATTTTTAAAGTAGCATTGTAGTCAAAAGTAGACTGTTTAACATTACTAATGACGTGGAAATTTGAAATATATTCCTTTGTGCAGGCAATATTCGTTAGCGCTTGGTACAATAAATCTATCCGTTTGATAGAAAAAGGTCTTAATTTTATTCTTTGAACTGCACTGTATTTCATAATGAAGGAGTTATTTAAAAAAAAAAACTGTGCTAGCAATCTGTAAGAACATGGTCAAACTGTAAAGTAAATGTAGTTGAAAATAACGCATGTTTTTGTACTGTGCAACATATTGAAAGCTTTTTAATGCCATTTACTCTTGGGTTTTAGCTGAAGAATTTGTAACTCTTTCTAGACTTTTTTCATGTCTCGTTTTGGTTAAAAAAATATTACACGGTATCAACTTAATAGAGACATGCTATTGCAAAGCCAGTGAAGGAATATGTTTTTCAGAATGTTAAAGGATCTTAACTAGTAACTGATACACCTATGTTAGAGTTTTAAATGAGTTTTTTCAGTACAGTTTATACGCTGATACAATTTATGCTCTGCTGAAAGTTTTTTGCTTGTTTGGTTAAAAGAACTGATTTAACCACTTGTCTTCCCCGTGTTTGCTGCTACCTCGGTTTCACAAACAATGGCAGTGAATTTGGAAGCTGTCTCGGGCAGGCTTTTAATTGATCATTCATGGAGATAGAGCAACGTTCTCTGGGAGTCCTCAGAGCTGTGCTGCCGTGCTAATCAATACAAACTTGCATCCCTTCTGTCGAACCTTTGCAAACGCTGCGTTTGTTAAGCGGACCAGACCTAACTGTGTGGGACATGTGCATCTTCTCCATCTCTTTTTTGTTTTTTAATTTCCGTCTTTTAACCAAGCTATCGTAAAACTAACGAATCTTTTAATCCTGTCCTAAGAACAGAAGGCTCCATACAGGGCATGTGTGCCTGTATTGATCCAGAATTGATTTCGAGGGGAGAAGAGGGAGTTTGTTAGAGAAGCGTCGGTAATAGCCCATTAAAGCAAAATTAAGTCCCTAAGCAGGTGTCCATGAGGAGTCTTCATTGTTGCAGTTGGTATTTCTGTTAGTCCCCTGAAATTCCGAGTAAGCTCAAAATATTCCGTCTGTTCAAATCAGATTGTGCTTTAAAGCAGCAGCACATGGAGGCTTTTCTTACCAAAACTTTTGCTAGGTTTTAAATAGTTAAAGTCTCTTCCATCTGGGAAGAAAGAAACATCAGCATTTTATGCTGAAAAGGGCTCAGGGACATAGGGAAATTTAATTACTTCTCTATCCTAATGTCACTTTAAAAGAATTCAGGAAGTAAATTCAAAAAACAAGAATGAAAGACTCCAACAACTTGTCACTAAAGGGAAAAAAAAAGTACTTTGAAAGTGTAGCTTGTTATTCTAAAATAAACAAAAACATTTAAGCTGCTCTACTTAGTACAGTACATTAGAAACTATAATTTCCTGATTATCTGTCACAAATTCTGATGAAATTCTTGAATTTTAAAGAAAAAAAAATGTATTCTGGAAACTCAGGAGATGGAGGTGTGGTTTTAGCTTTGCACCTGCTTGTTGCCCCAGGTCTTCCGTGCTGTCCTAAAAGATATCAGCACAACATCTGTACAGGAGCTTCCCATTCCATTCAGGAACGGCTTTTGGACCTTATCCTACCCCAGAGTGTTTTTGACGTGAGGCCATGGAATCTGGTGAGCAGAACAGGGCTGATGTTTGTGAGAATGAGGTACGGTGCCGGGTTCCGTCCTGGAGAGTTTACACTGGCTTACTTTATCCCTCCCGCAGTGCCACTCGCAGCCCCGCATAATGGATGGTAGTACTCCGTCTGGCGAGCCCGTGCCACGTAACCTTTGCACGGAGGCTGAGAGTCTAGGGAAAAACGTCCCTGCATCAGCTCACACCACCTGCACAGTAAGGAGGAGTTACCCCGTGACAGGATAGAGGTAGTGCACTTGGGAAGGTTCAAAAGAAGTATCTCCAGAAACCTCCGTGTCCCCACATTTGGGATGTGCACAGTGTTTTGGCCACTTGGACAACACAGAAAATAGGTCTGCAAAGTTAAAGCTGGGCTGAGGGCTGGATTTCACAGACAAAATTAACAAAAGATGCTGACTGCTGTCTATGAAATTAAGCTTTAACTTCAGGTGCTGTGGAGGCGGACCAGAACTAGACCCAAAATGTAAAGATTTGCAGGCTGAAATTCTTGAGTCGTGCTGTAGCAATGCAAGCCACTCCACCGTTGGTTCCCTTTTTTCCCAGATGTAAGGCTGAGGTCAATGCCATCTTTTTAAGGGCCGTACTATTCTGAGTGAATGGGGCTTCAGAAGTTATTACTGTAATTGTAATTGTCATCAGTATATCCCTTTATATTTTCTCAAGCAGTTTGCATGCAGCTAAGAATACAAACTGTGTAACTGCTAGGGTATGCTACTGAATTAGTCCAAACTGAGTTCTTAGTGGTGTGAAAACCTAAGGGTGCTTTTTTAGCAGTGTGAAGGGTACTTTTTGAATAGCCAGGAAAATACAACAAGGGGGTTGTGTCTAAATGTCTTCCTATCGGTGCAGGGAGTATGTGCATGTATAATGAAGTTACAAAAGACTGAGTATTTTTCATCTTTGGCTCCTGCAGGAGAGCAGCTCCAAGTCCGTTAACAATTAGTTAGAGCTTAGCAAGGGTTAGTTTTGCTCTTGACCACACATCTAAAGTGGTAGCTGTGATCGGAAAAATGGCATCTCTTTCATCAAATCGTTATGCATTTGGAATTATATCAATTTCTTTTTTAATAAAAACGTCAGTGGAAAAAGTGTTTTCAGCTCCTTTAGTGTAACCCTTGCACAACCAAGTGAAAGATGGAAGAGTAAACTAAGTCTTACTTTGTTTTTATGCCAGTAGTAAAACCAATATTCACTGAGATTTCTAAGTAAATAAAATTACTTGGGATGGTAAAGTGTGGTCTCTAAAAATATTTTTAAAATTTGAAAAAAAAAAAATTAAGGTCTGACTCTTCAGCATTATCTACAGTAGTGCCTTTTGTACCTGTAGCTGGTAATGGATACAAGTATGGTACTCAGCACAGCAGGTTATGTGATAACACAGTTTGGGCTAGAATATTTTTAAGCACGTCTGTGCAAAACGCACTACTGTTGGTAAGATTTTTGACTCAACCCAAATATTAGAAAAAAAGAGACTATTAAAAATGTTCCAATCTTTCCAAGTTTCAGTAATTCCATAAATGAAAGAACGTCAACAAAAATCAAAATTGCGGGCAAGCAAGCCAGATAGCCACCAAGAAGTGTGAATCTGTTTAACAACATTCTCTGTGCTTCCAAGCTTGAAGGAGAAGCAAGCAGTTTTTCTCAGTGGGAGTGAATTAAAGGAAGCGGGAAGCGGGGATCAGTGTATCAGCACAGCCTGTCCGATCAATGTCGATAATTGTACAAACAGACAAGAATGGAGTATGCTTTTTTTCTGACTCAGCTCTGTGTTTTGTCCAATAAACATCCTTTAAACTTCTTCTAGACAAGTGTATCAAGGACGGTACCTGGACTGTTCCTGTAATTTTCTTATGCTTCGCAAGGAGTTACAGCACGACTAGGAAATCAGTAGAACAGCAGTATGAATTTTCTTTTCAGTTCTAACACAGTTCGGGATTCTCAAGGTAGTAATTAATTTCTTCTTTTTCATTTTGGTACTGCAGTGTCTAGTAGGTGAATGCTAGCTTATGAATAAGTCTAAACTCCTCATTTTAGTGAGTGGTCTCTAGTCATGCAAGCCGTACCAGATGGGGAAAGATTTCAGAGAGTAAATTCAATACAGGACTGTGCCATTGTGCAATGAAAATCAAAATACTGAATAATGGTCTTAAACCACATGTGTTCTTGTGCAACAGAAAAAATGTCTTTCCTTGCTTGCAAGGAATAAGCCTATGGTGGATCAGGAACAATCAGATAAGGAACATCTGGTATATAGACACAATTTGTTTGTCGGTCTCACATACCCAGTTGGACAGTCGAGCACAGTCTGGGCCCTGGAATTTTTGAAGGGGTGGTTTATTCCCTGAGCCACTGTTACACTGTGCGTGCAGACAGGCACCTTCAGCTGTAAAGTCCATGCAACGATGCTTTAACAAAACTAAAACTTGGTTTTGCTTTTCTCAAAATGTGCTTTTTATAATGTGTGCCAGGGTACAAAGAAAAACAAAACAAAACAAAAACACAGTATCATTTTTCAGGGGTTGTTTTTATTTAAATACTTTTCTTTGCCTTGTTGCAGGGGAGCAGAAATAGCCACAGACTGTCTCTTTGTGTCCCGCCCACCTGCTGTACCGTGCAGGGTGCGCGTTGAGGTGTCGTTCCCACAAATGGTGATTTGAGAATGTGGGCATACGGCACCAATGACACCGGCTGCGTGACTGAGTAGCTTAGCAGGTCTCAGTCTGTCCTTACAGCTTTGGGGGCATTTTCCTACAGAAGGGACTTGTTCCTTTCCGTACCACTATGAGGAGTGTTGCAATTTAAAAGATACCGCAGATCACCACCAAGGTTGGTTACAGTGGATTACACAACACACTCTTCTGGGACAGGGGTGATGGTCCTGTGAGTACCTAGCCTTACCAAGCCAGTAAGATTAGGCGGGCTGGCAGGTGGGAGTCTGGAGCAAAGGAGTCACCGGAGGCTGCGGGGAAACACCAGACATGGCAGGTCAAGGTCATTTATTGGTGTGCTCCATTCAGAGCAAAGATCCAAAGTGGGCGTTGGAATGACAATGCCAAGTTGTACTTGATACATAAATAGTCAGCTTCGAGGGTCATACTGGATGTACATGATAGACTGTGAGGATGCTAGACACAGGCTTGACAGACGAGGGAACAGAACCGGCTATTCCTGCACAGTTCAGCGAGGTGGGTGTTGCTTTGAATAACTCCATTTAGCTATGTACTTCATAGTCTCTGACCAGGAAATACAGAATGAAATACAAACACCAGAAATGGGAACCTACCTATTGCTCCCACAAGATTTGTCATCAGGCACTCTTCTGTAGTTCGAGAGCACCTGAGTTATTCTACCCATACAGAATTTTCTTCTTCCACATAGGAATTTTTATTTTTGGTCCAGGCTTACTGAACACATGAGAAGCCAAAGTGCTTGCTGACATGAGAGACAAGTCTCTATCAGTCTACCCCTCCTCCGTTTTCCCTCAGTGCTGCAAGGAGTGAGAGAAGTCTGTTGTTCTGCTTCTTCTTCAAACCATCTAACACCAACACACAGCTCTGCTACTGCCCATGACCTTGCAAGGTATCTGCCTTGCACTGTTCGTAGCATCTGTGCTGGCGCCCAGTTTAGAAGAATACTGGTGAATTTTGTTCCTGCTGATACTGTTACTAACTGTGAGTAGCAACAAAAATGTACTAGAGTTGCTTCTCTGCATTGCTGGGCAAATGAAACTGCATTGAATTTACTCAGAGGTCAGACTGGATATTTGCAACTACTAGAAATTATTTACAGTGGATGTTACAATTTTCAAGAACTGAATGTAGATCACTTTCTTCCTCTTGGCACAGTCTGTTTGTCTGAATCACATATCTTTTTAAAACACTGCTAAAGGTCCAATTTTCCTGCTTTCCTGTAGCTTCTGACCCAATGAGTTGTTGTAAAGAGCATTAAAACAAACAAAAGTGTGGTTATCACTCTCAGATTTTTAATAGATTTTTTTTTAAAAAAAAGACGTTTATTGTGCACTTTTATTGCCAGTGATTTCTTAGAATGAAATTTTTCTATCCATGTTTCCTGTTGAATTACTCAAAGAGATCAGACTGTGTGTTTATCTTGTGCTATGGGCACAGTCCTGCAGGGCACAGTCCTGCAAAAGTGATGAACGTAATATTTTGCATTGAAGTAAACTAGTCAGTAGTTAACACTGTAACACTATTGATACAAAAGAAAAGGAATGTGCTTACATGTAGGGATTCTGTTTTTAATTTCTGACTAGGACTGCCTGTAGATTTCTTTTCTGCCAGATTGAGAACTGCTTCCTGAGTAGGATAAAGCCATGAAACTCCAAGGAGATGGCCACCAGCGATCACATGTGCAGGCTGCTGTGTGTATTTAAGGAAGCAGTTCAAACACGTTGTCTCCTGCTGCTCCAGTAGAACAAAGCTGCCATTACATGAGCAGTGCTAACCAGATTATATACTTAATGAAATATCAAGGCATTTAATTCAGAAGTATTTCTTGAGGAAGCAAGCCAGCGATACTGAATTTTAGAGGGCATAGCCTATGCTTCAACTAAGTCTGCCTTTCATGAGTAGCAATATCAAGAAGCCATTAATTGTTACAAGAAATTTAGCAGAAAATCCTGCTTGCCTTCACGGATGCTCCTTCCTCCTGTGTCAGCTCCACGTAGTGTCTGTGTTGTGTGAGCAAAAGGGGGGCAGGCGGGGGATAATAGCCCCTGCTAATCCTCCACCGGCACAGTGTCCGTTAGGAGCCGGGGATGTAAATTAGAATCGAAACCCCGCTGTCTCTCTTCCCTCAAGGTCATGGAACCAGCTCCATGCCCACCAGCCTTTACCCAAGTTCATAAAGGGGAAATATAACTTAAATGTAAATCTGATGCTTTGCCATCTTACATCTTACTGATGTATCTCATCAGTCTTGATGATGCAGACTGCTCATAACCAGTCCCCTTTCAGACTGCAGTAGGAATGTTAGTAGGCCTGAGGTGCAGAAGGGTGGGCATGGCTTCAGAGTGGTCCTGCGTCCCAGAATTACCTGAAGAGGTTTATTTGTCTCTCTGTAATGTGCAGGTCTTGTAATTACTCAGAATTACGCTTTCATTCAAGCTGTCTGTTACTGAGCTGACCCTCTGGCACGTTGGTCACAGGAGGACGAGAGCCATCCCCTCAAAAAATGCCCCAACAGCCTTCTGGTGCCATGAGTCCTGGTGCTGGTTGCTCTCTGCGCCTGTGGCCTACCAAGCCTTACCAAGGCAGCGAGCTCAGAGTCAGGTTCAGCGTCTTGTGCTGCCAGTGGGTTCAGCAGGCCAGTGGAAGGGATGATGTTACAGCCAGCCACATCCAAGGGACTCTCTCATTTCACTCATAAATTGCCCTCAGCAGGTTCAGGGATGATGCAAAACTGGGAGGATGGCAGATACACCAGGCGGGTGTGCTGCCCTTCAGAGGGACCGGGACAGGCTGCAGAACTGGGCAGACATGGACACACTGGAGCAAGTCCAGTGAAAGGCCGCAGAGACACTGAAGGGACTGAAACATCTGACATAGGAGAGGCTGAGAGAGAGGCCGAGTGTTCGGCCTGGGACAGAGAAGGCTCTCAGGGAACTTTTCCATGCGTAAAAAGACCAGATGGGGGTGAGTGGTGAAGACAGAGGCAAACTCTTCTCAATGATGCCTAGCGTCAGGACAAGAGGCAAAGGATACAACTAGAAATACAGGGAATTCCATCTAAGTAAAAGAAAATAACCTTTTCTTTCACTGTGGGGGTGGTCAAACACTGGCACAGGTTGCCCAGAGAGGTTGTGGAGTCTCCATCCTTGGGGACAGTCAGAACCTGACAGGCCATGGCCCTGAGCCATGGTGTCCCTGCTAGAGCAGGGAGGTCGGACTAAGTGATCTCCAGAGGTGCCTTCCAGCCCCAGGCACTTGGTCATTCTGTGAAATATTCACTGTACTTCGGTAATTTTACAGGGTTACATGAATAGCTGCACTTCCCTCGCTCTCCTCAAAGTGAATCTGAGGTCTTTGTGTTACATCTGTAGAGAGAGGTTTTTCAGAAAGAAAAGTTATGTACTATAGCTCCATTAATTATGAATTATGGCAACGCTTACTTCGAAAGGTTTGTATTTTACGCCATTTCAAAGTTCTCTTTGGTTCAGAATTACTTTGGTTGCCATCAACACTGTTTTTCTTGTTGTTGTTTTGCTTAAATTGAGAATATGTTTGTATTGTCAAAACAAATGGTGTGGGAAAAGAACTAAGCATTGCCAATGTTTTTCATAGTGGTAATATTTGATTTCACTCATCGGGTGTCTGGCGAACCACTTCAGAAGAGAAAATATTCTCACACATGCACATGCACACACACATATTTGAATGCCCACGTATTTTGCCCTAAATTCAAGCTATATTAAATGCAACTGTGGAACACACCCAGGTAAGTTATGATCAATACAGCTTTTGTGATCTGTTGCTGGTACTTTTGGAGCCACACCTGCAAAGCTGTTTTGAAACAAAGGCACCGGCAGTAAATATTCTTCCTAGCAGGCCCCTTAGTCACTCTGCAACCTGGAACCTCATCTTCAGTACACAAGCATATCAGGTTTTTGTGAAACAGAATAGAGTAATATAATATATGTCTTGCTGTTATTTGTTTTTTTTTCACATCAAAGCCTTTGAGGTAAAAATAGATACATTTATTTTTCTGAGGTAATTCTTCATTCAGGAGAGAGCAATCGTGTTCTGACTTGTCCCACTTGACCAGTAGATGCTGAAACAATATAAAAGGTGGAAGATAACTGCACACTGTGTTTAAATACTTCTGTGATATTGTTAGCATGAGTTTTTTATTCAGGAAATCCAGTGAGTTGAGAAGTATGGGGCTAGTAGACAAGATCTGCAGTGAAAGTTACTATGATATTTTTATACTGAATGTATCATACCATATTATATAGAGTTTACATACCACGTCCTCTTTTTCTTTACAGGGTATATACCCAGTTACTTAGACAAGGATGAGCTATGTGTAGTATGTGGGGACAAAGCCACCGGATATCATTATCGCTGCATCACTTGTGAAGGTTGCAAGGTAAATGGCACAGTGGGAAGGTGGGAATCAGAAATAACTCTCCAGCTCCTCCGTTTGTACAGACTTCCTGAACTGTGCTGTCAAAAAAAAAAAAAAAGCCAAAGATCAGAAGCGAATAAGAACATCCAGTACCGATGATAAGCCATATCTGGCTCTGCTGCTGATCTTCATATGCATAAGGAATATAGTTGATTTTTGCAGTATTTGCTTCTGCAAAGAAGACAATGAATTTAGATTTTTTGGTTTTGTTTCACTGTTAGCTTTTTCATTTCCATTTTTTTTAATACTTCTTTGGCCATGTTCTTGGCCAGTGTACATCAGCATCCTCCCAGGAATTTCAGTGGAGCTGTTTATGCAATAGCTGAGATTCTGCCTATGGCCATGATGAGTCTGTAGTGATTAACAGTGTTCCAGTGCCTCTCATCATCACTGCAAAAAGTGCCTTCCACATGCTCATCCAGCAGTAACATCCATCACTTCAGGAAGCACTGGCACCCAGTTAAAATAGATGTAAATTTTTTTTGCTTCTTTAACTTAACAATATTGAAATGTGCTTTCAATCCTAAATTGCATCTCTAAAGCCACATGAAAAATGAAAAAAAGGATTGCTTTGGGCAAGCAAATTAGAAAAAAGAAAAGAAGTAACACAGTCAGGCACATTTTACATGATTTCATTGCCATAAATTTGCCTGAGTAGCTTGAGATCCTGTAAGAAAACTATTCTTTCTTGTGGGAAAAAAAAAAAGTTCTTCTAAACAAATGGGACCACACATGTCATGCACTAGTGTCATGGGACTAAGCCACAAAAGTCATATTCTGTTCATTCCTGAAGTCTGGAATATTTAGATTTGAAATTTGGGGTTTGGATTGGCTTTAGAGCCCCATATCACAGCAACAGTACTGAAATAGTTCTTTCTGTTGCACAGCATTGCCCTAAAATACATTTATGAGATGCACAAAGACCTAAATATCATACGTGTAACAGGTTTATGGTAATATTCATAAAGGTTTTATATGCATACATACAGGTATGTATGAAAAAATATTTATATAATTGTGGAACCAGACAAGTGATTTTTACCCATTTGCATCCCATATACCAGATGATAACAATTCATAAAATATATGAATATGACTTAATTCAGATACAATGACAAACAAGCAGTAGTGGGGCATTTCGAAATAGCTTTTGCCCCCACCTGAACAGCTATATTTCTCACCAAATTTCCTACTAAAATTTTTGGTACTCTAAATGAAGTGTTTCTTTGTATGCCTACCAGCTATTGTAAACATATAGCATACGAAATCTACTTAGGTTTTCATAAATAATTCTTCTATCTGATGTGCAATTTAAAATAATGCTTGTGTGCGCAAAGAACCAAGGTAACAATTTGCAACAAGTAATTAATTTCTTTCTCCTCCTTATAGTTAGCTTCCAGATTGTTTTGTTTTGTTGTTCTTCTTGCAATTGTATTCATTGTACAAGATGGCTTGACAGCTATTTTGTGTGGACAATTTCAGCTCATGCTTTGGAGAGTCTGCATATACATTTCAAGTTGTATGATTTATCAGCAAAGGTATACGTAATTAATTCTCAATAAATTTGACATTTACTAGTTGCTTCTACTCAAAATTACTTTCATTTTGTAACAAATTTAATTAGGGCTGACAGACAAAAATTTGCTTTGTTGAGTGCTTTTGTGAGCAAAGGATCCTCGCACATGATTCCTGGAGAGTAAATTGTAAGGGCTTCAAATGTGAATAAAACAAATTCAGATGTCCCTGAATTATTTCTCTAAGCTGTACCCACTGCACCTATTTCTGTATAGGTGTAAAGGAATTTAGGAAAAGATAGGTTTCCTTACAATAAAATATGCTTTCTTTTATTGTTGATACTCAGATTCTTTACTTTTTTTTTGAAATGTACTTGTTTTGAAGATTTGAAATCTAGATTTTTCTAGATTTGAAATCTACTCGTTCTCTTTATAGCTTAGAAATTCCCTTTTCTGTACTTAACTGTGTGTTATGTGTGAAATTTCCAATGACGTAAGGGAGTCTGAATCATCTGTCGGAGGAATCAAATGTGGCTGTGTGCATGATCATAACAGCATATAGCTATTTATGCATGTGCATACATGAACAGAATGCAGGAAATGAAAGTGGCATACGTTTGTGTAAACACCACCAAGATTAAGCCTGAAAATGAGCCTGAACACCAAGGCAGAGAAATGGGTGATCTGCAAGGAAATGTTTAGATAAATATTGAGAGCAAATTCCTTATCACGTATTTTCTAGAGATGATCAGGGTTTTCTTTTACAAAAAAAAAAAATAAATCTGAGGAATAAAAAGAAATGGGAGGATGAAATGTGCTAGTCCTCACACAGCTGGTGAAAAGTGTTACAGTTATAAAGCTAGAGCTACAGTAAGTCCCATGCAAGGTTTGGAAGACAGAAGTCTTCCACTTGTGCCACTCAGAAGTGCCACTTCCTGAGATGCATCAGAGATTTTTCTATTTCTTGCTCTAATTAGCGGTTACTCAGTGTGCCTAGATGTCCAGTGACATCTTCAGGGAGGAGAGGGGCAGGTTCTGTCTAGGAATTTGTCACAGGGTTGAGAGTAAAATCCAAATCCAGTTGGGTAAATGAGAATTTGAGACCTCATCCAAACTCCACACGAGAACATCTTGCCTTTGACTTCCTGGAGTTTGGCTCAACCCAGCAGGTCCCAGTCCTGTAAAGATTTACACACATGCTTTATGAAGTCAATTTAATTAAGATTTTTATGTTTTTTTTTTTTTTGTTACGAAGGAGGGAAAAATTGCACCCCTAGCTCAAGTTGGCTGTTGTAAGATAAAATTCCAGTGAGGACAGAGTTCTTCACTGTCTTTGCAGGAGACAGGAGCTCAGGCTGAAACAGACTCATCCGTGTGTCTTAATTCAACATCTTTATTCAGGGATAGATATTAAACACTGCCCAAAGATTTTACCTGGTGTTACCTAACATGATTAAAAACAGACCTTTTGCCTAGTGAAGTGAAGAGACTATTCATTAGATAAAATCCCTCCTCACTTGGATGTTGCCATTATTTTCAATGAAACCAAAGCCATTTACAGTGGCCCCAGTCAGACCATGGTCCCAGCGTGTTCTGCATGTCAAGGTGGTCCCAGGCTGCATTGCTGAATGCAGACAGTCTCAAACAATGGCCACAATTAAAATTAAAGTGGAATTTACCTTTCTGCCTTTGCAACCTATCTTGTCCATATTACCATGGTCTTGCAAACTTTAGCTCTTGCTAAAGTCATTGAGAAAACTCATGTTGAAATTAGTATCAGGATTAGATCTATAATGTTCAGAGAGAAGTCGTACCTGATCTCTCTGCCTAAGGCCAGGGTCTGTGGTATGTACGAATCAGTGACTTTGGTGGAGGTACATTAGTTTGTGTGAGCTGAGGATCTGACCTCTTACCTGTACTGCAATTGGCTATGTATACATTATTATAGATAGGTAGACACAATATATGTGGAGAGGGGTAGAGCTCTTTATTGGTGATGCTTGTTTTGAATACAGTGATTTGTGGTAAATACGAATTCATTCCTTTTCTCAGAAATGCAGATTGTTTGAGCATTATGGATCCACTATTTAGAACCAAGCTCAAAGATTGGGAGAATTGGGCTTGACGGCAAAATTCTTATTCTTGCCCAGGCTTGGTTGGTTGATTGGTTATTTGGCTTTGGTGGAAAGATGGAAGCAAAACTGTTCATTCTTAACCCTTTAGTAGCATTACCGACACACCTTTACTATTTGCAGGAGCTGTCCCGTAATTAAAAGTATGTCTATGTCTCCTAGTATCCTTCGAATGGGTTGTGTAATTTAGAAGGGGGCTCAAAATAAACTCCCTTGTTCAAATACAAAAAAAAAGAAAAAGAGCACACAGAAACACAGGACTGGAAGAAGACATGTAATGGCTATTTGTTCCTCGGGACAGTTGTCCCTATGCCTTTATTTATCTCAGATGCCTGTATGTTTTAATTTTTAGGCTGGAAGTGCCCCATGAAACTCAGAAAAGGAATACAATAAGCTATAAGTCTGTTCTGCTTTTTTCCTCTTTGAGAGTTTAATGGAATGTTTTATATTGCATCCTTACGTGCATTTCTACCAAACCAAAGTGACTCTCAATTTGAAAAAATTACACAGTACTAATGCCTTCCAATGTATTTATTTATTGCACTTAGGGATTTTTTAGAAGAACCATTCAGAAAAACCTCCATCCAACCTATTCCTGTAAATATGAAGGAAAATGTGTGATAGACAAAGTAACAAGAAATCAGTGCCAGGAATGTCGCTTCAAAAAATGTATCTTTGTTGGCATGGCAACAGATTGTAAGTATATTTTTCTCTTTTTCTTCCTTTTCTCTTTTTTTTATGTATTTATTTGCTTAAAGTATGTTGATTGCTGAAGATTGTTAAAGTAAAGCAGAACTGCCAGCATTTTTTGGTTTTAATAATTTGTTCTGGGGACATATGCTCATTGCATCAAACCACTTTTAAAGGCTATAGCTTTTTGTTTACACTTTACCAGACTGCACCTTCTCCTGGCCTTACCAGGCTGAGTAGCAGTAGGAATGTTAACTCTTAGGAGGAGAGGAGGGAGAAGTGCATCTGGATGGACACTTTGCTTGGAAAAAACATCTTGTTTAGAAAATTCTGGAGGATGTGAAATTGAATGTCATTGCATGAGTCATCCTGCAGTTGTTTGTTTTATTTTTAGCTCTGAAGAAGT
Organism: Heteronetta atricapilla; assembly: GCA_011075105.1. Taxonomy (NCBI): domain Eukaryota; kingdom Metazoa; phylum Chordata; class Aves; order Anseriformes; family Anatidae; genus Heteronetta; species Heteronetta atricapilla. The sequence goes on along the minus strand of CM021732.1, from coordinate 40,506,355 downwards.
TATCTGCAAAGAATTCGACTCTCATTCTAAAGAACTAGAACATATGGCTGTAAGATTAACCCTTAGGGGTCTTCTTTTCCTGCCGTTGCACAGGGATTTACACCAATAACTGCAATTAGTGCAAATGGGAGGAACTCACGTAAATCCCGCTGTGCATTAATGTTAATGGTTGTTGCCAGCATAATCCTCTGGAAAAAAAAAAAAAAAAAAAAAAAAAAAGAAGGAAAGAAGGAAAACAGACCCAGTAAACAACATAAGAATATTCTAACTTAGTATTTTTCATTGGTAATGTAGAACACTGTTTTCTGTATAGAAAGAAACAGAATAAATGACACAATTTTAACCAGGTGGAACTTTAGGAGAGGGAGCTGAATAACTGAGTAACTCTGGATCATCAGTTCAAATCCATCCCAGTCTGACACATCAGACAATGATGAGCATCAACCATTTAGCAGCTGTACAGAAAAAAAAGTTTGTCTGAGTTTGTTTCTGACTAGAAAGTGTCAATACCATAAAGCTGTCTCTGTGGAGAACACATACAGATGTGTCAAAGGAGCTGTCATTGAGAGTGGCAGACAAGCTGCCTATCCCAAACTCTAGAAAGGTTTCTCCCACCTTAGAATTAAGACGTGTGAACAGAAGCTGTGTAAACAGGGCTTGTGTTAGGCCTACTTGCTTGCCACCAATTGTGGGTCAGAATGGTCCTCCTCTTAAACAGGCCAGTCTTTTCAATGGCCTGTTCGTGTTTGTATGGGAATTGGGAAGAAACCTTCTGTGATGGTCAGAGATGTACAGCCCTGGGGTCTGTGTGTCTGGCATTGCTGGAACTAGAGGGGATCCAGGGAGCCACAGAATGACTCCATTTGTAGGGCTTGGGGAAAGAACCAAAGGCAGGTTGTTTCTGATCGTATCATGCAACAGGTGGTTGATCCTCCTATGAGTAAGACCACTCATCTATGTACTTTCTTAAATCCATTACATTATACTGGCTTACAAGAACACATTATGAACAATACAGTATTGATTTTGCTAATACTACTTTAAAGAAAACAGAAATGCATCTTTCCCAACGTGGATTACACCAAGTCTGTTAGAGGAGTGTTTTGCCTCAGTCTTCACAAAGCTGTTACATACCGGCTTTATTGGTGGAATAAGCCACCAAAGACGATTGTGGTAGACATAACGTTACTAGAAGGATTAGAAGGCTAAGTCATTCTTTGCAATCCAGGCTTCTGCAAAAATGAAGTTTGGAGAGATAAATAATAGAACTGTGTCATGTATGGTACTGAAGCATACTTCACCATACTGAAGTACTTCTTTGCTGATTAAGCACTCAGTTTGTTATCATCTGCAGATGAGGCCAAGCTGAGAGGTGCAGTTGATAGGATAGAAGGGAAGGAAGCCATCCAGAGGACCTGGACAGGCTTGAGAAGTGGGCCCACATGAACCTCTTGAGGTCCAACAGGGCCAAGTGCCAGGTCCTGCACCTGGGTCAGGGCAATCCCAGACATGAGGACAGACTGGGGGATGAATGAATTGAGAGCAGCTCTGCAGAGGAGGACTTGGGGTAACTCTGGATGAAAGGTGGACATGAACTGGCAGTACACACTTGCAGTCCAGAAGGCCGGTCATATCCTGGGCTGCATCAAAAGAAGCATGATGAACAGGTCAAGGGAGGTGATTGTCCGCCTCCATCCCACCCTTGTGAGACCCCAGCTGGAGCACTGCGTTCAGCTCTGGGGCCCCAGCACAAGAAAGACACGGACCTGTTAGAGCATATCCAGAGGAGGGACACAGAAATGATCAGAGAGCTGGAGTACCTCTCCTTGAAAGAAAGGCTGAGAGAGCTGGGCTTGTTTTGCCTGGAGAAGAGAAGGCGCCAGAGAAACCTTAGAGTGGCCTTTCACTACTTAAAGGGAGCTTACAAGAAAGACAGAAAGAGACTTTTTATAGAGGCATGTAGTGTTAAGACAAGGGGTAATGGCTTTAAACTGACATTTAGGTTAGATATTTGGAAGAACTTCTTTGCTATGAGGGTGGTGAGGCCCTGGCACAGGCTGCCCAGAGAAGCTGTGATCCCCATCCCTGGAGGTGCTCAAGGCCAGGCTGGATGGGGCTTTGGGCAACCTGGCCTGGTGGGAGGTGACCCTGCCCATGGCAGGGGGGTGGAATTAGATGGTCTTTAAGGTCCCTTCCAACCCAAACCATTCTGTGGTTCTGTGATCAGTTAAGGTGTTTGTAATCAGTTAGTACATCAGATACAGGAAAGACCGAAGTTCAGACAACCGTAAGAGCTTCCTGCCATTTTTGTATGCTTTTATCCCTGCTAGTGGTGTTGGATGACAGCAAGCGGTTGGCAAAGAGGAAACTGATAGAAGAAAATCGAGAGAAGAGACGTCGGGAAGAGCTGCAGAAAACAATTGGGCACAAACCAGAGCCAACAGATGAGGAATGGGAGCTGATCAAAATTGTCACTGAAGCACATGTGGCCACCAATGCACAAGGAAGCCACTGGAAGCAAAAAAGGAAATTTCTGGTAGGAACTTCAGCCTTTTACGCTGCTCTCAGAGTCAGGTTCCTTTATTTCTTCTGAAGTCCCTTCCCAGCGTTGCAGCCACTCGTGTATCTGTATTGGCTTAAATGAAAAATTGTTTATTTTTGTAGTTACTGCTTACTTATTCTTGGCTGAGGTTCAATATTTGATCAGACCATGTACTTCAAAAGATAAATAGCTTATTACTCAGTTCAGGCTTACCCAGCTGGATATTTTTAATGTGCTATGATAAGAAAAAGTAGAAAAATTGTTTCACAGCCATATCAGTCTATAATGTACATCATATCTTTTTTATGTATTATATCTAGGAACAGTTGTCTTTATTAGGGACTAGCATACAACATACTTAAAGTGTTAGAAAAAAATGGCAAGTTTTAAATGGAAACTGTTACTTTTAATTAATAACTTGTACTCCTTGTTTCCTTGTTCCAAAGTGAACACATTAATTAAAATAAATTTGGAGAAGAAAAATAAATTTCAATGAAAGCAGGAAGATACCTTCACTGTCGTATTGGGTTTGCAAACTACAAGAGGACTGAAGTTTTCAGCCTGTACCCAAGGATTGGAAAATAGTGATTATTAGGCTTAGGAAATAATTTGTTTTATTTTTCTAGATCCATTTTTAAAGAAAATCCTTGCAGAATACAGAATGCCTAGACAGCACAAAAGAAGGATTATAGACTGCATGTCAGGAATACACGGGCATCTTTAACAGCCTGGGTATACCAAATCAGATAGAGTATGTTCCTTTTTTGCAAGCCTAGGCTCCTGCTGCCTAATCCACAATGGGAATCTTTACCCATTGTTAAATTGCTAGGAGAAACTTGATATTCAAAGCAGCTGATCCCTTTTATAATGTTTTGTTAACTCCAGTGGCAGTGCCCAGATTTCTATATGAAAGGCCACACGTGCTGTCAGGAAAACACAGCCAGTGGTCACTGGCAAGAAGCAACAGAGAAATTTCCGGTTTTCCTGCATAGCAAGGTTTGCTACATTGGTTTTAACAGACCAAGAAGCTGAAACTATAACATCAGCTGCCGTAGTGCGTGGTTACTTGGACAGGAGTCTGTTGATATCACCTGCTTTAGGATAAGACTGGGGAGACTGAGGTTGGGGTACAGGGATGAGGCCGGGCCTGAGGTGATGTAAGGACAGGACTGTTGGGAGAGGGGCGAGGTGGGGCAGAGGCAGCAGTGGCAGCTGAAATGGACAGTCCAGGAATCAATGGTGACATCCACAGCTGGCTCTAGGCCAGACCAAGATGCTCTTGGTGCAGTCCTTGCTCCAGGCCCTCCATGTCTGTTTCACTCATGCTGAAGCCCTAGAGTTTCAAGGTGAGTGTAGGGAGCAGCTCACTGACACCTTGTGGTGAGCACAGAAGGGAAAGTCCAGGATGGCCTGACAACTCCAGGCAGAGGGCTTTGAAAGCTCCCTGCCAGAAGCTGTTGGAGAGCAGGAGCTGACTGCACACTCGAGGAGCTGTGGGTCAGCCCTTTGGCAGATGAGGCTGGTCCTTCAACAGCAGGAGCTCCCTGGAGGTCTGGACCTCTTTTCCTGTTGAGGTGAGTTAGGTGGCAAGGGCTCTCCAGCAGCATGTCCTTCTGGAGTGTGTTTTAGCCAGCCACTTGAATTCTTCTGGCTTTCCCAAGGCAATGCTGTATTCTCTTTTCTTCTCACTAACAATGTTATGCGTGGCTTCAGCTTTGGGTCTTCTTGCTTGGAAGTGATGAATATGGTTTATCATGAGCACGCAGACAATGTGGTTTAGTTTCTCAAGACACAGGGAAGGGGAGAGCCTAAAACTGGGATTATTTGAGCTTTTTAGCAGGAGAAGCCCCTAGATAATTGAGCCCAGTCCTCTTCATTGTTCTTTTACAATTGGTTCTTGTATTATTAGTGCACTGCTGAGTTTTTTCTTGAAAGAAGTTAGATTTGGATGCAGACTGATGACAGATATGGGGAAGGATCTTTTATGATTTGTTGCTTAAAAATAAAAAAACTATCGAGCACAAGTTTTTGTTACAGGCAGCAGTTTCAGCACCTCCCCTGCTTAAGTGCCCTTATATGAACGTCATGAATGAACTCCATCAGCCTTAAAGGCATTGTTCTCTGGGCCTTATCCCATTCTGAACTCTCTAACATGAACAAAACGGAACCTCTGCATAGCGTTTGGCAGGTCTTCTAAAACTGCAAAGCTGCACTTAGCAAACAGAGGAACAGCTTTGTCTGTTTTAAAAATACACAGTAACATTGACAAACTGTCGTAGAATTGGGAGAACATGCTGAAGTGCAGTCAGGATGAAAAACATTCATCATGGATTCTGGTCAAACCTATTTTATTACGTGTTCCTATTGATATCTTCATAAAAGGATTTTATTTTTTTTCTTGCTTGGAGAAGTCTCGGTCTGAAGTCATGCAGAAGGTGATTTTCAACCAGAATTTTACCCAGATGAGTTCAAATTCTTGTTCATCCAGACTAGCTTTGCGTTAGCCTGTTCTTAGTCATCAGTTGTTTTAGCCTAGTTTTGGAAACAGGCCTTGACAATTGCCTGGAGCTCTGTGATATTGGGCAATCTGTTCTGGGAATGATTTCAGAACTTAGAGTAGGTGAAATAGCCCAGTACTGCAAAGCTCTGAGCATCTTCTAGGGTGTAACAAGTCACCTCTGTTCCCTTTGCTTTTAGAGCAACTTGTGAGAAACTCATCACTTAAGAAACAAGATCATGCCTATGTTTTAAAGCAAAAAATACATAAACTGCACCCACAAAATATTCAGATAGAGGCACAAGGAAGAAAATGCATGTGCACAAAAATGCAGCTGCCCACACAGCAAGGGGAGTGGCTTGCCAGTCCCCCATTTCCATGTGCAGTCTTCTCTTTCACAAATGCTTTACAAACAAATTCACAGTTTGTGGCATAATGGGCATAACTTTAAAAGTGGATTAAAAAAAAATAGTATTATTATTTATTTTAATGTATCTTTGTTGCCAAGCAGGACTTTTTACAGTATCAAATGCTTGCTCGAGGATAGATTGTTCCTTTAAATATCTTTCTTGATATCCTTAGCCAGAAGACATTGGTCAAGCACCAATAGTTAATGCCCCAGAAGGTGGGAAAGTGGATTTAGAAGCCTTCAGCCAGTTTACAAAAATTATCACACCAGCGATTACAAGAGTGGTGGATTTTGCCAAAAAGTTGCCTATGTTTTGTGAGGTAAGAAAAATCCTTGCATCCCTCATTTACACAGTTGTGGTTATGCTGTATTCAAAATACTGGCACTGAACTGTAACAGGTAGGACTTCACTTTAAAAAATCATAACACGTATAATCAAAAAAAAAAACAACCAACAAACCAAGAATCAAAATAGGTGGGATTAGAATCATCTCGATTTTTATGAGTTTTCTTCTTCCTGTGATTACTGAAATCCTGATTTTGTTCATCTGGAAGTCGTCATGGTTCATTAGGGTCCTGAATGCCTTTAGAGGTAGCCTTGTACAAAGCAAATGAGCAAAAGGAGGCTGTCTAGAGGTGCATTTGCTACATTTAATCAGATATTTTAGCACACACTTCCCTCTGTGCTTTCCAGTTCCTTGGCAGCTTTAGTATTGTGGAGTTGGATCTATGCAGTAACAAATTCTTCAAATGCAGGAACACATCCCTGTCCAGGAATGGCACTTGCCTCATTGTATTCCCTAGGCATGATTCTCCTGAACGGGGAGGGTGTGCATAAGAGAATCTGTTAAAGTAATGGGGTGTCACTCCAGGTAGATAGCCACATGTAAAATAGACTCTGAATAGACTCCAAGAGACTTGGCTGCACATGAGGAATACAGAGGCCCTAGCCTGATCTCATTTACACTGAGGTATCATTTTTAATGAAGGACCAGATGTAATGGCTGATGATATTTTTTCCTAGATTAAAAAATGTTATCGTAACTACAGCCTGAATGTAGCTGAAACAATATTTCAGTTTTAACAGTTTTAATAATTTTAAGTCATGCGAATCCCTTAGGATCCACAACCATGAGAGTTTTAACATGGAAATATCCCCAGTCCAGCCATGGAAGGATGCCTGCCTGCTCTCCCACACTGCAGAACAATACTTCGACTCTGCTGGAGAGTGACCATGCTGAAGGAGTTCATTGGGCTCCCTGACATGAGAACAGCTTTTCCCTCTAATAAGTAAACAGCCAGGAAAGAAACATCAGTCAGTTAAGGCAGCCATAGCATTTTACTCTTCTGTGGCTGGCAGCTTTTCTTTAAGGTCAGTCAAGGAGAGCTATTTATGTCAGCTAATGGTCTTTACCTCCTCTGGCACCTACAGGGTAAGAAGAGCTAAATATCAATGGTTGGCATAGTGTAAATAGCTCTCCCTGGCTAATCTTAGCATTAGCTCCATCAGCCAACAGAGCATGAAATAGTGGCCCAGCATTAAGATTTAAAAAAACAAGGAACGTATCCATAGATCAGGAGACCCCTGCAGCATTCAGTGTCTGAGGGGAACTGTCTCCTCTGATTTCGTGTTTGTTGCTTGGAAGTTGCACTGACGTAACAAGGTAGTCTTTTTAATTTAGAAAGCTTTGCCAGTCACACACAGACTGCAGTGCCCATCTGACATCTCCTACCCCTCCTGGCTACCGTGGGCCCACTTGTGTCAGAGCTGAACAGGAAGCATGGCTGAAGAAGTCAAGGAGTAGCTGGGCATGAACTCTGTAGGTTACACAGTTCGGCTAGGACAGGCTTTGCTTACAGCTGAGCCACTCTGTGAACCTGACACCCATACACCCATAAGCAGCGAGGTTTGACAGCAGAGTGAGGGGCAACTCATGATGAACACAAAGGGATAGGACAGCTGTCCTGAGCTGTCAAATAGTTGCTGCTACAGCATAAAGAAAATGACAAATGCTTGCTCCTTTTTGAAGGGGCACTGTCTTGTTGACTTTATTTCATACATTCATGTTTTTTAATCCATATCTTAGGAGGAATGCTGTGTGTGCTATGGACTGGTTTATGAGAAAAAAAAATCCTCCTTTCTCCCATAGGACATACGCAGCATTCAGGCATTATCTCTGTTCATAATTTCCACATGGGCTTAGGCTGAGAGTGCTGTATATCTCTGTGAAGGAGACTGACTAAGCAGAACTTAATCAGTTTGATGTGAGTTCAGGTGTCACGGGCATCAGTGATTCCACGTTGGATAAGTCTGCATACATAACCTTTCTAGGTAGCTCAGCTCAGCTCAGCTCAGCTCCACACACTGCATTACGTGTGAGTGATGGCTGCCAGGGTGTCCTGCTGGGGTGAACACCTCAGGTTCCTGCCTTTTGCATTTTCTCCCTTTCACTTTCTCATGGGAGAGAAAATGGAAGGATAGCGTGTGGCAGGTATCGGTCACATTTGTTTGCCCTGCTCCTAGAGGGTGCTCTGTTTGCAATGCTCAGTGATGGGTGTAGTATTGAAACTTGCATACTTGGGAGCACAACTGAAGTTCAGGCCTCGTGTCTTTGGTAGATGCTGCTATTGGCAAACAAGACCTGAGGCACAGTGAAACAAGTGTCCAGTGTATCCTTCAGAATTAGGGAAGAAATGATGGCTGGGCAAAGTCAGATCACCTCTACAACAAAGAATTTTTAAGAAGGTTCATGTAGGAAGAGAAGTTCTCCTTGGTTTAATGGCTGACTACTAAAATAGCTGAAGTGTCAAGTAATATCTTCCCTACTGGTGTCTGCTTTTCTTCCAGCATTCTTCATTCTCCTTCTTATTTTTTTTTTTCTTCATTTCTCTTTGGTTCTTCTCCCTTCCTTTCTCTCATGTCTGTTTTTTCTCTGCAGTTACCTTTTCTTATCTCTCTCAAGGTTGCTCACTTTTTTTTTTCTTTCCTTTTTTTCTTTTTTTTTCTTTTCATTTCTTACTCTGTTCATTTCCCTACTTTGGTCTCAGCAGCCAAGCAGTGGTGGTGTCGCTGGGTAACAAGACTGCCCCTATGTCTGTGCAGCCTTCCACACACTACCGCTGAGCTGAGTGTGATCCTCAGACAAAGTGATTGCCCTGAACAGGATGAGTCATTCTTCTTATATATCAAGCACTTTACACCTGAAGTTGGCATTGCTGGAAAAATAGCTGCATGATTCAACTACTTTTCTGGCTGTGGCTGGCTTTGTGCTTTAAACTCTTCTCTAACAAGCAGCTGCTTTCCCCTTGTGTTAGGTAACTGTCTGGCATCCACTCTCCATGGTTTTACACCAAATAAATGCAATTGCTTTGTGAGTGCACAGTTCCCACATAAACTTACAGTGTTCTGTGGTTTGTTTTGTTGTGGTGTTGTGTTTGGTTTTTTCTTCATCTTGAACTGAAATTCAGGGAAATATAATCACTTGATATGAATCAGAAATGAAAGAATTTTTGCCTTCTTTCAATCCAAGTAGATACAAGTCACTTTTCCACGTGTGACTCTTTGCTGTTCATTTAGTGACAAGCTCAAAATAGCCTTGTTTTTTTTACCATTTCTGCTATTATTGGACTACCTATGTAAACATAAAGACATGCTTCACAGAACACATTCTCCTGATGTGTCAACATCCTGGTAATACTTTATAGAAACAGAACCTACCTCTGCCAGTTTGGACACCTTACCATTTTTTAAGTTATGGAAGAGACAAGTCTTGCCACGTGCCTTGAAGATCACAGCTTATGCAGCAGCATAAAGGCTGGACCTATGCCATAGATTTTTTTGTCTGTCCAGCAATAATGAAGCGAGTGTAGGGAGGTCAGCCTTACTGAGATAAATATAGCTTGATAACTTGTGTTGTTTGAAATGGACAGAGAATTCACTGCACATGCCCCACTGATTGAGATACCTCTTTTAGGTTTAAATATATATATATATTAAATTCTGTTTATTACAAAGCAGTCCACTCTTCTGGACCCTCCCAAACATCTTCCACTTTGGTCAGGTGAGGAATCAGCGTGGCTGGCAGTGAGTTTGACTGGGCCTTTACCAACCCCAATTATAGTTTATTCTGTTATGCCAAGTTATAAGCTGGAGGAGCTGAGGAGTGGAAGAGAGGAAGCTCTCAGAATAAACCTTCATAAGGTTTTTTGGACTTAATTTTATAATGTTCCCACAAGCCAAGAGGTTTCACAGAAAGGAGCACTTCTGAAAGTTGGGTCACTTCACCTGAGCATCTGCACCGATCTGGTTTGCTGTGAATATCTTGCCAAGGTCCACTTTCCTACCACTGTGTTATCACTGGGTTTCCTAAGGGTACGTGAGAGTGTTAACCTGCCAGGAGTTTCTGAAAGCAGGAATGTGAGTCTTGGAGTTTTGTGAGGTGCACTTGAACCAGCTGGTCAGCAGCACGTTTGTAGGGAGACTGCTGTACGCCAGGTAGTGCCCCAGGCTGTTAAATGTGGGTTCATGGTCAAGAATTTACTGTAGCTGTAAATCAGTTCGGTTTGAAAAACCCATACTTTTCTTTACCATTTATGATTTCTGCAGCTGCCATGCGAAGACCAGATCATCCTTCTGAAAGGCTGCTGTATGGAGATAATGTCCCTCCGAGCAGCAGTTCGCTACGACCCCGAGAGTGAGACTTTGACGCTAAATGGGGAGATGGCGGTGACGAGGGGCCAGCTGAAAAATGGGGGTCTTGGCGTAGTGTCTGATGCCATTTTTGACCTGGGCATGTCTCTTTCTTCGTTTAACCTGGATGACACCGAGGTTGCCCTTCTCCAGGCTGTTCTGCTCATGTCATCAGGTGAGAAGAGAAATACATTGGGGCCCCAATCATTCTGAAGCTCTTTAGTCTTCGTCACAAGTCTCTCTTTAAAGAAATGGGGTGTGTTAGATCTTGTAGTGCTGACTGGAGTAATGTGTGTGAAATTCTCTCTCAAAATCTCGATCCATCCTAAAATCAGTTTCATGAGCACTAGGGAAAAAGGGTATTTAGAGAGACAGGCATAGAAGTGGCTTTGGTGACCCATCTAGCTCGGTTTAGTGACTTAATGGGGAGGCAGCAGTGATCATCAGAAAGATCTGGTTCTGAGCCAGTTTGTCTTGACTAGAAAACTGATAATTTAGCAACACGTGTCCTTACAGTAAGTTCCCTGTCCCCCTAAGTACTGTCATGCACTAGGTGAGAAGTACAGTTAATACGCGTTTCCAACAGTCTCACACGCTTAGTTTGACCTTTGTTTTTTCCTACTTAACAGCACCCCCGCTTGCTAACTGGCATTTGAGAGCTGTGTTGATTCCCTGCACTGGGACTGTTTTAGCTGGTCTCTTGGTGATGTGACACAGAAGCAGCATAGACGGTTTCGTACGATTTCCAAAGAGTTTCTTTCCTTCTCAGATCATATATGTTTTCAAATCTGCTTTCCCTGACTGTGCCAGCCCAAAGAGGAAATTCCATTCTTGGGCAGTGGCGGATTTGGCAAGGTTTTGCTTTAAGACCACTTTGAAGACTGGACACTGAGTCATACTACACAGACAGCCATTAACAAGAATTAACTTTGTCTTAAAAGCAGAAAGGTTTCCACATTCATCACAGCACAGCACTTGACATTCCCAATCAAAACATTTTGATTTCTTTTTAGTTCCCTACACAGCGATACACAAATGGAGGTTCAGAAGGCAGTTCAGAAGACCTGCTTTCCTAGAACTGTCTCCTGAAGAGTGACCTGTGAAAGGAACTTTTCCAGCACTCACGTGGGAGGGAGCCAATTCAAACATTCTGCCAAACGTTTGGCATTTCTTGTTCTTTGGTGCTCCATAACAGTTTCCTTTGTAGCTCACTTGTGGATCAAAGATTGATCAAAGCCTTGTAGGCTGTAGTGAAACAGATAGGAGAGAACTGTGATTTAGATAACTGATGAGGATTTTGGGGGGTTATTAGTTGTTTTACAGTAAGATAAACATAGAAGCCTCAGCTAAAATCAAGGCTATGCTGCTCTAGTCACTCCCAAACAGCTGTTTTTAAGAAGATGTGCTAAACAGGCAAAGGATAAAGAAAGGAAGAATGATCTCCTTGTTCTATCAAGGATAGTACTGAGGCACATGTAAGTGAGATGCTCAGGGTCAAATAAGTTGTTTGCATCAGAGCAGATTCCCTTGGCCTCCATCTTTTCTTTTCTTACGACAGAATCACCTTATTTTGCCTAATTTGTGATCAAGAATTCCTTAAAGTAAATGAGTTGTAATGATAATTCTGTTTCTTTGTATCTGCAGATCGCCCAGGCCTTGTTTGCGTCGAGAGGATAGAAAAGTGTCAAGAGGGTTTCCTCCTGGCATTTGAACACTACATTAATTACAGAAAACACCATGTTGCACACTTTTGGCCAAAACTGCTGATGAAAGTGACAGATCTGCGAATGATTGGAGCCTGCCATGCCAGCCGCTTCCTGCACATGAAGGTGGAGTGCCCCACAGAACTCTTCCCTCCGTTGTTCCTGGAGGTGTTTGAGGATTAGAGAGACTGGAGCAGTCCTCCGCACCCCTGTCGCACTACTGGCTGTCATTTCATTCCATTGCCCGGCTCTTCTCACCCTTGTTTGTTCTTCTTCTGTTCTCTTCTAATTCTTGAGGCGGGGTTGGGTTTTTGTTTGTTTTTTTGTTTGTTTGGGGTTGCTGGGGGCAGTTGCGTACACATGGATGAAAACGTCCCTTTAATGCAGGTACTTGTGACTATTGCAATTTGTTCTTCGGTCCTTTGATGTGAATGCTTTGACAGCTTAACAGTGAAAATACAAACAGACCAGTCTCATTCACCAGCACTTGCGTGGTCACCAGCTCACATCATCATTGCTTGGAAGTGATGGGAGATTAATTGAAGTGGCAGAAAATAAATTGGCCTCCAAGTTAAAACAGCTATTGTTAATTTGATCCTGGAAATTCTGTCTAGCATTACCTCACTTTGCAGGGCACAAGTGACCATTTAATGCAATGAAATTTCCAGTCTTCATGGTTGTTTCTATTGTGACAATTACCATTATGATCTAGGATCTTCATCACCATCATGATCCCATCATTATCCGAGGATTGTTCCGATGGATGCAGCAAAATGGTGCCCTGTAAATCAAGTATCTAGAAAACGCAGAGTGGTAGAAGGGACTGATTCATTTTTTTTCCACGTGTATAAGAAAGTAAGATCCTTCAGTTCTTACTGTTTGAACTCCAGGTAACTTCACTGGGAGGTCTGTCAGAGTAAGGAGGCGAATTCAGTCCTCTGAGATGCTTTTCCTGAGAGTGGGGTGATCTGCTTGTTCTGAGGTGCGTGGAAAATCCAGCTCTCTGAAGGAGTAGGCTGTTTGTCAGGATAGCAGGATTTCCTCGGAATTATTCAGGGGTGTGAGTGATCGCAGAATGATGACAAGGAGAATGAAACGTAGGGGATGACCGTCAGATGGAACAAAAACCAGTTGTGTTATTAATGACACTCGAGACTGTACAGCTTTATCCCAGTAATACAAATAGCATTGCTTGGCAGTAATCTTTTGTTTTATATATATATATAAAGTTTATATGCACGTATATATATATAATTTTATATATATATAATTACAAATCTTCAGCAGATGTCTTAAACATTTTTCCATATTTTTGTGTTCTCTTTCTCTCTCTCTTTCCTTCTTTCACCCTCTCTCGTGTGTGTGTATGTTTATGTGTGTTGATCAGCTAGGTTCTCCCTCCTTGGTGTGCGTTTGTGTTTTGTTTGGCTAGTTTCTCACTTGATTCCTTCAAATAATTTATTTCCACTAACTGCACTAGCAGGAACTGAGCTGAGCAAAGACAGGATGTCCTGCTGCCGAAATCTGCAAGCCAGTATTCACAATACTGGAATGTTTGGAGGCCTGTAATGAGGGCATTATAGGTAGAGGTTCCTTTCTGTCATCCATCTCCTTTCAGGGGCTTTGTCCCTGGATTTTATAAACTTGATATTAAAGCATTCTCTGAATTTGTATAATACATCAAAAGCATTCTTCTGTTCTTCCTGGGAACTCAGAGACTTAGTTCACCTATTTCGCACTTCCTCATACCCCACATTCTTTTGTGTTGTGCATTCATTTGTACCAGTTTCTGTCTCTGCTATTTATTGATATATTTGCCTGGCGAGTCAGTGGGCATTGTTAGGTTGGTTCTGTTGACTTTCCAAGCTCATGGCCCATATCTAAACCAATACGTTACACATTTATCCCCTCATGAGACCATGGTACTCAGGAAAATTTATTCTTATAGGTGGAACACAAAATATATGTGCCAGAGGTTAAATTATTTTCACCTCTGTTTCCCTTTATCACTGATAAAGCGTTTGGAGTGCTGTTGGCTCTTCTTTCAGGGTTGTGGAATCTTGTTCTCCCTGTTCTTTGATGTCACATGCACCTGTAGTGAGTTATGAGCATTGATGTTATTCCTTACAGGTTATGCACTTAATTTCATGAGAATATAAAACACAATGGCGTCTTCGGGGCTTTTTACAGGTAGCAAGTAGGCAGGCCATTGGAAATTAGTCTTTAAATGCTTGCTGGAGTTGAAGAACCTCTGTCGTGGACTGACTTTACTCCATCTCAAAATGTGTGCTAACAACACCATTCTCTACCCAAATTCCTGGTAGAGTGCTGTGTCTTGGGACAAGGAGCTGGAAACACTCCTGCTTTTTGGAACAAGAGACCAGACAACTTGATGAACTTGCTTGTATTTGGTTCTGCAGAATCTCAGATGGGCAGCATCTGCGGTCAGTGAAGAATATTAGATACCTGATTTGGGATGGGCTTGACAGGGCACTGACAGTATACAGGGAGAGCAAAAAAACAGCCAGTCCATTACTGGCATCTGTACCCCAAATGGCTCTCAAAAATAAAAGAAATGTGCTTGTCTTTTGGAGTTCTGTACTGCCAGGGCATGGAGTTCCCTATGAAGCCTGTCTGAATATCTCACCTGGTAGCTAAATGTGATCTTGAGTTAGTGTACAAGCTTTTGACTGTGCTGCAGATGAGACCACAGAGGAAAAAACGTCATTTTCTCCTGGTCATTCACAGTGACCTCACTACAAGCCATTTTTTTCTCTTGATTATCAGTTCCTAGAGTTACATTGCTACCTGAGAGATTCAGTCTCTCATTAAGATCAACAATTCTTATCCTTTGGGTTATAAAGTAAATCAGTGGCTTGAATTGGAAGTGACCACCCAAAAGTGACTTCTCATAGCTCATAGCTACTGAGGCCACCACTACTGGCCTTTGAACACTTGGGAGTATCAGGACTGCATTAATCAAAAAATAAAAAAAGGTCACGGGTTAGAAAAAATGGGAGAGTTACTGGATTGACTTGGGGAAGCAGCGAGGGATGTAGGGTTTGCAACACCCTGGGCAGAACTGCAGTCTGAGGCAGTGCTGAGAACGCTTCACACGCTGGCTGCTGTAAAAATCATTGCTCATACAGGAACTTGTCTCCAAAGGTGACCAAAGCAAGTGACAAAGTTTTAAAACACAGCCTGTATAAATGGATATGAGAATTCAGGCATGTAAGCTGCATTCAGGCATCCAAGCAAATGGCCTGAGTTCCCAAGATGCCGATGCAGCTTGGCCTCGTGGTTAATGAGGGTTCAGAGAGCCAGACCTCCTTTCTTAGGTGACTGCAGCTGGGCCGAACTGCCTCAAATTGGGCGACCAGCTTTGAGTAGTTCAGCAGTGCTTTAAGCAGTAAGGACATATGTCAGCATACTTCTCTAGCTTTTTAGATTACGTTGGAATCTGGCTCTGATTACCAGGGGGATTAGTAATATTCCTCGATTGAGAACTCAGACCTAGCTCTTAGTCTGACAGATTTGATGTTCTGACATCTAATGGCCTCTGATCTCCTACCAGTCTTATCTGCGTGTCTTCGGTGACTTCCTTAGTCTGACTCCTGATCTACATGATCATGAGAGCAAAACTCAAACCCATGAGGATGCTGTTGCAGACTCTTACTAGTGGATGTGACCTCAGTCCTGCAATGACTTACCTGCTTTTATATACCAGTGTTCTCAGGCCACTGTAGAGTTGAGCCACTGGATTTACCACCTTCATGGCAGACATCAGTACTGCAGCCACAGTCAGCAGCGTTTGTGGGACCTGGCCTTTCGAGGGAAACACCAAACGGGCACCTTGCAGGGCAGTCCAGCGTCTTGTTTCTGACGGTGCCACACAACCCTCATTTTTGCTTTGTGGTCTGTGTGGGGGTGTTGCACAGAAGATTCTTCCTCTCGAACCTGATCGTCATCCATCATGGTTTTGCCCTGGGTAACACGTGCATTTAGATGCCCATTTCATGTGTAATCTCAGTTAAGTTATGGTATTTACAATGGCACATGTAGTGCGTGATAATGATTTTTGTTTACATTCTGCCAAAATGTAGGTGTTAGAGTTAGACCTCTGAGGCCCAAAACCATCCTTGAGCAAAGTGCTTGCTTCTTCAGAGGCAGGCGTCAGAAGGAGAAAAAAAAACTGTCCAGAAAGACCATTTGTATCCGAAATCTGCCAAGACAGGGCTGTTGATCACAAGCAGAGCATGTCATTGCTAGTGATGTATTTTTATGCTATGGAACTCTAACCTGTATATGTCATATTGACTTTTTGCTGCATGAATCATAAATTATAAAAATCAGTCTTACAGTTTTGAGATGTAGCCAGCATTCCTAAGGCTAAACCTTTTTCATTGACAGAATCGAAATCCACAAGCAAGGAATACATTCCTCTCACTGTAAGAGCAACTAAAAGTGTTCAACAGTTACCTTTTCACAAAGGAAGAGGCAACAGGACCTCTTGATGTGTCTTGTTATTGTGATCATCTGGAAATGATTGCCAGACGTTTCCTTTTGATACAGCAATGAAGTGATCCGTATTTAAATTTTATAGAGAGAAACTTTATTCTAGTGTGATAGAGATTTATTTTCCACTTAAAGATTCAAAACAGTGTGAGCACATTTTTTTACTATGGTATATTTTTGCTTTAAAATTAAAAACAACAAAAAAAAAAGGTTTGGCCTTATCACAAAGTTTTAGTGTGTCGTATAGATGTTAGCAAATGCAAAGAGTATGCATTATTCGTGTGTATCCACATTGACTGATGTCGCCTTCGAAAAGCAATATTGTGCAGGTAATAAGTTGTTTGTGACTGTCCATTGCACAGTTTACCTTCTTCAAAAGCTAACCTTGTTTATGCACAAGACAATCAAATGTAAATCTACATCAGCACCCAGGTGTAGATTAAATTTATGTAAATTACTGAGCACAATGTAAAACATTAAAAGACACTTTATTTAATTACACATTTAATGTTGGTAAAGATAGTATCAGGGCATGAACTAGCTGACATACTGTAATTTCTTTTTCTCTTTTCCTACTTCCTTAGCAGTCTTCAGTTTTCGTTTGCTCATAAATACATCAAATTAGTCATTCATCTTTTTTCTTTTTTTTTTTTTTTTTTGAAGAGAAGCGTGGTTTGGGTTGTTTATTTGTTTTTGTAAAGTTAGTTGGGAGGATTTCTTACTTTGTCTATGAGGTTTGTGGGTTTTGCTTATTTGGTTTATTTTTTTATATCAGTTTCGTGCCCTGAGGGTAAGGCAAACATTACGCAGTACAGTACAAAACAAAATACCTTGGATGATGTATTTTTTTGCAAACAGTGTTAAGAGTTATGCTAGATTGGTAATATTTTTTCAGCCTAAAATATATTAAAAAAAAAATCTGTGATCACAAATGTTTTAAACTATCTAAAGAGAAAATTTGTATATTTGGGGGAAGAAAATAATTTTTACATAGCTTTTGTATGCAGATATTAAAATGTAATTATGAATATAGTGGGCATAGATAACTGTGTAAGCTTGAATTCTAAAAAAGAAAAAGCTTATAACCGAACAGTGGTCCTGGTCTCTCTTTCTCTTTGTCCCAGGCTGTTAGTTCTGTCATACACTTCCAAGCTGCTGGCATGGGAGGAGTAGGGCACAGAGCAAAGTGTCGTGTTGTCACTAACCTGTTCACGTTTCTCTCCTGCATCCCTTTCATTGCCTATCTCATATCTTATCTCCTTTCCTCCCTCGGGCACCCAGCCGATGACTTTCACTTCCCTGCTCTTTACCTCAGCCAAACGTAACTCACTGTGGAGAACTGCCTCCATTTATGTCTCACCAATTAGAGATGCTAAGGGAACGCCCTTTCGTTCTTTGTTCCCAGTCTAGACGGGGCTGCTGTGACACGAGCAGTAGGCTCCCTGACTCCTCACGCCTTCCATACCTGAGTCAGCTGCTACCTGTGGACACCTCCTCGTTCAGAGGTCCGATCTTCCCTCCTACTCCTTTGCAGTGTTGATTTCTCCTCCCCTTCTTGCCCCCTCCACAAGAGGAGCGAGACCTAGGCCTGGGCCCAGGTGGTTTCTTGGCCTGTCCCAGACGCCATTGCTTCGCCATGACTTGGTGGGCCAGCTGCCTGGTCATGCCCACGGTGCCTTCCGAGCATGGTGCCAAGCTCCCTGCCCTTCCCCTGTGCCAGGCTTCATGTCCCTGAGGGCTTCTTCCCACTGCTGCCCGTGGGAGCGGGACCTGCCTTCAAAGGCAGAGGCTCCATCCAAACAGCGTGGGGGAAGGCAATGAAGCCGTGCTGCTCTCCCTTAAATTACATCCCTCAAAGCACTTTGCTTCAGGCAGATGAGCGTGGAAGTGGTGTCAAAGCCCCAGGTCGGGTTGTGCTGGAATTGGCGGTCATGGGCTGCTTGGGCCCAGCTCTGGCACGAGGGACTGGTTGGCTGTGTGACAGCTGGAGGTGAGGAGCTAACTCTGCTCCCGCAGGCCTCAGTGTGCTGCCTGTGATCTCAGGCTTCGCTGTTTGCACTGCTGGGGAAGGCTGTGCTTTTCCAAAAGTGGTGTGAGGCCTGTGGAGAGAAGCAGAAGCCCATCAGCTGTGTGTATTTGCTTTGGTGTATGTACGTCACTGCAGAGAAGGCAACAAAAGATGGTCGGTTCTCACCCCCAAGCACTGGGCGCTGCCAGGATGAGTGTGTCCAGAGCAGGCTGGTGTGAGCCAGCCTCGGGCATCCAAGCTTCTTGCTCAACGCACAGCTGCACCTTGTTCTTGCTTGTGGCAGCCATGGGTGAGGGTGTTCTCCCCCTGAAAACTGAGCCACATCTCGAGGGTTTTCCCAGTGAGGCCATACGAGTCTAACATTAAACACCTGTGTATTACACTCTTGGTTATGTGTGCACTGTGGTATTCCCAATAGCATCAATGATTTTGAAATAAGAATGTTCACAGTAAGATAGATATACCACCTTTGAAGTAAGTAAATGGTAAGTATGAAAGTCCCTCCACTGCATTCATCCTATTGCACCACTTCTTTACAGTTTACCAGGTCAAGACTCCTTTCCAGACTGGCGCACAGAGCAGCTTTGTCCCTTCTCTTGTGCCTGTTCCTCGGGGAAGCAGCAGCCCTGCAGGTACTGAGTCAGGTTGCCTCAGTAGGCGCAAAGAAAGATGTGCCAGAAAACGGATTACCAATTTCCTGTGTCAAGAAGCAAATAAAAAAAAAAAAAAAAAAAAAAAAAAAAAAAAAAAAGGAGCCTCTTTGAGTCATCAATGAGAGCTTTGAGACTTCTGAGGTCAAGCAATGCTGAAAGACTCATGGGATGCCTGAGTCAGAGGTCCCAAAGGGAAACAAAAGGCTCGTGGATCACCCTGATCTTGGGGTTCTTTGGAAAATCACAGACCCGTAAAGGTGATACAAGTTCAGCACCTGCTGTACAGAACCAGGATGGCCTTTTACAGGGAAACTGAGACAGCATATAGTGTGTTTTGTTTGGAAGATGCAGTTTAAAAAACAGAGAGGGACTTAAGCAAAAGCCACAAATGAGTCATTTCCCAAATGCCAGTGGAATTTGAATTTGCAAGAGGCAGTGTGAGTGGATGTGGCAGAACGCATAGCTTAGAGCGGTGTCATTCTGTGCAGAAATTTCTATTTGCAAGAAGTAAAAATCAGTTTTGAAAAATCCACAGAAAAGCAGTGTAAAAAGGGAAAAAAGGTATGTATGATCCATGTAGCTGCAAGTTCTTTGGTATCTCCCTGCTCAGAGGTAGCAGCAAAAAGGGGAAGAAGTTGTCTTTGCTGGAATAACTATGCAGGCAGCAAGCTTCACTGGTTAATGCAGTGTTAACATGGAAATGAGAGATTGTGCATACATACATGTGTGTCTAAAGTTGCAGAAGGAGTTGTCTAAGGCTGAAAATACATTCAAATTGAAATCACAGAGACAGATTCTCCACTCTAAGGAGCAGGAGAACAGGAAAATAAAAACGAAAAAAGGAGCCCAAGACCCGGATAAACTACACCAATACAGCAATATCTGAGGCTGCAACAAGTCCTGGCAAGAAGATAAAGATCTGAAAAAATTGAGACTGATGAAAGAAAGGAAGAGGAAACAGCACTAATAGGAGAACACAAAGATCAGACAAAATGCATGCCCAGGGGTGAGCAATTCAACATGCACAGGGACTTCACATGGTCCAAGCAACCCATTTGCTCAGGATGGAAACACGCATGCTGGCTGTAGGCTATCACTCTGTCTCTGCAGATTTTGGGAAGCACAAAGGGTACAGCAAGCTAGGCTTGCCCTTGGATCAGCGAGGTGCAAGAGAGCAGCTGTGAGAAGCACAGGTGAGGGGCTCTGCAGCTCTGTCAGTGAGCGTGGCTGTGAGCAGGCGCTGCATCAGGGCCGCGTTCCCAGGGGCCTGTGGTGAGCAGCGGTGCCCAAACTGCTGGGAAGGGAGGGAGAGAAGCTGAAGGGGCCAACCTCCCCTCCTGGTGTTGTGGCACTTCGTTACAGGTGAGCATCATCTTGGACATCCTCACTTGTGGAGGGTGAAGCATGTCGAGTTTCCGGGTAGGCTCCTTAAAGCAAAAGGTGGGGAAAGATTGCTGGGTGTCAGCGGGCAGATCTTGTGCACCCTGAAGTCAGAGCTGCAGGTGAAGGCATGAGGTGAGACCCAGGCTGTGGTCATGGTGAAGTTGTTCCTTTTTCCTGTGGTGTGCAGGAGAGATCACAGGTCCTGCCACTTGCTTGCACTAACTGCAGAAGAAAGTCTTCTGTGGCTGTGATGCAGAAATGTATTCCATCACTGGAAAGCAGCACGCTTTGGCCAAGCCCAGAGGAGTTGGTGTGGCCAGGGGTTCCCTTTACTTCTGGCCTGGCTGGTAATGGGAATAACCATCTTTCAGAGATCCTGAGGAGGCTGACAGACACCCGTTCCTGCTGACCACAAACCAAAACCTGCTGCTTTCTTCACGCTTTCCTTTTGAGACCCATTTGCAGGTGGCTGTAGGTGGAGGTACTGGCTGACCTAGTTCTGGTTGGCCTGCCCCTCGGGTGAGCCCTGCCCTGTGCACAGCCATGAGGCCAGCTCTCAGGCCAAGTCTCCTGTCTGGGAGCAGAGGGTTTGCACCTCATGGGTGCTAACCTCAAGCTGAGCGGGGCTGTGCAGGACCTGAACCCCAACACCCCCTTCTGACAAGAAAGACTGTGCCAGAAATGGCAGCCTGCAGAGCAGAGGGGGGTTTGTCTCATCCGTCACACCCTGGTGGGCACCAAAAGGGCACCTGGGATGGAGGGCAAGAAGCGAGGTGACATGACTTCAGCTCGAGTTGTGCATATCGTCTGTGTGAAGTGGGGTTAAACAGCCCTGTCCTGGTCACACACAGCAGCAGGGACCTCTGCTAACCACGAGGGAATGAGCTGCCCTGGCTGAGCTCCAGGAGCCTGGTTTCAGGCACCACAGTGGCTGATGGTGTGCTGCAGGCTCCTGCTAGGACTGCCAAGTGTCATTTTTTTGTCTCCATTGTGCCCAAGCTGTGTCCTCAATGTGAAAGTTGGCAGTGGAAGCGCCAATCCCTGGTCTGTAGTGGCACTTGAGGCAGGTGGGAAGAGGCCTGTGCTCCCCAGAAGGTGTCTGTGAGCAACCTCCCTATGGTCAGACCCAGAGGCACAGGGGGGCAGTGCTGTCACTTCACTGCAAGGTGTTAAATCCTTCACCACTTTCTGAATGACTTTGGTAGCCCCAGCTGAAGCCTGGTGTGTTGCTTTTTTTCCACACATCTGGGCATTTCCTCCATGTGAAGCACATCTCCCTCACCAACCTCCCTTTGGCCAGGAGGCTATGCATCGCTAACACACTGCTGAGATCTTTAAGGTACCAAAAGCACCTCCCCTCTCCTGCTTGTGCTCACACAGGTGCAGCCTGACCCCAGGGCACGGCTGGTACCTGGCTTGGCAGCTGGAGCCCTGGTGAAAGCCATGGTTACTCCCAGCGTCAGCACGGGGACTGCCTGTAGCGAGGGAGGACCAGCACGTAAGTGGCCAGGCAGGGCCTGCCTCGAGCACTGTTTGGCTGTGCTGTGCTGGGGGGTAAGGAAGAGGCCATTTGCTCCACATATTCCTTGGGGAGCTGGGGATGAGAGGCACACAGCAGAGGCCGAGCCCCTTGGAGGGGGTTGCTGGATGCCAGTGAAGCTGCCGCAATGCCCAGAGGCTTTTACCTTCTCCTGGTAGATGGAGGGTGGCTCTGAACCAGCACGGCCTCAGCAGTGCAGTGCTGACTCAGGATAACCAAGGCTCTGGCTCGTTCGTGGCTTTGCTGTTGGTCTAAGAAAAGCCAGGGCATGCCCTGCTGTGGGAAGGAAATGCCAACCACAAGCTGCTTGGCCAAAGAGAGAGCAGAGGGACGCAGCGGGCAGCTCATGAGTGTTGTGCTGCTCCTTGCCAAGAAGCTGCGCCGGCTCCTTGCTCCCAGCCAGGCGTGAGGGCTGAAATCCCAGGCTACAGAAGGAGGAGCTCAACAGAGGTGGCCCAGCTGTCCCTGCTGGAGGTGCAGGGAGAGGGAAGGCCACCGGCTTCCAAGGGGGTGCCTAAGAATGACAGAAAATATATTTACACCCTCCTGCTAGATATCTGAGGCAGAGAACCATAAACATCTGCCTGCAGGAAATGGGTGGTGACAACAGAGACACATCTGCCGCCTCGGAACCCTGTACCTAAAGCTGAGGTGCAAAGTGCTCTTTGTCAGCAGTCTGCACTATTAAAATGGGTGTTTGGTTGTTATAAAAAGCCTGCATCCACTTGTCTGTGCTCCTCAGAAGGATCGTGTCACCAGCGTTTGCAAGGTGGCAGTATTGTTTCCAAGACCCCCGGAGGGAACGTCAGAGTCCAAATGAAGAAGCCGTTCTGGCAGAGGTTGGGGGGTCTGAGCTCCTGCAGACTTTCTGTGCAACAGAAAGCACAGGGCTAAAAACCCAAATGGGACTGATCCATCACCCCAAAAGCATATGCTGCAGGTTAGTTGAGGATTCTTCTGATTGGCTTCTGAATATAAGTTCTTCTGGGGCTGTTGCTCTTTTCAGGTGCCAAGGACCTCTCTGGGTCCTGGGCTGCCCTGCAGTGAGAGCAAGCAAACCCCGGGCTCAGAACATCCACGTGAAGTCACCACGTGCCTTGGGCAGCAGCTGGAGGGCCAGGGGCCTTTAGAGGTGCCCTGCAGCAGGGCACAGGGGTTTGGCTGCTGAGCGGGGCTCTGAGTGGAAAGGGCACACGGAGACCACTGGGGCTACTGGTGTGGGATTCCTCTCAGTTGCATTGGTATTTAAAGTTTAGAAAAGGAAATTAAGTCATCATCCAACATTAATTATACCTTGTCACATTTCTAGCTTTGCTGATCTGATTTGCCTCTAGCCTTGGCTTCAGACAGTTGAATGCACCTACACACTCCATTTTTCCCACACATGTTTTTTCCTGAACTGGGGCTGATGACAGTCGGTGTTTCAACTCCAAAACAAAGCTAACAATCTCTCCTTTTTTTTTTTTTTTTCTTTCCTTAATGGTGGGAAAGAAGGCAGTCATGAGGATCTCAGGAAGCACCAAGACAGGACCAGTATCTAGGACAGGGCAAGCAGCTGGACAAATAAGCCAGGTTTCAGAGTCACTTTCACAAGCTACACGGCTGCACTTTTACCCTCCCCAGTAATATTTTCATTTTTATCAATTAAGTAAAGGGGTTTTTTTTTTGCTTTCTCTGGACTTGAGAAGTGACTCAGAAGATGCTTGACTTCCACTGGTGAGCCCCTCTCATCTGCTGGTGTGTTGCGGTGTGCCTTCTGCAGATGAAGCCCTCTCCCCCTGCTTGGTGTACATTTCACGCATGGAGGTTGCTCAGTTAAAGCGAACGCTTGTCTGCACCAACCACTTGGCCATCAGCCCTACATCTTTTACATATACACACCCTGGCTCCTGGGCATTTTCTTTTTTAGCAAGCAGCAGTAACTCCTGCCTGTGGATCAAAGTCAGGTGCCAAGATATGTAAGAGCAAGGGCTCTTCTGGGTGTGTGCTAGAGCTCTTTACAGGATGTCTTCACTCTAAAAGTGCTACACTGCAAAAAAAATATATGTTCTTGGTGAGAGGGAGCATGGTGAAATTTTTCCTATTGCACAAGTTAACAACCAGTTAGGAAAACCTTGCTCTTCTCTGCTGTTGCAGGCTGTGGGATGGCTCAGGACTGCATTATTCTTGGACCAGCTTTGAAGTAGTCTAGCACTGAACGCAAGAGCATATTCTGTGCTTTAATTTGTGTGGCCCTCATTTTAGAAGTTGATGTCATGTTATTGTATTGAGCAATCTGCTTGTCGCTTTCCCTCTGAGCTTCCTTCATGTCCCTGAAATGGGTACTGAGTGCTTTGTACTGCATTTTCCCATTTTTTCCCTTGTCATTTCAGGCCCACTGGAGGTGGGGTGCCAGGAGTAATTTTTGTATAAGGCAAAGTAACTGATGACTAATAACAAGAGCCAAGACTTGAAACTGTTTTCATAATTCCCCTTCTTGAAAGGAGAAGTTGAAAAAAAAAAAATCTCCATTTCCCTCCCATTTTGCACATGTATATGTGCAAAATGCCTCATATAATATGGAAATACATCCTTCTGTTTCTGCATTGGAGAATCTGCATTTTTATATTTTAAGTACCATTACAATAACTATCTGAGGAAAACTACAGCCTGCAACAAGTAAGCACAGAGGTAAGTGATGGCTGAAGGTTCTTCCAGTTTGAAGACATGACCTAGGCATGAGAAGAGATGACCTACCTGCTGCCGATGGCATTGGCTCTCTCCTAAAAGCTGTTTAGAAATCAGGTGGCTGTGGAAAAATATCTTACTTGCCTGTAAGAGTCAACCATCATCACAATTTATTCCAGTAGGGGTCTTTCTGAGTGAAACATCATCTCTTTTTTCCTGAAGTGGGCTTAAAAGTATCAAGAAGTGGTGTCTATCAGCTGATGCACGAAGTCTGGCCTTTTTCACTGGTTGTGCAAGGGCAGGGAAAGGTTCAATGGCCAGGCCCCGCACAGCCTCTGCCCAGGAGCTGGGCTCACCCACGGCAGCAGGGATTTGCAAAGCTGGGCCTGCTGAACGGGGTGTGTGTGCCTGTGTGAGGCCAGGTCTGTACAGGCTTGTGTTTCACCTTTCTGCTCTGCTCCAGCCTCTGGGCCACTCTCCCTGCCTCAGCAGAGCGTCCTGCTGCCGACACCAAGGCTGGAGGATGCTCGCAGTGCCTGCCAGGACAGGAGTCTGGCCCTGACGTGGTATGGCAGAGGTGGTACTTCCTACATGGGGTGAAAGGCGATGAGGAGAAATATGCAGCTTGATATACAAACGTGCTCAAATAGAGTGAATAGGCAAGCATATACAGCAGTCCCTCTTAAGAAAGAGATAGATAAGGCTGAAAATAACCCCTGCTAGAAAAGCAAAGGGAACCGAAGCACTGGGAGGCTGCCTGTGGTCCCTGCTGGTGCTTACCGATGGAGGAGCCTTTCCCTGTCTCCGTGTGCCCCTGGCTGCTGCGCTGAGCTGCAGTTCACACACCACATGCCCTGCACAGAGCCTGTCTAAGGGGGCAAGAGCCCAAAGGAAGGAAAAGTGTGGGTGCCACCAAGAACTGATGCTGTGACAGCAACCCATGATGGCAGGTGTGGTCAGAGCATGATGGACGTAAAGCAGGACAGAAGGTTTGCAGCTCAGATGTTTGAAACATCAGGACTCTTCCCATGTGGCAAGGAAGGTTCCTTGTGCTGTGGTTGTTGGTTTTGCACCTGGGTAGTTTAAGTGGTAGCTTTTGCGACATACAGATAAATAGATACAGAGAAACATTTGTCCCTTTGAGCAGTGTAGGCACTAAGGAGCTCAGGTCGCTGTTTCCCTTTGGATCTTCATTTGTGACTGCACATTGGGCTTCTTGGGACACAATGTTTAAAACTGGGTTATGTAGAAAGCTGCCCTTTCAACCAAATTGGATGTTTTGTAAAAAGATGTGGAAAAAAAAATTAAAGATGTGCCTTCCCAACCAAAATAGATGTTTTGTAAAAATATGGTTATTCTGTCCAGTAACTTTATCAATCCTACTCAGGCATTCTGCATGGTGGGGGCGTTGGACCTTCAGAGGTCCCTTCCAACCTCAGCCACTCTGTGACTCTGATTCTTCTTCAGATAAAACATTGCAGTTTGTCCTGGGAAGGGAGCATGGGCATGAAAACTAGAAAATGAACACTTTCAGCTGGAACAACCCAAAAACTGTATTTGGAAAAACAGCCATAGGAGCTTATGAAATCCATTGATGATTATCCCCTGGCCAGAATCTCATCCCTTACCATCTGTCCTCTTTGCACAATGCCAGAGGCTGCAAGAAGAGCTCAAGGCTGATGAGCCCAGCCGGTGCAGGAGGATGGGGACACAGCACCCACCCCAGTTGCTGCCAGAAAGCCTCTCTGACATTTCTGGTGGAGAACCGTAGGAGGAAGGGGAATTTAAAGCTTTTCCTTCAGCTACCTTCTTCACCAAAGCACTTTGCCAAAGCTACAAAAGTCACAGAAAGAGGAAAAATCCAGCTACTACACTACAACAAACCCTAGGAAAAGGAGCTTGGCAGACTATATGATGAACAAGGTTTAGAAATTATCTACTCAGACTTACCTTCTGCCTCCTGCCCACAGTCATTTGATTTCACAAGTTCTGCAAGGAACTCTGTCATTTACACAGAGGAGCTTTGCCCAAACCAGTAGCAAAAAGTGCTGGAGAGCTGAAAACCCCTTAAAGAGAAAAACAGGAAACTTACACCACAGGAATCCTGAATGTTCAGCTTAAAGGGGATTCACCCATTGGAAAATGCTAAATATTGACTTGAGTGCTGTAAAAATAATAAATGTTCAGAAAGAGAGCAGATGTTGAGAAAAGAGAGCATGAGATCATTTTTTTTTTTTTTTTCAAAAAAAGGAAGAATAAGGCAGTCCAGCTAAGAAGCATGATTTGCCCTTCATTGCCCTTTGCCCAGCCTGAAATCCCATGACTATGCAAAAAGCCTGGCATATGTAAGAGTTCAAAACTTCACAGGCTGAGGAAGTCCATTAAATACACGGTTTCATGCAATCTCTAAAATTTGCAGAGGGATTGCAAAGCTGTGCCATGAGGGCCAGAAAATGTCCATTTATTTTCTTTAAGTACCAGATTAGGCCCAGCAAGACAGAGATGGGCTGGAGCTCCTGTACCACCAGGTCTGGAGTTCCTACACCACATCCTGCCGAGGCCACGGCATGGGATCATACAGGAACGCAGCTTGTCAATTCTTCCTTTACCAGACTTAAATCTGAAATGGACACCAAGACACAACCACCTTCCCCAAATTGTGGGATCCCAAAATGGCCCAGGACAAGAAAAAGACATTTCAGCCTTAACTGCAGCTCTGTGGGCCTCCCTGGTCTCCACAGCCGACTGTGGGGCTGCTCTTCCCACCCCAGGCCCAGATCCCAGCCCTGTCCTCAGCCCCAACCACAAACTTTCAAACTGGGAATACCAATTCCCACCTGGCCTTTGCCATCATAGAGGCTCTTTCCAGCTCACCTGGGTATGCAGCACCAATGCTCCATTTACATCCAGCCCCTGCTCCATATTACAGAATTAACAGAGCTCTTGCTGCCCATATGGTCATGGGAAAGTCACTTCTTTATGTCCCTTAGCTCCATTTATTCTGTTTGATCTTTGTTGATTTTTATCATTCGCTTCATGCTGCTTTTCCATGAAATGTGATGTGTGCCTTACACGCAGGTTTAACTTTCAGTTCTTCTATTTACTTTCCTCGACAGACATAATGCTGTAGCTTTTAATTCTGCATTAAAGTCCTGTTGCTGCCTGTAGTAATACGTTAAATTTCATCATGTATAGTTTGCTTTTATGATGATGTTTTCATTCACCTAGAAAGAGTGGGATTTATGTAGAAATAATTGAGTAAATTAACTATCTAGGAAATCTTAGGTAGAATTTAATAATGTCCTTAATACGCTTTTGTGCTTAAAAACTGCAAAGCTGTAACACAAGAATTTCCCGTTCTTTCTCACCTCTTTGTATAATGGGACAGGACCTGTTAAAACTAGCCTGAGTGCCAGGCTTGCCAGTACTGGAGAACAGGAAGATCTCAACTGCCATCAGATCATGGAAGTGCCATGGAAGAAGATGGACTTCCAGGTCGGCACGAGAGCTGTGAGCTTTTCTGAACAAGGAGTGGGACTGGGATGCTGTGATGTTGCTGGGCATTTTGTTGCTGGCATCAGAAAAAGCCAACTCGGCTTTTCTGGCTTATGGGGTCACTGACCAAAAAAAGAGCTCTTTTCTCCTCACTTTCAGTATATGAAGAAAACAATTAGTCCTAATATGAAGAGAAGTACTAGGCTGGAGTCACCTAGCAGTCTGTTCCTAATGTGTGAGATCTGATGGGTCTAAAACTGTATACAGAAAGAAGTGGTAAGACTTTGTTTATGTGCCAGTCAGTACATGCCCTCAGAAGCAGACCTGCCTTCCAGCATTACCTCTCTGGTTTGGAGCAATTCAGTGCAAAGAAAAACCATGTAATGAGAAGATACAGGAATGCCAGAGGTCGTATATACCCTCAGTAATAACTCGTGTTCATTGAACATCAAGGGATGCGAGTTGCCAGAGCTCTGTAACAGCAGTTACAGTAAACATAACACAGAATCAGCAGCCAGAAGAGCTTTTACTATTAACATGCCTTTAATTAAAATATCCTGTACATACAGACAGGGAAGGAAAGAAACACACCATGAGGAAAGAGTTTCCAATCTCAGCAGAGTATAGAGAAGGTGTTTATAGTTTGGCACCCTCTCTTCTTTTCCTCTTAGGATGCGCTGTGTAAATAAATTAGGTTCTTTCTCTCTCATTAAGAGAGTTTGAGAGAGAGACAGAAACAAACGGTAGAGGTTTTTTAAAAACATATAATCAGTAAAAAGCTTGCACAGTTTAACATCAACCATCTGAACTGCTTTAAACTGTAGAAAACCAGAAAGTGACAGCTTTTGGTTGCTTCTCACATGTTTGCACATAAATTACCGAATGCATCTGTACTGCATTTCCATTCTGTTCCAGCAAAAGGTAATAGCCATTCCCTCAGCTTACAGAAACCTAACTTCTCTAATGCCAGCGTAATTATAAGCAAAATTGCAAAATATTTTTATTTCTCAAAATATTTAAGCCCACGGATTCCCGATGTTCTTTCTCCAATGGATTATTTATACATCCTGACTTTGAGACCATTTTTGCAAGCCATTTGTAAGGCGCATTCCAGTTGCAGAGTAATCTGGCTCCATCAAGTGACAATTGCTGTTACTGCTAGTCTACACCTGAAGCTAAGATGATACAAGTCTGACACTACACACAGCAACAAGCCAGTAACATTGGTATTTCACTGGAGAGCTTTTAGCTCCGATAATTCATGCCCCTTAGATTGTTTTGCTGTGGTTTAGGTGATAAATGAAGATGCTAGGAAGCTGAAAAGTACTTATTTTCCCCATGCCTGTTGGATAATACTGAAAACTGTTTTACAGAAGTGATAAATTTGTTGTTACTGCAACAGTAATGCCTGTGGAACAAATCACAGTGGGACTGAAGAAAAACAACCTGTTTCCCACAAATTAATATCAGAGCCTTCCAGATGATGGGCAAGATACAAGCTGCTAGGAAGGTGATGGGAACATGAGAAGAGTGCAGAACTGACCATCCTATACAGTCTTCATCACACAAAGGTCTGAAAAAACAGGCATTGGAAGGCTCAAACAAAGTAGAGAAGCTTACTGACATGCAGCCATGAGGCAGGATATTCTCTTATCTATTCTGCATAACCATATTTGAAAGAAAAGGTATGCTGAAGGATGGGAGTGAGGCGGCTGAAGGGCAGGGATAAATTATGCACAGGACAGTGAAACAGATTGCTTTGGAAGCCAACTTCATGAACCCACTCAGATCCCACACATCATCTTTTACAAGTATAAAGTGTGGGGAAAAGTAGATATGCCGAGATCTGGAACTGTTGTGATAGATGTTGGTATTCGATGCTATTTTGGCATCACTTTTTTCCTGGTCAATTAAATTTTACCACAGACAGTAGGAATTCCTTTACCATTGTTATTATTCGCATTGTTGTCATTTTGGGTGAGAAAGTGTATAAAGGAGAGGAAGCAAGTCCCTACTCTTTAGGTCAGAGTTGTCCTTCAGTGAATTACTGTCAGAGGGACAAATGAAACAGGTTGGCAGTACTGACCAAACGTACGTGGGCTAGCTGGTTTGCAAACTCAAACACACAGTTATGCATGGGTGCACACATGAACTAATAATATACACTGGAAGGATGTATAGGCTGTTACAGATGTGTTTAATGTCCTGAGTATTATCGTCCTCTCTGTCGTGGTCCATAGCTACAGTGGAGAACACGGGCACATAGGGGTGCTAACACAGATGATACAGCTTGCTGTGCTCTCAGTTACACAGTGCTTTGAAAAGAATGCATGAGGTGAAAGAGAAGAGGCAGAACGACTCAGCAAGCAGAAAGGGGGAAGAAAGTCAGAGGGACCACAAGAAAAATCAGACGACAAGTCCTTAAGCCATTTACTTAGAACCACCTAGAAACTGAGAAAAGTCTTGTTTCAGTCACGGAGAAGCAAGGGCAGTGTGTGTGTGTGTGGGTGTGACGGTGTTTGTGGCACGCTTTGAGCTGAAGGTATTGGGAAATTTGTTTTTGCTGGCTTCTGACTGCATGCTTATTGCTGCTGTAAGACGGAGAAAGCTGGGAGTCCAGTCAGCTGGTGGGTGATTTAATGATATACCCTCAATGAAAGAATTCAGAAAAAGTGCTAATATACATTTTATTGACTTCTGTTTGCCCCTTTGCTCGTTATATATAGTAACATACGTGTTACCATTCTATTAGTAACAATACCAGTGTTAGCAATTGGTATGTGTATTTCTGTAACTGTGCCATTGGATTAAGATACCCTCCTGGGATTCTGGATTTTATCTGAATCTAAAATGACAGTTTCTGTGGCAACTTAGATGAGTGTGTGTTAGAGTATTAATAATAAATTATGTCTAGTGGAAGAGACAACTCTATCTGATAACCCCTGTATATATTTTCTTCTCTGGAATTTCTTCCATAAATAGATCAAAATGTTTATCCATAATTTATCTCCTTATTTACTCTAAACTGGTGAATAACTAAAAATGTTTCAGAACAAATCTGTACATCAGGAAGACACTGATATAATTAATGTAGCTATGATAATTTAGAGCATATGCATTTTATCTTAAAGAGACATATGTTGGCCCCTGTTCAGTTAGCTCATGCTTGTTTGCTTTTATTGTGTATGTGCAGTTTCAATCATAAATATTCAGAAGCTTTAGATAGAAAGAAAAAAAAAAAAAAAACACATAAATTGTTTAAAGAAAATTGTTAAAAAAAATAACAGTAGGAACTAAAATAATATTCCATAATTACAAAGGCATCTGAAAGCACAACAGCCCTGTGTGCCATTCACTAACCAGCCTCTTTCTATCCAAGGGTAGAAGACATGAAAATGCCCCTTCAACAAACACTTGCCATGGGGCACCAGAGCATGGCTGCCCTTCTGCTCTGGTCATTCCTGCATGACCAATGGACGTCAAAGAAAGTGAGTTCACACAACCAAACACAGTGGGTCTAACCATTTGACTTGACAAAGTGATTTAAGTTGCTCCCTTGTTCAACGTCAGTGGCAATTTTTAAAGTATTCTCTACCAACGGCTGGATTATCAATTTCTTTTACACACATTAATAAAAATGTTATGAATCCACTTATTTTGAGACTTTGATCATGGAAGCCTTAGTAAAGCAACCAATTAATATTGCATGGGATATTTCAGATCCAACTGCTTGCATAGATAGGACTTTTTCTGACTTAAAAGCCCTTTAGTTAGCCCTCTAGTACTATGTGTTGGACAACAGTGCAGCACCACACTCAGAGTCAAATTCCAGTGAGGAATGCCTTGAATGCTCCCAGAACCACAGCTCTGATTCTTCTAATGTAACGTAACTATATGATGCAACTCTGCCCCTGTGCCTCAGTGAGGTGAAATCAAACCCGAGCTCAGGTTGCATCTTTTAATCCTCCTGTTACTGTAACAACTGCTTTGCCACAGGAATACACCTACTTGTGATAAACTAATCCAGACATAATGCAGCATCAGTCTTCACAGAGAAAAACTTTATTTTGCTTACGGTAAAGAGTCACTTGAGCTAGAAAGAGGCAGGAGACATTATAAATAGTATCAGATAATAAAGCAGAGGTAGCTTGCAGATAAGCTAATAGAGTAACAAAGAAATGCAAATGTTTTAGGATATGAGTAATGTAGAAATAAGCTCAATTTGGTAACAGTTAAAAAAAAGAGGAGATTATCAGAATATAGAACCTAGAAGTTTAGAAACAAAGCTCGAAGTGTTTCTGAGAGCTGTAACCACATTTGTCAGTACCACTAAAAACAGTAGTAAGAAAAAAGTGATGAGAAGTTATTTTATCTTGTGAAGTATACTTGGGGAAAAAAGGAGCAAGTTACTAGGACTGGCTTTTGGAGGACAAAGAGGAAAGCAATCAAATACAGCTCATTTAATCATAGGCAGTGTATTCGTGTGAAGCACATGGATGAGTAATGGCTGAACGGCCTTATCAGCATTGCTAGAAACCACTAATTGCTAATTGACCAAATGCAAAATGTGTTAGCCATAACTAAGGCAAAGTTTATTGGGAAGAAATATTATTTTGCTTAGGCCAGCTGCTGTTTGGCTAGAAAAACTAGAAAGCTTAGTCTAATATAATTATGAATCAACTAGGTAATTTCAGAGACCTGTATTTACATTTGAAAATCCTATACAGCACACTTACTGTTCTGACTGGAAAAGTAAAGGAATTCAATGCAGTAGCAATTGATTGCTCTCCTAAAAAATACTGCTGTTCATTAAATTCTACTTTTTTTCCTTGAAGGACTTCCACAATGTGCTGCTGGAGACGGTGAAGTACTTGGAAGTGAAATGGAGGCTGGTAATAATAGAAATGAGCCTTCTCATTGTATTTCAGAGGTCTGCCAGCCGCCTGACAATGCCATTTCCTTAATGAAAATGACTCCAGACAAAGGTAAACAAATCTAAGTAGAAGCTAGGCATTGTTTTTAAAACATAATTACTGCTTTTGAAGTAATTGTGAAGTAATTTTCACTTGTTATCATCAAAAGTATACATTAATGTCAGTAAAGAGTAAACCTTTTGAATGGAGATGCGTAGCAGAATAGAAGAAGTTGAAGATGCATTTTCTTATCTCTGCAGTCTATTTTCATTATCTACCAAACAGTTCAATAGAGACAACTATTGTTCAGTGGTGCAATTAGTGTTTATGTAGTCAACAGCTGTTACAAAGTAAAAGATTTAGAAGACCTATTCAAGAAAACAGATGTGGCCTGCAGCTAAAATTCCCAAACTGCTGTTGTTTAGAGGAATTCTCAATCAAAAGTCCATTTAAAAGTTTCTTTCTGAAGGACTTGTTAAACAAAGTCTATTTTGGTTCCTTCAATTTTATTTATTTATTTATTTATTTATTTATTTTCAATTATAGAGGCATGCATCAGATTTTCCACCTGAACAATGCAGTGTCAGAGCTGGAAGATGGTTTTTTTCAAGTGAAGAGAAGAGGCCTGTTGATAAGATCTTACCAAAAACGACATCCACTGGATGCTACTGTTCAGAGATAAGAACTCAGGATGTGGTTTATAGATGTAATTTGGACCATCCAGAGACACCCAATTCAACAAGAGAATTTTCTTAGCAGAAGGAAATTGAACTGGAAAGTCTAAAGAAGTGTACTGTAGGAAATATAATTACAATATTTTTCCAAGATATATCCAGGGTGAAACAATTGAAAGAAGAGCCTGAGATATCTTAAGAGTATCAGTGTAAGTATTTATTTAATATTACTTCAGTGTTGTCTCTAACACATATATCTAGGAGTTCATGTCTGGCACTTTCATAGATACTGTCTTTTAAGGCCCACATTTGCCTGAATCATACAAAGTAAATAATGAAAAAGCACACCTTGCAGTTTTGAAGAGGAGCACTTTCTGAGCCGTTGTCTGGTGTTGTCAAAACTGCTTCGTCACCACAGCACTGTGAATGCACTCAATTGTCCCAGAAAGTGAAGAACTATCAGCTCCAAAATGCAGGTGAGTTGTGACCTTACCTTTAAAGGGGCAAGTATTGAAAGGCAGTTATCTCAATGATATTCGGCTATAAATCAAATACCCCAAACTGTCTTTAAATGCAACTTGGAGGGGGGAAATATTTAAATCTGAAAAATACATTTTCAATCATTAATTTACAGAAGGATGGAGTAATAGCACTACAAAGACGCTCAAGTCCAAACAAACTTCTTTTATTGCTAAACATTGTGTTTCATCATCAACTACCTGTTGGAGAAGATCCCTCACATAAATGGGGGAAGTCAATGAATCCGTGCTTTCCCTTAAATTAAATCCCTTTTTAAACTTGTTTGCTTGAGGTGAGGAGATAATTCTGCTCCCATGAGCCTCAGTGTGCTGGCTGTGATGTTCTCAGGCTCCGTCATTTGTAGTGCTGGGGAAAGCTGTGCTTTGGGCACTGCCAGAATGAGCACGTTCTCCGTCTGTTCTGAGCAGCCTTTTGTAGCACCCGGGACTGGCTGGTTGCTTTTAGTTCAGCAGATGGCACCAGAGAGGAGAGAACAAGCTGGTTTAACGTGACCAAGACAATGTGGTTTGGGAGGTGACCTGTGCCTCTGCTCACCTCTCTTGGTAAACCTGACTGTCCAAAGGCTCAGAAGAATCCCAGTGGTCACCACCCTTCTCCACTCCCCCACCTTGCAGTGGGCTGCGTCTCAGGGCAACAGGTCACTGCCAAAATCATACCAGACTCGCTCTGCAGTCTACTGTGTATATTAAAACCTGTTTTATCTTTTATTTTATTTTATTTTATTTTATTTTAATTTTAATTTATTTTAATTTAATTTAATTTTTTTTTCAATTAAAAAGCAACATCCATTATGGTGCATGTCACTGGGACAAATATTCAGCCCTATTAACCAGGCCAGGTAAGGCATATGGCCTGCAGGTTCAAAGGGGAGAAAAAAAGGCTTCTAGATCAACCTGACCCTGTGGTGTCTTCATGACCTTGGGAAAATCACAAACTTGGAAAAGTGATACAAGTTCACTACCTGCTCTGCAGGCTGAGGGTGGCCTGTAACATGGGAAAACCTATAGCAGATTGTGTTTGGAAAGCACAGTTTAACAAACATAGAAAAGGACCTAGGCAAATCAAAAGCAAAACCACAAATGAGTCATTTCCCAAATGCCAGAAGAATGTGAATTTGCAAAAGGCAGTGTGAGTGGATATGGAAAAACTCATACCTTAAAGCATTTCAGTTCAGAGGCATGCTGCGTAGTTTCCAAGAAAATAAATCAGTCTTTGTATCTCTCTGCTCACCTCATAGAGGTAGGAATATTCACTGCCTGATCTAATATTAAAATGGAAATGAGAGCTGGTGCATACCTGGATGCGTATCTAAAAATGCTGTACCAGTCTGAGAACAAAAAACTATGCTGAGCATAGAGAAAAAACTTACTGGAACTTTGAGTGTCCTCAATATATATATTTTAAAAAGGAAGGGAAGGAACATTGTCTAGAGCTGAAAACATGTCTGAAAGTGAAATCACAGAGACAGACTCTCCACTCTAAGGAGCAGGAGAACAGGAAAATAAAAACGAAAAAAGGAGCCCAAGACCCGGATAAACTACACCAATA